>CM071789.1:11207523-11953062 GCA_036559045.1 Platycarya longipes | reverse complement strand
TCGATGATTTCGGCATATGTTCATGACGGATCTTTTGGGAGAGCTATGAAAATGTTCAAAGGAATGCTTGAAACAGGTGATAAACCAAACCAATTTTTCTATCACCTTTCGGCCTTGTACCGGTCTTTAGAGTTCTGTGAAAGTTTTATTTTAAAAATAAATGCATATATATAAGCGGTCTTTAAAGCATCTTGCCACCCTTTCAGATAAGCAGTTTTTAGGCAGTTTGCACCCTTCCATTTCCTATTACATGATATGAATGCAAGTCAGCATGTTTGAGTCTACCGTTTTACAACACGCCGATTGATGTTTAGATAAACGGTTCATTCCGACTTTTATGGTGTGATGACACGTAAGCAAGTTATGATTCAACTTTTATATAATTAAAGAGATATTACTTAGTATAGTATTAATTGAATAATATAAACTAATATAATATTGATTAAACATTACTTAGTATATTAGTATTATAATACTAGTATAATATTACCTGATGATATAATATTATTAATATATTACATTACTTAGTATATTACTATGATAACAATGATACAATATTACTAATATATTATTTATTACATTAATATTAATACGTTCGCGCCAAATACTCAGTATATTTACACATTTAAATGGTAACTTATCTATTCGAACAGAAGATACTAAGAATATGCTTAGAATATGGAGTCCAAACATGAAATTCATCCATTCAAACGGCTAAAATTGAATTTCCTCGTGACAAAATCAGGCGGCAATTTAAAATTTTCGCGTCCAAACGATTCACTTTCTCATCCGAACATGACTTCAAATATTTAAACACACGAGTTTTTAGTTCATTTTCACGCGAGCTTTGGCCTACTTTTTTAGAGAGGGAAATTGTGGGAGAGGTAGAGGATAATCCGGAGAGTAAGAGGACTTTAGGGTGTGAGAGAGGAATAATTCTTATGAAAGAAAGGTAAGCTTAATTTCTTAAGCATTTTTTTTTTTGAATAATTCGAGTTCTATTATATTTTTGTTTTCATTAAAATTGGTTTGGGAATTTTCTCATAATTGTGATTTCTGATTATATCGATATTGAATTGGTTTTGTTGTTGGAAGTGCAAAAATTGAATTTAGATTTCTAATTGTTTGAAATTTTGAATGTACAGTAATTTTTCTTAGAGATTTAGATTTGTTTATTTGCTTTTATTAGATTACTCATTTTGAGTATGATCTTTTTACTTGGGTATTTGTTGCTTGGGATTGAGGAATTGGTTCTAATATTGTTCTTCATGATTCTCGTTCAAACAGACATTTTCCACGTCCAAACGGGAATTGTTTTTCTTTTGGATCTCGTTTGGACGTATAAATATACGTATCGAAACGTAAATTGTGCAGACATAAAAAAAAAAAAAAAAAAAAAAAAAATATGTTTGTTAATAATAATCTTCTAGCTTACTTTATTATTACTCTACTATCAAGTGAATATGTCGGATTTCTGCAAAGGCCATTGTACATGCGACGAGAGTTATTAAAAGAGGTTCTCTCACAAAATAATGTATTGTCGTCGTAACTTAAATGAAGCAAAAAAATTTGGCAGCAAAGATTAGGATTTGATTATAATATTATCCACCCATGTAAGAATGATTGTGTACTCTTCAATTCTGAGCAATATGCAGAATTTGAGTCATGTCCCAATGTGCAATGAGTCACAGATGGACATTAGATAGATATAAGCATATTTATACCAAATAAAGTCGTTAACACGTTTTTCATTGATCACTCCAAACTTTCTAAACGATTGTATTAGTGCTCTAAGTTGACTCTGAAAGATATGACCTTAGCCATAATGTAGAAATAGTTTGAAAATGTGTAATAATTCATATTTCTCCTCGCATCTTCCGGTTAGAATTTCTCTTACAATTGTGAAAGAAATTTAATGGGGAGTATCCATGGTTTTTTCGAAAGAGTCTCAGAATGTACGCCCTATTGGGGTTGGAAGGTCTGATGATTTTAATTTATTCGGCAATTTGAGCACTTGCATAGATATCATGGCCTGTATGTTCCTACTACCTTTTCCATTTGTGATATGTGATGATCTTTATTGTTTGCGACCATGGAAGTGTTATGCACAAGGATCCTTATTTTCTTGATGGCCCCCCTTTTTTTGTTACTGGTACGACCGCCGGAGGCGTCATCCATGGGGTATATGGATGGGAATAAAGGAAAAACTTCGACATAGACGTATATCTGCTATCATACCTAGGGTTGCAGAGTTGTAGAAAGTTGTGCTTCAGGGCAAACAAGGTCTCCTTATCGTGGCTATCATAGGATGTCGGCCTTGGCTCCTGTCGCGAGAATTCAAAATGCAATGCTACCATCCCCTATGGACAATAAATTATTTTTCAGCATACGAAAAATTTGCTGGGTGGAGTACAAAAGGTAAGATGGCTTTGTCCAGATTGCAACAAAGATACACAATCACAATGGTTAACAAATAGGAGAAAATTATTAATGTTTCATGGGACACCGTTGATATTTGCCTAATAAATTATAAATGGCATCCGACACAAAACTTTTGTTTGATGGGAAGATTAAGCATTCAGGTCATCACCACCACAATTGTCTGGTGAATGATATTTTTGCACAACTACTTAAGATTCTAGAAAATAGATTTGGGAATAATGCATGAATTCGAAAGAGGAAACGAACAAGCAGGGCAATTCAATTGAACAAAAATAATAAAAAAAACTATTTTCTTCTTCAAGATTTCCATATTGGGTCTACGTTGCACACTCTGCCATAATCTAGACATCATGCACATTGAGAAAAATAAATACTATTTTTTCAAGTTGCCATAATATGTGTGTGTGTTGTGTCACACACACCCACCAAGACTAGTCCTCGAGCCTATATGCCCCACGAATGGCGTACACTATCAAGCAATGAGAGAGAAAATTCTGTGATTGGTTCTTTGGCGATAAGTTCAGGTAGGGCGGGCCATCCAATACTCAGGGTTTTTGGTGCATGGATTTAGATTTCACACCTATGACAGAAAACGTATATAGAGAAACTCAATTATGGGTCCACAATTCGAAGTGAGCCATTGGGATGATTAACATTGACTTTCTATAGAAGTTGTCAGAAAAAGATATTCGTAGGGTTAAAGTATCGGTGGGGAACATATTGTTTGGTTGTTTAGATATACTTGGCGGGATTTTTCAAATGCTAGGTTAGGGGTGCATAAAGATGAAAATTTTGTTTTAGTTGTGAAATACATCTCAGACCCTTGTACAAGAAACAATAATTTCGTTCTCCTCGCTTGCCAAGCGAATCAAGTTTTTAATTTAGATGATCCAAAAATACGGGAACTCATACAACGAGTGGTGAAGAAGTTTTGCAACCAAAAATGTATATGGTTTACATTCTAGACGCAGACGAAACTCCATGAAGAACAATTTGATAGTTTGACAATTGAATAAGCATATCAGGAAAACAAATCAGGGATCAATTTATTTTGTTGACCTAAGTCCAACTATGAACATGGTCCCACTGCATAGAGAAGACATTTACAACGAGAAGTAATTGAGGGTGGAATGTTTAGAAGAGTATAAAACTACTAACGTGTCTATGAGGATGAAGGGGAACTTGTCCAACAAAATTGATAGTAAATGAATCTTAGTATTTGTGTGGAGTATAAATCTTATAAATATCCGCAATGTTTTGTATATAGTATATTTAATTTATTAATAATTTCAAATTGAGATATGTCCCCCCAAATTCAAAGTAGTATGTGAGCCAACTCCCACCCCCACCCATTGCTGACTCCTCTGCATGTGGTTTAGGCCCATCAACAATGGGCCAACATCAGCAGACCCAAAGCCATGTATTTTATTAAATTAAATACTACATTTAACACATGTTAGTGAGTAAATAATATATTTACTAATTCATAATACATCTATTCTAATTGTTATACATATATCTGTTTGTAATTCCAGTGCCGGGGCGAGGGCACTACAAGTGGTGTCCTGTATAAAGAAAGTAAGAAAAATAGGTAAAACTAAAGTTGATAATTTTAGAGAGTCACACCCGGTATATCAAGTGATTCAATAGCTTATGATTTCTACCTACATTATGGTGCCCTCACTCGCACGTAAATGCTGATGATGTCGGGGCAACATACTGTAGGCTATAATGTTTTTCCCTAGGATGCAAAAAATCACATAAAAAAATTGTTGTAAATAGTAATGAGTTTACATCCTAATAAACTAAGTATAAATTTAATTTAAAAACTAATTGTATTTATACTAGAAAGATTTATAATTTTTTCAATGATGAGTTTGATCTTGATTTTAGTTCCGACGAGAGGATAGAGTAGCGATTGAGAAACTTGATGTCTAATTGCATTCTGGAGGTACAAAGGTCAGTGTCATGCAACATTACGAGAAGTTCACACCTGTGGCAAAGGCCCGCCAAATTTTTACTTCCAAGCAATTCCATCAAATGAGTGGGAGAAAATATCTGTGATTTTGTTTGAAAATACTGCTTATATTGTAATATCGCATTTATCTTTTTTTAAGAGTAAATTATAGATTGTATTAGAAATTTGAAACTTATCAGATTTTTTTTTTAGCAACGGAGTACTGTAAACAAAGAAAAATAGATCAAATTTAAAGATACATCATTATGTGAATTCTCAATCTTTTTCATTATTTGCACCAAAAAATGGTCAGTGCTACTGTCCCATCTCATATTAAAATATGCATATTTTCCTCATTCAAGGTTTCAAATATAAGTTTTTCCCCTTTGCAGCATGCTGAAGGCTCTAGTGACTTTGACCTGATCCCAATTATAACCGCTTAAGCACAAAAAATCGTGATGGTATTTGGACCAGTCCCAAAGCTAAGGCAAATTATGTAAGTTTAAGTTCTATTTAAGTAAGTCAATTTTCTAATAACAATATTCTTATTACTTAAACTAACTTTAATGGGTTTTTTATTTCTTGCAGGAGAAGATTAAATTCTCTAAAGGAAGCTAGCTGCAGATCCATCCGATGAGGTATCATCCTGTTAATGATGTTTCATGATCCTATCTGAAATTTCTTGAATCACGTTTTGGATATTTGAGGGGCTTAAGGAGGCGTTGCATAGAAACCATCCTCAAGTTCACCATATCCCTCCCCTAACCGCTCCTAAGGTCAGATCCAATGAACGATAAGACTAAAACAGTTAGATGGCAGCACAACTTGAGATAGAATAACTAGAGGTCCAAGGATCAAAAAATTGCTCATGCTCACCCGATTAGATAAGAGCTGCGAAATTAGAGAATGAGAATAGAAAGAGAGATTAGAGTTGAGGATTCCAAACAATGTTTGAAGAATGACAGTAGATGTCTCAAAAATATGTCACCCCACCTACGATCTTAACATTTATTTTATATTAATGGTACTCTTTATTTTTCTATTCAACAATAATATTTTAACAATTGTGAGTGGATATTAATAAAATTACATTTTTGTAGTAATAGTAATGTCTTTATAATTAAATATGAATTTTGTATAGCAATAAGGCAATACGACAACAAGAAAGCAACAACAAGTCAGTGCGACAAAAAAAGAGACCAATTACAAAAACTACACCGCACTCCCTTACACCCCTCCCCAACTCCCAACAAAACCACGCGATGAACCACGAACATACTCACATCCATTGAACAATCACAAAATTTTCCCCCAAACTATTACAATACCCCACCTATCCCAACCCTCCTGCTTGTGTCGGGACTCTCTCCCATTCAAACAAAAAAAATATTGTTCGATACGGTACATTACCAATTAATATAATTCATTTGAAAGAAATTAAACCCTTTTGAAACGGGAAGAGGAAAAAAAAAATGTCCGTTCGGACAATATCTATTCGAACAATATGCATAACCCATTCGAACGAGAACAATTTCAATTAATTTATTTGTTCAAATGGAGGAGATATGTTCGAACACTTGATCTCCGTTCAGCATGGTCTCAAATTTGGCATATCTGTTCGAATCAAAATTGTATCTGTTCTAATGGTGTGTATCGGTTGGGTGAATAAGACAAAAGTTATCATTTGAAACGGGTTTTAGAGAACGAATATAATTTTGTTTTCAGGAAGATAAAAGAAAAAATCCGTGGGGTCCGAGTGTATGGATATCGAACAAGCAAGTAAGATTTCATCTCTAAAAATAATTTTTTAGAGAAGACACGCCAAAAAAAATGGGGGGCGACACACACATTGGGGGGGGGGGGGGGGGTCGAGCGAAGCGAGACGTGTTAATTTTCATCTCTAAAAACTGTTTGAGAGGGCAGAAATGATTTTTGTGAGAGGAATTGAGATAAAAATAATTTATCTCTAAAAATATTTTGGCACAAAAAAGAGACTGGGGGTCTTGAGACAAATTAATTTTGTCTCAAAAATTATGTCATTCACGTTGTAGTGGCACTCACCTATTGATCTTACTTCTTTCAACGAGTCACAATATTAGTAATAAAAGCTCATGAAAATTTGAAAATACTTATATAAAGATAAATGGAAATTTGAGAAGGTAGAAAATCATTTTTCATGATTTCTTTGCATGAAATTGATCAATCAAGTCCTATTGTGTAAATATTTGTGACAGTACCTACAATGAAAGGGGCCTATGAAGTCCCATTACAGATTCCACAGATTGAAAGGTTTGGGAATTAAGGATGGTGCTCCAAATCCAATGAGGGCCCATATAGCCTAGGTTTGGCATAAATGCTTTATGAAAAGTTAGAAGGATCTTTCGAGACATAAACAATAGGTGTGTGGAGACCACTCTCTATTTTGGTATGGACCAACAGTGTGGTGAACAAAAGCCTCCAAGACACATTGCCTATCCTTTTTTAGAATCGCATAAGAAAATGATGCAACAATAACCTATCTCTTGTGCATTTTTCAGTGGCTTCCACTATGGAATGTTTGATTTTATTATGGCACCCAAAATTGGGAGTTGGAAAACTTATCAGAGTTCTATGCCGCATTGTATTCTATAAACATGACAAAGGGTTACCATCAATAAGATGCACTGCAACCCCTCCAAAAAAGGTAGATTCACTGTTAAATCATTTTTTACCATGTTTCTAACGAGCTTTGGAATGACCATGTTCCCATGGAAGAATATATTACATACGAAAGCTCAAAAGATTTTTTTCTTTTTCTTTTTTGTTTAGACAATATCATTGAACACGATTCTCTCCATATAATTTAATAGAACGTCGAGTAATTGTGTTGTACGTGTAAGAGAATGGTGAGTAAATAAACAAGTTGCTTTACATTATGAGGTGGCCAAAACCATGTGGAATGATTTTTTTGCGTGAATTGAATTGTCATGAGTCATGCATCATAAACTGGTTAGACTTCCTAGCAAGCTGGAGAGGCTTTCGAATAACTCACAAGTGCCAATCAAATGAAAAGTTATTTCTATCTGTAATGGTGTATTTGGCGGGAGAGGAGATGCTAGAAAACTTCAAAAGCTCGCGAGAGAATAAATAATGTTAAAGTTTCTTTTTTAAATAATTGTTCTTATAGGCGGCCATTGTTTGTAATGGGCTAAAAGTCCATATTTTTTTGCTTTCCATTGTAAACTTTAACTAGTGCTTCTCATATATACTCTATGTCCACTTGAATTTTGCCAATTTTTATGAATAAAACTTCTTGACTACCTATGAGAAAAATTATCTCCTTTTCCAATCATTTCCTTTAGCAAAACGGACCGAACTCAAGCCGGCGCTCAACTGGAGTACACAATTTCATACCTTTTCCCTTCCGCATGGCACCAAACTGAAATTATGTCCATTTATTTCAGAGTTTAAACTTAAATGACCGTGTTTATCTTACAAACAAGCTTGTTCTTTGACTATGTTTTCAGAGGAATTACAACCAAAAGAAAAAAGAAAGAAAGAAGGAAATAGGCAAGGACCAACTTATGCAGATCTTCCCCACCTCCAAACGATAGCAAAATACGGTTTTTGAGTATAAAGAATCCAATCCATTTCCCGGTTGTCAAGTAACGTGGAAGATGCGAAATGGTAACGTTATTATAGCTCGAAATAGAAGTTCAAATCAATGTAGCCAAATACAAGATTACAGACACCCACAATCCTCAACTTTCTATATAAAAAAGTTTCTGAAAAGGTTATTACAAGAAGCATTAGTACTTGTATTGGCATGATTACAAGATTACAGACACGTTGGTGCGAACTAAGCAACTAAGATGTTCATATGTCCAACTTCATTACTAAAAAACCAAAATGCTGAGTAACTGAAACAAAAATTCTTATTTTATTGATTAAATGTTATCCTATCCAGATAAATTTAACGGCAAGCCAGATTTGCCTCACCTTTCTCTAGGGTTCTCCTCATCTGATTGTGAAGATGGTGGTCCGGGGAAAGAATCAACAAAGAACTCCTCCACTGAGATAAGGTAAAGCAATTAGCATATGACCAGACAAACAGAGAGGGAAAATGTTTAAATTTTAATCAGGTAAATCATGGAAAGAGTTCTCCTTGGGATCACTTGGACACCAGCGTTTAAAACTTCAAATGTGATGATGCCCAGAAACAAATGTGGTACTCATACAGAATTAATAAAGAAACCCATGTTGATACTGCTACTATCATAAAGAAACTTTCCTTTTTTCACATGGACGGTGGATATTTCTTTTTTTTCTTTTTTTTTTTTTTTTGGACAATGGATATTTCAGTGAATCAATACACTTCTTTTCACCTCTAAATTGAGTTCTACATGATTGTCTTAGAGATGTGTCTGCCATTTTTCCCATATATTTTTGACAAAATATAATTTGCATAATGTTTTTAACCAATCACCAAAACCATGCATATTGGCATCAAATGAAGGTTTTGAATTTCAATTACCTATATCCTCTTGCTCAGGTGAATCAAGCAAAATTTCTGAATCTGATGGCAAAAAGGGGGAACCAGGATAATTTCCCAAGGCTCCTAAATCTGCAAAGGAATTGTGAAAGCAATGTATTAGCAAAAGCGTGAACACGGAGAATAGGTCATGACATATCTGCTACAAGGTGTTTATACATAATGAATGAGATTCCATGGTGCCAGAGTCCTTTAAGACAGCTTCAAACTCCTGAATGTATCTTACATATCAGGAAAAGAAAAAAAGTTCTGAATGTATCTTGCCATAACAACAGAACCATTATGTTATGCAGAAGATCTTCTATCATAACTGAGCTTGAAGCAAGAACAAATATTCAAAAATTTTGTATCATCAATTCCATAATATTTTTTAAGCAGTGCACAAAAACTTTATTGATAAACCACAAAAGGTAAAATCCCAAGTACAGGAGACATAACCATCTCCTCAGAAAATGAAGAGTAAAGCCTACGCCATATTAATTTATACTTCCTGCTTTCTTTAGGAGGAAGTTAACATAACTGAATACATTTGGTGATATTTTCAGGAATTTCAATAGTAAATACATATACTTCCTGCTGAAACTTCATCACACCTCTAAATACCAACCACTTTTTCAATTTGAGTCCTAAACTATAAATAAGGTTACAATTTGCATCTACTTATAAAAAAAAAAGGGGTTTCAATTTGCATCCTCCATCAAAAATCTTCTTTTTTTTTTTTTGTATAGTTAATAAGAGACTTTATTCCAAGTAAATAGGTATAGCCCAAGTACACAGGGTATATAGAAGTGAGTACACCTAAATACAAGCTAAAGCAAAAAACAGTATTAAAATAAAACATGATAAATGTTCCCATCCCTCGCAAGATTCTTCACCCAAAAACTGAAAAGTGGTAAAGAAAAAATCCCTAAACTCTCCCATGAAACATTCACAATCTTCAAAACACCTCCCATTTCTTTCAAGCCATAAGCACCAAAACAAACATGAGGGAATCATCCTCCACACTGCTGCACTGCCTCCACATCCCACTGAACCTTGCCAGCAAGCCAAAAAATCCACCACATGCATAGGCATCACCCAAGCAATGCTTACCCTTGCTAAAATCTCATTCCACAAAATTGTTGCCACCTCACAGTGAAGAAAAAGATGGTTAACAGATTCACCATCCATCTTACACATAAGCACCAATCAACCACAGAAAAAACACTCTTCCTCAAATTATCCATGGTTAATATTTCCCCAAGAGACACCAACCAAAAGAAAAAAGCAACCTTACTAGGCACATTTGCCCTCCAAATACATTTCCAGGGATAAGTCTTTAAATCCCTGACTAATTGAGGCCTTATAAAAAGATTTTACAGTAAATCTGGAGTTATTTGTTTGCAACCACAGCAGGCTATCCTCTCTATTCTGATCAATTTTCATATCATATAACCTTCCCAAAAAATAAGAAATCTCACCCACTTCCCAATCTTGCACATCTCTATTGAAATCCATATTCCACTGAAGCATGTATTAGAAATCTTATAAGACTCAGCCACTGCAGGCCTTTATCTCTGGCAATCCTAAATAAATTAGGATAAATCTTATTGATAGAATTGTGCCATATTACCTATTTTCCTGTATCTTAATTGTCATATCTTAACCAAATGTATTGGAGGTGCAAATTAAAACTTTTCACAGTTTAGGATGCGAAGTAAAAGAGAGTGGTAGTTTGAAGGTGCAAAATGTAGTTCTCCCTTTTATTTTATTTATCTATATATTTTATTTTGCTTTGTATTTGCAATCATTATTGTAGCAGTTAATAAAGATAAGATACAAATTACCTCCCAAATTTGACAAATCAGCTGTTAGATCTGACAGACTGAGATTCCACTGGATCTGATCCAGTGATCTGAGAGAATCCCTGGGGTTTCCAACTCCACCATCTGGTGCAAGTTGTAATCCTACCGAACTTGCCACATCAGATGTAAATGTGGTATCAAGTGCTGACATGTCCACCCCCATTCCAGAAATTTCTGATGCAGTGAAGGGGAAATGACCACTGGATGCAACTGATGTAGGACTCACAGGCATCTCTGACATAGTACCATTTGGCGGAATAATGGGAGTCACATCAGCAGCACTGCTCCCCATCACCATACTTCAACAAGATCACGAGTAATAGCGATTAGCATAACTTCTATCGAGCAAAAATTGAAAGTTCTTATCTAGAAAGCAGGAAAAATGGGATTAAATTGTCATTGAACAAATGGACCGAACCCACCAAAAATCAAAATAGAAATAATTGTTCTAGCCCGGAGAATAGCACCAGAGACATCTTTATCTGAGGAGGAGGTTTCATATTTTGATGCAGATGTAAACATGAGAATACACGTACAAATGGACGGGCATGAACATGACTCTTTACAATGAGAATATACCCATGCAAAGACATCATTGCATGCATATGCAACTGAAAGTTTACCAGTCAAAACCATTGGAATTTCAAACAGTGATGCAATAATATTCAAAGACAACAAACGCTAATAAATTGAACATAGACCAACTACATTAAATGCCATTACTTAAAATAGGTAATCAATGTTTAATGACATGAAGATCGAGAAGTGCTCACTCATTCCCCGAATTCATCCGTATGTGATGAAAGTTGCTTGGAGCAGGGACTCCATTAACCACATGACAGCTCGATATTCCACAGCCCATAGGATCGAGATGAGGTTGACCTGCAGCTGGAATTGGAGGTTGCTGTAGGACAGGGTATCCCATGGGTAAATTGTTAACTGCACTGCAAACAGGTGGCACTGAATAACAATGACAACAATAACATATAAATGCCACATAACAATTCTTGCTCAGAACATTCAGCCTCCATAACAAATCATGAGCACCAAGTCTTTTTACCCAGCATGCTAAGGAAGCAAAATTCCATAAGACAAAGAAAACTCAACAGAAATCCCCTTTTATCCACTGAAGGATTGAGAAAAATTAAAATAAATAAAAGAAACTAGATACTAGATACTAGGACTATTTTCATAAGTGGCCACGCAGACAAAGTCCAAAAACATACGGTGTACGTTTACATTTGCTTGGTATAAGGGGGATAAGATTACATAACGTAATAAGGAAATTATGGCTTCCTCAAGGACCCAAACATCTCAAAAATTTATTATTCCAAGGAAAACCAGCATCCCAAGCCACCAGAGAATCTATCATAACAAATTTTTTCACTATTATTCTATTATTTACACGCAATAAAAGCTTATAAAGAAGATGAGATGAAATAGTTTCTATGTCTACAAGCTGTGTTTTCAAGCACAGTAATATGTATGGCTCCATTGCTACAAACAGGCCACTATTTGCATTAATTCAATCAAGGACTACCTTGTCAAGAATGACACCCAAAAGCCTTTGACCATCTAAAGAAGTGACATTTCAATATGTTGTGCCTTTGCTATTAGCAAAACTCCCATGGAGGAAAAGATAAGTTTTTTTTCTTTTTTTTGGGGGGGGGGGTTAACTAAATTCCGCACACACAATGACACAAACTACCATTGTTTTATCAATTTGCACCCTAAAATATATATATATAATATATATATATATATCAAACTACATCCTCAAGTGCAAGTTGCCATGCACCCTCAATCAAGATTTGACATGTGGCACAATCTTAATGATCAGATTTTAACCTAAAATGGATACTTTGTAGTTTAGGGTGCAAATTAAAAAAGAAAAAAAAGTGGTAGCTTGGAGTGTGCAATATAATTTCTCCCATTCTTCCTCTTCTGCTTTTCATTCTTGGTTGTAGCCTTCTTTATCAATGGCTTCACGGTCTAGTGCTTCATAGCCTTCTTGACCGTCTAAGAAGTCGATCTTTCTTCCACAAAGAGGCCCTCGTCAATGTCCTCACTGCCTTGGCCATTTTCTCCTTCAGATGGCCACCTTTGCCTTATCCCCAACAGCCTTTGACTTTGCAGCAAATGCCATGCCAGAACCAAAAGCCATTAAGCCTTGCTACACAAGGGAGATAAGGATGGCATGCTGCTTCTTATAACTTTTTTAGAAGATGAACTTGATTCTCCTTTTGAAATTGGAGTCGGGGGTGTCAAAAGTGGTGGGCCACTTCTTGTTTTGTGAAAATAGGCCTTCTAATACACACAACGATCTATCCTCAGAAAATTCCAATTATCCAGCCAATATAGGAGACATGTCCGTCTCCAGTTTTATATTATGTGTTGTGTGCTTATGTTCAGGCCCCTTTCCTTAGAAGCTTATTTGGAGGAATAAGGCCCCCCTAGAGCGAACTTCTTGACTTGACTGGCCTCCCAAAACAGAATCATTTAGTGATAACTAATTTCTTCACTGTTCTTTTAATATTCATATTTATTACCTTATAACGGCTTATAAAGAAAATTTAGACAGAATCAACTATTACACCTATTATCGTAAATAGTACTAAAATTAATGAAATTCTGATGATAACTCAATCTAAAATTAATATAACCCTTTAGTCCCAACTAACAACAGATTACATAATAAGCTAAGTATTATCCATGCACGTTAATGTATGCTCTCAAACAGTCATACCATTGTAGGTTGAAGAATTACCAGGTATGGGATGGATCCCATTCTGGATTGGGGCCAAAGGAACCTTCGGAGCTACAGGATACTTCATGAGATGATACTGATGCTCGAGTAGATGATTGAACAGTAGGATTTGTCTTTTCAATTTTAGCCGTATATAATAGGCCCTGAAAAAGTCTGCATTTTCTTCTTCCAACTTTTGCCATACTGAATTAAATAAATAATATACCGAAGGAATGTCAGATTAAGGTAATTGGAAGATTCTTGAAAAAAAAAATCAAATTTTATAATTACCGTGTAGGTCGCTTTGTTACTCAAGAAACAAAGACATAAAAAGTGATGGAAATAACTCTAAATAGTGATCCAAAACACTTCGATTCCAGTTTTCCATTCCATTAACCACTGAAGTGTGATATCATCAAACACTTCTAATTAACATATTCTGAAAGTTAAAAAAAAAAAAAGTCAAAGACCAACAAATAGATTGCCTACCCAGAGTTGTAAATCCGGGATCTATCCTTGCACGAGTCAAGAGGGTTTTAACCACCTCATCTCTATTCATATATAACTGCAGACATCGCTCTATGAGATTCTGGACCTACAACAGCCATTTTGTAGAATTATCAACATAAGGATAGGAAAAATATTAGTTCATATCCTTTTCGAAGAAAATAAGAAAAAAAAACTGAAAAAAAACGAACAATAGAAACATTAGAAGTAAGTTGCCTTACAAGTTCAATATCTTGGCGTGAAACTTTTTTGCCATCATTGCCCGAAGTAGATACTGAACCTGAATCTGTGACAGGAGCCTCAGGTGCATTGTTGTCTGGTTGTCCACCTTGGGACTCCTGTGAAACATGGGTTGAGGATTGAATTTCTTGTGTGCCCTGAGACTCCACAGAAGTTCACTTCATTTTAGCGACAAGTATCACAAGTGCTATAACTAGCAGAAAATCAGACACATAAATGCAATACCATTAGGGTTGAAAGAAAAGGACAGTCTAGGATCTAACAGAGGGAGAAGAAGAGCATGCGTTGGCTGTGCCGAAGGCTCTGCTCAATGTGTTGGGTCGTTGAGTCCTACTCCTTGTCCGCTGGTGGAGAGGGGGATAAGGAGGGGAATAATTTAGAGGGGATTCTCGTGGATTCTGAAATGGAAGAGGACGGTAATCCAGATTTGCAGCAGGCGTGTTATGAGAGAGAGGGGGTCTCTCTTACCCTTTTATGTACCCTCCCTCCCAATCCTCTCTCAGGGAGAACATCCTTAAATTGAATTTTTCAACCGGAGGAGATTATGGCCTCGCTTGAATTTGAAGATGAGATGAGTTAAGATGAGTTTAGTTTATTTTTTAATATTATTATTATTTTGAAATTTGAAAAAAATGTGTTGGGATTTGAAAAATATGTATTGGGATTTGAAAAATGTGTATAGGAATTTGTGTTTTATATAAAAAATTATAAAAATATAATGATGAAATGAAGATGAGTTGAGATGAGTTACGCTCATCTTCGAATACAAACAAGGCCATAGATGATGTCCTGAGGATCTCCTTTGCGGATCATGAAATTAATTTAGAGCTCCTCTAATTGTTATAGAAGAAGGAAAATTAAAGTCGACCTCTAAGAAAAAAAAAGAAATTAAAAAAAGTTAACATGTCCCATTAATTATGATTTGAAGGATGATAGTGGTGGATAGAGCAAAAAAAAGGGATTAAATATTGTTTCCATGAAGCCAAATATCCTTTCTTGAAATGTACGGGGCTTAATGATCACAATATATATTTCCGTATAAAATCTCTATTGCAAATGTGGAAGGTTGACATGTCATGTTTGCAGGAAACAAAATTGCAGGCCATTAATAGAAGAATCGTTCGGAGTTTATAGGAGTGTTCGTATGTGGGATAGTTTTACTTGGCATCCATGGGAGTCTCGGGGGGTATATTAGTTATGTGGGATAAAAGAGTTGTTGAGACGGTGGATGAGTGTATTGGAGATTTTTCGGTAACTTCTCCTTTTAAAAATGTTGCTGACAGGTGGGAGTGGGTCTTTGATGGCATCTATGGGCCACATGCAAACAGAGAGAGGCGTGGGCTATGGGAGGAGTTTGCAGGTGTTTTTTTCCATATGAGAGGTGTCGTGGTGCATGGAGAGAGATTTCAACACCACCCGTTTCCCTAGCGAGCGTTCGGGGATTTATCGGAATTCTTTGGCTATGGAAGAATTTTTAGAATTCATTTTTGATCTAGACCTCATGGATATTCCCCTTTGTGGGGGCGAAACTCGGTCGAATGGAAGGGTTGGCCGAAACTTGATAGATTTCTAGTCTCTCTGTCGTGGGAAGCTCATTATCCAGTGCTTTGTTAGAAGCAGCTGGCCCGAGTAAACTCAGATCACTTTCCTAATTTACTAGATTGTGGGGGCATTCACAGGAATCGTCGCTACTTTAAGTTCAAGAATATGTGGCTCACAATGGTTGGATTTTTAGATTTTGTATGAGCTTGGTGGGCATCGTATCAGTTCATCGGCACTCTTAGTTTCATTCTTGTAGGTAAGCTTAAGGCATTGAAGCAAGATTTGAAAAAGTGGAACTTGAAAGTCTTTGGGCAAATTGACAATCAGAAGTCAACTCTCTTAGAAGAATTGCAGGAGTTAAAGGGAAGGGAGTTATTGGGGATCGCTTTGACGAAGTTCTATTGAGAAAATGTACAGTTTTGACGAGTTTGGAGAGGGTTCTTTTGTCGGAGGAGATTTTTTGACGCTAGAAATCTAGGGCCCTTTGGTTGAAAGAATGTGATAGATGTATAGAATTCTTTTACAAAGTGGCTAACTCACATCGATGAAGCAATGTTATTGAGGTACTTCATTCAGGTGCCTAGGTGTTATCTTCCCCTTCTGATATAGAAAGTCACATTGTGCATTACTATGAGGAACTTCTCACTGAACCATTTGATTGGCGGTTGAAGCTTGATAATTTGTCTTTTGAGGCAATCAATCTGCAGAGTGCAAGTTGATTGGAAAGACCTTTTGAAAAATATGAGATTTATAAGGTCATCTTAGCTATGGCCAATGACAAAGCACAGGGCCCAGACGATTTTTCGATGGGTTTCTTTCAAACTTGTTGGGACATTATGAAAGGTGACATGATGCAAGTCTTTAATGAATTTTACTATTTCCAAAAATTTGAAAAATCTCTCAATGCAACTTTTATTGCTCTCATCCCTGAGAAAATTGAAGCCTCGACTATTAAAGAGTTTCACCCCATAAGCTTGGCTAGTAGTGTCTAGAAGATCATCATCAAGGCTCTTGTCAACCGTCTTAGTCCTATTTTGGAACAAATCATCTCCAAGTCGTATAATGCTTTCATTCGTAGAAGACAAATTCTTAACTCGGTTCTTATTGGAAATGAATGTTTGGATTGTAAGCTGCGAGAAGGGGGTGCAGGCACTCTTTCCAAACTTGACATGGAGAAGGTTTATGATCATGTGAATTAGAAATTTCTTTTATATATGCTTGAGAGGTGTGGATTTGGGGGTAAGTGCATCTCTTAGATGAGTCAATGTATCTTCACGGTATGTTTCTTGGGGTTTGCAACAAGGAGACCCCCTTTCTCCTCTTTTGTTCGTTATTATCATGAAAGCTCTTAGTCGAATGGTGACGGTCGTAGTTGGGGATGTTTTCATTTCTGGCTTTCAAGTGGGAAATGATTATGTTAACATATCACATCTCTTATTTGCAGATGATACTCTTATCTTCTATGAAACGGAGGCTAGCCAAATCCAAAGCCTACGTGCATTGCTACTTTGCTTTGAAGCAGTGTCGGAGCTTAAGGTGAATCTTGGCAAGTCCGAGATGGTTCCAGTGGGTGCAGTTTCTCATCTTTC
Organism: Platycarya longipes; assembly: GCA_036559045.1. Classification (NCBI taxonomy): domain Eukaryota; kingdom Viridiplantae; phylum Streptophyta; class Magnoliopsida; order Fagales; family Juglandaceae; genus Platycarya; species Platycarya longipes. The sequence goes on along the minus strand of CM071789.1, from coordinate 11,935,664 downwards.
CAGGTTAGCAAGCCTCCTGGACTGTTCGGTATCCTTATTGCCAATGACGTATTTAGGCATTCCTTTGGGTGCAACTTTTAAGGTTAGAGCCATGTGAGATGGGGTAGTGGAGAAATTTGAAAAAAGGTCGGTGAGATGGAAAAGGATTTACTTATCGAAAAGAAGTTGCCTCAACCTTATCAAGAGCACCCTTACTAGTCTCCCCACTTATTTTCTCCCCTTCTTTTCTTTGCCAGCAGGGGTGGCATCAAGAATTGAGAAATTTTTCATGGCTTTCTTATGGGGAGGCATGGGGGAGGAAAAGAAGTTCTACCTAGTGAATTGGAAGACTGTGTGTTCCCTAATCTCCTATGGTGGCTTGGGGGTGTGTAACTTACGTATCTTTAATAAAGGCTTGTTGGAAAAATGATTATGGAGATATCATTTGGAGGAAGGATCGTTGTGGAATGAGACTGTTGATACTAGACATGGAGAGGCTTGGGGCTTGGTGTTCTTCTGAGGTCAGGGGGGTCATGGGGTAGGCCTATGGAAATTTATTATGAGGGGTTGACCAGGTTTCGAAAGCCACATTCGTTATGTGTTTGGAGAGGATAATAAAATCAGATTTTGGAGGGATATATAGTGTGGTGATATGGCTTTGGAGAGAGCATTTCCAGCTCTATATCGTATTGTAGCTAAAAGGGAGGCTTCTGTTATTGATATGCATGTATTCTCTCATAGTTCTCATCAATGGAATATCCTCTTTATTCGAAATTTTCATAATTGGGGATTATCCATTGTTGCATATTTTTTCATAGCACTACATTCTAAGGGGACTCCTACGACATCGGGTAATAGATTGAAGTGGAAGTTCAATGATCACAAGAAGTGCACAGTCAAGGCATATTACAAAATTTCAGTCACACAAGTGCATGCTCATTTCCCATGGAAAAATATTTGGAGGTCTTGTGTACCCTCCAATGTAGCTTTATTTGTATGGACTGCTACACTTGGAAAGATTTTGACTACGAACAACTTGAGGAAGAGAATGTGTCTTTTGTTAGATTGGTGTTACATGTGTAAAAAGTATGGAGAATCAGTGCATCACCTCTTATTACATTGTAAAGTTGGGAGGACATTGTGGGATGAAGTCTTTTGCGGGGTTGATCTTGCTTAGGCTATGCCAGTGAAAGTGGTGGACTTGTAGTGTTGGAGAACTATACAAAGTTGTCCTCAAGTGGTAATAGTGTGGAAAATGGTTCTGTTGTGCATTATGTGGTGCATTTGGGTAGAGCGGAACGATGGCTGCTTCGAAAACAAGGAATGCACATTGGTGAAGTTGAAGGATTTTTTTCATTCACATTCTATTACTATGGTTTTCAGCTATTGTCATAAATGGGAACAATATTCATGACTTTTTGTCTTTAATTTTCAGCTCTTAAAATGTATTTAGGTGCTCTTTTGTATACTTCCTATGTACCTGAGCTATGTCTCTTTCTTTCACATTAATAATACTTACTTCTTACTTGTAAAAAAGCAGTCATATAATTTAATTTTTGAGAACTTGCACGTATTGATTTTTGAGGAATCTAAAATTGAGGTATAATAAATATTCTCTACCTTAATGTGTATGCATAGAAAGGATATGGATTAAAATAAATCAATAGAGATAATGATATATTAAACATGTTACCATTAGTATCCAACTTAGCCAAGTTGTTTCTATCTATTTATCATATAAGTGCACATAAACCATAGAAAAAGGCATCAATCATGCATGCCCTCGACATCAATAGAGTTTGCAGAGTACATTAGTCTTTCAGTGTTTGGCTGGATTGGAGGTTACAATAATGTGGAGTTGTACTGACACAAAATCAACCACCATAGTTTATCATAACAAAGTATCATGGAGATTAGATCGTAGATTCAAAATTGTGCATTAGTCATTAAGCTAAATGGTAGTGTCATTATTTGACAACATAATCTAAGCTATGAAGTTATAGAATATATAGTGAATATGAGACTTGGGCATGCAGTACAAGGAATAGTTTGAGAATGAGAGTAAGGAAGACAGTATAAGAGGGTGCTTGGATTGGGTGATGCCTCTACGTATAGTGGATATTTTGGCTAGCTGGTTCGGCTCAAGAGGATGCAGTAGCAATGCTGAATTCTGGAGCATGATCACCCTTTGTCTATTTTGGTGTTTATAGTTAAAAAGAAATATGAAGTGTTTTATGATTGTGAACGTTCCAAGGGGAAATTCAAGGAATTGTTCTATAATACTTTAAGTTTCTATGGTTAAGAATCATGTATGAGATGGAAATAATTATATTACTTGTTTAGTTCAGCCTTTATTTAGCATGTATTTAGGTACACGTTCTTGTATACTTTCTGTGTATTTGGCTATGCCTATTTACATGGAATAAAATTTTTTATTACTTATCAAAAAAAAAAGAGAGAGATATAGCTATGTATGACACAATGGTTGTGCAGAAAATTGACAACTCAAAAATTTACAAAAGAAAGAAACTCTAAAGTTTGTTTGGACACTATGAAAACTCTCATAATTCTAAAATTTCTCAAAACTTTTCATAATTTCATTCCCAAACATCACTCAAACACAAAACACTTTTCAATTTAAAATGTTCAACTTTTTCATCTAATCACTACCTAATCATTATTCAAATACAAAAATCAATACAACTTTTACAATAATATTAAAAATCTATATTCAACCAATTTTTGAACTTAATAATATTTTTATTCAATTTTTTCTCTCCTTTCTTAGAATCCATTAAAACATCTTCACTCAAACAATTTCACTACTATTCACAAAATTATAAGATACTTCAAGTGTTCATACATACCCTGAAAACAAAAGGAAGAAAGAGATTTACATGCTAAATGCCAAAGAAGAAAATTGTAAAGTATTATGAGCAAAACCTGCATAGTCTTCATTTCAACTGAATGCAGACCAATCATATTTTTTCATATTGCACATGCACTCCCAAGTACAACTAAGACTCTAAATCACTAAGATCAAATCATTGGCATGTATGTCTAAATATCTGGTTACCTAAGGCAGCTTTCACCTAGGATTCAAAAGATGAATCATGTTAGCCCGCTACATAATCTTAGAAGTGAAAACATAACCTTAGAAACATGTTCTCTTCTAATGATAAATGTTATTGATTTGATCCCAAAATATAAAGCATTTAAGATTTCATAGTTCTCCAACTATGGAAGTTATAAATCTGCAGGATGTCCATGGTCATGGCTAAGTCTTCATTTTCTTACTATGGGTTTGAAGGAAATTATTAAGAATGAAAACATAAAATTATGATGTCTTCTGTCATTAATTAAATATCTGATCAACCAGAAATAAAACATTTCTCTGCCATTCTCAAATATACCTACACATAAGCTGGGTCATACGTTAAAAAATAAACGTTAAATTCTCTAATTTTAAATATAAACACCTATAAAATTAAATAATTAAATAAATAAAAATAAAACAGACCCCACATTACAAATAATCATTGGATGAAATTTGAAAATATTTTAGTGGAAATGTTCCAATACTCCACAACAATTGTGCAGCAATATCAATTTATCATCGCACTAATGACCACATATTTGACAGTTTATTTCGATCACCAATGAAAATAATAAATATTAGTTCTCTGCAAATTGTTGTGTAGAGAACATTTTAAATTTCCCAGTACAATGACACAAGTTATCTGTTCTGAAATAATTTTGGAGACCCTACATAATGTTTTCATTTAAAATAATATAATGTTATTTTCTTTGTAATATAAATTATAGAAGTACTCTTAGTATCTTATCCATACATCTCCACAAACTCAAAGCTTAAAGTAAATCGAAATTCAACAGTAAGGCCATTGTAAATTGTAACTTTGTACATCTTGGCATCATTGTTTTTTTTTTCTTTGACAAATCAAAAGAAAAATATTTGTACATTTCTTGTTTCTTTTTCTAGTTCTTGACTTGAAATTAGGTTCAGTTTTTGTATACTTCTTATGTACTCAACTTTGCCTTACTACTTGTCTTATTAAAATTTCTTATTCATTAAAAAAAAAAAAAAAAATCTTCGTACATCTCTATTAAGAGCAAGAACATGAAAAACAAGGGCAAAAAAGGAAAAAAAAAACAAGTAATCATATCTCAATCACGTCCATGAATATATTGCAATTTACAAAACATACACTTGCATAACCACTAAACAACACTAACTAAATTGATTGAGAAATTATTTGACTGCCAAAAATGTATAGCCCACATAATAATACAATAAAACAAAGGAACAAAGATAAAGATTTGGCAAGTATTACCTTCTACCCACTTTTAAATCTCCAACAACACTAAAGAGACACTTTTTTGACAAATTTAGGAGATCAACTTCATATTCAAAGAATATCGAGCATACCAGAGCTCTAGCAAACCAAACCTTAAAAGAAATTTGGACTAGTACTAGGGACTCACTTGAACCACAAGTTTGAACACTATATAAAATTACCTACCGAAACTAAAATGCAGTAAGGTTCAAAGCAATATTAGAGGAGCACAATGATATTTACACCATAATAAGGACTAGGGTAAAAAAAAAGAGAAAGTGAAAAGAGAGAACCAGTGGAAATCTTCTTGGTCAACAGATACATTGCAAGGGTTAGCCTTATCCTGACATTATTGAAAAGCTTGACGGAGTGGCAAAGATCCTAAACAAGAAACAGTGGAAAAGAGAAAAAAATATATAAGAAAAAAATATATTGCCAAGAAAATGCTAAATATTTAAGAAATTCTTTTTAAAAAATTACTTTGTTATAAAATTAAAAGAAAATAATATTATAATAGAAAATATTCAAAGTGTTGTTACTCAAGTCCTCAAAATTACAATTTGCACTAGTGAACAACCCTCATATTTATAATATGGTTATGTCAGTTTTATAGGCGGTCATTCACTACACTGCCATATAAAACATTCTTCCTTAAATAATCACCTATAAAAAATATGTCTTGTTAAAACATTACCTAGGAAAAATCTAATGGAAAAAAATTAATGGTGAAGGAAAAAAGTACAGTATTCTTGTGTACCACCAAATATTTTAAGATGGTCTCATTAAAATCTTTCAATGGAAAATTCAATAGGATAAAATCTTAGCGAAAAAAAAAATACAATTAGCATAAGGTATCAAAACATTTACTTCCTTTGAAAAATGCATAACAATAAGTCCTTAAATTTTCACTTTCCAATATTCTGCATAATCTTCTTAAATGTTGCAGTTGATAATGACTTAATGAATAAATCTGTTAGATTATCACTTGATTGTATCTACTTAACATCAATTCTACATTTCTCTTGAAGTTTATTAGTATAAAATAATTTAGGTGAAATATGTTTAGCTATGTCATTTTTGATGCATCATCCTCTGATTTGAGTAATACAAGCGACATTATCTTTGTATAAAATTGTTGAACTACCATTAATCATGTGAGGACCACATTTTTTTTGAATATGTTAAATCATCGATCTCAGCTAAATGCACTTTTAACTTGTTTCATGAATTGTAATAATTTTTAAGTGATTTAAAGAGGTAACAGACAATATTTGCTTGACAGGCCTTCATGGTCTAGCAGAATTTTAATAAATAAGCACGTATCTAGTTTGAGATCTATCTCTATGTGGATATGAAAAATAGATTGCATCTGCATATCTAACCAAATGTGGACTTAATCCATATTGATAAAATAGTCACATATCAATCATACCACTGAGGTAACGAAGAACATATTTAATACTTTCGAGTTGGTGCAAAATTATATCTTATAAGTAGATTATTTAAAAAAACAATACTGGGTCAAGTGCAATTTGTAAAATACATCAAGGTTTCAATTACATTAAGATATGACGCTTTAGGACTAATGATTTTTTCATCGTCTTTACAAGAACGAAATAGATCTTTCTGCACATCAAATGATCAAATAACTATTAGAGTACTTAGGGGATGAGTTTTGTCCATATAAAAAATGTTTCAAGACTTTCTCTATATACATTAAATGATGAATAAAAATTCTATTTGGAAAATGCTTAAGCTGCAGACTGAGATAAAATTTTGTTTTGTCAAGATCTTTTATTTCAAATTCATTTTTTAAATGTGTAATGGTTCTTTCTTCAGGAGTTTCAATAAGTTTTACATCATCAACATAAACTGCAATAATGAAAATTTTAAATTTTGGTTTCTCAATAAAAACACATAGGCATTATTTTTGAATCATTCTTTCAAAAGATATTCGTTGAGACGATTATACTACATGCGTCCAAATTGTTTTAACCAATATAAAGATTTTTGAAATCTGATAAAGTACATATTTTTGGATATACTTGAACTATATACTTTAGGTATTTTATATCTTTCAGGAATTTTCATATATATGTTATGATCCAATGATTCATATAAATATGTAATGACCACATTCATCAACTGCATATCCATTCTTTTCATAACTACTAACCTAATAAGAAATCTAAATGTGGTTATATCCATATTGGAAGAATTTGTTTTTCCATAATCAATCTCAGATTTTTGTAGTAAACCTTATGTGACATGTCATGTTTTGTACCGCATAATTTTATTTCTCTCATTACATTTTTGTATAAATATTCACTTATATTCAATACGCATTACACTTTTTTATGTTTGTACAACAGGTTCAACGACCTCTCACTTTGCTAGTGAATTTAATTAATTTCCAATAGTTCCTTCCCATTTTTGGTCAATCACTTTTACATTGACATTTTTCGACAGTTCTTGCCTCACTTTCTTAATTATTTCAGGTAATATCAATGACCATCTTATATAAAAATATGTTGTTGACAATAATTTTATTTCTCCAATACTCATTAAATGTATCAAAATCTTGTTATTTTCAGGTACATGTCCCTCTTCAAGAAAAGACATTTCATGAAATATCTCTTCATAAGATTCTTTTTCAAGAGATTTGGTATCTTCAAGAGTATAAACTACTCTTGTGATTTGTGTTGCATCAATTACTCTTGTGATTTGTGTTGTGGTTTGACTTTTTAGGAACACCAAAGTCATTTTATATTTTTCTCTTTTGAAGAATTTTGTCTTTTGCACCAGCAGGTTATCCATGTTTAAGGCATATCTTAAACTCATTTATTACTTTTTTGGCAACTTATCCTTCAAGAATTGCAATATTTGTTGGAGTATTAACAGTAGAAATATGTGATTTTATCACACCTTTAGTGTCAGTAAATATATCCGATAATTAATTTGTAACATTTGTAAATGGATAATTCTCTGAATTTCTAGTTTAAATTTATTTATACGATGATCAAATTAGAAAAGGGTTTTTTGTTAGCCAATAGTAGAAAAATAGATTCGTCAAAATGATAATTTTCAAAACGTGTTTTAAACATATCCTATATAAGAGAATCAATGTATCTAATAATAAATGGAGAGTCAAAATCAAATATATCTCAAATCTACATTGATTACTCATTTTTGTACATTGTGGAGGTGTAATTGAAAAATATATAGTACATAAAAAATTATGAAAATAATAAATATTTTCTTGTTGACCAAATGCAAGGTATAATGAAGAATATTTGCGATATGTTAATGATTTAATCCAAATCAACGATGTTGCAAGAAGTATAGTATGTCCCTAGGCAAAAACAGATAATATTGATTTCATAAATAAAAGTCTAGCAATTAGTATAAACCTTTTGATCAATTATTTAACTAAACCGTTTTGAGTGTGTGTTAGGATAACATGATGTTCAATATCTATTCTTGTTAACATGCAATTGTTATTAAAAATTTGAGATGTAAATTTACCTGCATTGTCCAATGAAATAGTTTTAATTGTATAGTCAGGAAAGTGTGCTCGTAATCTAATTATTTGGATAAGAAGTTTAGTAAATGCAGTATTTCTAATGGAAAATAGATAAATATGTAATCATCAATTTGATGTATCAATTAAAACTATAAAATATTTAAATATTCCACTTGATGGTTAAATAGGTCCATATATATCTTCATGAATCTTCTGTAACAATTATGAAAATTCAACAACAATATTTGATGAAAATGATTTGATAATCAATTTACCTTGAGAACAAGCAGAGCACGGATATTCATTTGGTAAAATAATCTTCTGATTCTTTAGGGAGGCCCATACGAATTATCATTGATTCGTCTCATCATTATTAATCCCAAATATCTAAGATGATCATTCCAAGACATAAATATTTTGAAGTAAATGTATTTCTGATGTATTAACACATATGATTCAGTTGTTCTCATTTTTTTATAATACAATCTAGAAGAGAGAGCAAACAACTTTTCTAATACAAACTTCTAACCCGAAATCATTTTGGTAATGGAAAGATGATCTTTATTGCCTTCATTGGTGGTTTTAATATGACAATTATTATGTTGCATATCTTTAAAACTCAATAAATTTCTTTTAGGTTGTGAAGAAAATAGAATATCATCAATATAAAATTTGGTATCATTAGGTAATACAATATAATCTCTTCCGGAACTCTCAATTAGATTCAATGAACTTGATTGGCGTAAGCGTAGGTTTTATTTAGTGTTAAATTTTAAAAATATTTCTTATTTTTAAAAATTGTGTCAGTTGTAACACTGTCAGCTAAATATATATTTCTACCATTTATTTCAGAGATAAAACAATTATATGTAAGATGTAAGACCCATATCTTACAAAAAATATATAAAACTTTCATTACTTCAAAACGTTGCAAAATATTAAAAAGTTTTACTATAAAATGAAGAAAATACATTAATTGGAAGAGACATTTTCATCACCAATCAAATGATTAATTCTACCACTAGGATTTTCAAAGAAATCGAAAATATCAAGGTGGGTTATATCTTCTCCATCTATAGTAGCTAAAGCATCTGATAGTTCAACATAAATTGTCTCAATTTTTTCCCTTTTATATAAGTTTGGTATAAGCCAACAAAGGGCTTAATTGTACGATAGGTATGTGACCAATGTCGAGTCATACCCCACTATAGCATACATCTTCATCTTTCCTTAAAGGTTTGTTCTGATGGTCTTTACCCTTATCTGAGTTGAACTATTTTTGGTGATATAGTATGCTTCTATTATTATTCTCTTTAGTGTTATCGTTTTTGGGATCCCCACTTCTATAATTTTTCCTACCACGTCTATGTCTTCGGTTTGTTTGAAAAGATGCATTTACTTTTGGGACTTGTATAAATCTAGTATCATTCATTTTAGAGAATGATGTGAAACTAGTAAAATGTGTCAATGTGACTAATATTTTTTAACAAAAATTTATTATTCTGTTCAGCCACTAGAAGTAAGATATAAGTTTAGAATATTTTTTTAATTTTCGCTTTCGATACTTCTGCTATAGGAGCATATTCGTGACATGTAAATTAGTATATGTTTTCTCTAATATATCATCATCAGTGACTTTCTTACAATAATTTTACTATTAAACTGATCTTAAAGAATGCAGAGTTATACTCACTAACACTCTTGAAATCTGACAACTTTAGATGCAACTACTTAGGATGAGCTTTTGGAATGATTATAGTTTTCTGATACTTATATTTCTCTCTTAAATCGTTTCATAAAATAAGATGATTTTTTAATGTGAGATACTCGATATTTTACTTTTCGTGAAGATGATGGTAAAAAAAAATTATTGCCTTAATGCATTGGGACGCATAATTTCCTTTATATTATTATTTTAAAATTTAAAAGAATTGAATTATTTATTATATTTTATATAAAATTTTAAAACAAATTATAATAAATAAATGAGATAAAACCATCTCTATACCGGCCTAAATGTAAGTTTAATTTGATTTGTGAATTGTGTAGCACTTGTAGACTGGCTAGTGAGCCTTTATGAGCCAAGCAATTTATCTATTTAACGAAATCATTTAGGAAAATGCTGTTCTTTTTATTGATTCTTATTGTTATGTATTATTGCCTTTTATTTTATTTCTCATTTATTTTATTTAGTGATTAAATAATTATATTTTAATAATATTATAACTTTTTTATTTTTTAAGAATATTAAAAATAGGATAGTGATAAGCATACTACGTTATTATTGCTATTTGTTTATTACTCTTTTTTATATTTTTTTTATTATTTTCTTTGAATTTTTTTTAACATCCTTAATCATTAAAAAAATAAAAAAATATATAATCTTACTAATAAACACTTCCCTAATTATTAAGTAAAAGAAAAAATTTTAAAAAAATCAAATACAAAATAAATAATAAATAAATAATAAAAAAATTATAACTCTATCATTTCTTTTAAAAATATATAAGTAAAAAAACAATAAAACTAACGGTAATTTCTAATGAAAGGTTCCAAATTAAAATAATTCTAAGGTTCCAATCAACTGTAGACACGTATGAAATATTTTTTGTTTCCACATGCACACCAACCAATGAGAATGAATCATATAATAAATATCTTTTTGACTATGTTGTCCGCGTGGTGACCAGTCGCATTCGGCTGACTGAAGTACACGTGGCAAAAATATAGCGGCAGATCGTGGCCTACTCTATCCAGTTAGAAAAATGATAAAATTATTATTATTTTACAAATTATTATTTTTTTTTTGTATTTAATTTTAAATTTTATTTAATAATTAAGAATGTGAATATTAGTAAATTTATATATATATATATTTTTTCTTAATAATTAAAAATATTAAAAAAAACTTAAAAATGATAAAAAAAATAAATTTGAAATACACTAATAAATAATAACTTAATAATAAAAAATAAATTATAAACGCACCAAAATGGACGACTTTTTCCCGCTAAGATTGATAGTTTCAGATTTGTAGGCTTCCCCCCAAGACTACAAAGCTTTCCCCATCAAATATTTGGTCCTATTTGAAGAGTGGAAACAATATAAGATTATCCTTTCAAAAAAACAAAAAAAACAACATAAGATTATTAAGCTATTTAACATTAAATGTCATATCTTATGTGTTTCAAATAATTATTTATAGTATGATTTGAATGTAGACATTTATCTTATAAAGGGATTATTATTAGTGACCGTTGTATCAATACAGATTATGGAGAGATTTGGATAATAAGTTAAGATGTGAAAAAAATTAAATAAAATATTATTATAATATAATTTTGTAATATAATTTTATCATTATTTATTATAATTTATTTTAAAATATAAAAAAATTATAATAATAAAAAGAATTATAGACATTTTATATCAAATCTCTCCAGAATGAATACAAAATTAATTATTACGTCTTTATCAAATTTTTATTATCAAGTACGCAAGGGTCTCGATTCCTTAGAAACAAATAATTAAATACTATGTGTGGTTAAGAGTATGATCTTTTTATTTTTTGTGTGTGATTTGTATTGGTTCTGAAGTTGTGTTTAAATTATTAATGGAAAATGCTCATATTAAACCCCAACTCCATCACATCTATTTGGTATCCGGTCATTTTCATGTAAGTATTTTTTGTTAATCATTTTTAGCTAAAAAATAATTAAAAAATGTCACAAGAGGTTTGATTAGCAAACTTATCGTATCTAATGTCATTTCATCTGTAAAAATAAACAAAACCAAATAATATTGAATTCAGGGGCAGAAAGTATGCCTCCAAAATTAATGTGGTTTTGAGTGGCCAGTCCCCAAAGGAAAGTAAGTGGACAGAACCACCAACCCTTCAATCAACTTTGGTTATGTACCTAATAATATTCTAGAAAGTGGGATCGATGAGTATGAACCAACTTTGAAAACCCATCCTACTTAATTATGAGAATATATAATTGTTGAGGAATGCTAGATATAATTTTAAAATGTATTAATTTTACATATTTAAAAAAAATGAAATTTATTATTAAATTTTTTTTTATAAAAATCTTATATTTATCCAAAAAGTGCACAAAACTTAAATATTTCAATATTATAAATATTATTATTTTAATATTGTAAATATTATTTCAATGCAATACTTTTGCGAGGGTCGAAGTTAGCATCCTTTCCTTTTATTTTCTGTTTTTTGTGTCGCTTTCAGGATTTGATGTTGATTTGTGGTAATGTCCAAGCAGAAAAAGTGATAATTAATTAATGCGAGGTTGGATAGGACGTGAATTATTGATACTATATATGGCAGGATTTGATTGTCAGTTACAGTCACAATTACAGTCACAGTCACAGAGCCGATAAGGACGAAGAAAATTAAAGAAAGACCCTCCTTCTTTCTTATATTTATATGATATATTTTCTTTTTGTAAGCATATATATATATATTTTTAATGATATCAATTCGGACCTACTTTTTTTTTTTCGACGGAATTTTAAGGGTTTGGTATAGAAAGAGGGTACGGGAAGAGAATGATGGAAGCCTAATAGTTATATTTTTAAATTCATTAATTAATTATGAAAAATGATAATCTTATAATTATTTTATAACTCTATATAAAATGAGGGTTTTTTTATAATATTAAAAATTTTATTTAATAGAGTAAAATAATTTTATTAATTACTTAAAAATACATTATAAAATAATTATAAAAGAGTTGTAGGTATTTCATTACTCATTAATTAAGAGAGATCCAAGAGGGTTTGCAGTCTAGAGTATGATTAATCATAGTGAATCATGTTCCTACATTGTCTGCATATACAATCCTAAGATGGAATAAGAACTTCTTGGAGACTTTTATTGATTTTTTTTTTAATTTTAAATTCTTCATTATTTATTTCTCCGTCCATAGTGGGATAGGTGACTAAGGCTTCATTTGATTTTACAGAAGAGATAAGATAAATTAAATTGAGATTAAAATTAAAATTAAAATAAAATATTATTAGCTAGAATATGAAAATATGGTTAAAATTCTGATTAAAAGTTAAAATATTTAAAACTTTGATCAAGAGTTTAACCTAATACTTGCTCTTTGGATATGGAAGTATAGTTAAATTTCCAATTGGCTAGAATGTTTGGATGCTAAGCATGCACTTGGTTGATATTCAAGTTATGTTATAATTGCAGCTTGAAGGAGATGAAAGTGAGAAAGAGAGTGGGAGGAAACTGAGACCAACAAGTGAGGCAAATTCTCAAGGCTTTCATTCAATTAATTCACTAAGTAATACAAGCTTTTTATATGTTGTATATGCAACTCGAATGAATACAAAGATCAGCAAGAAAGAAAAAGACAACTAAACTTCTGTCCTTTGTAGACAACTAAGCGAAGAGACACTAACATGATCATGTTAGTACTTAGAGTAGGTTGCTACTCATTCCTCAATATGTTGTTTGCTAGTCCAACCTTTGCAGTGTAGTGGCTGCATATTCCTTTGTTGCAATGTCACTAGAGTAGCTTCTTGTAGTATTAGCAGAGTTGCATCCTTTCTTCATAGGCCTTGCTGTAGTTGGTCTTGTAGACATGGGACTTAGGATAATTAAACTTTATGACTTCCCCTCAAGATCGGCATAGATGTTCAAAATGCCTATCTTGAATAACAGAAACTAGAAACTTGCAATGTTTAGAGCGTTGGTGAAAATATTTGCAAGTTGGAACCTTGAAGCAATATGTATAGGTTTGATAACCATGGCCAACACTTTTTCTCTAACAAAGTAGCAATCTAACTCGATATATTTGATTCTTTCATGAAAAAAAAATGAGTTCTTAGTAATATACTAAGCAAATTGGTTGCCACAATATAGAATGGTAGGCTTAGTGTCCATAATGTTAAAATTCTTTAGCAAGGAAATTAGCCAAACTAGATCACAACTTGTGTGAGCTAAGGCTTGATATTTTACCTCTGTAGAGGAGCGTGAGATGGTTGCTTATTTCTTTGATTTCCAATTGACCAATAAATCACCAATGAATACACATAAACTTGTTATGGATCTAGTAGATTACCCAATATGATTAACTGAAAGTCTTGATGTGTAGATCAAATTGGGAGGAGAAGAGTATACCTTGGCCTATTGACCCTTTCACATATCCCAGAATTCAATAGGCAGTTTGCATATGAACCTCACTTGGTCTATCCATAAGCTAAGTAAGTATGCTAAATGCATAAATAATGTCAAGTCAGGTTATGATGAGATAAATCAGTCTTCCTATGAGTCTCTTGTAACTTGTGGGATCCTTCAATGAATCTGAGGGTGAGTGTGAGAGTTTATGATTTATTTCAATGGGTGTGTTTGCTGATTTACTCAAGGAGTCCTGCATCTTCTAAAACTTCTAAGTTGTATTTCCTTTGACACAAATGAATCCCAACAACTAATCTTGTAATTGCTAAGTTCAAGAAAAATTTAAGGATTCCAAAGTTCATAATTCTGAGTTGAGTGTAAGTGGGCCTTTACCTTGGCAATTGTCTTAATGTTGGAGCTGCCTATGACTATATCATCAATATAAACAAGTAAGGCTATGAAACCATCCTCATTATTTCTAGTGAAAAGAGAGTAATCTCACTTTAAGTGTTGGAAACCAATAGAGACAAGGGATTAAGAAAATCTTGAATGCCATTGCCTAGAAGCATGCTTGAGTCCATAGAGTGATTTGTCAAGTTTGCAAACCACTTTTCATTTAGCAGTGGACTCCCACTTAATTTGATAACTATATATTTCCTCATCCAATTTTTCATGAAGGAAAGTATTATTTACATCTACATAAAGGTCCCAATTGAGAGCAGCAGCCAAGGCAAGAAACACTTGAAAAGTTGTGAGTTTTGCAATTGGAGTAAAATTTTATTGTAATCAAATCCTTCTCTTTAAGTGTATCCTTTTATTAGGAACCTATCCCTAGGCCTCTTTATGGTTCTATAAGATTTGAGCTTAAGCTTATAGACATATTTGCATCCCACTACCCTTTTTCCTTCAGGCAACACAGTGATGGTCCAAGTGCCATTATCTTCTAATGCTTTTAATTCAGCATTCATGACATCTTGCCAATACTTAGAGTTAGCAACTTCTTGATAGGTTTGAGGTTTTCAAAGTAGGGAGAGTGGGAGCAAATGATTGGTGATAAAGGGACATATTTTTATAAGTTAGGTATTGATGGAGAGGGTGAGCAGTAGTGACCGGAGGTGGATGTGATGAGGGACTTAAATGAGCTAATTGACAGTAATAATTATGGAGTTAAGTAGGTGGATGTCAAGTTCTATTAAATATTTTAAGAGGGACAAGTGGGGTGCTTATATTTGGAGAGGGAGGTGATTGTGTATGAGGTGGAGAAGAGGGAGATAGGTTGTGCTTAACATCTTGTGAGTCAAATTCAATGGCATTGTTTTGAGTGAGAGTTGAGGGAGTGAAATGTTGGTATGTTAAAGGAAAGGGGATTGATTCTGCTATAGATATTGTAAGTACTAGGTTTTGAGTTGGGGGAGTAGTATTAGGAGTTTGTTCTTGGGGAAAAGTGATTCATAGATGATCACATCCATTGAGACAAAGCAAGAATGATCTATGAGATCATAGACTTTATACTCTTTGACTCCAAGGGGTACCTTATGAAAATGCACTTTTGCTTAATGATCCAACTTATCTCTATTAGTCATCATAGTAGAGGCAAAATATAGACATCCAAAGACTTTCAAGTGAGAATAGGAGGAGATGGATGAGAAGAGGATTTCATATGGGGACTTATTGTTGAGGACATGTGTTGAAATCCTGTTGATAAGGTGTGCTACAGTCAACACAACATCTCCCCAAAATCTTAGTGTAAGGGAAGCTTGGAAAATGAGGGCTCTAGCAGTGGAGAGAAGGTGTTGATGTTTCCTTTCCACTAGCCATTTTGTTTAGGGGTGTAGATGTAAGTTTTTTGGTGTAAAATGCCATGTGAATTATAGAAATCTATTGTTTGAAATTCTAGGCCATTATCATACCTTATTTGTTTAACTTTAGCATCAAACTAAAATAGTTCTTGTTTCGGACTTGAACTTCATCAAGTAGATCGAAGTAACTCAAGTTTTATCATCCACAATGGTTAGAAAATATTGATAACCTTAGATGGATAAATGAGAGTATGGAACTCATATGAAATGGCTTCCTCTTCTGTTTAGACAAGTGACAGACTATGCATTGCCACTATTACATTTTATATTAGGAGCATGGGATTGAATAACATTCATCCTTTGGTGAGGTATATGACTTGATCTAAAATGTCGTAAATCAAAGCTTTGTGGTTGGCTAGAGCTTGAGTCTTCATTGTTGGCAGATTGAAAGGTCTAACTAGGAGTTTTTTTAATTGATGGAGGACCTTGAACAACATGACTAGGAGGGGATTTGAGGTTTGAGGAAATATATGCCATTGGAAGCTTCATCGAGACCATTCGTCATTCATGAAGACAAGTCCTGCATGAAGCAATCTTCTTCAAGAAAAATGTAGGCAAAGAGAATAATCTTGGGTAAGCTTATTTGGCAGATATAAGATTGAAGGTGAAAGTGGGCACATATAAGACATTTGTGAGAGTGAGTTTGTTTAATATTTAAACAATGCCTTTGTGTATTATCTCAGCATAAGTTTTGTTTAGGAGGTGCACCTGAGTTTTTTTTCACAAGTGATGGTGGTGAGTAGTGAGATGGATTAGACCATGTGGTTTGTGGCTCTAGTGTCAAGGATTCACTGTGTGTGTGATTTTTGGCTATGGCTTGTAGAAAAATGAAGGCATGCTTGTGAGACAAATTCAATAATGGTTTTAGGGGTTATACTTGCCATGTTGGATGAGTGATAGTTGGGAAACTTGGCTTCTGTGGATGTTGGGAGATTAGTGCTAGATAGGTTGGTTGGCAAGTTCCTCTCATTTGAGCTGAGCTGAGAGGTCCGAGTATTGACAAGGGCTGCTATCTGTTGAATTTGTGCCTTAGTACACTTGAGGTGTTCTTTTCTTTATCTTGAACAGTGATCTGGTTCATTAAGTGAGTGTTTGGTGCAGCAGTTAAGTACCCAGGTTTGGACTTGGTGAATTTAAATTTGGGTGGAAATCCAACTAATCGATAACACTTTTCCCTTGTGTGGCACATTTTTCTACAATGATAGCATATGTCATTTGTCCTTTCTTTCTTCTTGGTTTGGCCATGGTAAGCAACCAATACTAATGATTTATTTGGGGGGCATCACAAGGGTCCTAACTTGCCTTTTTCTCTCCTTCTACAGAACTAGAAAGAAAACTCTGTCTAATGAGGGCAAAGGACTCGTAAGGATGATTTGTCCTTTAATACCATCATAGGTATATTCAGCCCCATCAAGAACTTGAAGACTGAATCTATTTGTTGGACTTCATCTATGGATTCTAAGGTTTTGCAAGTGTACAGGCCATATGAACAATGAGGTAATGGTCTATAGTTGTATAAGTCTTTCCACACTACATTAGATTGAGTAAAATAATCACTCATAGACTATATTCCTTAAGTGATGGATCCCAATTGTTGCAACTGATAGATGTGCACCTTGTCAGGTTGTGAAACCTAACCTTAAACTTCGCCCAAACTTCTTTGGGTGAGCTGACATACAACACATCCAGAAAACTAAGCTTGTTCTTAATTGAAATGACTAAGGTGAATGAATGATTCCAAGAGAGGTAGTTGGGTCCTTTGAAGAGAGGTGTGACCACCATAGTGTTAGTATTATCATTGTGGTGCAAATAGTAAGGATTGTTGGGGTCCTTAGATGGAGAAAGTTAATATTGCGGATTTGCCTCAGCCAAGGAAGCAATGAGTCACAGACAGAGTAGTGAAAAGAGGTATGATGGAATGATTGATGATAAGAATGAAAGGAGTAGGTTAGACATTCTCTGATACCATGTTTTAATTGCAGCTTAAAGGAGAAATTCTCAATGCTTTCATTCAATTAACTCGCTAAGTAATACAAGGTCCCTTTTATATGTTCTACACACAACTCAAATGAATACAAAGATAAAAAAAAATGAAGAAAAAAAATTTTCTATCTCTTGTATACAATCTATTTTACAAAATATACGTAAGTGGAGAGGCACTAGCAAGATCATCTTAGTAATTAGAGTAGGCTACAGGCTATTCACGCCTCATTTTATTGTCTGCTGGTCCAATCTTTGCAGTGTAATAGCTGTACATTTCTCTGCTATAGTGTCACCAGAGTAGCTTCTTGTAGTATTAGCAAAGCTGCATCATTTCTTTATGGGCTTTACTGTAGTTGGTCTTGTAGACATGAGCCTTGGGACAAAACTTTGTGAAGTTAGGGATGGATTACGATTTTTAAAATTGAAAATGATGAAATAAAAACTATTTTAGTACTCTACATAATATAAAGTAATATGAAGTAACATGATTCAATTGGTTGATTCTAAAATGAGTTATAAAAATTTGTAAAAGAGTTGTAGCTAGATGTATCATTAGCTTTCAAAATATTTTGTGTATTTCAATTGAATGAAACATGCTTCCAGCTTAGTACTTAGTATCACTTTGATAACAGGTGCACAAGTTGGCTTGCTTGAATTGGAATTTTTCAGATATTCTTGTATATTAAAACTTTCGAAACTCTACCAATTCTATTAATCAATTTGTTAATCAATATTCATGAAATTTTTCAACAAGAACAACATTAACATAAAATAAATGCATTGTATAACACAGAAATGGATAACAAAGAGAATTCTATAAAAAAAAAACTCTTTAAAAGTAAAATCCTATGGGGGCAGTCAATCCAAAAACATCAATCCACTATTTGAAAATCTTTTACAAGCAAAATACAATTACAAAACATTTGCCAATTGACACACTTACTTGACCAAACAAACAACTCCTTAGTCTTTACCACAATAGCAATCATAACTTCTACGATCTTAATAAAAAATGAAAGAAGATATATAGTTTTATTTTATAAATAAATATCTATTAAATTTTCCTTTAGGAAACATGTAAAATTTAGAAATGGTTAGAGTGGAAGAGCCTATAAAAGGGGTTGACAGATGAAATAGAGGGAGTCATGGTTAAGACTTGGGAGAGGATAGATAATTCCACGTTAGTCTTGTGACTCTGATGTCATGGAGAGTTTGGAGATATTTGAATGAATGAACTGCTCCACACACATATTGTGGAGGTTAGATCTTAGTATTTATAGAATGAATTGAATATAGAATTTAAGACTACATCAATCAATCAAAAGTACTTTATAGATAAAGAAGGTAGAAAGATGGGAGTGAGATTGTTATTAGAAATGGGGAAGGAGAGATGTTGGCAGCAGTCTATGATCAAAAGAGTAGTGCTATTCAACCAAATTTGGTAGAATGTTTAGCCCTATTGAGAGCTTTAGCATATTGTTGTTATATGGGAATTAATCATGTCATTTGAAAGGAGATGCAATACCAATTGTACAAGTTGTTAATTGTAAGGAGAAAAATATGGCTATGTTTGGATACATAATTAAAGCTATCAAAAGAACATTGTCATATAGAGAAAGCTGAAAAGTCTAGTTCACTCGTAGGGAAGGAAAATCGGTGATACATGCTCTAGCAAAGGCTGCTATGAAGATGGAAGCTGAACAAATATGGATTGAAGAATATCCATAATTTGTTTCTAGTCTTTTTTGTGGATGATTTTTTACTAATGGAAATGAAGCTTGTTTCTTAAAAAAAAATGTATTGTTGATAGAGTCCTATGATATGTCAATTTGTTGAAATCATCTTTAATAGCAATTGTTTCCTTATCACCTTAAGCCTTATCCGATTGCTGCAAACTTTTATCCATATACTCCATATGTCATATTGCTAATGATGCATGTTTTGAGACATCTCATGAAGGTAGCGACATTATTAATGTTGCTAAATGAGAAACGATTTTGCAGTTTTATAGAGTGTAAGTCTCGTGTATTTATTTATAAAAAAATATATATAAATGTGAAACTATGTAAAAAGTTACTTTTTAATGGTAGACTTACTTTTTTTAAAGGGTGTGCAAAACTTGTATATTCTAAAACTGTATCTAGCATTATTTTTCTAAAATATATATTTTGCTCCAGAGAAATATTATTTACACCTAAGATATTTTTGTCTTTCATTCAAATTTGAGAAGATTTTGGAAATATTTCCAAAGTTGTATCCTTTTTGAAACTGTAATTCTTAGCACACTCAACCAAAAGAGGATCTACCTATTTTATGATAATTGATCTAAAAAATAAATAGAGACAGTTCGAAGTATAGGGAGTGAAAGTTAGGCCTCTTTATGAGCTGCGAGCCCACGGCTCTTAAATCCCCATTTTTAAACGATGATCTAAACATTTTTTAAACCCCAAATTTTGAGTTAATACGATGAGCTCATACAAAACTCATATTTTAGAGCGAAGTATTGGAAAGTGTCATAAATGCTAAAACCTATCTACTTATTTTTAAGCACCCGCTTTTGGGCTTATACAGGGAGCTCCATATAAAACCCATCTTCGGAGTTGATACGATGAGCTCATACAAAACTCATATTTTAGGGTGAAGTATTGAAAAATATCATAAATGCTAAAACCTATCAAGTTTTTTTTAAGCCCCTGCTTTTGGGCTCATGCAATGGGCTCCATATAAAGCCCATCTTTTTGGGGTCAAATTTTAGCAAGACAATCCATAAATAATTGATAAGTTTTGTAAAATGATCTAGAAAATATTTTGGGGTGCAAGTCAACATATAACATTATGAAAATAAATACTTTTAATATCTTTACTATATACAAACTAGAAAAAGTAGGATTAAAATACAAGGAATTTTTAAAATTTCAATGTAAAAATTAAAAACAAATATAAAGCTAAACTACTTAAAGAACTTTGCTTGATTGGTTTGTACTAATGGTACATCCACAAAATTGAATTTGATGAGAAGACACATTTTACCCAGTGCCATTTGGCTACCAGGCATGTATGGAAAACTAGATGCCATATGATTTTTCAATTTTTACATACTAATTTGTAGATAAAAGATGTGTTATGGATTGTAATGGCGGCTAATATCTCTATTATTACTCTTCTATGCACTATTTTGTGGGGTATTTGAAAATATAGGAATCTTACCATTTTTTTTGAAAATTCATATTATGTTTTTTTTTTAGAGATGGTCAATAATTGGATTTGGTATGTGGACAACTTATTTCTACTTGGTCAACCCAATTCATTGTTAATGAAGTGTGGGATCTTTCTTGGAAGCCCCTACTTGGAGCTAGGGGAGAATATTGGCCGGTCAGAATAAAAAAAAATTTACTGGACCAAATATTTTGGACCGGATCGGACCAACCTAAGACTAGGTCTGGTCCTGGTCTCGATCCAAGGATTTTCCACCTTGGGCTAGACCAAATGTGCACTATGTATATTTTATATATATATTATTTATATAATTATAGTTGTATATAATGAATTATATAATATACATTATTTATTATTTATATATTATTTAGTATCAAAATATTATTATATTATTTAATGTATAATTATTAACTATAATATATAGTACTAGTAGTCTAGTATACATTAATAATTTAATATATTAACATTTAACATATTATAACATTTAAAACATTAATCATTTAATATAGACGAAGTGGACCGATCGGACTGGACCTAAATGGGCTAGTCCGATCCGGTCCTAAGAGGTACTTGGTCTGATCTAAGGTGGAAAAATCCTGGATCGAGTAAGTCCAATTCGGTCCATAAAACCCACTAGGATCGACTAGACCGGACCAAACCCCCCCTTACCAATACATGGAAAGTAGATCACCCGATGCTCAAAGCTTGTACTCAAAACAGATTTGAATTAGTCTATAAGATATTAAAACCTAATTTAGAATAAACCTGATTAAAAACTAAAGTCACTAGACATAAGACTGAGGATGAAAAAGTCTACAAGATAACCTTATATAAAATTCAGAGATAGAGAGGGGGGGAGAGAGGGAAAGGAAGAGAGTGATTTATTTAGGTCTGATTTGTTTTCAAAGATGAGATTGAGATGAGATGAGATTAAAGTGAAAAGTTAAATAAAATATTGTTAAAATATATTTTTTTAATATGATTTTTGTATTGAAATTTGAAAAAGTTAAATTATTTATATTATTTTGTATTGAAATTTGAAAAAAGTGTAATAATTAGATGAGATATTTTTTGAAAACAAACGAGGCCTTAGTTTTGGTGAATGATATGTTACTGATATGGGAGAGATGACATCGGGATGCCTGAATGAGGAGTTAGTGAGATGCAATGTCTGGATGAGTGGAGGATGAGGACAAGACTAAGGCAAAATGATGAACGCGTCGAGGGTGAAGAGAGAAACATAAAAGATGAATTGGTTTTTAGTCTGAGGTCACATGGTAAGGCTAGGAAAAATCTTGTTTGCTTGGTTGAAATGGGTTGGGACACCGAAATGCTTGTCGAAACTAGTTTTTTTTTTTTGTTTTTGAAATGGGTTGAGTTCTGCTAATAGTCATCAAAATGATGTTGCTTTATAAAATCCTAAGTTTGGACTGGGTTGAATTTCTTCTCTAAACTCTATTTTTCTTTTTCTTTTTTCTTTCTAAACCTTAAATTTCTTTTATGTTTTTTTAAATCCTGAATTTAATCTTTGTTTAAAACCTAAGTTTAAGAAAAAAAAAAAAGATTTTGTATTTTTTTAAACACTAGATTTAATTGTTAGTATTAATTATTAATAATTACTAATTTACTAGTATTTACTATTGAGTTATGAGTATATCTAATTACTAATTATGTTTTAATTATGTTTAGTTTATAACTATTAGCAATTGCTTTATATATAAAATTGTTGTAATCAATAATGCAGGGGGGTGATGAATGACCCCTACATGCACCCCCTCCATTTTTCTCATTTCTCTCGGCATTTCGCTTTGAAATGTTCCATCTGTATTATTAATCGCAGCGCTGATTTTCCCTATATATATAAGGGATTATCAAATCAATTTGTACGAAGAGCGAGAAAAAAAAAAAGAAAGAAAGAAAAGAGAGAAAGGAAGAAAGAAAATTCAGTTATTGAGTAATAAGAATTCTAAATATTTTCTCTTGCAATATTATTTTCTTTTAGTTTTATAACACGTTATCACTACGAAATTCTACCAATTCTGAAACTAGTGGTCTTCTACTTCAAGTAAAGTTTTCAATATATTATTTGCAGTTATTGAGATGAATATGAAATATTATATTACTGATTATTACTTGATAAAATTTGCGTGACTTTATAAACATATTTCTTAGATACACATATTTATTTCACTATTTATATATATAAAAAATGTCAAATTTTTACAAAGTTGGAATTCGTTACTCTTGATATTTCTGAGAAAAATTATTTATCCTGGATTCTTAATGTTGAAATCCATCTGAATGCAATGAACTTGGGAGAAACAATAAAAAAAGCAATCAAGCGTCCCTGCAAGACCGTGCTAGAACAATAATTTTTATTCGCCACCATCTTCATGAAAAATTACAAAACTTAGTATCTTATAGTAAAATATTCATTTATTTTATGGAATAATTTAAAATAGAGATATGAATACCAGAAGACTGTTATCCTTCCAAAAACTTGTTATGACTTGTTGCACTTAGGGTTACAAGATTTTAAAAGTGTTAGTAAGTATAATTTTGCACTATTTAAAATCAGCTCAGTACTGAAATTATGCGGTGAGAAAATCACAGATGATAATATGTTAGAGAAGATATATACTACTTTTCATGTCTCGAATGTACTCCTATAACAGTAGTATCGAGAGTGAAAGTTCAAGAAATATTCTGAACTTATATCTTGTCTTTTAGTAGCTGAGCAAAATAATAAGCTTTTATTAAGAAACTACCAGTCACGTCCTACTGGTTTAACATCATTCCCTGAAGTGAATGGTACTAGATTTACATCATTCCCAGAAGCGAATGGTGTATCATTTCGAAGAAATTGGTAGCGTGAACGTAATAGGAGAAACTATAGAAATATTGGTCCCAGAAGTGACAATATTAAAAAGGATAATAATAAAAATATATCGTATCACTAGAAGTAGTACAACTCAGAATAGGGTAAAAATCCCCAAAATAATTCTTCAAAAAAAGGTGAAGATGTGTGCTATAAATATGGTATGACTGGACATTGGTCACATACTTGTCGTACGACCAAGTACTTAACTGATTTATATCAAACATCTATAAAAGGAAATAATAAAGATATATGTTTGGCTGACAGTGTTACAACTTACACAATTATTAAAGATAAGAAATATTTTCAAAATCTAACACTAAGCAAAACCTATGTCCATACCATATCGGGTTCATCAAATCTAATTGAGGGCTCCAAAAGAGCTTATATTGTGTTGCCTAATGACATCAAATTTTGTATTAATGATATTTTATTTTCTTCACAATTTAGAAGAAATTTATTAAGTTTCAAATATATACGTTGTAATGATTATCATATTAAAATTACCAAGGAAGACAGTAAAAAACATCTTTTCATTACTAAAATAATATAAGGTTACAAACTCGTATTAGAAAAACTGCCTACTCTCTCTTCTGGATTATATTATACAAAGATGAGAACAATTGAATCATATGTGATAATGCACCAGAAATGTATTGACTCAAAAGTATTTATGACTTAGCATGATTACCATGGACATCTGTGATCAATAATGATGAGACGATTTATTGATAATTCGCATGGGCATCCCTTAAATAATCAAAAAATTCTTTTACCTAATGAATATTCGTATTCTACATATTTTCAAGATAAGTTGATTATCAGACCATCTTCCTCAAAAATCATTGTTGAAACTCCATTTTTATAAAGGATTCACCGAGATATATGTGGGCCTATTCATCCATCAAGTAGACCATTTAGATACTTTATGGTTTTAATTGATGCATCAAGTCGATGGTCACATGTTTATCTACTTTCCACTAGAAATGTTGTATTTGCTAGAATTCTTGTTCAAATAATCAAACTACGAGCACAATTCTTTGACTATCCAATTAAAATCATTCGATTGGATAATACAGGCAAATTTTCGTCTCAAACTTTTGATAACTATTGTGTGTCAATAGGAATAGGAATAGATGTTGAACATCCTATTGCCCATACACATACTCAAAACGGTTTAACTGAATTTTTGATTAAAAGATTTCAGCTAATCGCTAGATCTTTATTTATGAAATCAAAATTACCTGTTTCTACTTGGGGACATGCTATACTTCATGCAAAATCATTAATTCGAATTAGACCATCTATATATCATAAATATTCTTTATTACAGCTTGAATTTAGTCAACAACCAAATATTTCTCATCTTCGTGCTTTTGGATGTACTGTATATGTTCTAATTGTACCTCCACAACGTACAAAAATGGGCCATCAACATAAACTTGAGATATATATTGGTTTTGATTCTCCATCTATTATAAGATATCTTGAGCCTCTATATGGGATATATCTAAAGCACGTTTTGAGAATTATCACTTTGACGAATCCACTTTTCCATTACTGGGTAATGAAAAATCGGTGCCAGAAGTACGACAAGAAATTCCTTGGGATAATAAAACCCTGTCTTAATTTGATCCTCTTACAAATGAATGTAAACTAGAAGTTCAAAATATTATTCATTTGTAAAGTGTTGCAAATCAATTACTGGATGTATTTACTGACACTAAAAGTGTAGTAAAATTATATATTCTTGCTATTAATGCTCCAGCAATGATTGTAGTCCCTGAATGACAAATTGTCAAAACAGTAATAGATGAGTCTAAGACACGCCTGAACCGTGGAAGACCTATTGGTGTAAAATATAAAATTCCACAAAAGAGAAATATATAAAATGAATTTGGTGTTTCTGAAGAACCAATACCCACATTACAGACTACAAGCATAGTCGATACTCTTGAAGAGGTCAAATCTTCTATTCTAAAATCTCTTGAAAATGAACGTCTTGAAGAAGTGTTTCATAAAATATTTTTTCCTGAAGAGGAGGAACAAGTATTTGAAAATAATGAGATTTCAATATATTTCATGAGTATTGGAGAAATTCTAGATAGAAATAAAAATGTTGTCGACAACATATTTTCATATAAGATAGCCATTGACATTGCCAGAAGTAATGAAGAAAGTGAGTCAAAAACTGTCGAAAAATGTCGACGTAGAAATGATTGGCCAAAATGGAAAGCAGCTATTGAAACTGAATTAAACTCGCTACCAAGGCAATAGGTATTTGGATCTGTTGGATATAAGTGGATATTTGTACGAAAACGTAATGAGAAAAATGAAATTGTGCGAAACAAAGCACAAATTGTCGCATAAGGTTTCCTGCAGAAATTCGGGATTGATTATTAGGAAACATATTCTCCCGTTATGGATGCAATCACATTCAGATTTTTGATTAGTTTGGTTGTTACAAAAGGATTAGATATGCGGTTGATGGATGTAATCACTGTATATTTATATGGATCCTTAGACCATGACATATATATGAGAATCTCTGAAGGATATAAAATGCCTGAAACATCTACAAGTACATCTAGAAGTATGTATTCTATCAAAATTCAAAGATTTTTATATGGGTTAAAGCAATCTGGACACATGTGGTATAATCACCTAAGCGAATATCTATTGAAAGAAGGATTTGAGAATAATCCTATATGCTCATGTGTTTTCATTAAGAAATTAAAATTCGAATTTGTCATTAATACAGTTTATGTGGATGATTTAAATATTGTGGGAACTCCTAAAGAGATCACAAGAACAGTTATATATTTAAAGAATGAATTTGAAATGAAAGATCTTGACAAAACAAAACTTTGTCTCCGCCTGCAGCTCGAGCACTCGCCAAATGAAATTTTTATTCATCAGTCCATGTATACAAAGAAAGTCCTGGAGCACTTTAATATGGACAAAGCCCATCCTCTGATTACTTCAATGGTTGTTCGATCACTTGATTTGAAGAATGATCCATTCTGTCCTTGTGATGACAATGAAGAAATTATTGGTCCTTAAGTACTATATCTCAGTGCAATTGGAGTTTTGATCTATCTTGTAAATTGCACTCAGCCTGATATTACATTCTCAGTTAATCTGCTTGTAAGATATAGTTCTGCGCTAACTCGAAGGCATTGGAATGGTATTAGACATATCTTTCATTACCTTCAAGGTACGGTTGATATGTGATTATTTTATTAACGTGAATCAAGTTCACAGTTAATTGGGTACACAGATGCATTTTATCTTTCAAATCTACAAAGAGGTAAATATCAAATTGGATGTGTATTTACTTATGAAGATATTGCCATATCATGGAGATCTGTTAAGTAAACACTATCGTCCACATCTTCAAATCACTCATAAATCATTGTAATTCATGAAATAAGTCGAGAGTGTATTTGGTTGAGATCAGTGATTCAACAAATCCAAAAAAAGTGTGCTCTTCCCATAATCAATGATAGCCCAACAATTTTATACGAAAATAATACTGCTTGTATCACTCAAATCAGAGGAAGATATATCAAAGGTGATAAAACCAAATATATTTTACTTAAATTCTTTTATACTCACGAACTTCAAGAGAAATGTGAAATTGATGTCAAGTAGATACGATCAAGTGATAATCTGGCAGATTTATTCACGAAAGTATTACCAACTGCGACATTCAAGAAAATTGTGCAGAATATTGGAATGCAAAAACTTAAAAATCTATCGTCATGCACTTTTTAGGGAGAGTAAATGTCTTGAAGAGTTGTGCTGATTGTACTCTTTTTCCTTCGCTGAGTTTTTTTCCACTGGGTTTTCCTTTACAAGATTTTAACGAGACAATCTTAAAGCACTTAGCGGTACATAACAATACTATACTCTTTTTCCTTCGCCATTGATTTTTCTTCCCACTGGGTTTTTCCTTAGCAAAGTTTTAACGAGACAGATTTTTTATGGGTGATCATTCAAGGGGGAGTGTTGTAATCAATAATGCAGGGGTGACAATGAATGACACCCCCCTCCAGCCACATGCACCCCCTCGCATTTTCTAATTTCTCTCTGCATTTCGCTCTGAAATGTTTCTCCTGTATTAATAATCGCAGCGCTGATTTTTTCTATATATATGAGGGATTATCAGATCAATTTGTACGAAAAACGAAAAAAAAGAAAAGAAAGAAAGAGAATATAGAAAGGAAGAGAGAAAATTTAGTTATTGAGTAATAAGAATTTTAAATATTTTCTCTTATAATATTATTTTCTTTAAGTTTTATAAAAAAATTGTTTTATAAAGTATTTGTTCTCTAATTATAGGTAACTTAAATGATTTAATATGTGCTATTTTCACGTTACTTCGCTCAAAAGATACGAGAATCATTAACAAAATGTTATAATATAATTAATTTAATCAATATTAGTTCCAGTGTTATTATAACTACTATATAAAAAAAAAAAATAATCATGTGCAATGATTTAAGATTAAAAAAGAAAATTGACAAAAACAAAAGAAACTTGGTAAAAAAAAAACTAGGCACATTTTGTAAACAATTTGACTATGCTCTATTATTAGCTCCTTCTACGAGGAATAAAACGGAAAAAGAAATTATAAAAGTTATTCCCACAAAATACGAAAGTATAGACCTTATAAAAAGATAAAGGATAATCAATTAACAGTAAAATTTTCAAAAAAGAAAAAAGTAAAATAAAATAAAAGCTTAAGGAGCTTTGGTAACTTACGAGAACATTTTTACAACATGATCATAATTATATTTTTTTCCACAATTTTACTAAGACTTGACGTGCTAAGAACTTGATATTGTTGCAAGAAGGATGTGGACTATAACAACAAACTCCCATTTCAAAATCCATTAACGAAAAATACTAAGCACACACAAGGATTTTCAAATTGACGTGGCACAATGCCAATCAGTTAACTTTTTTTCCTTTTTCCGCGAAAGTCCCTCCAATTCAACGTGTTTTGTGGGTGTTTCGGGTTTTGGCTACTTGATGTTGTTTTATGCATTGTTAGGAAAAGAGATAAACTAAAGATTGGGTCTTGGGATTATGCATTGAGGGTTTTTTTTATGGGTGCGGGGTTAAAGAGAGAGAAGATGGAAAAATGAGTCAAAAGGGTCAAGGTTTGCTCTCCAAGAGTGGAGGAGGATGTAAGAGAAGGTGAAAATGGTAGACTATTCTAAGAGTATTCTCTTTAATTGATCAAATTCATCTTCAAGATTTAACTAATATGATACTTTTTTATATTTGCTTCTTCCATTTAAATTCAATCTTCACATTGAATTAGTTATTCACAATTTATATAATAATAAATTATTAAATTAAAAGATTTAATGTTTGGTTAGAGTGAGAAACTAGTCTTTTTATATTTCGTTGGAGTGAGAAACTAATATTTTAATATTTGAAAAATCAATTCTAGTATTCTATATTTAGCTAAATATTTTAGATGAAATCAAAATATTTTAGATATAGTCAATCCAATATAGAGTATTTTTAGCAAAAATTAACCAAATTTTAGATAGAACCAAACCAATGAAAATGCTCTAATATGATATTACTTTTTATGATATGGTAAAATGTCACCGCCGATTATTTAAATATGATGACTAAGCTAGTGAATGGGGAAAGAATAATGATAGTTATATATTTCTTTTATCATCATGCTATCACTCTTTTTAATTTTATAATTTTTTTTAATAATTAAGAAAATGATTATTAGTAAAATCATATATTATTTAAATTTTTTCTTAATAGTTAATAATTAAAGCTATTAAAAAAATATTTAAAAGAAAATACAAAAAAAAAAAAAAAAAACTTAAAAGGAATTTTTGTGTGTCGTAAATTGTAATTGGACTCCAATTCAATTTTTTCATAAAAAAAATAGAAGAATAATAAAATAATAAAGCAACATAATAATGGTTGGCTAAAATGGTTTTCTTTTGATGTGTCAGCTAAACAAGAGTAATGATTCTTCTTATCTTGATGTACTATAGCTTGAGTAAATGAAGAATTTACATTTTTCTTTTATGGTTGCAATTTGTGGATCGTGATCTCAAAAGTCTATTACATAGGTAATCTCGTTATTTAAGTTTAATAGAAGAGAATATATTAAGTGAAATTAACAATCATGTTTATGCGTGTGTCATGAATATTAGCTTCATTTGCCGTTATTCTTAAAAAGAAGTTATTTAAAAAAAAAAAAAAAAAATTTAAAAGAAGTTACCTATTACTTAAGAGAAAAAATACGCAAATATATCAATTAAAACGACAGCACCATCGACGCTCCCAATAAACGACGGATCTTGGTGGTCGTTTCTCTATCCCCCTTTCATACTTCAAAAACCCTTTTAAAACCCTAACACTTTTACTTCACCTTGCATACTCCGTGTGGATAATCCAGCCCCAGGTTCTACTATGCCCATTAAGCTCCTCCCGCAGTTCCGTCTCCTCAACCCATCTCTTCCGGCCACCCGTTTTCCTCTCATGAATCTCGGAACTTCTCCTCAGTCGTTCCGGGCCGTACCCGTTTTCTCTCGGATCTTCCCGTTGAGGTTGAGGTACTCGGCGTTGGGGTGTCGTAGTATACACAATGAACAACTTGGTATATTACGGAGATTCTCGACACGGCAGTTCCGAGCCAGGGCAGCGTCCGGATCCGAGTTCAGGGCGGGTCGTGAGAGAGGGGAGGCTCGAGCTCCCAAGAGCTTGATTGAGGACGAAGCGGAACTCAGTGACTGGGTCAGCGACTTGAGGACCGACAAGTTCCGTGGGAAACTCACTAGCGAGGACGAAGCCTCGGACGCAGAGAAGACTCGGAGTAGAACCCGGGTTAGAGATAGAGAAAAGAGTGGGGAGCCGTTTCCAATGAAACGAAGGAGGGAGAGTGACTCGGGCGGGTTTGGCGTTTCAACTCGGAACAGAACTGGGAGCCGAAATGATTCGTCTTCGAGAAATGATTCTTTTTCGAGAAATGATTCGTTTTCGAGAAATAATTCTTTTTCAAGAAATGATTCGTTTTCGAGAAGTTCACCAAAGATTGGGCGGTTTAACAATGAGGAAGGTCTTTCACGGAGAAGGAACGACGGACCTCGAGCAGGGAACGGGAATTCATTGAGAGGAAAGAGAGGCGGGAGAGATACGGATTCGGGGTATGCAAGAAGTGGAGGAGGTAATGACGGCTTAAGAGAAGGCAGGAAGGATTCAAGGAAGCAACCGCAGTGGATGGATGATGAGAGTGATAATGATGTTGTTGAAGATGAGGATGGAGAGAAGTTAATGGCTGGTATAGGGGATTTGGTTAGCGAGGAAGACAGTGATGGTGAAGATGATGATGACCATCCATTATTGAAGAAGAGCGCGAATGCTTTGTTTGGCTTAGATAGGGAAATTAGCGACAAGGTTACACCTAGGAGTTCACCTGAAAAGGCCGGCTCTTATTTAAGTGAAACTAGGTATGTCTAAGGAGGCATTACTATTATGTTTTCTGTTTAATTGAACTTATTTGTACTTGGCCATTTAGTCGGTTCTGTTTATTTATGGTTGTATCCTCGAATCAATATTTTGGAAATGTATGTCTCTGTTGTACCAAGGGAAGGAAGTCCAAGTTGTGTATTCAAGGCTATACAACTATCTGTGGTTGGAATAGGTTGGAATTAGAAGTAGATTAATAATGTTATGTTCATGCTGTTGTATGGTTGGAATAGGTTGCTCTGCATACTTAGTTGAAGAAAGAGACTTACGAGCCTCTTCAACTTAACTTTTATAGTGAACCTGTTCGTGCACCACGTTCCCCTGTTGCTGTAGATCAGAACAACAGGGACAACTTTTATTTTTTTTCCTATTACCAAGTATTTTTGAGCCCGAGGTGGTTGTGCAACCAAGGAGTCAACTATGGATATTAGAAGAAACAATGTATTTGGTGGGATGATTTTGAAAAACTACCGGCCGAAAATCTTGCGTTTATAAGTCTGTGATATAAGATTATTCCTACTGCTGGTCAATAATCTTTAGCTCCATTTCCCAAGTTTCAGTTTGCTCCCTTTCTATTTCTTTACATCTCTTTCTTATTTTACTTCTGTGAATGCATGCAGATTCGATCAGTGTACAGTATCTCCTTTGTCCTTAAAGGGAATCAGTGATGCTGGATATGAGAAAATGACTGTGGTACAGGAAGCAACTCTCCCAGTCATACTGAAAGGTTTGTTTTTTACAGTTCTGTGCTATGGCTATCATTCTCTTTGTTGTGAGCTCAGTTTTGGTTCTTTTGATCCAAGTGTCTTTTATTTCAATTTGATGGTGTGAATTCTAAACAGATGTGTTTTTCAGGAAAGGATGTTCTGGCCAAGGCTAGAACAGGCACGGGAAAAACTGTAGCATTTCTGGTGAGATCCTTTATTTGCGCATGTTTTGTGCATGTTTGCCTTTTAACCAAGACAGAGCTCCCATCTTAATCTATACCCTAGGGAAAAAGACAAATTAAATCTAAACTAATACAAACTCTTGTCTATAAGTAAAGAACTTTCTTCTCTTGATATTGTTTTGCTAACTACCAGTATAAAAAAAATATTTTTTTGATTAGTAATCAAAGATTTAATAATTAAATCTTTTTATAATGTTATGATGACCTCTCAGTGATATCGATAAAACAGTTCTTTCTTAAGGACAATATTTTTCCCAAAATAGAAAAAAGTGATACCTTCCTTTATATTTCAAATTGGAAAAAATACATTTGAGATGTAACCTTTAATATTCTTGTTATCTCAACTCTTTGGACTAGGTTTGTATTTCTGATTTGAGAACCAAAGTTTGATCTAAGTAAAGTAAAAGTAGACATCCTAGACATGAGTTTTTCACTTTGATTGCATCTAGATCTATCGATTGGATGGGGTTTTCGCACTACTCATTGTTGAAGTTCTTTATTTCAGCTTCCATCTATTGAAGTTGTTGTAAACTCACCGCCTATTGGTCGAGATCAAAAGCGTCCACCAATTATTGTGCTTGTAATATGCCCAACTCGAGAGCTTGCATGCCAGGCTGCTGCAGAAGCTAACACTTTGTTGAAGTATCATCCTTCTATTGGCGTTCAAGTTGTAATAGGAGGTACAAGACTTAGTCTAGAACAGAAACGAATGCAAGCAAACCCTTGCCAGGTGAATGTCTTTGTTATTTGCCCAAGGATTCTGCCGTTTATTGCACTCTTATATTCAACGGGACAAGTTTTAGGCCTCGTTTGTTTTCATAACCATTCTCATTCCATCTCATCTCATCTAATCATTATTACTTTTCCAAATCCCCACAAATATAGTAAATAATTCAACATTTTCAAATTCCAAAACCAAAATAATATTAAAGAAATATTCTGACAATATTTTATTCAACTTTCAACTTTTATTTCAGCTCATCTTATTTGCAAAAACAAACTAGGCCTTAATCCTCACGATCTAAATTCTTATCTAGCTTCTACTCATGCCATAATTTTTGCTTGAGGGACCCAAGCTACCAGCTAGTTAGATGCTGGGTCCTCACTGAGTTTGTTCTATATATATATACATTATTACAAAGCCAAATAGCGCAACTTCTTATGATGGTTCAAAATACATAATTGGATATTATTATATATTTCATACATTCATAACTTACAGATTCTTGTTGCTACACCTGGAAGGCTCAGAGATCATATTGAGAATACAGCAGGTTTTGCAACAAGGCTGATGGGTGTGAAAGTCCTCATACTGGATGAAGCTGATCATTTACTAGACATGGGTTTTCGCAAAGACATCGAGAAGATTATTGCTGCTGTTCCAAAACAACGACAGACACTTTTGTTTTCTGCCACTGTTCCAGAAGAGGTTTCTATCACTAATTTTTGCATATATTACATAAACAATTAAACAATCCTAAGTTTGTTTATTTTTTTAATGAAGGTTCGTCAAATCAGTC
This sequence comes from Platycarya longipes, assembly GCA_036559045.1. Taxonomy (NCBI): domain Eukaryota; kingdom Viridiplantae; phylum Streptophyta; class Magnoliopsida; order Fagales; family Juglandaceae; genus Platycarya; species Platycarya longipes. The sequence continues at coordinate 11,901,736 of CM071789.1, read as the reverse complement.
ACATTGCTTTGAAAAGAGACCATGAATTTATCAATACAGTTGAAGAGGGCAGTGAGGAGACCCATTCTCAGGTAGGCCTTTATGTGAGACTTTCTTATTTAGTTCTATGAATTTTATGATATGTTGATAGCTTATTTCTTTAAATGTTGGGTCATTTCAGGTCAGGCAGATGCATTTAGTTGCTCCATTGGACAAGCATTTTTCCCTACTGTATGTTCTCCTAAAAGAGCATATTGCCGATGATGTTGACTATAAGGTATGTAGTAGAGTTATTGTGAAGATGTTTTTCAATGGGTTCACAACTACACATTATTGGACATATTTTGAGGTTGGAACATGTGTTGATTCAAAAAGGACATCATGATTTAGGTGTCAGGATGTCATGGTTTTCGTGAACTGTCACTAATATTGGTAGTCTCTATTTGTGACTTGTTTTTCAGCTTTTCTCTGAAAATGTGATGTGAATCGTTTTGTGCAGGTTCTTGTATTCTGCACAACTGCCATGGTCACACGATTGGTTGCTGACCTTCTTGGGGAGCTGAACTTGAATGTCAGAGAGATCCATTCTAGAAAGCCGCAGAGTTACAGAACCAGGATATCTGATGAATTCAGAAAGTCAAAGGGGCTTATCCTTGTGACTTCTGATGTATCTGCTCGCGGAGTAGATTATCCAGATGTCACCCTTGTCATACAGGTAGTGGAATGTTCGTTTCTGTTTATTAGGACTTAATCAACGGCCTTTCCATTTCATTTTAGTGGAAATTTTTAGAGTATCCTCTTTTAGAAGCACTGGTGGTTCATAGAAAGCCATGATTAGATTCTTTTACGAACCCTTTTTTATCTGGGTCTTGTATTGTCTGAATCCTTTCTGTAATTTGATTGGTGAGACGACTTTCTTAACAAGCTTCATCTATTGTTTCTCCAGTATTCAAGCCTTTCAAATATGTAGTACACATTTCTGTTAAGCTAGTATTAATTTTATGCATTTTCTCTGGTGGCTGCTATAACAGGTGGGCTTGCCAGCAGATAGACAGCAGTATATACATCGACTGGGTAGAACAGGGCGTAAAGGTAAAGAAGGGCAAGGTATATTGTTGCTAACCCCCTGGGAGGAGTTCTTTTTGTCTACTGTGAAGGATTTGCCGATAACGAAGGCTCCGGTGCCTACAGTTGATCCAGACACTAAGAAAAAGGTGAACTTAGAAAGATCAAAGCACCGTCTAATTTTTTCCATAGGGTTTTTCTTACACTACATACTCAGAGCATACGGTAGTAATTTAGTCATTTGTGTAGACACATTCCCACACATTTTCTAATACATTGGCAAACAAATATCAAACAGGTTGAACGAGCGCTATCCCAGGTGGAGATGAAGAACAAAGAAGCAGCATACCAGGCCTGGCTTGGTTATTACAACTCCAATAAGAAAATCGGCCGGGACAAGCATATGCTTGTTGAGCTTGCTAATGAATTCAGCCGAAGCATGGGGCTTGACAACCCTCCTGCCATTCCCAAGCTTGTTCTTGGCAAGATGGGACTAAGAAATATTCCAGGTTTGCGGTCCAAGTAGACGAAAAGCTAAGGCTGTTTTTTTTGCCATTTTTACCCAATTATGAATTGATTTTTGGGTGGAAATTATCGTGGAAAAATAGTTTATGTTGAATGTATTCTTTGAAATTCCTTTGCATGTTTAAATTTGGTGCATTTATGTTCATTCATTATAGGTTTGCTAAAAGAGTACTCTTGTTTCCAACATTGCTTTTGGATGTATGATATATACAAGAGAATATTTGTGTCAACATATCTTTTGATGTGTAACAATAAAGAAACGAAAAGCGAAAATCACATTTTATTCTTCAAACTAACACTTACTACTACCAATTGTCTAAGTTTACCTAATGAGCTACAATTTATATGTAATGAAGTATAATTTCTACAAGGAGAATGCCAAGTCAGGGTGGCTCTCCAACATCTTCCTCTATCTTTGCATCACTTTTCCGAAAATGGGAGGGTTTCTCTGCATTGTTGCTCCCACTATCATTGCCTCCCTGGTTTGTAAATCCTCATCGTTCAACTTGTATTTCCTTTTGAGGTACCGATCGATCAGTTTAGATAATCAAATTGGACCCTTTTCATCACTAATAAGAATTTCAGAAGTAACTAGTTCAAAATTAAAGCACAGAGAACAATCTGTCCCCAAGCGAAAGCACAAAGAATATAATATTTTTTCACACAACAAAATCCACTGAAAGAAAAATTGTAAAAATGAATTATTTGTGGAGTTTCAAACTCTGGACTCACAGGTATTCATATTTTTCTATATGTGAAACACAGCATTCATCTTTCAGGCATACGTCATTGAATCGTCATTCTTGATAACTTGTACACGTATCTGCCTCCACAGTCGAGATTGAATTGGACATGAGGTACAATGAATGTTTGCGACAAATAATTGTGAAATTTCCATGATTTCTTAGTACCTATTTCTAATTTTTTACGATGTTTTCAAGAGGAGAAAACATCTCGCGTATTCATCTATTTGATATTTCTATGTTCTGCTCAGCTTCGAGACATCGTGATATATTTCCCATTGCAATGATTTTTTTAAACTAAAAAGAAGTTTTTTAAATATTTATTTTTGCCTTTTATTTTAAATACTAATAGATATATATACAAATATTTTTATAACAACTTCAACTTCATTGAAATATAAGAAGAGTTACAATTTGGCCTCATGCCAAACAATTTAGGATATGCACTCGGGAAATGAAACCCACCAAAATGTTAAACTCTTCACATTCCAAGCATATCGAGCCATACTATCGGCTGCTAGTATGGCTGCTGCATTGCATCCCCTACTAATATGTATGAATTCTCACCCTTGATAAGTGCTTTAACAGGTCTTGAATTGAGTAAATTAGATTACCATATGGCGACATAGTCTGCCCCTCCGCTAATAAAGTATTGACACTAAATGCTAAATCCAATTCATCAATAAGTTCTTTAATGCCTATGGGAATACAAATATGAAGACCCTTCAAAATAGCCAACAATTCAACTTCTATAGGGTTTGATAGATCGAGCTCCTTGCTGCTAGCTGACATTAAAACCTGACCTTTATCATTTCTCAAAATTGCTCCTAAACCAGATCTGCTAAGCTCCTTAAAAAACCTGTATTCAGTTTTGTTGATGTCTTATTCCACGGCTTGGACTATTCGGCGATGTCCAACAATCTGTGCTGATGAGGGGGGATGATGAGTGAGCAGTGGTGCCTTGAGATTACTTTAATGAATGAGGTAAATGGATATGAATGGTAAAAGTGGTAGAGATAGATCACTTAACTTGCGCACAGGGAGATTCCTGACTATCTATAGGGCGTGACAAACCCCAAATTCAGCAGTCTGAGTGGTATGGTAGTCGTCTTTCTTATCTGTCAGACCATCATTCTTCTTGCTGGGTTCAAGTAGATCTCCCTACCGTAGAGATTTTGTCCCAAAGTGCTATACCTTATCATGTGCCATGTCAACTCCTCATTCCATCGCAGAGGCATGTCTGTACTCCTGACCTGCATTTAATGTGGTGAGGGGGTCCTTTACCTGGGATCGGCGTGCCAGAGGCTCCAAGTACTCCTGCAGAGCTTAGCATTAAATGCATCGTGGCTGTAGCAGGTATCGACATTAAATGCGGGATGGAGATGTCTGCTTCTCTGATTTTGTTTTGACTGCGATTTGACCTGCAGCGCTTGTCACTTCTCGCCTGGTCACTGGTTGCCTTCCATAATCTTGGGCTCGCCTTCCATAGTTTCGGGCCCATCCTTCCCTTCTAGTCCTACTCTCGAGGTCTGGCTCGAGACCCAATCACTTGGACGAGACCCCCCTTACAGTATTCCGCAATTTCTTACTGAGGGATGGAGGTGAGAATTATTCTGATACTCCTCTCATCTCTCGGGCAAGCAATTTAGTTACCTATGGGTCTATATTCAGACACCAAACATGCTTGCTCGTTTGGGTGCCGAGATCGCCGCAAAAGGGTTTGCTGGGCTCTTAGTTCTCCTATTTGAGATGGGCTTATGGCCCGCCCGTTCATGACCTTTGAATTTCTTGATGGGATGCTTGGTCTTCCCGAGAGATGAGTTGATCGCTGGCCATTCAAGAGGATGTAATTGCTTTTGCGTTAATATAGTTTTTGAGCACACCAAAGATGCATCCTTCAATACTAATAGAGATTCTAAGAAGGTTCATTACAATAATATCATGTCGACCATGATTTGAAAAAAAAAAAAATCATGTCGACTACAATGTTTTCTGTAAGAAGTTTTATTATCTTCATCTAAACATATAACAAATAAAATAAAAAAATATTGGAGCCATAAGAGCTTATTTGTTTTTAGAAATGAGATAAGATGAATTGAAATAAAAGTTGAAAATTGAATAAAATATTGATAGAATATATTTACTTAATATTAATTTTGTTTTAAAATTTAAAAAGTTAAATTGTTTATGTTATTTGGAGTGTAAATTAAAAAATTATAATAACTAAATGAGATAAATTAAAAAGTTTTTTAACAATAAACGAGACCATATTGTATATTATATGTAATATGGAAAAAGACACTTTGTTGTCTTCACCTGAAAATATATGAATACAAAAAAAAAAAAATACAAAAAAAAAAAAAAAATCCCCGTGCCAAAATACTAGGATATTTTTGTTTTTTTGGTTGATAAGTTAAGCTATATGAAAATAATAATAATAATAACAATAATAAAAACAACAGAAACAATAATAATGACAGCAGCACGAAATGATATCACCTTGTAAGAAAGCTTAAAAATTTGCTAAAAGGTAGAAAATAAAATAGCTTATGAACTAAGAAAGTTGAATCACGTTTGAGTGTGTTCGACGCCACTCCTTCCAAAAAGAAAATTACAGTAAGTTCAACAATATTCCCGATGCCCGTCTCTGCTATATTTCCATTTCCATAACTAATTTATCTAATTTCTAAACACACCCACTTTGCAGGAAACAAAAGAACAGCAACTATGCGCACCGTTTGGGGACAATTCCCAAACGTTGTGTTTTACACTTGTTGAATAAAAACGACACTTCTACTTACAAGCCCAAACGACAAGTAGCTCGCCACTCTCCAAAACGGCGAATCTTAACATCCCAACTTATTCTTGTATAACTTTATCAAAGCTTTAACGACACCATTTATTCACATCGTAGCTCACATCGAACTCCAAGGCTCCACCACCTCAACACTTCTCATTTCAATCTCTGCACATCTTCCTCAACTCAGTTAGGTTCCTAACATGATTCTCCCCCTTTTATAGCACGTTGCCCACAAGGTGCTGCCATGCATCACACTTCCAAGTCAAGTAGCTTATAATAGAGGATATCATTGTAAAATAGCCACTTAATGAAGACGAGACCTTATTAGTAACATTCCGCTATTTGATCTCGTCACTTGCCATCATGAACGGAATTTGAGCTCCATTGTCATCTTCTCTAGGTGCCAATCGTTTAACCAGTGGAGATAAATCCTTCTGAATGTAATCCATGCTGGCATTATTGTGGCTGTTGTTTTAAAAACCATTATAAGACGAGCTGCCTTTGAGCTTTCAACTACCATCCATTGTCCTTCTTCTGAAGAGAATAGACATTCATGTGCCCAAGTCATAGGTACAATAAAAACACCATATTGATAGACAAATGGATCAGACTGCTATCGAGCATCCAGAAGCACGGCACTATAACTGCTCCCTTTTCCACCCATAGGAAGCTCAAACCGACGACCTTGGCATAGTTTTGTAAGATCTCCTTTCAGTCCAAGTTGCAGATCTTCAAGTGAGTACAATAGATCAGAACCATTTGAGTATCCTCATTAAACTTGGTTCTCACTTTCAAGAGCTTCATGAAGTCCAGCCTGATTTCCATTACAATCAAGAGAAGAATTACTGAACAATGACGATGTCTCGAGCAACATAGTAGACATATATTTTTCAACAACCACCATAAATGTTCGCTCTGGTAAGTGTTGTAGCCATTCAAACTAGCTACCATTTTTCCGAAGTCTCTGGAGCCTGGAGGTACATCAGCTACTGGAGTACTTGGCATTTACGAAAGTCCTCTGATTGACATTCCTCTCCCATGACCACCTTGAGGTCCCAGAGTAATAGAATCATCACCATTGGGTCTCTAAGGCAAGGGAACTGACATCATCCTAGCGTCATGAGAGTGTTTGTCCTCTAATCGACCATTCTGAATGTGAAGCCCACGAACTAGAGCAGTCTGTCCATGGAATCCACCCAGCTGAGCATTTGGGGAAGGCAATAATGTTGACCCTGTAGGCCCAAAATCCAAAGGTTTCCTTCTAGCTGAATGGTTGATGCCTAAACCACGGCTCAACCAACTGCATTGTGCCTATCGTTCTTGAGCAGCATCTCTTTCCACTTCACCAATCTTTTTCAGCCCTTCAACTTTTCTTCTCTGTTGCCATTTATTTTTTCTCGAATCCATAGCATCGTTCAACATGAACCTAACCCATATGGATTGCCATACTACCCAACAATACTGGCCTTCTTGGTTCTCTTAGTCTTTCTTTCCTCTATCAAAAGGCTAAAAAATAACTTTAAGTAGTAAATAATCAAACACATAGTGAGCAAAGAGTGTCTTACCCGTCTTCAATAATGAAGCAAGAAAGTGGACTTTCACTTATAATTTACGAGATTTTGACAGCCAGAAAGTACTCAAACGATTAAGAGTAGTAAGCTCATCATATTTTTAGGTAAACGCAACTGCATCAGCCCGCTTTAATTTTTCAGCAGTTTTACCATCATTCTCCACACGAGAAGAAGTGTCGATAATTGTGATGGGCACGTCATGGAAGAAGCCCTAAGCTACAACGGTTATACCCAAACTCGATTTGTTGGGATTCGGCCCGTTGAACAAATAGTAAATAGGAAGTCACGCAACGGATGCAACAAAGAGAAATTAAACAGAGATACACAGAACAGAGATGGACACCAAGATTTGAAATGGTTCGGCTTAACACAAGCTTACGTCCATTGTTGGGTCGGTCTCATGAATTCCACTATAAAGAACAAAGATGGAGTCCAGAGATTGAGTTACAAATTTCTCACTCTAGAAACATTCAATCTCACTTACAAGTTGCAAGGCACTCTCTCACAACACTTACCCCCTTACAAATAGCTCTTAGCTCACAAAATCAAACAAGAGAAGACATTTCTGGAACTTCACGTTCGCTGTGTTGGTCTTCTTGCTCGAGCGGGACTCTTCTCGCTCGAGCGAAACCTAGAGCTCCTCACAGCTTACAGCGTTAAACTAAACGCAATCCTTTTATAGGCAATAGCTCGCTCGAACGAAACACTATTCCAGACAGCACTAACTCTAGTGTCTGGAAGCGATGCAACCCTAGGATTGACTCTCGCTTGAGCGAGACGTCAAGCTAGAGTCGAGCAAAATCACTACCTGGATCTTCCGTGATCTCGCTCGAGCTGGACGTCGAGCGAGGGTCGAGCGAAGTCTCTGTCTGATGCCTCACTCGAGCGGGATGTCGAGCGAAGGTTAAGCAAAGTTACAGGTTGAGACTCGCTCGAGTTACCGTTTGAGCGAGGGTCAAGCGAGAACTGTCTGATGTGCTTAATTGAACTCAATTCAATCTACATCTCCAACACGATTTATTGCTGCCTCGGTTCCCTACAACCACGATACACACCCCGGTTCGGCCGCACCGGTTTGTTTGCCCAGCTAAAGCTTTTGCCATAGAAAAATCTTGTGAATTATAATGAAGTTTGACAATCTCCTCACCAGCCTTGATAAAAACAGGGGTGCGTAGAGAAAATAATGAATCCCAAGATAAGAGACCAGCTACTCCTTTATCTCCCATGCATGATCCTCTATGGTTATGCTGGGTTGTTGGTTAATCAAGTCCTTAAAATTTTCAACACTTGCAACCTTGTGGCCATATTCATCACGTATAAAGACTTCAGGCAAAAGAAAAGCTGGTGGCGACAGGATGTTGAGTGTAAGTCCTTCAACAACGACAATGGGGTGTTGAGTGTTGCATTTTTGGCCAAAGGGGGATGCCACACGAGTGTTGCATTGTAGTTTTTTCCAGTAGAGGGTTTTTTTGCTTCTCCCGTGTAGATGCCCATATCCATGGGCTTGAATAGCCGTTTTCTTTTCTTCAACGAAGGAAGAGGAAAATTCCCGTTAACCCGTTCGTCTTCTTCTTGCAAGGCAATTAATTTTTGTTCTCCAAAGAATCTATCTTCACAATGATCAGAATCGACACCCTTATAGAGAATACAAACTACAAGTTCATCTTCATTTTTTGGTTCATTTGCCTTCTTCAGTACTACATTTTGTGCGTCTTTGTTTGAATCCGTAACTTCTTGTTCTATTCTGTTGGAAATCTAGACGTTCCAAATTCCCCCATCAGAATCTACTTTTGACACAATATCAAGAAAAAGAGATAAATAATAACAACACAAGAATTTATGTGAAAAACTCCAAAAGTAAGAGAAAAGCTACTAGATTCAGAGAAGAAAATTCACTATGTGAAAGATTGTTACAATCACACAATTTTTTTCCCCACCTCAACGACACCCACAAAAACTTTCCCACTAGTAAAACTTTAACTTTCACATTTTTTCCTTTTTACATATAAAAAGAATAATAGATGAATTTTTCTAAAGCCAAAAGTTACTAGATAAGTTTCCAACTAGTGTACATAAACCAAGAAGGGTAAGCCTCCTTAAATAGGCATTGGCCTTACCCTTTCACCCATATCTTTCCCATGTGGGATTCCAAATGAGCAAAGTCAACAATCTCCATTTTGTGACTTTGACTGATCCCACAACCACGCTCCACTGCAATGAGAATCTTCATAACTTTCGCTATCCTGTTTCACCATAAAAACATAACCACTGAGAATAAACTTATTCCAAACATTTCACATCGGCCTATGTCGAAAATAACCTTGTTGAAAAATTATGGTACAACTTTCACGTTTGACTTTCCTAGAAGTTCATCAGCCATCGACATGAATTTCTACCACACACCCTGCATCAATGCCTATGTGCAAACTTGTGGAATCGTTAACGTTAACACATCCTCTATTATAACAATTTTGAGATTAGCGGCATGTCATGAGTATGCACGTCTATTTTTTAAAGAAATTCATCTTCTATGGAGAGAGACACAATGTCAGCTTCATTGTCAGTATCTACATTTATTGACTTGGAGACTTTCGCCGAACCTGCTTCACCTTTTTGATAATTTTTTCTGACGTACCCAGATTGTCCAGACTTCCAGCAGACTGCTTTCTTCTTTATGGAGTTCTTAGTCTTCCAAACACTAGTTGTTACTAGTGTTAAGTTTTCAAGTAACTATTTTTTCCATCACCTAGTCTTCTCTCTTCAGAAAAGAGTTTACTGATAACTTCTGAAAAAATGATTTTCTCATTCCCATGTATCAAAATAGGGTTTATATGCTCATAGGAAGGTGGAAAAGACCGAATTAGCCTCAAGACTTGATTCTTATAATCGATTTTAACTCCAATAGATTCCACTTCAGAGACAATGCCATTGATAACACTTAAATGATCTGAAATAGTCATATCTTCACTCATCTGCAATATATGAAAATGCTCATTTAGGTACACTCGATTCGAGACGTCCTTCGTCTTATACAACTCTTCAAGTTTTTCCCAAAGTCTCTTTGCCATGATTATTTCATGCACATTTGCAAGAACATTCTTGGCTAGACACAGATGAATTACACTTGCCGCTCTCAAATCCAGATCCTCCCAATTTTTATTGCTCATTCCAGATCTACTCATTATTTCACCAATAGCGCTAGAACAGCTATTGTCTTTAGGGATTAGTCTACCTTTCAACGCCTTGTGTAATCTTGATTGAATCAAGATATCATTGACTTGCACTTGCCACAAGCCAAAATTGATTCTCCCATCAAATTTCTCCACTTCAAATCTAATAGGATTGGAAGCCCTACCTCTTGACATAGTTTCAATGAATTTTACCATAGTAATTAATAGTACCCACTAAATAAGTTCTCAGGAAAGACTGATCTTTTTTAAACAGAACTTCAAGGTTCAAAGGAAAGATTGGAGGGTTACAACGGACACACTTAAAATTTTCAACCTCCTAAACAGTACCTCATTAGACTGTACGTATCCATACTACCACACTAAAACTCCACATTGCCAAAAGAACCTAGTGGCTTTGATACCACTTATTGAGAATCTAGACCTCCCAAATTCTCTCAATCAGGATCTACTTTTGACAGAATACCAAGAAAAAATAAATAAATAATAACAACACAAGAATTATGTGAAAAACTCTAAAAACAAGAGAAAAACCACTAGACTTAGAGAAGAAAATCTAGTATGTGAAAAATTGTTACAATCATACAATTTTTCTCTTCACTCCGACGACACTCACGAAAACCTTCCTACTAGTAAAACTTTAACTTTCATATATTTTCCTTTTTACATATAAAAATGAAAAAAGAGGAATTTTTCTAAAGTCAAAAGTTACTAGATAAGTTTCTGGCTGGTGTACATAAACCAAAGAGGGTAAGCCTCCTTAAATAGGCCTTGACCTTGCCCATTCACCCAAATCTTTCCCATGTGGGATTCCAAATGAGCAAAGTCAACAATTTCCTCATCCGTAGACTGGTCTTCCTAGAGAATCTGCTGTATCTTTTACAATTTTCATGCAGCCCGTCAACTAATTCTCGGATCTCCTACATTTTTTCCAACATTTTCTCCAACAAATTTATTTGTTGTTTGCTCAATTTTATTGCGTCCGTGAAGAATTGAAGGCTCGTGATACCACTTGTAAGGAACCTACTCATAAAATAGCACATAAATAGCACCGAAATAGAACTCAGTAATGTATGCTACTGTGATCAACAATGGATGAAAGTGACAACACATGAAAATGGATGAATTGAATGACGTTGAAGTGTGTTTGAGGCCACTCCTTCCTCCAAAAGGAAAATTACAGTAAGTTCAATAATATTCTCGATGCCCCTCTTCGATCTTGCAGATTTGCTTTCTTCCACTTTCCCTATTGAGTTACCAAGAATGCCTATTTAGAGTACCAAACTAACATCAAGAATGGACTAGTGAACCAGATAGGAAGCGGGTTTCTAACTGCCTAGGGTTGAGGATCTATCCATCCCAAGTTGCGGTCTCTCTGACTTTCCTCTAAAAAAATCTAGGGTTTACTACAGTTAGCAGCGTCGTAGGAGGGAGGGAGCTTCAGCTCCCCCCTCCCCCTCTCACTTCCTCCTTCCCCCTGCTCTCTTCTCCCTCCTCCTTCCTCCCTCCCCCCTTCCCCCTCTTTTCCTATTTTTTTTCTTTTTTCTTTTGGTTACAGTGGTCACCGAGAGGGAGTTTTGTGCTTACCTAGTTGGTGTCTGGCGAAGACCGAGTGGTTGGCATTTTGTTGGAGCATAGAATCAAAGATTGAGCAAATGGAATTGAAGTCTAAAGCAGAATGTGTTAAATTGAAAGAAGAAGAGTGAGTTAGTCAGTTAGTTATTATTTCCTTCTGGCACTTGTGTATAAATACAGAACTCTCTGTAATTAATTCATTAAGTCAATTTTCAGTCAATTGTACGAGGTATTTTCTCACATTCAAGTCTCTCTGTTCCATCTCGATTCCCAGAGCTCTTTCCTTCCCCTTCAAAGCCTCATCCGCTTTCTTATGAGCTCACTCACGCAATGCACGAGCATCTCGTGAGAAATCAGTCTCAGTTTCTAGCGCCATTGTTGCTCTGCTATCATGTTCAACTTGAATTTCCTTTGAAGACTCAAACTGAAAAATTGGTGTCTCAGATTCCTTTTTTGCTTCAGCAGATGCTGATGTATTATGCTTAGAGGACCCAGTAGAGAAGTACAGCTTACTCTCGGGCTTTAAGGTTTTCTTCTCAATGTGTAAGAATGAGGTTTCTGTTTTTGAATCCTCCTGTTCATCTTCAACAACCGTTCGCTTTCTAATGTTTTTGTTCCGTGATGGCTTCCTGAAGAAGTTGCAGATTGAAAATACAAAGCATAGGAAAAATTGCTGGAATAAAAATAACCAATAGCCACAAAAACAAAGGAGAAATAACAAGATCCAAATCGTGAGGATGCAAATAAAGAGAAAAAACCACAAAAGAAAAGGACTAATACCTTGTTCAGGCTGTTGATCTTCCCCCAGATCCGCCATATGAATAAAAGAAATGGCAAAGATACAAAGTCTTGAAAAAGTGACCATGCATAATGTTTCCCAAAATTAGTAATCCCTTTGAGAAAAAAAATTGCATGTAAGTGCAAAAGATCAGCAGATAATGCAAAATTGGCATCTACATAAAAGACTATAACCAACCAAAGAAATATCAATCACATGCAGGTCTAAAACTTAATATTGAAGAAAATTTTGCAAACCCTACATCAATGCCAAAACTTAGCATTCTCATCAATTAACTTGTTCGCTAATATCAAGCAAAGCCCATTACAATTTATTAGAATCAATATTCATATGAATACCAAGTCATCTTTTGTCCCTAATTAAGATCTCCATGATTGGATTAGAATTGATCCTGCTTTTGGCTGGTCTCTTATGGTTTCCCTCTGATTGAATATTTTGTTCAAATTGTAACTAGAGGGCCTGGTGATAATGATCCATCATGACCCTTGTGTTAAATTGTTAGCATAGTCTAGGGTTTCTGTACAAATGGTTTTTGTGCCCACCAAGTACCTGAAAACAATTCTTCTCCTAGTCTAGTTTTAGTGATAAGTTATCAGATTGCTTGCTTTGATGAGAAGTGTTGTTTCAGGATCGAAGGTGTTTGAGGTTAGGAGGGATGGGAATGCAATGGTATTAACAAAAAAAGGATGGAAGTTGATTCAAAGCCTTCTATTGAGCATTAACATCACTAGATGGTTATCACACTGCCTGGATGCCAGCAACAAAGCAGGTGGCAATGGTTTTATTCTGCTCAACGTGAGGGGAGTAGGGGTTACACCTTCCAATGTTGCTTTAACAGCCGAGGTCATTCATATCTTTAGTGGAGTATTGTGGCACTAGTCAACGGAAATCCATCCTCATTCCTGGTGATAAAAATGGGATGGCATGGGCGAGACTGGCGGTGGTTCTGTTGGAGGTTGGTAGTGTAAAGCCGGTTTCTATCACCAGAACCAGAAGCTACAAGGAAGCTTTGGAGCAACCTTATATTGAGTTTTTCCAGAGAAACCTAAACTCTCGGCAAAGGGTCAGCATGGGACAGTGCATGATGAAGAACACGCAAGGTTGCCTGCAATTGAGTTTGACATAAGTGACATGGAAAAGGAAAAAAAGGAGTTTGCCACACGCCAACACAGAGGAAAGGGAGATGCAGAGAGCCTTAGTTGACTTGAGGAAGGAAATGGTGGGCGTTAGAGAAGAGTTGGCCTCTTTGAAAATGGTTTTCTTGGCTTAGGCTGATGGCTCTAAGGATTCTATTTTGGGCCAAGGCCCGCAACATAAGGGACAACCCTCTAAGCCCATTCGGCGCTTCAGCAAATCAAGAGATAAGAAGATTGGGTTGGGCCAAAAGATATGGAGACCCGCCCACTGGGAGTTTGGGTCTTCATCTGGACTAGTGAAGGGGCCCGTCGAGCTCAAGTATACGGGAGTAGATCTAGTACACCGGCCCGACGAGCTCAAACTTCCGACGTCGATCATTGTCACCGGCGATACTACAACCGACACCGGTGGATCCTCTAATCTTAAACCTTCGCCTTTTTCAATGTACACTTCGATAGATGTACCTGAGCCGATCTACGTCGGACCACCACAGTCTGCATCACTGGCAGCCTCTGGGTCTTTTTTGGTGACGTCGACAGCTCATGCGGTTTCTGCAGTGGTTTCTGGGCCACCTCTTGCAACGATGTCTGATTTGATGCCTACACCGGCGGGTTCTGGGTTGGTATCTTGGCCGGCAATTCTTGGGTTGTCACCTACGGCAGTTTCAGCGGCAGTGACTGTTTTGGTCACTTCGCCGGAGTGTTCTAGGGTGGTTCCAGCGGCGGTCTTTGGTTTGGTTAGTGCTCTCGTTTTCACGAATTTCAAAAGCAAGGAAAAGGCTTTGATTATATATGAGACTCCTAAGGAAGGAGTGGATAACCCTATTCCTCTAAATCAGCTCAGGGAATCAGATTGGGTTATCCAATCTGCATGGAGCATAAAAAAAATTATAGGAATTTCCTATAAGAGTTTTGAGGCAGAATTTTTGGCGTTTCTTATTGTTGCTGAGGCTGCACATGTACAATCCAAATCTGAACACTCCATTCACTCGGCAAAAAAAAAAAAAGAACAGAACTTAAGAGACTTACCTGGGACATGAATGATGATAGAGGAGAAAAAAGTTCTAGTCAGGAGTGTCTAAAAGGGAGGGGCAAGTCAGCTGATCCATGAAGCCAAAAATAATATCATGGAATGTTAGAGGGTTGCACGACACAAACAAGCGGTTACAGGTGAGAAGTTTACTTAGACAATGGAAGGAAAATGTTATTTGTTTACAGAAAACCAAACTGAAAGTTATAAACACTCAAATAGTGTGTAGCTTATGGCGATGGCAGCATGTTGGGTGGTCTTACCTCCTCGCAAGGGGTGCCTTTAGGGGTGTCTTGTTACTGTATGACACAAGGGTGGTTGAAATGGTGGAGGAGTGAGTGGGAGAGTATACTTTTCCTTGTTCCTTTAGGAATTTGGAAGATGATTTCAAGTGGGTTTTTGTTGGGGTCTATGGGCCTAATCTAGACCCGGAAAGAAGAATTTTGTGAGATGAGCTAGCTGGTTTTCTAACTTGGTGGGAACTACCTAGTTGCATTGGGGGAGATTTTAATGTCACTCACTTTCCAAACGAAAGGTCGGGTGCTTCTCACACCTCTAGCCCCATGAAGAATTTTTCTGATTTCATTGCAGAACAAGAACTTATGGACATCCCTTTAATGGGAGGCACCTTCACATGGTCCAACAACCGTGATCGCCTTACCTGGTCACGTATTGATAGATTCCTACTTTCCCTTGAGTGGGAATCACACTTTCCGGATGTAGTGCAAAAAAGACTACCCCGCTTGTGCTTCGACCATTTTCCTATCATGCTAGACTGCGGAGGGATCCAAGGTGGTAGAAGGTATTTCAAATTTGAAAATATGTGTCTTAAAACTGATGGTTTTGTTGACAGAGTTAGAGGTTGGTGGATCTCCTCAAACTTTGAAGGTCATCATAGCTACATTATGGCAAAGAAGCTGAAAGTTTTAAAACAAGATTTGAAGCAATGGAACGAACAAGTCTTTGACAATGTACACCAATAGAGACGTTCTCTCTTAGAGGAACTCCAAGCAATAGAGAGCGAGGAGGAAGCTAGAACTCTTTCAGAAATAGAGATATCTCACAAGAAGCACGTAGTGGCTGAACTTGAAAGAGCTACTCTTTTGGAGGAGATTTCATGGCGTTAGAATCAAGGGCACTTTGGCTTAAAGAGGGGGATAAGTGCACAAAATCCTTCCATAGAGTGGCTAATTCTCATAAGAGGTACAATACCATAGACACACTAATGGTAGATGGGGTAGCTTCAACGGATCAAACGGCTATCAAGAATCATTTGGAACAATATTATCAACAGCTTCTTTCTGAAGAGCACAGTTGGCGACCCAAGGTGGATGGTTTATCTTTCTCAGTTTTAGATCCTCAGACTGTAGATTGGCTTGAAAGGCCGTTTACTGGAGAGGAGGTGTGCAAAGTAATCAGAGGTATGACCAGCGACAAGGCTTCTGAGCCAGACGGCTTTTCTATGGATTTTTTTCAGACTTGTTAGGAGGTGATCAAGGAGGACCTCTTGCAATAATTTCATGATTTTCATGCCAATTCTAGGTTTGAAAAGAGTCCTAATTCTACATTTTTAGCTCTCATTCCTAAAAAGTTGGGGTCATTGGATTCTAGGAACTATCGCCCCATTAGCCTTGTGAATGGGATGTACAAGATCCTATCCAAAGTGTTAGCCAACAGACTGAGTGCGGTGGTGGAAAATCTTATATCAAAGCCCCAAAATGCATTTGTTAAAGGTAGGCAAATCCTAGATTCGGTCCTCATAGCCAATGAAGTTGTGGAAGACCGTCTCAAATCTCAGGAGCCTGGTTTGATCTGCAAATTGGACATGGAAAAAGCTTACGATCATGTCAATTGGTAATTCTTACTAGATATGCTCTCAAGATGTGGCTTTGGGGACAAATGATAGAAATTGGTAGAATTCTGTATCTCTTCAGTTTAATTTTCTATCTGGGTAAATGGCTCGCCAGTGGGTTTCTTCAATTCCTCCCGTGGATTGAGACAGGGAGACCCTCTATCTCCGCTCCTATTCTTATTTATTATGGAAGCCTTAAGTAAGATGATCGAGAGAGTAGTTGATGCGGGGATACTTTATGGCTTCTCGATTGGGGACAATACTCTTTCCATCTCACATCTCTTATTTGCTGATGACACGCTAATCTTTTGTGGTGCACACCACGGTCACATCCAAGCTTTGAGGGGGCTTCTCATTTGCTTTGAAGTCGTATCAAAGTTTACACTAGTGCCAGTGGGAGTTGTTCAGGATGCAGAGTTTTTGGTTGCCTTCTTGGGTTGTCAGGTATCCTCTCTACACCTCACCTATCTTGGGCTACCATTGGGAGCCTCTTTCAAATCTGAAAGGATTTGGAACGGAGTGATCGAA
Organism: Platycarya longipes; assembly: GCA_036559045.1. Lineage (NCBI taxonomy): Eukaryota > Viridiplantae > Streptophyta > Magnoliopsida > Fagales > Juglandaceae > Platycarya > Platycarya longipes. The sequence goes on along the minus strand of CM071789.1, from coordinate 11,884,945 downwards.
TAGGTATAGCGTAGACTAGCCTCTTGGAAGAGGTTATATCTCTCTAAAGGGGAGAAACTGACACTAATCAAGAGAACCCTCTCAAACCTTCCCACATATTATTTGTCCATATTCCCACTTCCCACTAAAGTAGCCAATCGCATCGAGAAGCTACAAAAAGACTTTTTGTGGAGTGGAATGGGAGAGAAATTAAAATTTTATAGTCAATTGGCCAACAGTATGCACGCCAATAGCTGGGGGTGGCTTGGGGATTCATCACTTTGTAAAATTTAATCAAGCTCTTTTGGGTAAATGATTGTGGAGGTATCAAAACGAAGGGGATGCGCTTTGGAAGATGGTAATAGATTCAAAATATGGAGTTTCCCGGGATGGTTGGTGTCCGAATGAAGTCCAAGACATATACGGGGTGGGTTTATGGAAGTTTATAAGGAAACACTGGGAATCTTTTAGAGGCCAGGAAGATCTTATGATAGGGGATGGTTCACAGGTCAGCTTCTGGCATGATAATTAGTGTGGAGGCACAACTAGCCTCAAAGCCTCATTTCCCATTATTTTTGAGCTCGCAAGAGAAAATGATGTATTGATTGCAGATCTTATAGTCCTTTCTAACGGCACCCCTCATTGGAACATTGAGTTTGTGAGGGATGCCCAAGACTGGGAGATGGATATTACTATGGAGTTCTTCGCATCATTATTCTCTTTCAACATCCCAGGAGACACAGGGAATAAGTTGAAATGGAGATACTCTAAAAAGACATTTTCTCAGTTAGATCTTTCTACTAAGTCCTTTCTACTCCTGGACTACCTAGATTTCCAAGGAAGAGTATTTGGAAGACGAAAGCGCCTTTGAGGGCATAATTTTTTGTGTGGACATCAACCCTGGACAAGATCCTTACAAGAGACAACATGAGGAAACGCCGTGTAGTTGTGATAGATTGGTGCTGTATGTGCAAACAACATGGGGAATCTGTGGATCATTTATTCTTACACTGCGAGATGGCCAAGAAGATGTGGGATGATTTTTTCACAAGACTTGGTTAATTATGGGCTATGTCTCTTCACTTGGTGGATTTTCTAGCGTATGGTTCCTATCTGTATGTGTTGGTGCATCTAGAATGAGAGAAATGCAAGGACCTTTGAGGATTGTGAGAAATCTTTGGAGAAACTAAAAATTTTCTTCTATAGAACTTTACTTTCTTGGGTGGGATCTATTTCTTGTAACGGACTTAGTGTCCATGATTTTCTTTTGTCTTGTAACCTCTAACTAAGTTTTCTCAGGTATACCACCGGTGTACCTGGGCTTAGCTCTTTCTATTAATGAAATCATTTTGATTACTTATAAAAAAAAAAAAGATCTCCATGATTGGACACAACCATCCCTTAAAAACCTTAAGTTTGTCATGGGTTGTCATACCCAAGTACATAAAACTCTAAATTGGTTTTTTTTTTTAATGTTGACACATGGCTGCTACTAGATTTTTAGGGTTTCATTCTCGTCTACTTGGGCTCTTGCCTATTCTAATGATCAATAAAGTCTTGTTCACCAATGATTAAAAAAAAAAGATCTTTAGGCGCTGATTGTTTTTATTCAGTTGTTCATCTGTTCTGGAAGGCAAGTAGAAAAAAAATTCCAAATTGACTTCCAGAAGGTCATGTTTTTCATAGGAAAAGTACCTTAAAATTGAGACAGCTTGTAAACCAGAGTTTTAGGACTAGAAGGCCTAAAAGCAGGTCTAACGTCTCTCAGAAGGCTTTGGAAATAATCTTATTTCAACTTAGAAATAGAAAACTCCCAGGTACCGGAGTTCCAGAACTGGTGTGCACACTAGTTTAATCCTTATAAAACCCTAGCATCACTGCCGGGAGCACACTGTCTCTTTTCTCCCAAGTCAGCACCCTTCTCCGCTTGCTGTTCACTAAGTTCATCAAGAAACTCATGGAAGTCTTGTAAGCCCTACTCAAGGTCTGTTGCAGCCATAGCAAAAACCTTCAAATCTCAAATCTGATTGCCCTACAATGCATCTGTTGCCACCAGTAGTTGGAAAGAAGGATTTGGATTTCATCCCCAATTTCTAATCAATATGTTAACTAAGTTTTCTACTTCCTTTAAACCCAAAGCGCCATCCTCCAATCCTAAAGGATACAACTTTCTGCACAATCTTTTAATAGAAGTGGAAGCAAGTTTCAAGGGGCATACATTCTAAGGTTTAAAATTTCCTATCTTTTGTGATCCTAACTCAAAGAACATTTCTAATTCAAGGAAACTCAAGTGGCATCATCTCATACATAGATATGACAATTCAAGTTTGTTAATGGTGAGACTCGGGCCATTATAGAAAATTCTAAAGAATTGCTACCCAATAGACATGGCTGTCCTCTGTGGGGGCTGCATTGATAGTTTAATCCTGTAATTTTTAACCAAAATCACCTATTAAAAAAATTATTTTTAACTCCAACGACTCAATCTTGCAATCTCTTAGAGCATTAGCATCTCTTAAAGCATTCTCAATCAACTCTGATTATTTCCTTTTGGCCAAGTTATGCCAGAGTATTGAGTGAGCATGTAATACCCAAATACGTTTCTCAGAAATATCAAATGTTTTTAATAAATGTTAGTCGATGTTGTGTAAGGTGCTGGGGGAGGAATGGCATATGGCTGAATTAGTGTCTTGAGTCTGGTGTATGAGAAGAGTTAAATGGCTGGAAAAGTGTTGGAAATAAAAAAAAGAAGTCGTGATGATAAAACAGTGCGTGAAGTTTTTAATAAAATGGTGTACAGTAGAATAACATAAATAACGGTTGGTACAATCAAATTGTGCTAGTGTTTGAGAAAAGATATAATTATAAAAAAATAAAATTCTTATGCGTATATAATATTTAATACATTACGTGAATTTTCAACACTAAGAAAATAATTTATTGTTTACTAAAATTAATATTTAATATATTAAGTGTATTTGCAAAACTATATTAAGTGTATTTACTAACTAACTAACTCTTCTTCTTCTTTCAATTTAACATGTGCTGCTTTAGACTTCAATTCCATTTGCTCAATCTTTGATTCTATGCTTTAACAACCCCCCTTAAGAGGAACATGTATGTTAATAATGTTCATCTTGCGTAATGTATGGTGAAATGGGAGAGAGCCAAGGGGTTTTGTTAACACATCTGCCAACTGCAACCTTGAAGGATTGTGAAATAGCTTGATGACTTTTGCTGCAATTTTTCTCGGATAAAATGACAGTCTATTTCTATGTTTTGTCCTCTCATGCTGAACAGGATTTGTTGCTATTGATAATGCTGCTTTGGTGTCTGTATAGAGCAATGTTGGCTGCTGGTGATCAATACCTAAATCTTGCAAGGCATAAACAAGCCATTGGATTTCACAGGCTGTTGTTGCCATGGCCTGATATTCTGCTTGTGCAGATGATCTGCTTATGGTAGGCTGCTTCTTGCTTTTCCATGAAATCAGTGAATTACCTAGGAAAATAGTAAACCCAGTCACACTTTTTCGAGTACCAATACACCCTACCCAGTCACTATCTGAAAAAGCCTTTAATTGTAATTCTGATGATGAGGGAAAAAATAAGCCCTATCCTGGTGATGCCTTCAGATATCTAAGAACTCGAGTGACTGCTTTGAAATGACAGACTGTTGGTTTGGTAAGGAATTGACTTAAAACTTGATCTGAATAGGCAAGGTCAGGTCTGGGGATGGTTAAGTATAGCAATCATCCAATCATTCTTCTGTAAGCTGATGGATCATCATAGAAGGCAAAATCTATCGCAGTGAGCTTAAGGTTGGGTTCGATTGGGAATGCAGCAGGTTGGCAGCAAGTTCCCCAGTGTCCTAAAGTATATCAAGAGCATATTTCCTTTGACATATTGATATTATACTCTTGGACCTTGCCACTTCTAATCCGATGAAATATTTAAGTTCTCCCAAGTCTTTAATTGTAAATTTGTGATGTAGAAAATCTTTGAGCAACTGAATTTCTATCAAACTGTCACTAGCCAATAGAACATCATCTACATAAACTAGTATAGCTATGAAAGATGATTTAGACCTCTTGATGAACAAAGAAGATTCTGATTTTCCTTGAACAAAACCATATTGAAGCAAGGCCTTAGACAGCTTTTCAAACCATTGTCTACTTGCTTGCTTTAAACCATAAAGACTTTTAAGAAGCTTGCATACTTTGTTTTCTCCCTTTTCAGCCATACCAGGAGGTAAGTCCATATAAACTTTCTCATGTTAGTCACCATGTAAAAAAACATTATTTACATCTAGTTGGTGAATGTGCCAATTCTTAATGGCAGCTATGGCTAGAATCAATCGAATAGAAGTGACCTTCGCCACCAGAGAAAAAGTGTCAAAAAAATCCAACCCCTCTTGCTGATTCTAGCCTTTAGCTATTAACATATAATTGTGAGTGTGTAATTATTGTGTAATTGTTTTAAAAAATAATAAGATTTATTAAAAAATTAACTGTTTTCATCGATTTTGCACAAAATTCCTTGTCAATATCATTTTCCTTTTTTCATATGGAACTCATGTGTTATTTATTTTTTTCAAAACGATTATGCGGCGGTGTCTTAATTCACAGTTACATATATATATTTTCTCTTAAAAAAATTTAGAATTTCGAAATAAAATAAGAAAAATCATCACTTATAAAATTTGGTTGTGAAATGATATTCTATGTAATATCAATATATATCTTAGAAATATGTGCACATAGACTCATTAATTTGTGACATATCTATTAAACGTGCGGAACATACGTTTTTCTAATTTCACAGCGGAGTTCTTATATATATGTTCAACAAATACTTTTGAAATCTATATGGTAGCTTATGAAGAAAATTTTCTTTAACTTCATTTTCTTTCTTTAGGGAAAAAAAAACGATATAGGAATACTATTTCTAAGTACTCCAAATAATAAAACCTTCTGTTATGATAATATAATTGATCATGATATTATACCAATGGGTTTCATCAATATCCAACCTCTAACCTTCCCATTTTATATTTTCTGATTAAAATGGTGTCGGCATCGAAAAGAAAATAAGGTTTAAATGAGAATGAATAATACGAAAACTGAAAATAGTAGCTGGGTCAAAATCAAAATGGTACAATTTTCAGCAATTATTGCAGGAGTGGATGAGAATTTTCCCTTTTAAGCAAACTCATTCCGTATTTTTACTACATAAATGTCAATAAAAATAATCAAAGAAAATGAGAAATGGACCAAATTCTGTCTTAACATATTAAAGACGTATTATTAACAAGAGTAAAACACGCCTCAACTAGATAAATGAACTGCCAGAATTTTAACAATGATCTTGTTAAAATATTTTTTTTTCTAAATATAAATTTACATATTTTTTTAAAAAAAATTAGTTATATTTGATTAATAATAAAAAGAAAAAAATGAATATTTCTATTTTCTATTTTACTTGAAGAGTTTTAAAAGATTATTATTCACAGGTAAAAAAATATTTCATTTTCTCCATCTTTTTTTCTTTATTAATAATCAAATATGATCAAATTTTTTAAAAAAATATGTAAATTTATATTTTTTAAAGAAAAAATTTAGCAAGACATTACAAGTGCTCTCAAGATTAAAATCCACGACCTCATCTTTTCTATTTTTATTATTATTTATGTATATATATATATATAAGATGTTAGGACTAAATTGGTAAGAAATAAATTCGTAACAACAAGGAATAAACATTTTTCTCTAGTTTAGATAAAATGGAAAGTATTATTTAGTTTATTAAAGCGTGTCATAAACGGAAAAAATGAAGGGCATTGTAGTCATCAGGGTAGAAAGAGCCCACCCATTTTTCTTTTCTTTTCCTTCGCGCCATGGAGGTTGGGGAGGGCACTGGCGTAATTTTAAACAACATACTGTCGTGATGTTTACAGTAATTAAGGTGAGGTGAGAGGGTTCAAACCAAATTGTGAGTCTTAGGCCAAGTTCAATACCCTCCACATTTTCCTGACAAAGCTATTTTCCCCATGGGTGCACCATAACAGCACGCATGCCCATCTGTTTTAGTTCCTCTAGTGCTGGAAAACACTGAAGAAAAAAAACAGGAAAATGACATTCTCATCACTTGTTTACACCACTCGTTAATATTATTGAAATTTTTTATTTTTAGTTTTACTTAATAAATAAAAAATATATTTTTTAATAGTATTGTAATTTTTTATTTTTTTAAAAAAATATTTCAAGTGTTAAAAAATATATGTAAGGAAAAACAATAAAAAAAAAACACCAAATATGCTTAACAATGGCTCCCAACAATGACTGGAGCGGTGTACATAACACCATCCATAAAAAAACCCTCTACTAGAAAATGATAGTGTTATAACTTTTACACAATTAGACATTGAAAAAATTATGCTTTTAGTACTTTGAATTGTTATTTTTTATATTGTTGTGTTTTGTAAGCTTTTAGGTCAGATTTTAGTATCTTAGATTTTTTAGACGAAGTCTTGCTAACACGAAGAAAACAAGGAGAGTGGAAGAAGTGAAGTCGGAGAATTTCCAATACATAAGTTAATATCTTATTTTGGAAGTTTGTATATTAAGAAAGGAAGTCCAAAGAGAGTTTCTTCGTCCAAGAGTATTGCTATTTATATTAGAATTCTCGGGAGAACCGATTGTGCATGTCTTTGTGAGGGTCATATTCTTTCAGCTATTTACTTTATTTGTATTCTTTAATGGAGCATGACATTTGCGACCATGTTATTAACACAGCGTACAGTCTGAAAAGTGTTAATATGGCGTGCCTTCCTAACTTGTTTTATTTTGCAATCGTCTTTGGTTACTCGTAGATTTCCTTTTGTCAGAAAATCTATTGCTCCCCTTATTCTATCACTAATCTAAAAATATTTTATTATTCTAACATATTTAAAATGAAAAACGAAATTTTATGTCAAAAATAAATAATGTTAGAAATAACTAATTTATCTTTTTAACTAAATGCATGTAAAATAAAAAATAAGTCAACATTTTTTTACTTAAGACTAAAGAATTATATATATATAAACTTGTGTACTGGATTTTAAATCTCGGAACCCGAGTTTCATACATAGCTGAACGAGGTAGCTTAGGTTTTGAAATGCAGGCTTCCAACCGAGTTTGACCTACACTAAAAACCATAACTAAAACATGGTTATCTGGGTTTTGAATCGAATCGAAAAAAATTTAGTCTAGATAAACATTCTTAACGAAAAAAAAAAGAAAAAAAAAGATAGACTGTATGGCGTCTTATCCCCATATCCCATTGCACAACCATCTCATGGTAGTCCATGTTAGGGTCATGGTAGGCAGCTTGTAAGACCTTGTCGATGGACTGCCTAAATCTTATGGGCTATCTATCATATTTTCAGTTATTGACAAACTAATCGAGTTTGTTCATTTTTTTTCTGTCTCATCCATTCCCAACAATTAAGGTGGCTCAAGTATTCTTCTAAAAGGTCTTCAAGTTGCATGGTATGTCCAAGATGGTTCTTTCAGATAGAGACCCTATTTTTACAAGCTCTTTTAGGAGAGAATTATTCAATCTTCAAGGTACTTCTCTTTATTCAAGTATTCTTTCAGATAGAGACCCTATTTTTACAAGCTCTTTTAGGAGAGAATGATTATGCTTATCACCCATAATCAGATGGGCAATCAAAAATTTTAAGTGTCTGTGGAAGGGTATTTAAGGTGTTACACCAGTGATAAATCAAAAGAGTAGAGTTCTTGGTTAACCATGATCGAATGGTGTCATAACACCACTTGTCATATATCCATTGGTATGTCTCCTTTTGAAACCCTTTTATGGGTATGTGCGTCCTAAGTTATTGTCATATGTACCTAGAATAAATGCTAATGCAGTTGTGGATCACCAATTGAAGTCAAGAGAGGAATTTTTATCCATGTTGCAGGAAAATAGACAAAAGGCTTAGAAAAGGATGAAATTCTTTGCTGCTATGGAGAGAAATGAGAGAGTTTTGAGATAGGGGATTAGAGGTCTTGTTAAGGCTTCAACCTTATGAACAAAAAACAATGGCAATAAGGCATAATTTGAAGCTGTCACCGAGATTTTATGGTCCATTCTAGGCGATTGAAAACGTTGGATCAGTACTTAATAAGTTGAATTTGCCAATATCTTTAAGAATACATCATGTTTTCCATGTTTCACACTTAACAATGAAATTGGGCTAAGGTGTTTCAACCTCCTATTGATACAAAAGGTAAATTGTAACCTAAACCTGAGATAATTTTGAAAAGAAGATTGAATAAAGTAGGGAATCAAGCAGTAACAAAAGTTCTTGTTAAATGGTGTGGGGCACCACTTGAAGACAACTCTTGGAAACTCTTATGGAAGTTGAAGAATCTTTACACACACCTTCTAGCCAGGGTTCTTTGAGGAGATTGGAGTGTTAGGGCCATGTGGACAAGGTCCTTAAAATGGCGGTTGTAAGGTGCTTGGGGGAGGAATGGTTGAGTTAGTGCCTTGAGTCCTGTGTGTGAGTAGAGTTAATGGTTGGAGAAGTGTTGGGAATTAGAAGAGAAGTCGTGATGATAAAATGGTACGTTGGGTTTCTAATAAACAATACGCAGTAGAATAATAAAAATAACGGTTTGGAAAAATAAGGCAGTGGGTTTTGAGCCTTTGGCTAGGCGTGGGAAGGGATGTACATAAGCTGGGACAACCTTGTTTAGTCCTTCTACCTTTCATTGTATAAATATAGAAGTAAACTTTCATTACATTTGTTCAGTTGCTTGAGGTTCAGTTTCATTTAAGATATTGTATGAAGGTTAATTTGAGGTTCCTCGAAAACCTTATTCAAGTATCAATAAATTGGATTCTTGGTTTCTTCCTTTCTTTTCTTGGGTTCTATTTTGTTCTTAAATCTTTTTCTTGTTCATTGGTATCTCGAGTGTTACCTTACATGTTAAGCAACACAAGCTACATTAAAAACTAAGATGTTTGGCCATTTACATGAAACAGATGAGTAATACATACAGAAATGAGAGTAAGATGTTATCTATTTACAAGGAATACATGTAAACCTCCTCAATACAATTTGTTGATTTTCTTAGTTTTATATACAAGGATTGGCATCCCTGTGAATGGGTTTATCAAACTCCAGTCATTATCTCCTTGGTGGCTAAACTATTGTTGTTCAAGTCACTTTCATGATTCCATGTGTGTGGGGATGGTGAAGTCAAAAGCGGCCACAATAGGTTCGTTTGTTCTCTTACTCTCTGAACATCCATCATCTTTCTATGCTGCCTTAAAATCTCGTTCACAGCCTTGAGATAGTTGCTCGAGACATGATCTCTGAGGATCGTACCATCCGAACCATAGGCAGAGGGATCACTTAGTGTTTCGAGGGGGTGGGGACTATTTAAGAAGGCTGCAAGGGCATTTGAAGAGTACCCACATTGATTCTTGTCCAAGGCATATAGAGCACTACCTTGAGGGAGTAAAGGGTGGGGAGGAGATGAATTCTCATCAGGTTGCAAAATGAATAGCTTGCCCAAAGGAGAGTACAATAGTTTCTGCACAAACATGGAATAGGGAAAAGGTTAGTGAGAAAACCAAAAAATTTAAAGCTTCAAATTCATTTTAGCAGTTGCTTTTCTTCTAACTCTATCCTAGAGTATATCTGTTACGATCCTTAAGCAAAGGTCCAAATTCAACATAATGATCAAGATGATGCTTACATTTATTATCAAACAAGAATGAGAGCGAAAGGCGCCATTTAAACGCTTCAAGATTGTGGCAACATGGTTAGGGTAGTTGCAGGAAAAGGCTCTAGGAACAATATCTCTATGCATCATCACGCAGTGAATGTGGCTCTCATCCAAACCCAGATCATCAAGTATGGTTTGGCCTCCACAGAACACAAAAGGTGAGCCGAAAGTTACCACCGGTCGGAGAGTGGAGGACTTGACAACCTTCCTGGTAAGTAGCATCAAATTAACCAAAAGAGAGAGACTACCCCCAAGAGAGTGACCAGTAAATTGAAGTTTTGCACGCTCCCCATATTTGTTCAAATGCTCAACTATTTCTGGCATGTATTGCTCATATATTCCCTTTGCAGCTTCATAAATTCCTCTATGAACAAGCACATTTGTACCCTCAAATTTGGTTGGTTCAAAGAAAAGGTTTGCTTGCCAAGATGCCAAGGAGTCTGATCCCTGCAATTCACAAGAAAAAAATCTTCATTTCTATCGGATTCAGATGTTATAAAAATAGAAAAAAATCAAAGGCCTATGGTTCTTCTGCGATGAATGGCTGAAGAAGGAATTACCTGAATCACAAAGTAGCGAGTGTATGTCCTTAAATCATCACAAATGAACCATTCACAAGGTGATGAATGGAGTGATTGAAGATCCTTTGCTGCTTCCTGTTTTTCCTTCTCTCCAGCAGCAACCACTGCTGTCATTGTTGAAGCAGCCATGCAAGCAGCCATTTCCGGCTTATATGGTCGGGGTGAGATTTCTCCGTCTTCTTGCGCCTGACCTCCGGTTGACTCCTCATCATCACCCTCCTCCTGTGATTCAGAACCAAGGGACAAAAGACTCTTTGTACGTGATTGGACATAAGAAGCCGCTGATGCCGCAATCTCATAAGCAACAGATCGGTGGATAGGACACTTCTTCTCAAAGGCCACATCTTTCTCAGAACTGAATTCACTTTCTACTTTTGAGGCAGCTTGGGGTATGGCAGTGGAGTCATTTTCAACTTTTGCTTTAATTGTAGTTGCCTCTGCTTTCTTTTCCAATGAAGATGTGACAAAATGTAGGCCATAATATTTTCTCAGATCTTTTGCCTGCATATATCAGTGGGATCAAGTTGTATGAAAATCATAAATATCCAAACAATCAAACCAATTAACACAAATTGAAGAAACCCCATCTGAAAGAATTAATCAGAATATCAAGGTACCTTGATCTCTGGTATCACATAAGCCATGTTGCACAAAAATGCAAGTTGAGAAAACAGCTTTATATCAAACCATGGCACTAGAGCCAAAAGTCTAGAGAATGATTCACGATTATATCCTCCTCTTCCTCCTTCTTCACTATAATCGATGGCACAACCGTCTTCATCTCTACTGCAATCACAATCACCAATATTGAACTCTTCACCAGCCACATCATCATCCTCACCTTGATCGGTATGCTGCCGATTTCTCCAATGACTTCTTAGTTCCAGTAACCTCTCCATCCAATTCGATCTCTTTAGCCCCTTTCCTCCACAACACTCCACTGAGTTCTCAATTATATTCACGTCCTTTTCTACTATATTCATGTCCTTACTTGTCTCCCGATCGAACAAAATTGATCGAACGGAGCTTGGGAAGATGGTACTAGGCAATTGAAACAATGGAAAAACTCCCATAGAAAGACTGCTCTTGAGTTTTGGTTGGGCAGCAGAGGCTTGAATGCGATTGTTGGTGTGAAACAAATGGTTATCAGAGTATGATCTTCGGATGTAGGTGCCATTGTGAAGGTCCTTGCTCGAGTGTGAGCGGCAAAGGCCCCTCATGTGCTCTTTGAAGAACATGTCTTCCACCATTGGAGATGTTGGAATGGTCAATGAGGTGCATGCCATGGCTTGAAGAATTGAATTGCTTTCTGCAGATTTCTTGCTTGTGCAGAAGCTTTGGATATTTACTACTTTGGCAGATGGACTGAAATGTCATAAAAAATTCTTTCAGAATGATATTGCAAATTCTCTAGAGAACTCAAAATTTTCATTTGTTTTTGGTGGAGTTCTTGAAACAGATGGACTTAGGGCGAAGGTCCTTATAAAGACAGTATAGGGAACTAACTTCTAAGCATCCCTTGGAAACAACGAGAAACAACAAGAACATTAAATGTCACAAAATTGCAACAAGTCAATCTACCAACAAAGTTGGACTCTGTACATTAACAAGGGCACAGATGAAAGTGATTAATGCAACTACAATCTCCTGCATATATAATTCTTTAATATTAATTTATCATCTAAACGAAATGATACCAAATTGTTTTGAGGATTAAAACCAGCTAGAATATATAGTTATATACCTACTACTTTTAATTTTGACGTCCCAATGAATGCAAATTTTATGCGAATACTGAACAGGACATGATGCCATGCATCATGGATATCATCGTCGTTGAAATTCAATATTACTGTTTATTTCAGCTACTTCCTCCTCAAAATCTTTTGCCGTATATATAATATTAATTATTCTACCCCAACATACAAGCAGCTCATGACCATAATCCTACATACTAGGTACGTTGTAATTCAGCCAAAGAGAATATCATAGAAGTGCCATCTGTTAATCTATTTAAACATAATGGTTTTTTTTTCGTGCACATTTCTATTAAAATATGCAAAATCTACCATTACAAGATAGATTTTTTTTATATGAATTCTAGATTTAAAAAATACGGGTGACGCAAACAATTCAGGAATGAATTTATCAAAGAGTTCTGATTTCCGTGCTCTCTATTTTCGCCGTTGCTATTATTGTTATTATTTAGTATTTTAACTATAGACGATTCCAAAAGACAATATCTCATGTCAAGAAGGTATCAAACCCTCGAATACTTAGCCTGTTAATTAGGTACATCCATCAGGATCCTTAAAATTTACGGACACTACTGTTTGTTAGCTTAGAATAAGTAATATTCTTCATTGCCACGAGTAGTACTACATCGGAAGTGTCGAGAATTAAATATTGAGGTCTTTGCTTAGAACCGACATTATGGTAAACCAACCTAAAAAACGAGTACTTGAAAACGGAGATTTTTATCTCAGAAAGAGAAAACAAAAAAACAGAGATTACAAAGTAACGTAAGATGCCATCTTATTTATTTTTAATTTCGGCCTGAACCAAGTCCGTTTAGATGTTGAGTTTGGTTGAATTTTTTATAAATAAGATGATATTGACAATGAATTTTGCAGAAAATCCATGAAGAAAGAATGAAATCATTAATTCCGGCCTGTACTTAACCTGTTATGGTCGGGGCTTCTAAAATTTTAACCTACTTGCATGTGTACTGCCATGTGGACTCAGATTATAATAATGATGTAAGGACCATGGTAGCATGTCCGTTGGTGCAGAGGACCGCTAGGTAGAATTTAGTCTTTTATTTTATTAATTTTAAATATTTTTAAAAACAAGAAATTATTAATATACTAATAATCATTTTCTTAATTATGAAATAAAAAAATTAAAAAAAAAAAGATATAAAAAAGAAGTGTCAAGATTTGATGAACATTCTAATATTTTTTTCAAAGATATAATCTCATTGATTTTACCACCATTTATAAATACCTGATTTTTTTTGTCAAAATCCATTTTTTCCTGTAAAGAAAGGAATTAGATAAATGTTAAAAGGACTTTTAATCTGAAAAATACTTAGTACAATTAAAATGATTTCTTTAGGCATCACCTAGAGAAATCATAAATAGCTTGAGTTAGTACAATTAAACGACTTTTTTTTTTGTTTTTATACATATATATATATATATAGCTTGAGTTAGCCCATCACCTAAATTTTTCGATTTTTATATAATTTAAAAAATGCTTAATAAAAACAAGATCATAAAAAAACTCCAGATCAAAAGTAAGATTGTTCTGAAAATTTAAAAAAAAAAAATTGAAATTGGAAAAAGTCATTTCCGTGCAGAAGTTGTGTCCTCGTCCATCCAAGAAAACTTGAAAGAACATATAAATATAAAGGAGAAAATAAGAGTACTGCTCTCGTTAAAATTCCAAATTACCTTTATGGAAATGGATTCAACGGATAGACGCACCTTGAATCGCAGAGAACTCTAGTACTTACTCGATCGGAGTCGATTGAATTCCTTCATAACATATCTATGTGTGCTTCCACAGGCGGCCAATGCAATTATCGGACTTAATATACAAAATGAGAGAGAGAGAGAGAGAGAGAGAGAGAGAGAGAATGTAAATTAACCCTACCTGCAGTTCATGTACATTAATTCTCAGACGGAAGAAGCAGGCCGAAAATGGGGGAATAATGCAGGTTGCCTGCTGCCCCGAGCTCCAACCATGGAGGTTGTGTTTGGTCCACCAAAAACGAAAAACTACAGGATTCAGAGCATTCCATCAGATATAATCAAATACATACATGAATCTCAGTCAAGATTTTCTGAACTTATTGTTGTTAAGCCATAATGTATCAGAGCAGTCGCTTCTCTCTCTGTGTAAGTGAGAGAGCGAGAGAGAGTTGAGAGTGATTGAGATCTGGCTCTTACGAAGTATATATTAATATATATATATATATATATTATAGAGAGAGAGAGAGAGAGAGAGAGTGTAATACAAACGCAGAGGTGGAACTGTGGAAGCGATCAAAGGATCGCAAAGAGCGCGTAGGAGAATCTGTTCACGTGGACGTGGAGGATTCCCATCCTGCATTGGTATTTTTTTTTTGGACGGAAGTACCCCTGTGATCGAACCATTTGGAGATTAATCTCAGTTTCATGCTGAACATCTTGTTTGACAACTAAAATTAAAATTTTTTTGACATCTCAATTAGTTTTTTAAGTGAAAGTTTGGTTTTTCATTAAAAAACAAAAAAAAAAAAGTAATTCTACGTATAATTGTGTGAGTGTGTAATTATTATATAATTATTTTAAAAAATAATAAGATCAATTAAAAAATTAACTTTTTTCATAAATTTTGTGCAAAATTCTTTGTCAATATCATTTTCCTTTTTTTCATACGGAACTGATCATCTATTATTATTTTTTTTTAAATGATTATGCGACAATATTTCAATTCACAATTACGTATATATTTTCTCTTAAGAAATTATAGAATTTAGAAATAAAATAAGAAAAATTATCGATACTTAAATGACATTCTATGTAATATCAATAGTTATCTTAAAAATATGTGCACATAGACTCATTAATTTGTGACATATCTTTTAAACGTGTGGAACATATGTTTTTCTAATTTCACAACGGAGTTCTTATATATATGTTCAACAAATACTTGTGAAATCTATATGGTAGGTTATGAAGAAAATTTTCTTTAACTCCATTTTCTCTTTTAAAAAAAAAAAAAAAAACAGATATCGGAATAACTATTTCTAAGTACTCCAAATAGTAAAACCTTCCGTTATGATAATATAATTGATCATGATTTTATACCAATGGGTCTCATCAATATCCAACCTCTAACCTAATTCCCATTTTATATTTTCTGATTAGAATAGTGTCGGCATCGAAAAGAAACTAAGGGTTTAAATGAGAATGAATACGAAAACCGAAAATAGTAGCTGGGTGTTGTTGCACATAATTAATGCCATACTTGTTAGCAACGAGTCAGTCTCTCCCTAGGGTGTGTCAAAATCAAAATGGTACAATTTTCAACAATAATTGCAGAAGGAGGGGATGAGGATATTCCCTTTTAAGCAAACTCATTCTGTATTTTTACTACATAAATGTGAATAAAAATAATCAAAGAAAATGAGAAATGGACCAAATCCTTTGTTCTTAACATATTAAAGACGTATGATTAACAAGGGTAAAACAAACCTCAAATAGATAAATGAACTGTCAGAATTAAAATCCACAACCTCATCTTTTCTATATTCTTATTATTATCTATGGAAAAAGTTAAAGCCACCGACATTGGTTGAGGGTGTGCATCGCTCTAATTCTTATTTTTTTTTTAATTTAATGATTAAGAAAATATTATTTAATAATATTATAAATCTTTTAGAAAAAAATTAGGAATATTAAAAACATAATAGAAAATAAAAACAACTAGCGATGCAAAGCAAAGTTTTGAATTTTGTTTCGATAACCGTTTTAGTTGAGGTACTGGAAAGAAATATTTCTATATTGATCCATTTCGGTGCGCCGTTTTGGGATTACTTATATATTAGATATAAATATTTATATGTATATGTATATATAAACTAACAATTAATAGAATAAATACATATATATATATAATATATATATGTATGTAAGTGTGTATTATGTACATGTGTACATATTGGATGAATTGAAAATTTATAAAATGAATATAGGTGAAAAAAATACAAACTTGAATTGAGACATAAAAACAAATAAAATAAAATAATAGATAAAATATTAGAAATAATGATATTAAAAGAAAGAGTGGACATATTTAAAATTACAAAATATATAAATATATTTTATATTCTAAAATTAATTAAGTATCATCTGAATTTAAAATTTTAAAAAAAATGTCATTCAAATACAAAAAAATTACAAAAATAATTCAAAACGAAATTTGGACTGAAATGATCGGGAATTCAATCAGAATGATCGAAACAAACCAAAATTTGGACCGGAACGAAACAATGGAGTATAGTGTACCAGATACTATACCAGAACAAAAAATTTCGATCATTTTGGCCGCAATGAAATGAAATTCAAAACATTAATGCAAAGACTCAAATAATGGGATTGTAGTCGCCACCATTATATATATATATATATATATATAAGATGTTAGAACCAAATTGGTAAAAAAATAAATTGGTAACAACCCAAAGACTAAACATTTTCCTCTAGTTTAGATCAAATGGAAAGTATTATTTAGTTTATTTTTAAAGATATTATTTAGTTTGTTAAAACGTGTCATAAACGGAAAAGATGAAGGGCATTGTAGTCAGAAAGAGCCCACCCATTTTTCCTCTCTTTTCCTTCGCGCCAGCGAGGTTGGGGAGGGGCACTGGCGTAATTTTAAACAACATATTGTGGTGTTGTTCACAGTAATTAAGGTGAGGTGAGAGGGTTCAAACCAAATTGTGAGTCTGAGGCCAAGTGTGCGGTTGCATGAATTTGGTAATGTCAATACCCTCCAAATTATCCCGACAAAGCATTTTCCCATGGGTACACCATTAACAACACGCATGCCCATCTGTTTTAGTTCCTCTTGTGCTCGAAAACATTGAAGAAAAAAAGAAAAATGACATTCTCATCACTTGTTTACACCACTCGTTAATAATACTGAAATTTTTTATTTTTATTTTTTACTTAATAATTAAAAAATATTTTTTAATAATATTGTAATTTTTTATTTTTTATTTTTTTTTAAAATATTTAAAAGTATTAAAAAATAAGTATAAGAAAAAACAATAAAAAGAAAACACCAAATATGCCTAATAGTAATTCCCAACAATGGCAGGAGCGGTGTATTTAGCACCATCTATTAAAAAAAACAAAAAACCCTCAACTAGAAAACGAGAGTGCTATAACTTCTACACAATTAGATATTAAAAATAAACGATTTTTTTAATACTTTGAATTGTTAATTTTCTATAATGTTGTGTTTCGTAAGCCTTTATGTCAAGTTTTATAAATTCGAAGTTTTTGGACAATCTTGCAAATATGAAGAAAACAATTAGAGTAGAGAAAGCGAAGTCGGAAAGTCTCCAATACATAAGTTAATATCTTATTTTGGAAGTTTGTATATTAAGAAAGGAAGTTCAAAGAGAATTTCTTCCTCCATGAGTATTGCTTTTTATATTAGAATTATTGGAAGAACAAATCCTGCATATCTTTGTGGAGGCTATATTCTTTCAGTTAATTACTTTATCTAGATCATTTAATGGAGCATGACCTTTGCGACCACGTTATTAATGCGACATATAATCCAAAAAGTGTTAATGTGGCATTTTTTCCTGACTTGTTCTATTCTACCGTCATCCTTGATTGCTTGTCAATGTCCTATTATAAAATCTATTGCTCTCCTTATTCTATCACTAATCTAAAAGTACTTAATAATTTATTTATTTTTCTATTCTAACATATTTAAAATGAAAAACTAAATTTTATATCAAAAAGAAATAATGTTAGAAATAACTAATTTATCTTTTAAACTAAATGCATGTAAAATAAAAAATAAGTCAAACATTTTTTTACTTAAAACTGAAGAATTATATATATATAAACTTTTGTATTGTATTTTAAATCCCGGAACTCGAGTTTCATACACGGCTGACCGGGATTGGCTTCGGTTTTGAAATGCAGGCTTCCACTAGCCGAGTTTGACCTATGCTGAAAACCATAACTAGAACATGGTTATCTGGGTTTTGATCGAGTCGAAAAAAATTTAGTCCAGATAAACGTTCTTAACAAAAAAATATAAGATAGAATACATGGTGTCTTATCCCCATATCCCATTGCACAACCATCTCGTGGTAGTCCATGTTAGAGTCATTGTAGGCAGCTTGTAAGGGCTGTCTTAGAAGTGGTCAAAGCTGATCCGATCTAAGCTACTCAATGGGTGGAGGGAGGTCAACATGATGGCCTCCTGCGATTTTTTTTTTTTTTTTTTTTTTGTCAAAATAACTTTTACTATTGTTTTTATTTTTGAGAAATTTAGAGTTTGTATTCTAATAAAATATATTATTTGTATTTCTAATTTAAAATGTATTTATTATTTATTATTTGTGATTTTTTAAAAATATTATTAAACTTCTCACATGTAGCATATCCCATTAGCATGTCTAACTACTTACTGAGGAAAGATTGACAGATAGATAATCTATATCAATCTTACAACAACCACATAAAATGGAAAAAACTGAATTGAAAAGTATTGAAAATGGAATAGTTGTGAAACATGCTCAGGCAAGTCTCCTAGCATCGGCTGAGGAGTTTGTTTTTGTTCTAGGCAAGTCTCATCTCCTAGTTCACACTATGGAGGTTTTGAAGTTTCTTTGTTTTCTCCTCTATTTATCTCTTTCTTTGTTTTACTCTTGTTTAGGTAGAATTTGAACAATACAGAAGTACTCCGGCCTATATCAAGAGGAAGTTAAGGAAAATTATAGAGCTACAGTATACTGGCACTAGAGACCATCTAAGTAATGCCTGGGTAACACTAAACAACTCTTAAGAGAAAGTGAAACAACATTTAGCAGAAGAGGAGCTTAAGTAGAAGCAATATGCAAAACAATATTGGCTGCAACATAGTGATTAAAAACATAAAATTTGATCACATGTTTGCATTCTAAAGGAAGAAAACCAACATTTTCAATCATATTTATATCAACAATGAAATGTGCTCATTGAACATGACTTGATAGGTGATTGTTTCACTGGTTTTTTCTCATATTTATTTACCTCTTCTAACATATCTATTATTGAAGCTTATCTCTCTGGTATGGAAACAAAAGTTACAGATGAAATATGAAATGAATTCTAAGCACTTGTGATAAGTGTGTAAAAATGCATTCTAAATATTCTAATATTGGATTAAAATATTAGAGTGTGAATAAAAATAAGAAGATTTGATTTCTTTATTGAATTTAATTTCTAATTACATTGAGATGTCTCTAAGCACTATCTATCTTCTTTTATTCTTTTTATTTTATTTTATTTTATTTTAGTTCATTCTTTTTTTTTTTTTTTTTTTTAATTTTCTTTGTTGGTTGAAAGGAGAAAACGCATGGCCTTAACTCATGAAATGGGCCCATGGCAATTCAATTTGTCTTACACTTCAATTAGGACCTGCACGTTTGCATGGGCTTGTCATCACAAAATAGGCCACACTTGGACCTTAACTCAAGTGACCGTATGGCATTATTCAATAAAGTCACATGTCTCCTCTTCAGCTCATCATGGCCCATTAATTCAATTGAAACACACGACATTTCATGGGAGGTTTAATGGACCCACTCGACTTCTATTGAGGAGAAAAGCAGCAACACTCAATTGAGGAGTATATAAATGAGCAAAGCTGCAACACTCAATTGAGAAGTATATATAAATATGTAGAGCAATGTTAGAGTGAAGTCATACTCATTGTACTTATACACACATGAATAGTAATGTATTACTGTTTCTATGTATGTGAGTGCAATAAGTATAGCATTTCCTAATATTTTCTCAAATATATATATATATATATTAATTGGAGAACGAGATCATGGCATTGGCATTATTCAAGAGGCACATGGTTTTATTCCAAGGGCACGGCACCTTGGTTTTCTTGGGCTGGATTTCATTTAAGGACTTGAATTTAACACGGCAGCACTTCGTCAAGGCTCAACGTTAACTCATCTTAGGCCCACTTGCTAGCACTTGAGACTCAAGCCACAATTCAACTTCAACAAGACACAGGCCCACATAGTTGTTGCTGGAAACTCAGCTTTGAGCCCCATAGATGAAAAGTCTTGGGAGGCACGTGACTTCACAAAAACTGATAGGAACGCACAGCAGCTCATAGCACCTCATATATTGATGGGAAGAGTTAAGCGCCGCACGAAGGGAAGCACGTATACAGACGCACAGCAGAGAACAAAATTTGAATTTCATGGCCGCCTGCTCGATTATTTTTCTGGAGAAATTTTATGTTCATTATGCTTATGGATAATTAAATTTTTATATAAGTTGAAGAATGAACCTAAAATATCGGATATATGCAAAAGATTTCCGACGCTTTATTATTCGTCAATTTGAATACTTTTTCTGTTAATTACTTTGTTTCATTTTAATTTACATTTAAAATCAATTTTTGTTTTCTTATTAATTATTTAATATTTTTCTTTCATTTATTTATTCTTTCTACTATTTTTTTAATTTGTCTTCCTGACATTCTAAAGCTGCACTACAACTATCGCATTATTTTTTAAACGTAATCAACTTGCTTACATTTTTTGAACTTGATGTGAAGATGTTATAATCCTTGCTCACTTTTATCAATTAAATTGGGAGATCATTGGCTAGGATGTGTTCAGGTTTGTACTTCGTAACCAAGGTGGGACTTTAAAAATTGTTAATGACATTTTCATCACTCTCATTCCTAAGATAAAAGAGTCCATGAAAGCGTTTGACTTTTATCAGTCTTTGTAATGTCATTTATAAAATTGTTACTTGTTAATAAACTAAAATCTGTACTTCCTGATATAATATCCAAAAATCAATTACTTTTATTTCAGGCAGATTAATCACTGATAATATTCTTGTTGCCTATGAAACTCTTCATATTTTGAACTCACAGATGAAATGAAAATTTGGCTACATGGCCTTTAAACTCGTTATGAGCAAGATTTATGATCGTGTTAAGTTTAAATTTCTTGAAGCTGTCACGAGTAGAATAGTTTTCAATTAGAGATGGGCTTCCCTTATTATGGAATGTATCTCTTCAGTTTTTTATTTCATACTGATTAACAGAGATCCTCATAGACCCTTTATCCCCTCAAGAAGGCTGAGGCAAGGGGATCTCCTCTCTCCTTTTCTGTTCATCATTTATGGAAAAGTATTTTCATCCCTATAAAAACAAAAAACAAGATCAAGTAGCAGGATCTCTAATGTCCCTATTGTAAAGGTCCTATGAACATCAATCATCTCTTCTTTTCATATGTCAATCTACTATTCTCCAAAGCTAATTTTTTGGAGTGGAGTTGTATCGTCCAAATCTTATAGACTTATGAGAGAGCCTTTAGTCAAATACTAAACAAAGATAAAACATCAATTTTTTTAGTAAGAACACTCCTACTAATACTCAGAATTATTTTTGATGTTGTTCGGATTAAATCTACTAGATCCTATGAGAAATACTTGGGCTTACCAACAGTTGTGGGAAGAACTAAGGTGACTACTTTCCACTCCCTAATTAATGAAACTTGGGCTCGAATCATTAGTTGGAAAACCAAGTTTCTATAATTGTAGGCAAAGAAGTAATCCTAAAAGTTGTCCTTCAAATTATACCAACTTACACAATAGGGGTGTTCCTCCTTCCTCAGTCAATAACTTAGAGGCTAAACAAGCTTTCAAAAAAAAATGGGGGGGCTATAATGAGGATTACTCAAGAGTCCCATGGATTTAGTAGAGCCAACTTGGGCAAGCTAAAGAGAATGGTAGGCTGGGATTAAGAAATTTTAGAAGTTTCAATCTTACCATGTTAGCCAAGTAATGCTAGCTCAGTCAATAACTTAGAGGCTAAACAAGCTTTCAAAAAAAATGGTGGGGCTATAATGAGGATCACTCAAGAGTCCAATGGATTTAGTGGAGCCAACTTGGACAGGCTAAAGAGAATGGTAGGTTGGAATTAAGACATTTTAGAAGTTTCAATCTTGCCATGTTAGCCAAGTAAGGCTAGCTTATTATTAAACATCTAGACTCTCTCCTAGCTCCAGTTTTCAAACAAAAATACCTCCCACATGGAGACTTTCTTGAAGCTAAGCTGAGTTTCATGCGTTCTTTTGCTTAGAGAAGCATACTTACAGGAAAACAACTCTTAAAGAAATGTTTGGTTTGGAGAATTGCTAATGCACAGACTGTTAGAATTTGGGGAGATAAGTGGCTCGCAAGGAACCACTATCCTATGCTTCAACATCAAAGGAAAGTTAATGAAGATTATATTAAGATGGTTAATCTTATTGGTTGCATAGATAAAGTCTATTCTAATTCCAATTAGTCTTTGTGGTAGAATGATTCAATGGTTTGGTCATACACCAACAATGGAGTTCAAATTGAGTGTTAGAAGATGATTTGAAAGTTGCATGCTCCAAATGCTGTCAAAATGTTCATTTGGAGAGTTTTTAAAGACACCTTATCTACTCTCCACAATCTGTAAAAAAAGGAAAGTAGTGAAGGAAGTTACTTGTCTAATATGCAAAATCTATCAAGAGACTGTGGAATATGTCCTAAGGAAATGTGAGGCATCCGAAGGTGTTTGGAGCCAAAGATGCAAAAGAATCCAAAAGATGTTAGGGCAGGGCAATTCCTTCCTTGAGACTTGGGGCTGGATGAGGCTGTTGTGATTACTCATATGATTTGGTATATAAAGAATGATGTTATCCATGGGAAAGGATTATTGCATCCAAACTCAATTATTAATAGAGCATAGTTGGAGGTACAAAATTGAAAGAACTACAACAAGTGACATCAACTTACTACTGTCACCATGGAAGCATGAATTTGTTCTTGAAAAAATATGCTAGAAGGAGTGTTCAAAGTGAACTGGGATGCTGCCACAACCATTGTTGATGGCAAAATTGGGATAAGTGCAATTATTAGGAATTTTCTAGGGCATTCAATTGGCACTCTCAGATCCTTATCAACCATATCTTTCACTGCAGAATCCTATACTTCTATGATAGTAGTAATTTTCTACCAAGACATGGGTATAAATGAGCTTATTATGAAAGATAATGCTCTCCAAGTAATGAATTTGTTAAAGAAGAACAATACTTACTAGAGTCATAGGAGTCTGCTGATTATTGATGCGAAAAACATGTTCAATTCATTTGCTAGATGGTCTGCTCAACACATTAAGAGAGATACTAATAAAGTTGCTCATTGTGTAGCTCAAGATGCTTTTCATTTTAAGGAAGACTTGTATGATTTGGAGTAAATTCTTTCTTATATTCATTCCAATGTCTTGAGTGAATTGATGCAAGTCTTCAGTGAGCAATAAATAAACAAATTACTTATTAATCCTGCCTAAATTTAGGAATTAGATCGTGCAATATTAATATTATTAGTTGAGAAGTACTGTTATGGCTACAAAAAATATCTTATAAAAGTAACCAATGATCACATAATCTGACATGCTTTCATATGATATCTTATATCTATTTTATAATAAAAGTGACTTTAAAATATAATATATCATATCAAACTACATAAATTTGTGTGGTTATTTTTATGAGAACATTCACAATGATTTATTTATCTTATTTTTTAAATACATTATCAAAACTCATTTTTTTCTATTTTACACACTTACTTTTACAATAAACCATACATCAACTTATCATTTTTTTTATATCATTTAAATATTCTTTTTTAATATATTTTTATTCATTTCAAATATTTCCTATCTCATATCTTTTTATATTTGCAATATATTTTCATATATAATATCATATAATTATTTCTTATTCTATATTAATCAAGATTTATAAGCCAAACTAAAATATATTGGTTCAAAGTATAGAAAAACATTATGTCCTATTTTAAATTACTTATAAAATAATAGAGAAAAAAATTGAAAAGTCCAAATCCAAATTTCAATTTCTTAGCATCCCAATAAAACCAGTTCCATTTGTCAATACTCTTTGGTGGATTCTCCCACAGAAAAATGTAAATTGATAACCAAATAAGATCATGATCGATGCCTTGTAGGATGAAATTAGGATAAAGGGGAACAATAATTCAGATGAGTGAGAAATAATTAAAAATATTATATGTCTAAAGGGTATCCTCTAGATATTCACAGTGCTCAACTCTCTAAAAAAAAAAATCCTAGAGACCATTTTCTTAGCATCCCAATCAGACCATTTTCTTTCTCTTAAATCTCTCACCCCTCTCTAAAAAAACAATAATCCTAGAGACCCTTTAAAAAATCAACGCTACAGAGGGTTGAGAGCTTTGGCTCCCCCCTCACTGCCCCCCTCCCCATCTCTCCTTCATTCTCCCTTCTTTTTATAGTTTTTTTCTTTTGTTTGCAGCATTCACTAAATATGGGATTTTGTACTTTGTTGGCTGGTGAACGACAGAGACTCTGTGGTTGGTGTTTCATCTCGAAGAGAAACACCAAATATGGGATTTTGTGTTGGTTGATGCTACGATTCCTGCCGGTTTGGTTGGTGCTACATGATTGGCGTTATGCCTAAACTTTTTTCGGTTGGTACTTCTCCATTTGGTTGTTCTCCAACGTCCAAGGACTTCCAAGTGCCTCACCACTGGACTCCCAAGGTGCCAATCTTCCAGATGGGGGTGGATCTTTGCTAAACGTAGCGGCGCGTGCGCCACACTCACGATCCGAAATGGTAGATCACAACCCACACACCATCTCTAGAGCTGCTTTTTAGTTGCCACGCTAGGTTCTCTTGGGTCCGAGACCTCCGGCCCTTTCAAATCCTACTAGCCGCCATCCTCCAAGGGTGGCGCATGTCCTTCACGCATCGCCACAACTACTTATTTGGTGTTTTTAGATTCCTCTAAGATTGAAAATGCAGATCTATATCTATGTACAGATATAGTTCATTTTTTCATGTTTTTTAATTTATGTTATGTTGTTTATTTTAGTATAATAAAAATAAAAATAAAACACTTTGCGATCTTTGGTTCATAGAGTGTGTCTTCTACTCCATCTTAATATAAGTATGGGGTTGAATGTCATTCTATTTAAGACAGAATTGTATTGTCTATAAGACGATGGTCTAGTAAGGTTTGCAATAAAAGTTAGACCATGCTAGTCACTTAGTAGATCAGGGAGCTTATAAGGATGTAATAGACGTGTAATATATATTTTAGGTCTAACTATAATGTCTGTTTATTCATGAACGCAATATGCTTTTATAAAAATAAAAAATAAAAAAAAGATATAATGGGATTATTGAAACTATTTGGAAGATAAAGATGATTTACAATATCTATTGAATCTCTATTTAGATCAACATTCTTCATATTTTACATATAACTATATTACAATATTAATGCGGAATGCTATAAGATTTTTTTGTGATTAAATCATTTCTTATATAATATTATTTTTTAAAAATGTATTTGGAGAGTAAAAAGAGGAAGGCCTCCCTCTTAGTGCAATTAAATTGGGTCGCCATGGGCCCATGGGAGTTGCCTTCGAGATGTCCATTCTTAGGCTTAGTATGTTTTTGTGATGAAATGAAATGTATTGAGATTAAAGTTAAAAGTTAAATAAAATATTATTATAATGTATTATTTTAAGATTATTTTTATTTTGAAATTTATAAAAATTAAATTATTATTTTTTTGTATAAAAATTTAAAATAATTATAATAATTAGATGAGATTGAATAAAATAAGTTAAGAGTAATTGTAAAAACAAACGAGATCTACCAACGGTATTTTAACCCTTTAAGAGACTTGATCTGGGCTGCCTATAGATACTCAATTTGGGCTACCCTATGGATGGCAGAGGATGGTCAAATTTGGGCTGTCCGAGCACTGCCATCCCATTAGCTATAACAACTAGTTAGCACTATTTCAGCTTATCCAAATATGTAAGACGTCGTTACTTAGCTAAATTAATATTGTATTATTGTTTTTTTCACCAAGCAAATTATAGATTTCAATACCGTAGCAAGATCATTTAATTTTTTTAGATGATTTCGTACTCCACCTAACCCTATTTTTTCATATCTCCGTTGAAAACAATTTAAATAATGTATTAATTATTCCATCCAACTGAACCATTGAAAATATGATTATTTCATACAATCAAATCATTGAAAATATAAATTAAAAAATCATTTAATTAGAATGAACGAGATAATTGTTATATTATTAAATAAAAAATATTGGCTGCAGCTCCTACGCAGCCCAGCAGCACACAAGGGTTGTTGTAGCCCCTATTTTTTTTTTTTTTTTTAAAAAGAAAAAAAAAAGTTATGAATGTGTGATATAGCACACAAGAGCTGCAGCCGAGCATTGCTCATTATTAAAATATAAAATTGTCGAAAAGTGGCATGTTATAAATTATGAGCATTAACACAAAATATATTTGATCTGTTTAAAAATTAAATTATAGCTGGTAGATTTGCAATAATTGATGAAAATAAATTAGATAAATTAAAAAGTAACAAAAGAATTAGAAATTAATAATATATTATTATTATAATAAAGTTTGGATGAATAATTCAATGTAGGATTAGATTTTGAGTGTGATAGACAAAAGGCAAAAAGTATTATATTAGCCACAAAAACTTTGGATAATGGGATGGGCATGCTAATGCTAATGCTCATTTGTCACCCACAATTTTTAATTTTTTTAACTTAACTTTTTCGAACTTTTTAATTTTAACAATTTTTATTTATTTATTTTTAAATCTTAATTTATTGTATTTTATAATATAAACTCATTTATAATATGTTCTCTTTGCTTTAATTATTTCAATTATACTAAAATTTTAACATATGACATGTCACGTTAGCATGCCTACTTATTTCCTGATAGAAATTCGACAAAAATATTAATTTGATTAATCTTAAAACCACCATGAGTAATATGTTCAATTAAAAAGTATAGGGAGCAATTAAATTATAAGACAAACCACGTGGACCAACTTAGTATTTAACAAAATAATTTCTCCAATTTTTTTTTTATAATTCTACTTAATTAATTTCACAAAAATCAATATGAACATATCTCAAAACTTTGGTTTTTTCAAGAACTCTAAAATAAAAAAACGCACTAACCAATTACTCATGCCTGTATGAAAGAATCGGATGGGGCATTGTTAAGTCTTGTGTCTAAACTTAAAAGACCATTTCATTTGGGGGCCCAAGGACTCTTTAGTCTCTACCCATGTGTTTGTTTGTTTGCCCATGATACGGCAGGTCGGCCGGAAGCCCAATTACTTGGCTGGCTGCCTAGTCCAACAAAACTGCATTTTCTCTTTAGGAAAATATTTTAAGTAATTACGTAAAAATAAATTCATAAATTAATATAGTTTGATATGATATATTATATTATAAAATTATTTTTATTATAAAATAGATCTAATAAATTTGATAAAATACATCTTAATTTATAAATTTATTTTATGTAATCTGTTCTTCTTTATTTATGGTTATTTCTATGACAACTTTGGATTCCATTTTCAAAATCTTATTATTAGATTTCCCAAGCCATTTTTTCTACTCTTTTCCACCTTAGCAGTGGTTAGGTGAGATATATCATCATGAACAAGTGATTCCGACGTCATTCACTCTGAATTTTATTATCCTTTTCCTAATTAAACTCTTTGATTCCCTTACAAGAAAACATAGATATTCACTTTTGACCTAAAAGAGAAACACCTTTTTCCAACAGAACCCTCCAATAAACAACATGAAATATATAACAAGAGTCTCATCCCATCCGGCATCCTCTTTTGGTTCTTCATGCACAAAGTCGAAATTAATGAAAAAGAGTTTCTTGATATCCAAGTTTTGGGACCATAATGCTTCGAAATCGAAACTTCTACGTGATATCCATATCCACAAAGTTTGCTGATGAGTGAGACGACCACCCTATTACAAAATGACACGTCGCTCTTTTGCATGCCCCTTGACGTGACCTTCTTCTTTGTGAGCTACTGGTTAAACGCCACACAGGTGGGTTAAATTTCTCACAAAATGGTCCAAGCATTTGTTGAAGTTGACAAAGCTTTTCAATGTATATATGGCATGGTATTGGTTGTCACATTACAACTTTTTTCTGCAACGGTTCCCGGCCTATTCAACTCTCTTCAGAAGCCCTATTGCTTTTGCTAATTTGTCTCTAAGCCGAAAGCAACCTTTTATTTTTTTATTTTTTTATGTGGTCATGAAAAAGGATAAGGTTTAAGTTTATCCGTTCTTTGCCTTAAGACTTATCATTTTTACTTATATTTGTGTGCGCATATTTTTGTGTGAATATCACAAAATTTTAAGTGGTTTTATATGTCAAAAATACTATTTGATTTTATATTCTACTAGACTTATTTATTTGGATTGGATTTTGTCCGGCCTGGTCTTGAATTTTTTTTTTTTTTAATAATTTTGTTACTTTTATATAAAAAGTTCAAGAATTTGAAACTGAGATGAACAAGTCTATATCCTACTAAGAGCACTTTTATGTATGACTTATTCATTTATGAGATATCATCCCCATAGTCTACAATGAAAAAGATTAATTATCCTTATTACAATTAGAATTAACCCAACGCAAACTATCTCATTTGGATAATAAAATGAGATAATATAGTTTTAAATAAAAGTTAAAAATTAAAGAAATTATTTTTAAAATATTATTTTTAATATTATTATTATTTTAAAATTTGAAAAAATTAAATTATTTATTGTATTTTGTATGAAAATTTGAGAAAGTATAAAACCCAAGATTTCAAGTCTCGTATCTACGTATAGATTTTGATAATAACAAATAAATTCAAGACGCAAGCTCAAGTTGTCTATGCATGAATAGAGCTAAACACATCAAGAAATCAAGTATGAGCAAAAAGAAGAACAAATCTACAATTGAAACTCATAGAGTAATTTTGTACATTTCTTAAAATTTGAAATTGGATTAGGGCTCAAAATTAATATTTTATTATAAAGTATTAAATTACATTTTTTTTTTACATTTGCATAACTTTATTAGAATATTTAATTTCAAAAATTATTATTATTATTTCACATATGCATAAAGATTTAAATTTGTAAGATGATTGATTGTCATCTTTAACATGTGCATGTGTTGTTTGAAAATCTTGAAGGGTGGTTGTGTATTTTTTTGACAAATACAAAAGATAGATGATTTTGTTTGAAAATCTTGAAAAGTGGTTGTATATTTTTTTGATATATGCAAAAAGAAAATGATTTGGTTTGGAAAATAAATCATACTCATTTTGTCATGTATGAAAAGTAAAATATTAGGTTTGATTTCTTTGAAAAATGAACGGAGTTGTCTTTGACAAATATAAAAATGAGATATTTTTATTTGAATCTTTTAAAAAGTGAATGATGCTTTTATTTGACATGTGAACATTTTCAAATTTGAATATGAAAACTCATTTGCCTATAAAAAGCTCACTTGAATTTTGTAAAAATTACAACAAGAGTTTACACATCAATTGCTAAATTTTGCATCATTTTCTCAAAACCCTCATTCTCTTTTTTTTAAGTTTTATGCCTTAATCCTTATTCATTTTGAGAGATATATAGATTATACTATATTGTTCTCAATTAGTGTACTCTGATAATCTACCTACTATTAGTTCTTGTATTTGTAAGAGGGTGCGTATAACCCTTGTGTGTGTAAAAGGTGTTCTACACAAGGAATAGTTGAATCACCAAGTGTGAGGTGATTGCAAGTGTAGATTGTGTTCTATATAGATTCTTTGTAACAGTGTTGCTCAAAAGTGTAATAAGTTTCTATTTCCATCTGAAAGAGATTGAATAGTAAATTTGAGATTCTCAATGGGTAGCTTAAGGCGAGGACGTAGACAGTGAGGCTGAACCTCGTTAAAATACTGAGTTTACTTCTTCTTACCCTTACTCTTTATAGTTCATGCTGATTTATATTCTGTTTATATTTTATATTGTATATTTGGTTTATAAGTATTAATTTTTTAATATAATCCAATCCACCCCCCTATTATATTAGTTATTTGGGCAACAGAAAGTTATAATGATAAGATGAGGCTGAGATGATATGAGTTAATATAATTTCTCAATCCAAAGTACGTGACCTAAATGAAAATGGGTGATGCTACTCACCCCGGTGAAACGGGTCTCGATTGGGTCCCGTTTCACCTTTTTATTTTTATTTTTAGTTTTATTTTATATTATTTTTAAGTAACTATTTTTAAATAATAATGTGAATTTTTTTTTTATATTTTTAAAAAATATTTTAAGATGTTAAAAAAATTATATAGAAAATGTTTATTTAAAAATATTTACTTAAAAAAATAAAAAATAAAAAATAAAAAAGAGAAGTGGAACCTAAACGGGATCCGTTTCACCAAAAAACTTAGCATTTTCCAATAAAAATAAGCAAAGTAGCTAACCAAAGTGCAAAAAGATAAAAGTTGATATAAAAAACTCTAATATCGTTATGCGATTCAAAGGGTTACTCTTTTGGGACATTTTTTTTTTAAATTTAATGTTCAAATCATAACTGTTTCTTTATTTTTATTCAAATTTATATAATGCAATTTGGTCCCCAATGCATGTCGTTTGAGTAATTATGTATAGACCAACAGATATATGCACATTTTTCCTTAATTTGTAATAGGTTTTAATTTATTGCTTATCATCAGCAATATTGAAGGAAGACAAGAAGCATCTTACTTTTTGTTTTCTCAGATATCTGTCTTTTCTTAGATAAAACACCACAAAGAAGATATTCCTAATAAAGTGTGGGCATGGGCTGCTAGTTGCTAAACTTCTAATTCAAGAACAGGAACCAAGAATGAAATCTTATGCTAACTAAGATGGAAAAGTGAAGATTATTTTCCGAAATACCAAACTCCATGATAGGACTGAGAATTTTCCTTTTGGTAAAAATAAAAAATAAAAAATAAAAAAAATCCAATAATGTTGCAATCCTCGTAAGCTTGCTGCCAATTGGAGCTTGACAAGTGGCTAGAAGTTGTGGAAAGCTATGAGATAAGAGATTTTGCTCCAACTTTTTTGGATTGTCCAATTGCAATTCGCCATAATATTTATTCCCACATTTAAGCCACTAATGTCTTGTCAATACAAGAATCTGATTGGACCACTTGTATACATGTAAAACAAAGGAAATTGAGGAGGGTAGGAGAAAGTGAAAGCATAGTACAACTTTCCCCCTCAGAAATGGGTCCATCACGCGGGGAGGATTTGCAGACGCTCTTTTGAAGATGTGTCCAATCATAAACTAACTTGAAGTTCAGTAAATTTATTTTTTGGCAATACAAAATCAAATGAAAAATGCCACTCTCATTTGCAGTTGGATTTTGATAAATATTTTTTACTTAATAATTAAAAAATATTTTTTTAATAATATTGTGAATTTAAATAAAAATATTTAGAATATAAAAAATAAATGAAAAAATATATATATATCAAAATATGCCTCATACTACATTTTCGATAATTGTAACACTGCTCAAATTAAATTCTTATGCTATTTATTTTCATAAATATTCTCATTTTATTTCATCTCACCTCATTTTATCATTTTTTTTTTAATTTTTATATAAAATAAATTAAAATTTTAATTTTTTTAAAATTTAAAATAACTTTTTCAAATTTTAAAATAAAATTAATATTAAAAAAATATTTTATAAAAATATTTTTTTAATTTTTTAATTTTATCTTATTTTATTTCTAATCAAACCTTTAAAGTGGGGTTTTGATGCGTTGGAAAGTTTTTTATTTTCAAACACAAAACACATTATAGTATAAGACTGTAAAATGTTTAAAAGAAATTAAAAAGTTAAAATATATACAGACCATCGTATACTATATTTAAAGGTTGGAAAAGACTTTTGCACTTTGTGGTAGTCGGCAATTCCACAGAGTGGCCATTATTGGTGGCCCGATCTATTCTGACCGGCCGCCAAGGATGACTCGATTTTTATTTTTCTTATAACAAGGATGACTCGATTTGAGTAGCTGTTTACTAGGCATAGGGATTGTCCATTATTAAAGGATAATTTTAATTAATATAAGAGAAATTTCACTTTTATCTATTATATTTATATAATAAATATCTACATTGAATTAGATATTTTTATTATTATATAATAATAAAATAATTTAATAATAATTTAAATTTAACTATTTACATCAAATTTTCACATTAGATTATCTATTTATTCATTATATAGTAATGAGTAATTAATAATTAAATAAATATTTAATATTTTATAATTATTAATTTGTTTTATTTTATTTTATCATTTTACCTATTATATAGTAATTAATAATCATATTTTAATTAAATTATGAATTAAAAATTAAATTAATAATCATATTCTAATTTAATTAGTAATCATATTCGCTTTATGATCACTTACCTGCACAATCTGAAAAAATACTTATTTCAAACAAACAAGATAGAGGAAAAAAAGAAAGAGAAGAAATTAATAAAATAAGGATTTAGCATGTGAATGGTTACCATCAAAGAAGAAGGAAACTTCGGCAATACTCTTTTCACTTTAACCAATTTACTGTCGCCTTATTTTAAAGTTTATTGGCTAAATATATTTTAAATTTGGCATTTAACCAATTCAATGAGAATGATTTAAACAACTTGATCTTTAGTCAATCTCTAGGTCATTAATCAAATACTATGGCTACTTATCATTTTTACATGCTATACATACACATGACTACATACCAAATTTTCTTTTATTTTTAAATTTTTTTTTATCAAATGTGTAATATATAGATAATTAGTAGAAGAACGCAATTAATTCAAGAAAATTAAAAATTAAAATTAAAAAAATAATAAATAAGAAAAATAAATTTGATGTGTAGTGTATAGAAATAATGAATAGTAGTACAGTCGAATTTTGCCATAAACTTTTTCTTTGAATATTAGTGTCTTATTCGATACACATTATACGTACTATACATGTTTCAAAACTAGCTTAAATGGGTGGTTTTTGTTTGTTGCCTGAGTACAAAATATATTTATTCTAATCATCAAGTTGAACTACTTCCTTTAAATTTTGCCCCAATTATAACTATTTGCTTTGATCCCCTCACATGCAAAGGGCTTTCTCAAAGAGAGATGAGGATATATGCATAGATAGATAGAGATAAATAGGAACATTGAACATGGCATGCACAAGGGCAAAGTATAAGCCTGATATGAGTCCACTATCTACGACAAAAGACACGAGGAGTGGACCCTCTGGCTACTTCATTCACCATTAGTGACCGTTCATCACTTGAACCTAACCCAATCCTCCCCACCCCCCAAAAAAAAAACCACATACAAAGTTTTGCAGAAAGAATCTAAAACGTACATATTATATGCATGCCTTTTTGACTGTGGTGCTATTTTGTTTTGTGGATTGGACAGTCCACATGAGAAACCATGTGATACAAGTTAACATGGTGCGCATGATTGGCATTATATATCTATCAAGTTTGCGTCAGCTACAACAGCATCATGTTTTTCATGACAAAGAAGCTAAAAAATGAACATCAATTACAAGTCTCAAAAATTTTGTTTAAATTGTTTTATAAAAAAATGAGTTCCATCATGAAAAATATGAAAAAACTTATTTTTCTTCATAGGGCCTACATAATTATAAAAGATTTGTATATTTAAGACTTTTACCTAACATTACTCAACATCAATATGTAAAATGTGTGTGTGACGTGCACGGCGCACATATGTTTATTGGCATATATACCCCAAAAAGTACTTCACATATACGAAAATATTGTGTATCGGTTAATATAGAAAATTATTAATATTTTAAATTTTTCTATAATAATAATTGGTCCTACATTAAGTGATGTAATTACCTATCAAGTTGTAAGTAGTAGAACTGGCTTAAGTAAAAAATACTCTCTCTCTCTCTCTCTCTCTCTCTCTCTCTCCAAATGATTTCCAATGACAAAATGAGGATTCACTTCCTCTCTCCGGGTGGGGGTGGTTTGGAGTTTAGGTTCCGACTCTTCCCATTTTTATTTCTTTTTTGTTTGTATTTCTCCTATTTTAGTTAGTTTTTCGTTCAATTTATCTGAGCCATTTCTTGTCGATCTTCTGCCTACAGACAACCTTAGACCAACACGCGCCGCCTCCCTAACCTATACAAATACCGATCTTCAAAGTCGAAAGGAAATTCTGTGATTCTGTTGGGCGCGTTTGCTGCATGCGTGGCCCTGGCCGAGCGCATCGCTCCTTGCAGCGGCGTCCTAAAGTAGTTTTGGAGGCCACACACCACTTTGGCGATTTCAGCGGCCTCCCTTAGATCTGGCCACCCATTCTCTTTCTCAAGTGGCGTGTGTAATGCACATGCCACTGTCACTATTTCGCGTTGAGGAACCACCACTTTGTGTAGTAGTTTCATTATTTACATTTATACGAATACTTTATTCCCGATTTTAGATAAGACGATATCTTCTGATAAGATAATGGTAGAAATTAAGTTATTGGTCTCAAATAAACTCGTTTTTTTTTTTTGTCCATCACTTATGTACTATAATTTTTTATTTTATTTTAATTAGAGTATTTATTGGGAAATTTCACCCCCTCTTTATGTGTTATCTTTTTTAATTTAATAAGATTTATTTGCTTAAAAGAATTTAGTATAATTCAATGGGAAAAAAAAAACATAAGTACTTTAGTACTGTGTCTTTTGACATCACTAGTTTTTATGGTACCATGTCTTTTGACACCCCAGTTCCATTATTTTAGAGCTTAGTACTATACCAATTAGATAAACTTGGGAAAACAAGATGTGTGGTAGACCAAGTAAATGACAGAACCAGACAAGGCTAGATTTCTCTCTCATTTATCAGTTTCTAATTTATTTGCCCATCCCATTTTTAAGGGATTTTGATGGTTTTTTATTTTTGTAAACGATCAACCTAATTTAAACCTTACTTTATGGAACATTATAAACTTTTCTTTGAACCATTAATTTACTTTTAAAAAAATATTATTTATCATCGTCTTAATTATCATCTTCTCAGCATTCTCTTATTTAGTATCAACTGCATAATTGAAAGATAAGTACGTGATTACAAAATTTTTTCTAATCATTTGATAATAAATATATAATTTTTTATTCATTTGAGAACGATAATTAAAATGTACTATGAATAGCACTTCTCCTATATTCATGACAAAGCCAAAGATACATTATTTAGCACATCTTTCAAACTTTCGAATAGATTATCTTCAATTTCTTATGGTTGATATAAATTTTAATAATATATAACTTTGGATTGAAATATATATTTTGAACCTTAGAGAATTTAATATTCATGGTTACGTTTCTTTAGCTATAATTAAATCTCTTTGTTTATAATGTAGGCTCTGCCACTAATTGGGCAGACCTTAGGCCACTAATCTTCCAATAAAGGAGGAGAGAATTGAGAGAAGCTTTCAACCATAGAGAGAAAACCCTAGTAAGCATGTCCTGAGGAGTGTAAGTTATGGCCCTCCCCGCCCCTCCCCTCCCATCCCCTCCCCACCACTATTTCTCCTTTGCGTTGTCGGATTTTTCCTTCTGTTTTCTCTCCGTTTCGACATCCAATCGTGGTGGGTGGCCCGCAGTTTTCTGATGGTTTGCCATCAACATGCGCCCCACCGAGATACTTTACAGTTGCCGATCCTCCTGCCATCCGAAAGTTTCATCCAGAAGGGACGGCGATTGCCCAGCACGCGCTCCGATCCCACGTGGCCATCCACTTGCTACAAATGGAGAGGCCTTCTGCAGCCATGCGCAATGGTGCTAGGCTCAAGGATCTCGACCGAGTAGGGGTCGACCGTCCGGACTCACCCAAGAGGCGTGTGTCCGTCACGCGCTACCTTCTACCAGTTGTTGTGCCTATTTTGTCTCGAGTCAAATTCTGTTGATCTGGACTTCGATTTTGTTCTTTGTATTGTTGTTTATCTTAGTTTCCTGTTTTTGTTATTTTTGTTTGTGTTAATAAATAGGAATAAGATGATTCCTTGTTTGGCTTCTCACCCCTCTTTTAGAGGATGAGAGTTGTCTTTCCTCTTTCTCTTTTAGAGAATAGAGGTGGTGATCTACTCTTTTTCTTTGGAGGGTGGAAATTTAGTTACCTTTGTACTTCTCTCAGTCAAACTACACTTATGTGTTGGTTTGACTTTTGAAAGTTTAGAAGTTAAGACAAAATTCACAACTAATGTGTGTGGGGATACTCCATATTAATGTTTAGTTATATTTGTAATTTGGATTTTCTTATTCTTATTATTCTTAACTGTAAACTGCATTTAATGAAATGAATTGCGATCTTTTTCTCAAAAAAAAAAAAAAATCTTCCAATAAAGGCAAGCATCCTTTGAATCGAAAGGCGTATGAGTCTCAGAGTCTCACGTATCCCTGTGTCTTCAGATGTTAGCAGTCTGATCAGCTCTTCCAAATCAATCCATTTCCACACTTTCACTATTAATGTGGATACCCCGTGAGCAGATTCAACCACGTATGTCATTTATTTTTATATATAATATTATTAGAGCTCCAATCAAACCCTTACATATTTGCATTGGTTTCTTTAAATAATTCATCAAACATAAATTTGATGATTTACGTTAAAAATAACTTTACATTGGTTTCATCAAAATACATATATCTAACTTTAAATTATAGTAAAAATAACCACACTCTTTAAATTTAAAGAGTTACTATTCACCCATTAAAGCATTTATTTAATATATTTATTTTTCCACTTTCTTTCCTTCATTTTTCTTTTCTTTTTTCTTCGCTCCCGTATTAATCCTATGTCAATCCTATTTCGCACCCACATTTTTCCCAAGATTTCTCCGTCAGTAATCTCTTCGTTAGTATTTTCCTCATAATCCCATCTCCCACATTTTCCCCAATATTTGTAAAATAATCCCACATTTTTAACATAATCCCATCTCCAGCGTTATTATTTTTTTAATTTTAGTTTTAAAAAAATTGTTGAAAATAATAATTTAAATATCAAATTAAATTATTATGTGACCAATGCTAGTGTTCCTAGCTATGATCGATGCAATATACTACTTGCCAAAATCCGATACTATAAATGCAATAGGCCACCCTAGTAGAAACTGAATATACTTCGTTGTAATTAAACAACTCTTCTAAAAATTAAGAAAAAATAAAAATTCAATCTAAAACCTCGCTGGAGTTTGAGATAAATAAAAATAATTTATAAATAATAAATAATAGTAGAATAATTTGTTAATAGTAATAAATTATGAGTTAAGATGTTTTAGGAATTTTGAAAAATGAGTGAGAAAAAATTAAATAAAGATATTATAAAGTTAAAAAATTGTTAGAATGTAATTTTTTGTTTTAAGATTTAAAAAATCTCATTTGTTTTTTTATTAAAATTTAAAAAAATTATAATGATTAAATAATAATTACATAAAAAATTAAAGATTTGAAATTAAAAAGTGTTTGTATCTAAATGGTGTTCGGATATTAAGATGATATTAAATGAGATAAGATCATATCAATATTCAAACGGAACTTAATATAATACTAGAAAAGGAAGAATCTTTTTCATGATAAAACTTAGAAAGGTAATACTTATTACAAGCTCGTAATAACTAAAACTCTATTAAAGTTTGGAATTCAAGAAACATATTATAAAAAAATTGTTTATTTACGATAAATTATTTTTAACAAAATAATTATTTATAGTCAAAATGAGTTGTAAATAATTTTTTAATCACAAATGATTGATCACAAAAGAACGATTTTCTTTAATTATATATATATATATCTCTCTCTCTCTCTTAGTCGGAATATATATCATGCATGTGATTATCGAACTTGAAACATCGCATCTCTTGTATGTTCCTACAGTTTGAATGAGGGTTGAGTGCATCTCATGTGAGGATCTCACTCAACCATATCTTAAGTGTGCATCGAGTAAAGTCTTTGTGAAAAGTTTCGATCAACTGAAAATCCATTAAGGGTTTAACAACTTCCAAAGTGCATAGCATTCTGTCAAAATTGGCTGAGTAACATGTTTCTTCTCTTATAATGATCCCTATCCTTATTTTTCTTTGCTTTGAATCCAAATCAGCATCTCAATTTGCCTTCAAAACTCCCATTTGGTTTTCTCCACTTGGTACATAATTAGATGGACCACAACAAATTGTCTATTAATTTGACAGCCGACACGTCCCCTCTGGGCAAGCCAAGGTAAATGGACTTGGACCATTGGTTCATTTCACGCTTTATTTTTTTTAATTATATTTCTTTGCATTTTGGTGACTGTATATGTGGCGTCTTTAGCGCACAAAGTGGGAACAACATGGGCAATTAGTTGTGTCAGAAATATGAAAAATGATACACTTATCACTTGTTTACAAATTATTCATTATTTTGATTATTTCACATTTTAACTTTTTTTTTTTAAAAAGTTTATATTATACAAATATTATCATTTTTTATGGGATAGATATTCATCTATGAACTTGGCCTAACACTTCCAAATGATAATTAAAATTTTAAAAAAGGCTTGGCCCACTTTGGATAGAGAATTGGAGTAATTTGATCTCTTTAGTGGGTGTTCAACCAGCTCTTTTTAGTGGATGACATACAATCAATTTTAAATTCCCTTGGGCGGTGGATGATACGCGTTATATGAATTTAAAAAGGGAGGAATGCATTTAATTTTTGCCCACTTGTTCCAATTGACCCACGAGCTATTACTATATTACAGATAATAATAGTTGAAAACAAATTATTAAAATTTTTTAATTTGTGACTTTATGAGGGCAACACATGCATGAGGATAAACCCTCAAGGGTTGAATACCTAACACACTAATCAAAGAAAAAAAAAGAATACCTAACACACTGATAGGCCGGATTAAAAAAAATTCTTTTAATATAAAATAGGTTTAATATCTCAAATCAAATTAAATTAATTTATAGATTTACTTTTGTATAAAAAATTAAAATTAAATTTTATTTATTTATTAATTTTGTTTAAAAATTAGTTAATTACACATTCATAAAAAGGTTTTATAAAAATAAATTTACAAACTAACGTAAATTTATATGATATATTAAATTTATTTTACAATCTAATATATCATATTAAATCATGTCAGTTTATAAATTTATTTTTAAAATTATTTTATTATTAAACTAGTGTATAAATCACATCATTCATATCACTTAAACGATAAGATTTGATTTATAAGATTTAAAATTTAAAATTTAAAATTTATTTTTTAAATTAAATTAAATTATATAAGCAAGGCAAACAAATTATATTATATAAGCACACTCTAGTATGACTAGTTTGGATTGCAAAATGAGTTCATTTCATTTCAAATTTATTATTATATTTTTCTAGATTCTTACATAAAATATAATAAATTATTCAACTTTTTTAAATTCTAAAATAATAATAATAATATTTAATTTTATTTAATTTTTAAAATTTATCTCATCTTATTTTATTTTTAAATTCAAAGGAGCGTGTTTCCTATACTATCCTATAAATAATTTGTTTTTATTTTTATTGGATATTGTTGGGTAAAACATTTCTTTTTTATTTTTACATTATTTTTTCAAAGTTTGACAAAATCATCCAAACGTTATCCCCACTTGTTTGACTTTATCCAACCCACTGCCAAAGTGCAGTCACGTAAATCACTCTACTTTACACCAAAAACGACAGAGCAAAAGACACTGTGACCACAGAAAAAAACATAAGGAAAATGTACTTTATCCACTAAATTTGATATTTGATATTTTTAATTTTTTTACTTAATAATTAAGAAAATAATTATTAGTATATTGATATTTTTTTTATTTTTTTAAAATATTTTAAAATAATAAAAAGAAAAAGAAAAAAATGAGACAAAAATAAAATGATAAAAATATATTAACAATATATTTGAGCAGTATTATTCTGAAGACTAGGCCCTGCTTGGATTGGAAAGTGAGTTGAGTTCGTCTCAACTCACTTCCATTTCATCATTATATTTTTATAATTTTTTATACAAAACACAAATTCCTATACACCTTTTTCAAATCTCAATACACCTTTTTCAAATTCCAAAATAATAATAATATTAAAAAATAAACCAAACTCATCTTAACTCATCTCATCTCCGAATCCAAGCAGGGCCGATCTCGTGAGCTTGTCTCAACTCATCTTAAATTTATTATTATATATATTTTTTAAAATTGAATCTAATTATAAATTTCAATCTAGTTTTTTTAAATCTTAATATAATTTTTTTAAGTTTTAATTCAATTTTTTTAAAATTTAAAATAATAATAATATTTTATTTAATTTTTAAAATTCATCTCATATCAACTTTAAATCTAAAGCGCCGTCCAAAACACAATCACTGATTCACTTGTCTCCCAAACAAAAATAAATAAAATAAAATAAAACAAAATAAAATAGACTAATGTTGTATATTAGTTTTGTTTCCATCCACTCATGTTTTATTACAACTCATGTTTTATTACCACAATATGTCACAATCCATCTATCTTGGATCAGATTTTATTTATTTAAAATTATTCTGCATATTATTTGATACTGTATTGTCTACTAATTCTTGACTTGTTTTTAATTGATTTTATTAAAATAGACATTCATAATAAAATAATATTATTATACCATCTCATTTTATACTTTTATTTTAATTATTTAATATATTTTTGAAAAAATATTTAATAATTAAGAAAATAATTATTAGTGTATTGATATTTTTTAATTTTTAAAATGAATTGAACATGTTTAAAGAATATTTTAAAAATATATATATCTAATTTGCATTAAAAATTTATATTAAATAAATAATTCACAAAAATTATTCTTTCTAATAATGCCACGTTAGAGAGAAAGAGAGCATTTTAATAAAATAATATAAAAATTACAGGAAGATAGCGTTTACACTTTACAGACCAGTAATGGACAACCAATAAGGCTCTATTTGGATCGGAAAATAAGGTGGGAGGAATTGAAATGATTTTTAATGATAAAATAAAATATTATTAAAATATTATCTTTTAATATTATTATTATTTTGATTTTTTTTTAAAATTAAATTGAAATTAAAAAAATTAAATTATTTCATA
The DNA here is from genome assembly GCA_036559045.1 of Platycarya longipes. NCBI lineage: Eukaryota > Viridiplantae > Streptophyta > Magnoliopsida > Fagales > Juglandaceae > Platycarya > Platycarya longipes. Next base: position 11,843,647 of record CM071789.1, on the reverse strand, counting down.
TATTTTATATAAAAATTAAAAAAATTATTATAATAATTTTGAAATAAATTGAGATGAAAATTTATTATCTCTATTCAAACCGAGCTTTAAGGATATTTTTGTTGAATTATTTAAAGTTTTTTTTATTTAAATATGAATTTATACTTTTATTAAAAAATTTTGATTATATTTTTAGTTTTTGTTGGATAAAATTTTAATTTTATTATTTATAAAAAATGGTTTTATTTATCTATTTATTTTTTAATTTTAATTAAATATGATTAAATTTTTTTTAATAAATATATAAATTTGTATTTTTTAAAAGACAATTTTAAATTATTTAAGCTCCGCTTGAATTTAGAGATAAGATGAATTGAGATAAATTAGGATTAGTTTAGTTTATTTTTTAATATTATTATTATTTTAAGATTCGAAAAAGATATGTTGAAATTTAAAAAATATATATAAAAATTTATATTTTATATAAAAAAATTATAAAAATATAATAATAAAAAAAAGATAAATTGAGATGACGTTAGAATACAAACGGGCCTAAGAAGAATGATTTAAGAAACCAAAGCGACAGCCTTTCGAACAAAATATAAAATAAGAAATTGTCGGTGAATTCGTGACTTTTGACAAGCTGCATAAAGACAATCCAAGTTTAAGGGTGGTTGTTCTGTTCTCTTCACCGCCATTAAGTATTAACCAAGACCTCTGATCTAAGCCTAAAGCTTTCAGCCTAGGCCTTATCTTTCTCTGTCTGTCTGTCTATCTATCTTTCTCTGTATTTCTCTCTCGCTCTCTGAAATCCTCTGCTATAGTTTGGAGAGAAAAGATTGAGAGGGAGCGAGCGAACGAACGAATTCTCAAAATGAATGGTATTGAGGTGTATGGCGGGTTGGAGGCACAATACATAGGGATGCACCACAGGCACGAGCCCAGGGAGAACCAGTGCACCTCAGCGCTCGTCAAGCACATCAAGGCGCCTGTTCACCTCGTAAGTTTACTCTAAAGCCGTCCGATCAGATTTTCGCATCGGATTCTTAGGGGTTTCTTTCTGAAATGGATGCTGCTGATGATTGATTGATTCGACTTTCTTCTACTGTGAGGATTTTTAAGTGTTTTTAGTTAGTTTTCGTTGAAGATCTGGGTAATTCAGGTCGACTTTGATGGACTTTTTTTTTTTCCTTTTTTCCGTTCCTAATGTTTTGTTTCTGGGTTTACTTTTTCTTGGTTCATTTTCTTCTGGGTTTCTCTATTTCTATATTCGAATGTTTTTTAAGCTTTGATTTTGGCTTAAAGGGTTAAGGTTTGTGTAAATTATTGGTTTTATGTGCTTGAAGTAGAGAACTTAGAAGGGTTTGACTGTTTTTAATTTTCTTTCTAAGTGATGGAATCTTTATCTAATCCCTCACATGGTCACCCATTTGCTGGTGAAAAAGATGGCGTAAAGGGAACAGATTCACTATTGAATGGTAGGCCTTATAGTAGTTTGCACTGAAGGAAAACCAAGTTTACTGAACTCGCTTTTATTCTAATTCTCGACTCAAAATTTCATTTTGTTGTCATTTTTGTATTGTCATAGCAAGGAATTGGGTGACTATTGATTTATGAGAGATTTAGTTGAAAAAAGATAATGACTTTTTGCCTTTTTGTGAGTGCTTTTCAGCTTATCGAGTTGCTAATGTGATTTTTCTTTCGTCAGGTGTGGTCTCTGGTGAGGAGATTTGATCAACCCCAGAAGTACAAGCCCTTCATTAGCAGATGTGTGGTGAAGGAAGACTTTGGTATTGGAAGTGTCAGAGAAGTGAATGTTAAATCTGGCCTTCCTGCCACAACAAGCACCGAGAGGTTAGAACTTCTCGATGATAATGAGCACATTCTTGGCATCAAAATTGTTGGTGGCGATCACAGGCTAATGGTAGGTTCTTTTGAACTTGTCATTTTTATTTTCTCATCACTCTCGATCTCTTTCTATTATTCCTTTGCCGGTCTATATGTCAATAAATTTGTGATAGCATAGATTCACAACTATGACTTTGGGTTGCAAATTTGGTTTGGGCAAGATCAAACTTTACCATTCCATTTAAGAAAATGACGCTTCTTCATTCAAGTGCATTGACATGTTCTGTAGTTTTTAGATTTTTTTGTTGTAGGAACTTAGTTTTCTACCAATACTAACTTTTTTAAAAGATATATTTGTCATTATGAATTCAGTCATATTTATTTCTTAGCTCACTATCTGCTGGATTTACCTGGTGCTTCTGACAGTATGTTGAATAACAACTGATAACTATATTGTATGAGCGGCCAATTGCATACTGCATGTTTTCAAATTGTAGATTTGCCACATAGGAGATCGGGGCTTTATTCATTTCTTAACCTATCAGCTAGACTGCCTGGAACTTATGAACTTATGTAGATAAATAATTAAATCCACTGTAGAGGATCTCATACAGGGCATTAAGCCATGGTTTGTATGGACTTGTGAACATGGAATGCTGTTGGAAGCAACTAAAAAACTGTTTGATGAACAACCTACAGATAACTAGACGTTGAAAACAGCAAATCAATGTATATATCATACTGGCTTCTACTTTATACTACTTCTCCATTCCCTTTGTCAGAAATTTGTTGAGATTTTCTGAGCTATTCTTCTTTGCATAGCTGTTTTGGTTTCAAATAATGGTCCAGATAGAGGATGATGGAAGTCTGCCCGCCATGATGGGCATGGTACCATGTCATCACTTATCAGCTTACAAGATTCAAACTGCTATAATGTTGGAGATCTCTTGGCCCAGTGCCTTTCCACCAAGTGGATTCTGATGTAGATATTAAATTGACTTAAAGAGTAGAAAGAAAAAATTGGACTGTTCAGAATAGTCTTTGGCACCATGTTTTTTGTTGCGTGTTCTGAATTTATGTTAATTTTGCTTCCTGAAATGCCTTAAAGTTGTCCAATTAAAGGCAGCTGCTTTGGATGGGTTAATGATCCAGGCCCTCAATCTGGCTGTTTTCTTACACAAGGGAGGATACCATTCATGGCTTAAAAGAGCGGTACAGAACTGATATATGTTCAGTTCTATAGTCTGGAGACAAACAGAACATAAGGCCATTAGTATCTGCCAGTGCATAGGATATACACTTGGATTCTCTGTTTGGACTGTTAATTTCAGTGCAATTTTTTGTGTACCACAAGTAAGAGCTTACAATTCTTTCTGAAATTTGCAGAACTACTCGTCAATCATCACTGTTCACCCAATATTTATTGATGGAAGGCCAGGGACAATGGTAATTGAGTCCTTTGTGGTGGATGTGCCCGAGGGGAACACCGAGGATGAGACACGTTACTTCGTCCAAGCATTGATCAGGTGCAATCTGAAATCTTTGGCTGATGTCTCAGAGCGGATGGCTGTGCAGGACCGAACTGGACCCATCATCAACTACTAGTGCACAATGGGACGGGGTAGATGTACTGTTAGGACTGAATTTATGTCATCTGAGGTTTCAATCCTGGTGCTGTCTTGAGCTTGGCGGGAGCTGTCCTTCCATGATCTCTGAAGTTTTGGATACACTGCTGGCTGTTGCTTTTCCATCTCATGAGGACCATTCTACTTTCTTTCCTTCTGCTCTCTCTTGTTTGTTTGTTTGTTGGGTTTCTCTTCTTCAATGTTTGAAGGATGGGGTTCCGAAGTTTTTACAAGTTCTCCATGGATAGATGTAGGATAGTTGGGTTTTGCTGTTATATATCTTGGGTCTCCTGCACGTTGGTGCTTAGTAATGTTATGGTTATCTGTAAATAGTATAAACCATGGATAGAGGTGCTCTGGCTAGGGGTTTATCACCTTGTAGCTGCAGTTTACAGGTGCGGGGAGGATTGATCGAGGAGAAACCGTTTTGTTTGCTTTGTATAGGCTGTATTCTTAATAAATTATGGTAATTTCTTTGATGCTCTTTTTCACTGTTAGTCTGTCGGTTTCTCTACCGCTGCCGTAAACTTTTTTGTTCTCTTTTTATTAAGAACTCAAATTTTTGTCCCAGCTTTAAAGTTTTTTTTTTTTTTTAAAGGAAATAGTTTTATTCCTCAATAGTCTAGAGCAAATAAATTATAGGAGTACTTTCTTCCATGTCCAGTATTACATCAGAAATTGGTAATGCAGATTCTGCTATGGCATAAGCTGCAACACTATTTGCCATTCTTGGAATATGATTATAAAAAAACTCCGCTTGTGGTAAAATTTCATCCCAAGTCTTCACACGATCTCCTACAATGCACCTTAGTAAGTTACCCAAGCTTCTATTTACCACTTCAGTTTGGCCATCCGGGTGACGTGCTAGAATACTTCAACTGTGTGCCCAATCTTCTTCATAATGAATGCCAAAAGTTCACCTCATCACTAAATATAGATTCTACGGCCACGTTGTGAGCGAATCAAGTTAGAACGACTCTGGTACTTAAGATCGAATAAAATGCGATTTCAGTAATGCCAATAGAATTCGTTTTGGTCAATCGGCAAGTAAATTCCTTCTTGCCTGCTTTGTCTCTGCTTGAAAGCTTCGTGTAGACCAGCTTGAAAACTTCTACAATTTAGACGATGTCGCTGATCGCCATTCCATAGCTTAACAAGTTAACAGCCTCTCTGGATATATCTTTGAGCACCTGTAGATAATCTCCCTCAAGAATAAAATTTTGCAATCCTAGATCCAACCAAACAGAGTGGCATGTAATGCTCCTAGCTTCAGCCAGTAAAGGGTTAAACATAGATGGTCTATTGAATCTCAAACAACCAAGAACTGATTCTTTACAATCTCCAATTACAATTCCGATGATCCCCTTTAGCTTATCTGTAGCAATATCCAAATTAATTTCAATTCGATTCAAAAGGAGGAGGTTCCCAAACTGATAATAGATTACTAGGCACAACAATAGTGATTGCCTTCTGCGATTGACCATCCTGCAATTTCTTAAGGAGTTCTTTAGATTGTTGTACCACGACGTTGGAATGTTGGGCTCTGCTTGAAAAACATAAATGGGCCTTCTTGCCAAATTCTCCTAGCCATCATTGCAACTTCCTCTACTACTACTGCCTCATAGTTAGCAGAAATCCACGGTCAGATCAAGGAATGACATTTTTCAGTAGGCCTTCTTTTGACGTAAGTTTAGAACATTGGCTCCAAACATCCTGAGTTGTTCGACAAGGCCATTAAGCATGGAAAACTAATTCTTCTTCAAAGCAAAAAGGGCATCATGGGCTATCCACAACCTTTTTCTTGTATAGATTCGAATAAGTGGGAAGACCCTCTAAGCAAGCCCTCCACAGAAAAATCCTATTAGCTGGATGTATGTTTAGTTTTCAAAGAACCGGCCATACACCACTTCTTAGTTAGAACAAGAAGGTTGGCCCCTTGATTGCTCAACTATCTCTTTGTGAAGGTAGTAAGCACTCCTCAATGTGAAAAGATCATTAGGAGACCCAGCCCATATCAACTTATTTGGTTTTTTATAAAAATCAATGGGAATCTTCAGTATCATCTATTCATCTCAGCTTCCTCTCTTAAGAAGATTTCCGTTACTAGACAAACCCTCCATTTATTAGTACTAGGATCAATAAGTTCATAGACTTTTGCATTCTCTTCAAGCATGTTTACTACACTTTGAATCCTAAATGAGGTTGGTTTTGGGATCCACTTTTCTTTCTAGATGTGAACCTCATTCCTATTACCAATCTCCAATAGGTGCCCTTTTTCACTAGTGATCTAGTAGCCAAAATGCTTTTCCAAATTAAGGAGGGTTTACCTCACAGTTTAGCTTCAAAGAAGTGGGTCTTTGGGAAATATTTTTACTTTTAAACATGGGAGGCTAGTGACTGATGTTATTGGAGAAGCCTCCAACCTTGTTTAGCTAACATAATCAAGTTAAAACTTTCTAACTCTTTGAAACTTAATCCACCCATTGCCTTTGATTTTCCCATTGTATTCCAAGAAATTCAGTGAATTTTCCTTTTCCTTTCTTGTTGCCGCCACTAGAAATGATGCATCACCTTACTAATTTTCCGAATCTGAGTGTAAGAGAGTTTAAAAACTCCCACGCAATAAGTTGGTAGAGCTCAGACTATAGCTTTGAGAAGAATTTCTTTGGCTGCATATGAAAGAGACTTGATCTTGAAATTGCTAATTTTGTGTCTTATTTTATCTAGGATACTACCAAAAGACTTGGTTCTAGCTCTACCAACCAAAGTTGGTAAATCAAGGTATTTCTCATAGAACATACAAGATATGATCCCTGCAATGCTCAAGATGATATCTTGTAATTCTCTCGAGGTATTCTTGCTAAATTGAATAGAAGTCTTGTCCTTGTTTAGCCTTTGACCGAATGCCTATTCATAAGAATTAAGCACAAAAATCAACTTGCTCCATTCAAGAGAGTTGGCTCTATAGAAAAGCAGGTTGGCATATGCAAAAAAGAGATAATTAATGTGAACCTTTTCTCTTACACAAAGGGATACCAGTTATAACACGTGTTTCCTCATCATTGTTTAAAGGAGCTTAAAGTTTTAGCACAAAGGATAAAAATGTAACGTGATGAGGATTATCTTGACTAACTCCTCTAGTAGATTTGAAGATTGATTGAGGCATACCATGAAGTAAGATGGAATATGAGACTGAATCAACATACGTCATAACCAAATCAATCCAAGATTATGCAAACCCTATTTTACTCATGACAACTTTTAAGAAAAGTCATTCAACATAATCATAAGCCTTATTCATGTCGAGCTTCAAGGCCATAAAACCAATGTTACCTGTTAATCTATTGTTCATGGAATGCATGGCCTCATAAACAACAACGATATTATCAAAAATTTAGTCTCCTTAACACAAAAGCCGTCTGAGTAGGTGAAAAGTATATGGCAAATTTTTTCTAGCTTGATTGTAATAGTTTTTTAGATTATTTTGTAGAGAACATTACAGATGATAAGGTCTTGTTTGGATACAGAAAATATCTTATCTCTTATCATCTCATTTAGAGGAGAGATTTGGTTAGTCCGGACAGAAAAAATCGACCGGACTGGCCACTTTGGACTAGACCGGACCGGACCAAAATTGGATTTGATCGGTCTCAGTCCAAATATTATAGGACCAAAAGACACTCGATTCGGTCCAAATTCAGGAATTTTTTGGATCGGACCGAATGAATAATACGATAGATATTTTTATTATTTACATATATTATTTATATAATTATAGTTGTATATAATTAATTATGTAATGTATATTATTTATATATATAATTTAGTATCAAAGTATTATTAGATTTTTTAATGTATAAATATTAACTATAATATATAGTATTAGTATATATTAACATATTATAAGAGTAATATTATTAATATAGTATATTTATAAAAAAAAAAAAAAATTATAGTATAAAAATCAAGTGGACCGACTATACTAGACTAGACCGAAAGGGACCGATTTAGTTTGGTCCTATAGAGTACTCGGTCTGGTCCAAATTGAGAAAATCCTAGACCGAATAGGTTCACTTTGGTCCATAAAACTCTTTTAGGACCGACCGTACCAAACCAAACCCTCCCCTAATCTCATTATTACAATTTTTTTAAATATTCATATAAAATATGATAAACAATTTAACTTTTTTAAATTCCAAAAAAAAATCATATTAAAAATAATATTTTAACAATATTTTATTCAACTTTCAATTTTCATTTAAAACCGTCTCATCTCATTTCATTATCCAAATGTTTAAATGACTTGAAATCAGGCACCTTAATGGGGGATTTGACCTTTGAAATAAGAGTCAAGAAAGTGTCTTTGATATCAAAAACCCAGAAGAGTTGAGCACAAGTGAGCTCACTTCCAACATCATCCCAGTGTGTTTGATATAAAGTGGGAGGAAAGCCATTAGGTCCAGTTGAACTAAGAGAGTTCATTTGAAAAATATTTTCCTTCACTTCCATGGTAGTGAATTTCTTAGTTAACAACCTGCTCATTTCTTCAATTACTACAGCTTTCATGTACCTTAGACACATCTCCATTTCTTCAAGATTACTAGTTGAAAAGAGATCTAGAAAAAATTTATGGAACTGAGCATTAATTGTTTCAGAGTTGGAAACCATAAAATTAGATTCATCTACTATTTTGTAAATAATGTTAGTCTTCCTTATTTGATTTGCATATTAGTGGAAGAATTTGGTATTTCTATCACATTCTTTGAGCAATTTTTGTTTTGTCCTTTTCGTTCATTTAATATCTTTTTCTTCCAATAGAAAATTAACATCATTCTTAACTCTTTATTTCTGTTTCCCATCTCACCCTTATTAGATTCTTAGAATCTTGAGAGGTGAACAAGCTTAAAATCAATGATTCTATTTTTTGAGTTTCCAAATTGCATCTTACATAAGGTCATCAATTTGGCTTTACATCTTTTATGGCCTTCTGCATACAGTCCTCCTTTAGAGCCAAATTCGCTTCACCTAAAGGGTTTATCTCTATTAATGGCAAACTACATCTATGAGGTCATTGTAACAGAAATTGGCTTGGGATATGAAGTTTGAGCTACTTCAACATGAATAGAAAAAGAAGCAAACATATCATCCCAAAGTTGATTCTCAAAGACTCGATCCAACTTTCTTTAACAAAATGTCTCATTTTTTCTGTTATTATTCTAAGTAAACATGCCCCCCAAGCAGCCTAAATCTCTTAGGACACTGTTCTCATTAGTAATTCTGAACTCTTCCATCTATTGATAAGGCATCATTCCTGTCCCAAATTTCTCATGCTGGTGTAAGATTTCATTAAAATCTCTCAAACAAAGCCAAGTTAAACTAGATGAGGTTTGAGAGCTTTCAATAGTTTACATCTATCAATTCTCCTAGCTGTCAGTGGATGCCTATAAAATCCAGTCAGAATCCAGTCCTTCTCTAAAGATAGATGAGTAACTCTCAAAGATATATGGTTCCTAGTGTATGATTCCAACTTCGCATCATTTCTCCCTTTCCACAATAAAGCAATATCTCCGCTATGGCTTTTGTTGTTAATCACAAAACTACATTCATAACCCAATTATGTTCTCACTTTTTCAATTTTCTCTGTATTGCACTTTGTCTTAATGAGGGAAATAAAACTTAGGCTCTTATACTTCACCAAAAGGTGAAGTTCTCGAACCATCAATAGTTCTCAAGCCCTCGACAGTTCCAACTAAGACAGATCATGGTTGCTGGTGGGACTATCTAACAGCTCTAAAGTTTAAAGTGAAAAAGAGAGACATATTAGAGGAGAATAATAACTCATCGCCACTTATCCTAAGATAAATTTAATTATTTAAATTATATCTTAATATTCACTTGCATATGTGGATTGAATGAGATATAAGTGGACTTAACATGTGAGATAGAAAGAGAAAAGTTTAATAAATGGACTTAACATGTGAGATATTTTAAGTGTAGAATGAGAATTCTAATTCAAAATTTATATTTTGATATCATAATAGGTCACGAGTTATTGTAAAAAACTTAAGAAGAAAACTAGGTTCACTGATTTGGGTCCCATTGGATGTGCACTGTTTCCTTTTTTTCTTCTTAAAGATTAGAAAATATTATTTAATAATATTGTAAACTTTTTTTTTTAAATGTTTAAGAATATTAAAAATATAATGTAAAAAGATAGAAAAAAACAAAAACAAGTAACGGGTCCCAAATTTGGGATCTATATAACGGAGGTTGTAGCAGCCCCCGAAATTTAAACTGATAAAAAGAGAAAATTTTAATTTTTTTTATGAGAAATATAATTCATTCATTTATAAAAGCGAAATTACAGTTGTAACTGATACATACAGAGAAAATCATAGATTATAAGCCAACTACTCATGATTGGGGCTCCACTAATACACAAATTATTTTGTGACTGGTATGGTTTTAAACTTTTATAACTCTCTACAGTAAATATTTCAAACCTCACCCTTTATAGGAAGAGATAACTTTCACTCTATAGACAAAGTCCAATAGACTTTCTCTTTTTGATTTTCACCTAAACAAAAGGAAATAACAATAAACATAAAGATAGACGTTAAAATCTCGGATTTTCAGTTTGAAAGAAAACAAAATACAAGAAAAAAGACTTTGGTGGTATGTGAGAAACACACGCCATGCTATGAATGTGGTGGTCAGTCGAGTCTGAAAAAATTGGGGTCCATAGTCCTAGAAACGCTGCACGTGTCGGCAGTAGAATCTTCTTGGTGTGGAGGTGCATGAATCTCATGCTTTGCTATGACCCACGTGTGTGACTCACGTACTACTCCATTCATGAAAGCCTTTGGTCGTCTGAATAATCAATGGTCTAGGAATCCTACAATTGATCATGGGGTGGTCGTTGGGTTCCGAAATCCTGCAAATTGGTGTTTCGTCATACGTTAGATGGAAAAACAACCAAAAAACTAGAAAATAAAGGGCTACACAATCTATGGTCTAACCAGATGGGAGGAGGGAGGAAGGAATTAAAGCTCCAAACCCCCCTTCTCCCCCCAAAGGTTGAGTTTTTGCGGAGGGGAGTTTCTGAAGAGAAAATGAAGAGAGCACTGTAGACGCTAGGTTTAATTTTAAAAAATGTTTAGAGATATAAGGCTATGAGAGACTATAAAATCTCCCAATATAATGGGTCTCGATCCCAAATAACCTGTGAATGTAAACACATGCCGAACTACATAAATCTCTTTAACTCTCTTTATTTATTTTTATTTGTTTATTTATTATTTATTTCATAAATGAACATAAAGAGCACCGGAACACAGCTCGAATCACCATCGTGGGTTGAAGATAATTAATTCCTCAATTTTGACCTATTGTGCAATTTTTGGGCATTAACAATTGGTGTTGTTTGTAGGATTCGATTATTCTCTACATCGAAAGTGGGAGGAATAAGATTTTCCATGTATGAAATCATCCCCGAAGCATATGAAATTCCCCTAAAATAAGTGTTCTCAATTTTATATCTCTTATTTTTACAAGTAATAATGTTGTAAGATCAGGGGGTGAGAACCCAACGCAATATGTCCTTTGTGCTTTAAAGTAAACAATGCGTTTAAGTGCACAACACACAATGTGTGGGTGAGGCTAACCATGTATTGTACGCTTAAGTGCACAATGCACTTGAAAACCTCCTGATCAAGCATGTCATGACCATGCACTCACGAGCTCATCCCCCACCCACCATGGGGCCCTCAAGGGCGCCGACACCACCATGACATGTGCAATAGGTGCATACCATCGTGCACCACAGAGTAAGCGTGCAACCATGGTGTGTTATTGACGACCACTATTAGCAATGGAATGGATTATTAGAGATTGTATAGCAGTGAAAGTGGTCCTTGGCCATGGGGGTGGAGCCCCTTACACAAGTCGCATGCGAACATGCACACGGTTGATGCTTCTTTGGGCTTCGATAATGGGACCAATAAGAGTGCCGGCAGCCGTCAGGCCCGCCACCAATCTTAGCGATATCTCTACCTCTGGTGGGATGAACCCTACCCATAGAGGCCACAGGCGACATGGAGAGTTCAACAAGTGCATGTCGCTGTACGCACATAGAGTTCATTCTTTAAGGGTGTTTGTTAGCTCATTATTTTTTATATTATATTAAAAGATAATCTAATATAATAATATTTATATTATTTTATTTTAAAATTTGAAAAATTTGTAATAATTAAATAATTATTAAATTAAAAAATTAAAATTAAAAATTAAAAAATATTTATATTGAAATAGTATTTGGATAGTGAGATGTGATTGTTCGAAAGGTTTTATGAAAGTGATGAACCTAACTACGCGTGAATCGGTTTCAATCGAATCAAGCCATACGCCCGCTATTTCGCTTCGTTACGCTAGCATTGCAGCCGAAGAAGCCGAAATCTTCTGCGTCGACGGTGCCTCGGCGGAGATAGCAAATGGCGAAGAAGCGAGATCGCCGACTCGCACCCGGTTCGAATCGTAGTAAGGAAATAGTCGAACCGTCCACAGAGCAAGACCAACTCGGCAACTCGGCCTCATCGGATCGTAGGCTCATCATCATTTTCGTCATCTTCTTCATCGTATCTCCCGCTATTTCTGTCCTCGTTTACCGTATAATATACTCTCCGCCTGCAATTCCTATGAACTCTTTGGGTTTTCAAGGAAGCCTCGTCAAAGCTGACGTCGACTACCAAGAGATCCTCACTGTAAGTACTGTACTCCTGAGACGAGCATGTTTCGGAAGCTGCTTTATTCTGTTTAGTTGCAGATAAGGAAAATGAGAGTAACCCAAGTTTTAGTTTACTCTGTAATTTTGAAAAAATAAGTCTTTCTTCATTAGTTGAGCCGTGTCATTATTTTGTCTGTCTATGTTCTATATCATATCTGAGGAAGGAAAGATAGGATTTTTTTAGGGTTTGTTGAACGGAGTTTTTTGGGCTTTGATTTCTTCTTTTCCTGGTTTTTCTCGGCTACCAATAAGAGGATAGCCTTCTTATTATTATTGTTTTGCCTTCTTATTTCCTTCTGATGTTATAAGAAATTCAGGAGAATTCTAAGGCCTCAGAAAATACGTCACGCCGGCATTTTACTAATCCTACACTGGCCTACATTACCCCATGGTATTTCTTATAGCTCTTTTTCTGCTACACGTACTCTATTAATGGTTCTAAATTTCTAATTGAAGCAAAACTGTGTTACTATACGCTGTCTTCTTTGCCGTATTTGACTACTGCTGCCTGGTTAAGCAAAGTGAGAGTCGTAGAGCTTGATTTTGGACGCTTCAATTATTTGGATTGGGAGAGGGAGAGAGGGAGAAGTTTATATATTGGGGACATCGTAGTTGTCTTAGTCAGGTATGCTGATTCATATGATACTGAAACTACGTCTTCTGGAATGGTGCAGGAACTCTAAGGGCTATGAATTAGCAAAAAGCTTTAATTCCAAGTTTACACATTTATCACCTGTCTGGTATGATCTAAAGAGGTAAGCTCCTAAATTGTAAATTTTGACAAAGTGATGAAAATTGGTGATCGAGCTATATCCAATTGACAATCTTTTTCAGACCCCCTCTTTCGGCTAAAATAGAAGAGGGCAAGTAAATAAAGGTTTTAAGGTGTGGCATATTGTTCCAGAGAGTTGTGCATTTTTGTAACAATGGATACCTTCTTTTTGGGGGTTGGGGCAATTCTTGTGTTTGTTTGTCTCAAACATCATAGTTGTAGATGAAGTCCATATTATTCGAAAACTTTTACAAATATCTTAGCTATTTATGATTTAAGGCATTTTTGACTAACAAATGCGTGTTCTATTGCATTTTGATCGAATTGTCTATTAAAAAAATTCCAGCCAAGGGACCACTTTAATTCTTGAGGGGAGACATAATGCTGATATAGGATGGATCTCGGAGCTTAGAAGGTCTGGAGATGCTTTGGTATGACAAAGAAGTTATCTTTATTTATTTATTTATTTATTTTTGGTAGTCTCTTTTGGTCTGTTCCTCATTCAGACAATTGACACCTAAGTAGCTGTGATGATGTAATATGCATGTCTTGACTGAGCCCTTGGCATCCCCTCCCACTCTATGAATATGGTGGAGTATGAGGTTGGAGGTTCAGCACCCATCAGATGCGGATTAAACTTGCCATTTTTATGTTGTGAGGCAATTCATTTATTTAAGTGGTTCTAACAACAAATAATAACTGAATTTAGTGAAGCATACTAATCTTCTGGAAACCTAGATAGATTATCTAATCTTATTGGTAAATGATAATATTCTTTGGATACGTAGGTGCTGCCCAGAGTTGTTTTGGAAGCATTGCCTGCAGAGTTTCTTACAAAGAAAAAACAAAGGAATAAAGCTATCAACCTTATAGTAACAGAGTGCAAGTAAGCTATTAACCTTATTTCATGTTTTAAAAGTTATGATTTATTCACTGCATTTAAAAACAATACTCTTAGGGTCTCATTAGGTTATGATAAGTATGATTTGTTCTTTGTTTAGCTCTCATATTCAGCTTTATGCTTATTAAATAATCCTTTGCAATCGCTAGGTGTTGGCTCAAGTGGTAAGAGCTTTGGTCTTGGTGTATGCTCTTTCTAAGTCTAAGGTTCAAAGCCTTGGGTGCAAACAATTTCTAGGGGCCATTGGATTGGTAGATTTTCCCTTGAATTATCCAAGTTGCACTTGCAAGAAACTCCTTGTAGAGTGCAAGTAAGCTATTAACCTTATCTCATGTTTTAAAAGTTATGATTTATTCACTGCATTTAAAAACAACATTCTTAGGGTCTTATTAGGTCATCATAAGTATGATTTGTTCTTTGTTTATGTGACGCCCCCAAATTCCCCTTAAAAGAACACGGGAATTGAGGCGTCGGAATGCTGACAACACGGGTCACGCACTCCCAACCTCAAGTGCTAAGTGTGTGAACACGTGACATGCATAAATAAAAGCAGTAGATATTTGAGGTCATTATCTAAGTACCAGAATTATTTTAGAATTATTTTACAAACTAATTTAATACACATTCTCCAATAGGAGATTTAATACAGTCATTCAAATTACAAATTAAACAAGTACATATTTATAAAAAGGGAAAAACAATTTTCCAAGATAACAATTTGTAATAAGAATACTTCAACAGCGGAGTCGCCTCCTTAGGCTTAACCTCCATAAAACTCTGCATCAAAAAATTACGACGCCAGAAATGGCATCGCAGGTAAGTACAACCCAAACAAACCCCAAGATACAAAATATACTTATGCACAACAACAACCTCACACATGAACAGGACACTATATGCATGAATCTTAAAATCATCTTTATCAAAATAAATGAATAAACCACATACTCCAAAATTTCAAGATAAACCTCCAATAAAATCATCCATTATTTTTCCAGAAAATGATGTCCGTAAATCCATTAAAACCACAACCATTTTCTCAGAAAATGGTCCACGTAAAACCAATAAATAAAACTCGTCACTTTCCAAGAAAATGGCCTAAACATCCATTTTATTAACTGTATGCACCATGATCTCCCCTAGGGACCATCCGCATATCCTGGCTTTCATCATCACACCGAAGGTAACGACCACGCATGTGACTTCGAAACGGGTGATGCCTAGCTAACCGCGCCCAGTACATACCATGACTAGGCATCCCCTAGCTTTCGCTAGCAGAGGAGCCACGGAGTCGGCACGAGAGTGTTACCATCCCGTCCGATCCCGTCGTCGCCCGGCGATGACCCAGGAGACGTCACTCAGTATATTACGCTCCTGAGTGACCAGAGGAGCTCCACCGAGATAATGCCCCATCTCGGCTTGGGGTTGTGATACACACACTCGAAAACCATAAACACAATGAAAATCCAGTTCCCATTTTCGGCACATGAATATGCGCGTAAATACATAATGCAGACGATCATGCACCAAATAGCCAACAATTAATAAATTCCATCAATAACCAAACACAATACTTGTTGATGCCAAAAATATATTTAAATCTTTAGTTTATTTGGAAAATACTTACAGCGGGTAAAAGCGTAAATCCTTAAGCAAACGTCAATCCGCAGCGCTCGTAGCGGTCACTTGTACGTTAGGCTAAAGTACTCAGTTTGACACCAAAATTTAGGGAAACACTCAATGGAAGGTAGGGAATCTCATAGAGGTGGTGGTGTGGCGGCACAACCACCGGAAGGTGGCGGATTGGGCTCCAAAAAGGTGGAAATCCATTTTCGGGTTTGGGGTCATATAGGGAAAGTGGGGCCACGGATGGGGAAGTTGAGCTAGGGGGTTGGTCGGCTGAGCAAGGAGAGTCTTTTGGTGGTGGTGGTGGTGGTGGTGAGGCCTACGATGGCCGGACGGCGGTGCAGCGAAGATGGATTTATTTAAGGATCCATTTAGGGTGGAGGAGAGAGAGGAGTTGGGGTGGCTACCGACTATGGGTTATGCTCGCCAGAGGGTGGGGAGTCTAGTGGTGGTAGTCGGAGGCCAAGGTGATCGGCGACGGCGTCAAAAAATGGGTGAAAACTCAATAAACCCATTTTCGGGTATGTGGCTGTGTGAGGGAGGTGGGGTGACCGGAGGTGACACCTTCGGTACCGGTGGACTTGCCGGCATGTGGGGGTGAGGTTGGGCTGGGTAGTGTCGCCGGAGGCTGGTGCACAGCGGCGTAGGGTGGAGAAGAAAGGAACGGCGTGAGATGAAAGGGAGGGGGGAAAGTCGCGCGGTTTTGGGGGGGGGGGAAAGCAGGGGAAGAAAGAAAAAAAAAAGAAAAGAAAAAAGAAAAAGAAAAGAAAAAGAAATAAAAAGAAATAAAAATCAACTAGAAGAAAAGCACAATAAATTAAATAAAAGCCGATTGAAAATACTACAATTCAATATCAATAAATAAGATATTTAAAGTCCAACAATAAACTAATTTAATTTAAAGAACAATTTAAATATAAAATACTAATTAATATTAAGAAAGTACATCAAATAAAATCACATAATAAAATAAAGGAATTTAATTCCAATCATTAAAATAATTACTTCACATTAAAATTAATAAGAAAAGTAACGTAATTTAATATTTAATTATAAAAACAACATAAAACTAATATTAACTATTTAATAGTTCAAATAAATATCTTAATCAAATAAAACACAACTAATAATATTATTAAAATTAATTAAAATAATTAACACCGAGAATAAAATAATGTGTAAAAATGCACGTAAATCTGGGATCTCACAGTTTAGCTCTCATATTCAACTTTATTGCATATCAAATATTCCTTTCCAACCGCTAGGGGTTGGCTCAAGTGGCAAGATCCTTGTTTTTGGTGGTATGCCCTTTCTAAGTTAAGGTTCAAAGCCTTGGATGCAAACAATTTCTAGGGGTCATTGGATTGATAACATTTTCCCTTAAATTGTTTGAGTTGCACTTGTGAGAAACTCCTAGAGAGCCTATGCACCCTTGAGATTAGTTGAGACTTTGTTTTGGACTCTCGGTGCTAAGAAAAAAGAGTAGATATTCCTTTACACTATATGAATTGGATATTCGGTTCTTGGAGGATGAGAAGAATTTTGTGCTACAAACACATATACTAAGGTCTCGTTGGATGTTGAGATGAGATGAAATGAGATAAGAAATCTGTGAATAGTAGTGAAATAGTTTGAATTAAGATGCGTTATAGAAATGCGAGAGAAAAAAAGTTTAATAAAATTTAATAAAGTTAAAATATTGTTATAATATAGATTTTTAATATTATTTTTGTTTTGAAATTTGAAAAAATAATTTTTTTTTTTGTTGTTTTTTGTTTAGAAGTCTGTGAATGTTGTATTAATTAAGTATTAAAAAAGATGAAAAAGTTGAAAATTTGAAATTGAAAAGTGTTTGTTTTTTAGTGATGTTTGAATTTTGAGATTAGATAAGATGAGTTCAGATTTGTATAGCATGACATTGGCTTAGGTACATTTTTGTTGTTCTTTGTCCTTTTTTGGCCCGATTCAATAAAACCTGCATATAAATTTTATTAACAGGAATGAAAAAGGTATAACCCATTTACACAGGAAGTATACAAACGAACGCCTAGTTACATTCTAGGACCAGTTCAGAAAAATAAGAAGTTGTGAACATTATTCCCATTAAGAACAATAGCTGAAAACCACCACAGTAAAGTGTGAACAAAAAAATCCTTCAGCTTCGCCATTGTGTGCTTTTTGTCTTCAAAGTAACAATCATTCCGTTCTGACCAAATGCACTACATGAGGCACAATGGAATCATCTTCCACATTGCTGCCACTTGAGGATAGCCTTGTAGCTTCTTCCAACAACGCAACAAATCGACTACCCTTGCTGGCATGACCCAGGGAACATCCACCCTACGAGAAATCTCATCCCACAACCCCCTTGTTACCTCACAGTGTAAAAGAAGGTAGTCCACTAATTCACAATTCTTCTTGCACATGTAGTACCAATCCATCATTTCACATTCCCTCTTCCTCAAGTTGTCCGTGGTTAGGATCTTCCCAAGACCCACAGTCCAAACAAAGAACACCACTTATGTAGGCACCCGGGACCTCCAAATACTCTTCTAAGGGAAGGAAACATTATCTTGTGTTGTTAGGGTTTTGTAGTAGGCCTTAATTATACATTTTTTCTGATCATTAGATCGCCATTTCAATCTGTCCCTTTGTGCTAAAGGTCTTCTCATGGAGTATAACAAACTGAAGAAACTTGAGACGGTGGATAATTCTCAATCATGGAAATCCCTATTAAAAAGGATGTTCCATTGATAAAAGCCATGTGAAAATATCCATAGGTCTGCCATAGAAGCCTCCTTATTCGCTGCAATACGATAGAGAGTTGGGAATACCCTATCCAAAGCATGCTCACCACACCACATTCCACCAAAAACTGACTCTAATACCCTCGCCAACTACATAACGGATTTTTTCTCAAAACAAGGCCAACCCCTTTGTATATAGTTCCATAAACCCACATATACCTCCCCCTCACTTCTTTAGAATGCCACCTCCCCCCCGCCCCCCTCCTCTCCACCTTTTGTCACCTCACAGTGCAAAAGAAGGTAGTCCATTGATTCATCATTTTTCTTGCACATGTAGCACCAATCCATCAATACACATCCCCTTCTCCTTAAGTTATATGTGGTCAGGATCTTCCCAAAAGCTGCAGTGCACACAAAGAACGCTACTTACGTAAGCACTTGGGACCTCCAAATACTGTTCTAAGGGATTGGAACATTATCTTGTGTCGTCATGATTTTGTAGTAGGCCTTAACTGTACATTTTTTTCTGATCATTAGACCGCCATTTCAATCTGTCCCTTTGTGCTGAAGGCCTTCTCATGGAGTATAATAAAATGAAGAAATCTAAGACAGTGGATAATTCCCAATCACGGAAATCCCTATTAAAAATGATGTTCCACTAATAAGAGCCATGTGAAAATATCCACAGGTCTGCCACAAAAGCCTTCCTATTACCTGCAATACGATAGAGAGTTGGGAATACATTATCTAAAGCATGCTCACCACACCACATCCCACCAAAAACTGACTCTAATACCCTCGCCAACTACAAAACGGATATGTGTCTCAAAACAAGGTCAACCCCTCTGTATATACTTCCATAAACCCACATCATACCTACCCTTGACTTCTTTGGACTGCCATCCCCCCTCCCCCCCTGCACTATTATGCCTAGCACCAATGATTTACTTTCACAAAGATTTCCCCTCCAAGTGGTATTTCCATATCCATTTTCTCAGTAAGACTTTATTAAACAATTTCAAGTTGCACACTCTCTAGCCCCTGTTCGCCATAGGAGAGCAAACGGTATTCCAACTGACCAGGTAATTTTTTTTTTCCTCACCCAGGCCCCCCCCCCCCCCCCCAAATAGAATGCTCGGAAGAGTTTTTCAATCCTCTTCACCACCCCTGTAGGCATAGGACATAAGGATAAATAATGCGTGGGAAGGTCGGTCAAAGTGCTCTTGATAAGAGTGAGTTGACCCCCTTTCACTAAGTACACCCACTTTCAACAAGCCAATCTTTTCTCAATCTTCTCCACTATCCCATCCCAAATTGCTCTAACCTTAAACGTTGATCCCAACGAAAATGCCCAAATATTTCATGGGTAGCAAGGACACCTTACAATCCAAGTTAGAAGAGAGACAAAGGGTTGGGGGAGGAGGGGAGGGAGAGTGTTGAGTTTGGATTAAGGTATTCAAGCTTTACCGAAGTAAGCTACACATTCTATATGGTTATAGCACAATTGAAAGCAATAAAGAAGAAGTTATATCAAGGGCTCGTTTGGATACTTAGGGAGGTTTGAATAGTGAGATGAGATGAGATGAAAGTTAAATAAATATTATCAGAAGATTATTTTTTAATATTATTTTTTTTGGAATTTGAAAAACTTGAATTGTTTTTTATATTTTGTGTGGGAGTTTTGGAAAGTTGTAATGATTAAATGAGATGAGTTGAGAGGCTTCTTGTATCAAAAAACCCCTTAGAATATCTTAAAATTTTGTAAATAGTAGTGAAATAATTTGTGAATAGTTTTCATGGGTTTTCTGAAAGGAGAGAAAAAGTTGGTTAAAATGTTATAAAGTTAAAAAATTGTTTGAATATAATTTTTAATTTAATTTTTTTCTGAAATTTGAAAAAGAATTGTTTTTTGTGTTTTATTTGGAAGATTGAGAAAATTGTATTGAGCTTTGTATTCGGATAATGATTGGGTGATGATTAGATGAAAAAGTTGAAGATTTGAAATTGAAAAGTGTTGTGTTTGAGTGATGTTTGGGAAGGAAACTATAAGAAGTTTTGAGAATATCTGAGAATATCTAAGCGTGCAAACAAGCCCTAAGTTTGGCATTTACAGAGTATGTTTATCAGACATTATTTATGTGGAGAGATAATTGACAAAACAGGAAAACATTGTTTTGGAGAGTTTATTTCTTATGCTTTCTTTCATCTCTGTGGATTGGGACAAAACAAATTTTTTTGCCTGTTAAGAACAATGTTGTCATAAGGGTGCTTAAGCATAAAGTGCAAAGCCCCAAGGGTTAAGCACTTTGCTTACTAAAAGCGAAGCGCGCCACCTAGAGCCTAGGCTTATGCGCACACTAGAGTGAAGTAAAGCGGACACTTTTTTAATAATGATAAAATACAATAAAAACAGTTTTAAAAAGGCAACATAATATTATATTAGCATATTAACTCAGTAGTTATAAAAAAAGTGAAGCAAATTTCAAAAAGCATGATTTAAAAAAGCTTTAAGTGGTGAGCTTTAAGCGCAAAAAGTGCGCTTTGCTACAATTTCATGATCTTTTCTTCAGTCCTTAAGCATGTGACTCTTTAGCCAGACACCAAAGTAATAAATATTTAACACATGGGTTAATAAAATAAACTGCATCATTATATGCTCTAGGATTGCATTGTATTGGGAGTATTTTGTTTACCATACCCCAATTTTTTTGTTCTGTTTTGTGCATTTTTAGATGTATTTTGAATTTTTATTCAACTATATACTTTATTTTGGTTATGGTTATCAAATATAATGGTTCTGGATATTTTATAAGCCATAAGAGAAGTATATAAAATTTTTATGTTCTTATTTTATATAATTAGTTGATCACCTAATTGTAATTTTTCATAATACTTTGATAAAAGAGTTAATATGCTAGATGTAATATTATGTTGCCTTTCTAAAACCCTTTTATTGTATTTTATCATTATTAAAAAAGTGTACACTTTACTTCGCTCTGGCATGCGCTTGTGCCTAGGCCTAGGTGGTTTATGCACTTAAGTGTGCCTAGTGCTTTTAACAGCACTGGTTAAGAATTAAGATTATTAGTTTGATGACA
Source organism: Platycarya longipes (assembly GCA_036559045.1). Taxonomy (NCBI): domain Eukaryota; kingdom Viridiplantae; phylum Streptophyta; class Magnoliopsida; order Fagales; family Juglandaceae; genus Platycarya; species Platycarya longipes. The sequence continues at coordinate 11,822,269 of CM071789.1, read as the reverse complement.
TCAAAGGCCCTTTCCATGCAAAATTTCTTCATATTATGTGCCTTTTTAATTATATCCTGGAGGTAGTTAGCCGAAGACAAAGATTAAGGGTATTGTGGTTGAGAGAAGGTGACAGGTGCACGGGATTTTTCTATCAGGTGGCGAACCGCATAGAAAGAACAACTTTATTGGTTCCTTAATAATTAATGCTACAATATCTACTAATGGGCAAAAAGTAGGTTATCATATTTTACAATTTTATAAGGAGCTGACACACAATTCCATTGGAGACCCAAGTTGGTTGGATTGCATTTTGCCTTTTTGGGGGCAGAGGAAGCAGATTAGTAAGAAAGACCATTTGTGGTGGATGAGGAGGTGCTTGAGTATAGTGAAGATATTCAACAGAGATAAAGCCTTGGGTCTAGATGTTTACATAATTGCATTTTTCCAATCAAGTGGTAATCTGATACAAAATGAGTTGAGAGCTTTCATGATTTATAGGCTAAGGGTAAATTTGTTAGAAGCCTTTTTGTAACATTTAACCCTCCTCGTACAGAAGAAAGTTGAAGCATTTGATATCAAATACTTTCATCCTGGTAGCCTTATAAGTGCAATCTACAAAATTATAGCCAAAGTTTTGGCTAACAAGCTGAAAATGATGCTGGAAAAGGTTATCTCAAAATAAGGCTTTGTTTTTTTTTTCAGATAACCTTTTCCAGCTTATTGTAACAAGCTGAAGTTTTGGCTAACTCTCAAAATAGTTTTATTAGGAGCAATTGAATTGTAGATTCCACCCTTATTGTTAATCAGTTCCTGACAAGCAGAACTAGATTTGGAGAATCAGGAGTGTTATGCAAGATTGATTTGGTAAAGCCCTATTATGATGTTTTATTAAGATTTTTTTAATTTTGTGTACATGGGAGATAGTTTTTTTTTATAAGTAGTACATGGGAGGTAGTTAAAGATGACATCATGAGCTTCTTCCATGAGTTTCATGAACAAGGTGAGTTTGAAACAAGCCTAAATTCTACCTTTATTCTCTTATTCCAAAGAAGCAGGGGGTGGTGGAGATTAAGGATTTCTGTTCTATTAGTTCGGCGAGTGGTATGTAGAATATTCGTTTGAAGGTATTAGCTACTAGATTGACTATGGTATTGGAGAAGATCATATCCTAGCCCCAAAATGCATTCATACGAGATCGGAAAATTTTTGACTTAGTGCTCATTGCCAATGAATGTTTGGAGAGTCGCATCAAGTCAGGTGAACTAGGATTATTATGTAAATTTGACATGGAGAAGGCATATGCTTGTGTGAACTAGATTATTATGCAAACTTGACATGGAGGGGTTTGAGGCAAGTTGATTCCTTGTCTCCATTACTATTTGTTTTCATAATGGAAGTTTTTTGTTACTTATAAAAAAAAAAAAAATGGAAGCTTTTAGTAAAATGATCGTAGGTCTTGCGGAAGGGTGATTTGTATCTAGCTTTATTGTTGGGGATGCAAGAATTGACACACGTGAGATGACCCACCTCTTTCTTGTTGATGACAAGAGTATTCTATGTGGCTAGTCATAATCACATTCAAGCTTTGTGGCTTCTTTTATTTTGCTTTGAAGCAAGCGGCATCGCCGCATCGGGCTTGAAAGTGAATCTTACCAAGTTAGAATTAGTTTTGGTTGGAAGAACATATGGAGGAACATATGGAAGACTAAGGCGGCCCCATAAAAGCTTTTTTTTGTATGACCACTTTGTTGGGGAAGATTCTCACCTTAGATAATCTAAGGAAACACCAACTCATTGTATTGGATTGGTGTTACATGTGTAAAAAAAGTTGTGAGTCTATGGATTACCTATTATTGCATTGTGATGTAGCCATGAGTTTATGGAAAGATATCTTTGCGAGAGTGAGACTTATTTGGGTAATGCCAAGAAGGGGTGTTAACTTTTTGGCCAGTTGGCAAGGTATCTGAGGTAACTTTCAAATTGCAGCTATGTGGAAGATAATACCAACCTTCTTATGGTGGTGCGTATGGATGGAGAGGAATGGTCGGAGTTTTGAGGATCGTGGATGGACAATGGATGAGCTTAAATTTTTTTTTCTTATCACTTTATTCCATTGGTTGATTGTAATATACTTTAATGACATAAACGTACAGGATTTTCTTGTAATTATAGACAGTCATGCCTAAGTGTGGCTCTTCTATATGTTTTGTGGACTTGGCTTCGCCTATTATCAGTAAAATTCTTATTTTACTGAAAAAAAAATATTGCACGGATCAAGCATCCTCTTGGAACAGATAAATTGCAGTTTTTGGACGACTCTATTTAATAGGAAGTAGAATTTGTTAGTGCTTTAGATGACTAAGAGCTGGATCTCTTCTTATCATTATATGCCTGATTGTAATATTTTGAGCTTGGGGATCAGGAAGAGAAGATCCATTGTGTTGGAATCCCTTCCTGGAAAGGGTTTTTGAAGGAAATTATTTTATCAAGTGCTAACTCCCCAGAAAGTTTTGTTTTCCCTATAAAGAATATTTGGAGTAGAGCTCCCTTGAGAGCAGAAATCTTTGCTTGTTTGGCAGCATTCGGGAAATTTTTTACATTGTATAGTTTAAGGAGTCAACAGGTTATAGTTGATTAATTGGTGTTAATGCTTATAGCCTTCTTACTTCAAATTGGGGAATGCCCAATTGGGTTGTGGACCTATTCTTGTGCCAGAAAGGCTGGTTTGAGAGTCAATATGGTGAAGCTGGTTTCTGGAAATGATACCGATGTACTTATAAAAAATGATCCCCATATGTCTGATGTGGCCATATCGAGGGAGAGACATGGTCAAAGCTTTGAGGATCATGAGAAGACGAGGAACTAAAGAATTTCTTATTTAGAACACTTTATCATTGGATGTCAAGTACACATGCCCTTCCAGCTTTAGCTTTCAAGACTTCATTAATTTTTTGCTCTTTCTAAGTAAGTTTATCCATTTGTATGTGCCTTGTGTACTTGGATAAAACCTTTTTACTCACTATTAAATGTGTAAAAAACAATAAAAAAAATTAAAGTAAATAATTTAATTTATGTTTTTGTGTACTTCATTCAGGGAGATGGGATATGATGGTATTGTGCTAGAATCATGGTCAAGGTGGGCAGCTTATGGTATTTTACACGATCCAACCATGCGGAATTTGGTAAATATCAAACCTTTTCTTTATGGTGAATACTATTACCTTCATGGTCTGTATTTTCTTAAGTTTTTGGTATCATAGAATGGTTTAAGGACTCGTACTTCTCAATTATCTCCAGTTTAACCTTTTTTCTTACCTTTTTTTTCTTTTTAAAATTTGTGTGTTCCACTATACATTTCTGATAACAAATTAATGTACTCAACAGAAATACCTATGTATTCATTAATAAAATTCTGTTGTCAATCGTCATGATCAATCCACGTTCTACTGAGCTGCCTGGAGAATCAGGCTTGCTTATAGCTTTCAAGTATGGTTAACTAAAGTTAAGGAATTTTTCCTTGATTGCACGAGCAACACTTTTTTTTTTTTTTTTGAAATTTATGAGCTTATCCAACAGTTATTTATGATGGACAGTGTTACATTATGATGGACAGTGTTACATTAGCACAATGAGATGAGAGTAAGATAAGGTTTAGTATATAGCATAACTCAATGAAAGAAGGATAGCTTGTCATGAGCTCTTTTTTAATGTCAATTTGTTTGGTTTGTAGATATCTATGAACATGCATATATCCACAAATTAACTCTCTTAGTTTTTGTTAAGTGGTAATTTTTTTCTGGGAGATTATTTATCCACAAATTAACTCTCTTAATTTTTTTTACTTATCAAAAAAATTATTTATTTAATCCTTTTGCTTTACTGAGGAATCCTTGTTGTTTTGCAAGCCTAGGCACTGCAATTTATAGAACAGCTTGGACATGCACTGCATTCTGAGAGTTCAGCAAAGAATGATAAACAATGGTTGCAGTTGGTTTATGTCATAGGTCCGCCACGTTCAGAGAAGCTCCAAAAGCATGATTTTGGACTAGAAGATCTTCAGAGCTTGAGCAATGCAGTAGATGGCTTCTCCCTAATGACCTATGACTTCTCAAGTCCTCAAAATCCAGGTCCAAATGCGCCTCTAAAGTGGATTCGTTTCACCCTGCAGCTGCTCCTTGGCACCACTGGCAATAGCGCTCGGAGCTTGGCTCACAAAATATTTCTTGGCATCAATTTCTATGGAAATGATTTTGTCTTGGCAGGAGGTATTTCTTTATTTCTTCCTTTATCCTTTCTTTCTTATTACTTCTCTTCAATGTGCTATTTCTGTATGTGATTGTGTTGGAGGAGCTGTATATTTGCTATTGAAATTGTAAGATAATAACAGGTGGTGGTTTAAATGAATTTAGTCTCAGCTATGCTTTCTGAGAGATCAGGCATGCACATGCACTCCCATTAGGTCCTGTACTAATTTATGCATAATATCTTCTGTCTTTTGCCAACGTTGAGTGCCCACGTATCCTATGCAATTTATACTAAATTTGGAGGGGGTTTCAATTAATAAGGAAAACAATAATCTTAACAACGTTTGCTGCACAATCTATGTAAAGTGCTCAAGGCATTGACCTCTTCATTATGAATATGGTAATTACAGAATATAAAATATAATAGAAACTGAGATAGAAAAGAGGAGAATGAGTGGGAGAAACTTCGAGGGCTAGGTCTTTATTATTCTCAATGAATTGAAGATAAAGCATCGATTCCTATTTGTAGTAAAATCACAGATATAATATGAAGTAAATATCTTGAAAATAAAATATCTTGATAAGATAAATATTTTGATAATATGAGCATCAAATTTGTGATTTGATATTATCTTGATGTTATTATTATCTCTAACAGATAAGTTGTGACTTTAAGCACATGATATTTTCCTATTTAATTACATCAGGCTTGTTTGTAGATGAATTATCTAAATTAGCTTTTCCTTCTGCAAAATCAGAGGACCCTCCATGTTTTGATATGTGATTCAAAACTGCAGGTAAGGGTAGTGGAGCTATAATTGGAAGGGATTACCTTTCATTATTGGAAAAGCACAAGCCTGTTTTGCAGTGGGAAAAGAACAGTGCGGAGCATTTCTTCTTTTACTCCGATGATAACAACATCAAGCATGCAGTTTTTTATCCCTCATTGTTGTCAATTGCCATGCGGCTCAAAGAAGCTCGTTCATGGGGATGTGGCATCTCAGTCTGGGAGATTGGGCAAGGTCTGGATTACTTTTATGACCTTCTGTAGACAGTTGCCATTTGCACTCCTCTTTCAAGTTTAGAGTGGAGTGGAGACCCTTCTGGTAATTTGAATTCTAAAAGTTTTGTCATGGTAAAATTAATATATTGAAAGAGTTCTTGTAAAATCTTGTTTGGTTGATATGTGATCTTATTGCAAAGAGAGTCATTTAGTTTTGCAGGTTTGCCGAAACCTATCCATTGACCTCTTTCTACTCTTTCCCTAAAGATGCTTTTTTCTATTTCCTGCTCCAAACTCTAAATCCAAGCCTCACCATTGCTCTCCCGACTAGCACGAGCTTGTCTTCCCTCATGAAGTCAGAAAACACATTAGATATCGATTCATTGATCCCAAAGCTAAATCCTTTGGAGGGATGGAAGAATCCAGTTGTAACCAAAACCCCAGTTCGCAGAAAGAGTACAAGACATAGCCCTGGGAAAAATCATCTCCACTAATCCAACCCAAGGCAGTCGACTGTGGCAATCTTAAACATGCATGGAGTTTCTCCTTCGGCTTCACCTTGGACCAAACAACATGCACGCCTACATTAACTTTCACAGGTGCGGATGACCTGCACAAAGGGCAAGCCCCTGAAATATTAGAGAGGTTCCTCTATTCCTTAGGACTGGCTACCGAACATTCTTGTTGACTGCCTAAATTTTTTCTAGGATGACAGCACCAATTCGTACCTTTTTTTTTAAAAAAAAAAAAAAATCTGGTCAAGCATATTATAGAATAAAGAAACATAATTACAAAGAGTTTAAGGTGGATCTTTTCCACCATCGATAAATAAAAAGCATCTAGGGAGATCATCTAAGAGTAAGCTTTCAAAAACATGACTGGTTGTCCATTGTGCCATTGAGTGAGTACATCAATTCTGGAATCGATGAATTTTTGCTACTTTCCATCATTGGTGATAACCGAAGATTTGTTGAATATCTGGAATCATGGGGGAGATTTGCTAAAAAGGGGGATGAATATGAACATTCAATGGTTGTAATGACGGATTGGGCGTCTCCTTTTATTATTGCTAGATTTTGTTGAGTAGCCATTTTGGAAGTAGCAGCATGAGGCTTCAGCTATTAGAGGCTCCAAGGTTTGGATTTTTTCCATTTTGATTTCCAGAATATCCTTGTTGTGGTTCTTGCGAATCGCTGATGCTACTGAGATGGTATATCTTATTGAAGCGTTGAAAGAGAAGTTTTTAATAATTAGGAGGTAGGGGCTTCCAAGTTTCTTCTTGCCTTTTTTGTTTCTCTTCTCATGCTTCCTTGTATTCTTCATAGATCTGACTTAGTTGACTATTTGCCTTTTCTAGGGACAGAGTAGTGTGATTATGAATAATATCAATTCCTTTCTTCCAGATAAAGTCCATAATAATTACTACTAATAATTGGATGTGGTATTTTCCTTGTCTCGTAATCCCAATTCCTATTCAGGGTATATTATCATCTTTATCCAATTTGAGATGCAGCTGATGGGGCAAGTTTGTTAAATATAATGGTCAGTGGCTTTGCTGCAATAATATCTGGTTTATTGGACACTATGAAAAGATGTAGCAAGGTCTCTTCCGCTTGATTTCACAACGGATATTCTTCATTTTCTAGTTGAGGAACTATTGTGCTTAGCCTTGATTTAGTGGGGAGGATGTTTCAAAGTAGCTTCCAAAGCAGTAGCTTATGACGGTCAAAGATTCTTAGACTCCATAGAGGCTTGAAGGCACCATAGTGGGACATTGTTGCACTGGATCTTGGTTGCTGATTGTTACATGGTAAGCTGTTTTAACCAAAAAATTTACGCTGTGATTTAGTGTCCAAATTATCTTGTCTTGCTCTTGTAAGATTATTGGCAGCGGGATTTTAGGATTTCTGTTATACTTTCCTGGTCAAAAAGGTTTTGCATTTTTGGCATATCCCACAATTGTAGATTGTTCATAATTATATCCGAAACTTTGCGGGAGGGGTGGGTTAAATCCATATCTTGGATCAGCTTTGGTTTAAAATCTTCCATAGAAAGAATTCATGGTTCTGACTAGATGTTGACTGAGAGACCATTAAGGTTTGATAGCATCTTCCTTTTTTGAGCATGTCTCTACTTTGGAAAATACCTTTCCACATGCATGAGTCTGATGGTTTTGATACTGCATTTCAGAAATCTGTATTTTGGAGGTACTTTTTTCGAGAGAATTGAATGCCACATACTGTTGTGATTTTCGCTTACCCCATCCAGTCTTTGGTAGTTATGTTTGATTCATTCTTCCCATCAATCTGAGTCCAAATCCTTTTTTTTTATTGGCAATGGGATTTCCGTGATTTTAATGTCATATTATGAGTTGTCATTTGAGAATCCCCACCAAGAATTTTTTAAGCTTGTGTCGTGTGCCTTGCATACCGACGTTGGGAGTTGGAAGGAGCTCATGTGGTAAGATAGAGTCGTGCTTGTTACTGATCTGATCAACATTGTTCTTCCTGCTTGTGCTAACAACTTTGATTTCCAACTTTCCAGTTTTTTTTCCACTTTTTCAACATTTCTTTATAGCTCTCTCTCACTTTTGTTAAAAGAGGCTAGCGAGTCCAAATATTTCATTCTTGGCAAGGATGCCTTGTAAGGCAGCCACTGAGATATGGTTGATTTGGTTGTTGGCCATGTATTCCTTGTGATAAAAATGGAGGATCTACTCAGATTAATTTTTTGCCTCGACCATTATTGATATTTTCCCAAGCTTTTTGAGATAAATTGAGTATTTCTTTCTGTAACTTTTATGAATATAATTGTGTCATCTGTAAAGAGTAAATGTGAGATGGACGAACTATTTCTACTGAGTTTTACCCCTTCAAGTGTACTTTGTACTTCAGCTTTTAACAAAATTCTTGATAGAGCCTTTGTGACTAGTATGAAGAGGAAGGGAGAGATCGAGTCTCCTTGTCATAATCCTTTTGTGGTTTGAAGAAACCTCTTGGTAAGCCATTGATAATGATGGAGAATGTTTCTGTTGTTACACGCTCTTTTATCAGGTTTATCCATCTGTGATTGAATCCCAATGCTTTCATTACTTTGAAAAGAAAATCACATTAAACTAGATCGAAAGCCTTTTCCATTTTTAGCTTTATAGCCATTAACTCATTTTTCCTAGTCTTCCTTTTGAGGTAGTGGAATATCTCATGGGAAATTATGGTTTTTTCTTTTATGTTCCGACCTAGGACAAAGGCTGTTTGAAGGAAGAGAATATTTGCAAGCGTGTCTTTGAAGTGGTTGCCTAGTATATCTATCAAAATTTTATAGCTCGCATTTGTGAGACTAATTCAGCGGTATTGGCTTGGGGTATTCAGGCGTTGGGTTTTTGACTGAGAGCTATGTTGGTATAGTTCATCTGCTTCAAGAGTTTGACACTTCTAAAAATTTTTTACACTGCTTGGATGACCTTTTTTTCTAATGATGTTCCAATAATGTTTGGTAAAATAGAGTCGTCATTCTATCTGGGCCTAGTGCTTTGTGGCTTGGGATTTGTTTTAAAACTCATAATATTTCTTCATTTGGTATCGCGTTAAGCGATTCATTAACAAGCCGAAATTTGCTTGTAAAAAAGATTTCGAGTTGTTCTAGAATTTGTAGATTGGATGAAGAATATATTGATTTGAAATGATTAATAAATGAAGATTCAATAACAAGAAGGTCCATTGACCAGTTACTTGTTCCCAACTTGATGGAGTCTATGGCATTTCTTCTTCTTCGGATTGTTGTTGTAAGATGATAGAATTTCGTGTTGAGGTCTGTGGAGATGGGCCAGGCGATCCTTGATTTTTGACGCCATAATGTTTCTTCATTTTCTCTTTACTTGTGGAGTTTATGCTGCAGAAATCTTTCTTTTTCTTGATTATGAGAAGTCATTTGGCAGCTTTGGACTTCAAATAGCTCTCTTTCTAGTTCTTGGATATTTTTCTGAATTCGCTCAAAGTAATTTTTATTCCATACTTCGAGTGCATCTTTGGTTGATTTGATTTTTCTTGCAGAGTATGTAGGTCGGGTTGCCTTGATAGCTTTTACTCCATGCTGCTTTTATTATTTGATGGCTGAGTGACTTGTAGATTCAGAATTCTTTAAATTTAAAAAGATGATGCTTGACGATATTTTGACGTAGCATGCAACAAGAGTGGGTGGTGCTCTAATGCTGATGAGGTTAAATGCTATAACAATGCACTCAATCTAATCTCTCCTTTATAAATGCTTTTCCATGTGTTATTTGACCATGTGAATTTCGAACCCGTAAAACTAATGTTGATGAGCCCGTATCTATCCATAAGGGCTTTGAGGCCCTTGTTTGGGTTAAAGGAGATGGGGTGCCAGCCGTGCTTTTTAGACTGGTCAATGAGACCATTTAAAGTCACCCATATATACCCAAGTGCTCGAAAAAACTTGGTTTATTGAGTCCAAGTAACTCTAAAAGTTAGCTTTATAAAGTCATTGGGCTGGTGTATATATGTAACTAATTAATCAAGGATGATATAGAGGATCTAAGTAGACTAAAACTGAAATAGCCTTCATATTAATATGGAAACGTTCTACTTCTATACTGGACGCCACAAAAGTAAGAGGTCCTTTTTAAACTATCAGCTGAAAAGTAAACCAAATGGTGGAAACCTATGCTATATATAATTGATATGCTCATCCGTTATCAAGGTTTCTGACAAAAAGACTACGTTCAGATTAGTAAGTCCAAATATTAGCTCTTAGGTTTCTGATTGCCTTGGGTCAAGTTAGAACCCTGCAATTTCAAGTCAGTATCTTCATTCAACAGGAGGCGGCATTTTGAATCTTACCTTGCTACCTTGTTTGGACTTTCTTGGAGAATGTAGTGATGATCAACTGTAAGGAACCATGCAGCCTTTCCTTTTGATTTTTTTCTCCTTTCTCATGAAGCCTAACTGCATTTCTAATAGTATGAGAGCCAAAGATGACTCTTCTGTTTGTGGTGCATTGGCTATGAGCTCATTAGATGTTAGTTCTCTGTCTTCACCAGATGTTGAGATTTCCTCTTTCAGGGCTGTGGGGAATCTGTACTCAATTGCCTCTTTGACTGGAGGATGGCTAGGTGAGGTTTTTTTTTTTTGGAAAGGCTTGGTAGCTGTTGAGGATGGGGTGTTTAACATGCAAGCAAGTGGTGGTGGTTTTATTTGTAGGGTTGCATGAGCTGTGGGGATGTTTTATGGGTTCGTGGGATTAATTGCAGATATCTATTCTTTTTTTGTTTGAAGCGACAAGTATCTATTCAAGGAGGTTAAAGACAAGGTAGGCGGTGGGTTTGGAGGGCGATCTTGGGTTAGTGGGATGTTGGAATCTTTGGCCATGGAGAAAGGATTTATTTTAGGTCTAGTTTATTTTCACAAATAATATCATATCATCACATCATTACTACTTTTTCAAATCTCCATACAAAATAAAGTAAATAATTCAACTTTTTAAAATTTCAAAACAACTTTTTCAAGTTTCGAAATAAAATTAATATTATAAAAATGTATTATAAAAATATTTTATTTAATTTTTAACTTTTATCTTATCTTATCTATAAAAAAAAAAAAAAAAAAAATTAGGCCTAGTGCTTGGCCTTTGAGATGATCTGCTTGTTTCAAGCAATGAAAAATATTAGGTGGGTTTTGCAATGAATTGGCTGAGGTTAGAACAGTGTTTGACCCGACTTTCAGGGAAGAGTGTGGGTTTGGTGGGTAGAGGATTATGGGCTTGGTAGAGAAAATATTTTCCTCTAGCTAATCAATAAAATGGGCCTTTGTTGAATTGAATTGAAGAGTTGATACTTGAGCTTAGACAGGCCAAGGAACCTACGGCCCCATGCTTGATCTAATGTGATTTGGAGCCTTGCATCGACGAGTAGACTTGCTCCATTATGCCTTCCAAAGTGTGTGCTTCCCAGCCGATAGAGACACGATCAGTAATGTAAAGCTTGAGGATCTCTTTGGTGTTACTACCATTCTCTCTATTGCCTTGATTCTTAGTCTATTTGATAAGATAGAGATTTGGCTGCGGATTGAAATTAGTTGATTTGAGGCAGTGGTTGGCTCCACAGTGAAGATATTGATTTTTGTTGGTGAGGATTGAATGCACTTGATTCATTGTAGCTGAACAGTAGTGAAGAGATGCAAGGTGCCGTTTGAGTGGAACTTGAGTTCAACTTTTTGGCAAGAAATTCTCGCAAGATAACAAATTTCTAGCATTACTTAACTTGAACAGTAGTGAAGGGGAATATGTTGGTGCTTATGCTCCCTATGTGCCAATCCTTATTTAAGGACAGACTCTGTACGAATTGAGGTAAACAAGAATTTATTAGAATTCAGTTATGCTAGCTCTTTCTATTTGGAGATCCTTACCCTCAAGGTGAGCTAGTTACCATTGTATCAAGCAATTTTCCAACAATGAGTTTTACAGTTCTCCCTACCTCCCGCTTATGTAGCTGTGAAACTCCCAACTCCAAATACAGAAATAATTTGTCTTTGTAAAGAATTTAGCATAGTCATGGAGGGCCTAGCAATAATAAGTTGCAATGATATAATGACAAATGATCAAATATAAGGTTTGTATATTCAAGAGAAATTAAGGAGAATGTAAATCAGATAAGTTTCATGACCATTTAATAGCATAATAATAGAACCTCAGACCTTTGCTCCAGAGAGTAAGGTGATAGTCAGGGATGCTACATGCATGGTGGGAGGTGCAACCTTGTTGTCGGGGGTGGGGTTGAAACCGCATCCCATCCTGCCTCTACTCAACGCAATGATCCATTGTGTCTATAAATTATTTTTGGATTTAAATATTTTTAGACCAAAATTGTATTATAATTAAATAATAAATTAAAACTTAAACATCTAAAAATAATATAAATTCATTAAAGTTGTATTTTGGATTATCTTGGCCTCCTAGACTAACCTTAATATAGGAGGCCAAGCAATACAATATTCATATTTAAGTAATGTGACTTCCTACATTACTTAAATCCCACATTATTTAAGTCTCATATATACTTATAATTTAACTTGCATAATCTAATGATAGAAGGTTATGTGATTTTGTCCCTTTTCCTGTGAAAAAAGTTGAGAGTTATTTCGAGAACATCTATTTGATGAAGGTATTTAATGAAGGGAAGCCTTGCCTTTACATTGAATAATCCAAATTAGAAGGATCGTATGCTACAATCTCTATTTTTGATGAACCCTTTTATGATTAACTTATTAAGCATCTCGTCTTGAAAATCGACAAATAGCAAAGCATGCCTTCAATTGGCGGCCAAGAAGAAAGATGTAACAAAATAGTGGAAGAATGGATTGAGGTCACTGATAATGAACCAAGTAAAAAATCTCCACCGTTACCAGACATTGAAGTTGACTTTTCAATGAAATACTAGTAATTTTGATTGAGGTAAATCATTTTGTTAATAAAGATCACACCTGACAGAGACGTATATCCCACAAATAATAAGCAGTACAAACTTAGACAAAGTTGTGTGATATCCACGCAAGAAGTTGATCCTTTTCATCCAAGCAATTTATGGTGGATTGGGAACTTATTTGCCTTAATTATTAGTGGTAGAAGGATCTAGATTCTAGAGTGCTCATCATCTCATGGCCCTCTAAGCTTTTGCCATCTATCAGGTGTAGAATAATTTTAGATATGAATTTGAAATAGTTTTTTTTTTTTTTTAAAATATATATTGCGACTTTTAAAAACGAGTTAAAATTAATTGAATAAAATCTTTCTAAGCATGTTTACTATCCTAAATTGCCAAACTTGTTTAGTATTCAAATATTGAAAATAACATATTTATTAAAAAAAAAAAATATTTATTGAATAAAATCTTTCTAAGTATTGCACAGTTTCTTTAAAAAAAATGCTAAACACAAGACATACGAATATAAAGTAATTTTTTTTAATAATTAACTCTATTATTTTTCAAAAAAATTATACTAAAATTTGCACAACTCAACAATTATACGTAACATTCAGGACCTCTACTCTTGTACTACATACTTCATACTTCATACTTCATACTTCGGTACTATGTGTACTGTAGTAGATTTTCTTTGTAGTATCTAAAAACTTCCTAAGTTCTTTTCTTAGCCACACAATCTGGGAATACAAAAAGTCATCAAATCAACAGCTTCCATCACCACCAAACTTTGATCCACAATTGAAACGTGTCATTTCACCACTGGAAGAAAGCTGATCTCCCATGCCATGTCAGCACCACCCTCCACTCAAATGACAATCAGCCAAACATACCCACAAAAGCTAAGCTTGTCATCCTTTTGCTCCATCTCTAACCCAGACATCCTAGAAAGAAACAAAATCTGCATAAACCCTTCATTTTCCATGGTGGTTCAAGCTGTTCCATCAATCCATTGAGAGCCCCAGAAATTGTTTGATACAGAATATGCCATGGAGGCCCTCAATGCAGCATGCTTGACTCCCTTGTCCATTCTTCGTGACAGAAAAAAAGAACCCAGAAAACTGTCATCACTCCCTACTAATTTTCCTCTCAAGTTCTCAAGTTCTGCAACTTTATGCAACAATCCATCAACTTTACAAGAATGTTTCTCAAGGGGTTTTCAAGGGGGTCTTGTCCTTCTATCTTCAGCTCTTAATACTGGGATTGCTAGAGCTTTATCATATGAGGAAGCACTTCAACAGTCTGTGACTAGCTCTACATCTGTGGAACTTGATCCAAATGGAGTTTTTGATAGTGTATTAAGTTTTGTAACAGAGAATCCTACAGTAATAGCGGGTGGTGCCGCCATTATTGTGGTTCCTTTGATTTTATCTCAAGTTCTGAAGCCGCCTAAGCCATGGGGTTTTGAGTCAGCCAAAAATGCTTATGCAAAGCTAGGTGATGATGCCAATGCCCAGTTGCTTGATATAAGATCGCCGGTGGAATTTAGGCAAACGGGTAGCCCAGATATCCGGGGTTTAAGAAAGAAGCCGGTGTCTATTGCTTATAAAGGAGGAGACAAGCCTGGGTTCTTGAAAAAGCTTTCTTTGAAGTTCAGAGAACCAGAAAATACTACATTGTTCATTTTAGACAAGTAAGAATTTACAACGCATTCTTATAATTTTCCCTCATTTTGTTGTATATAACGTAGAGCAGATCTATTGCTCAACTGCATTCATACTGTTCATTCTGAAGTTTAACATTCTTAAAAGATATATAGAATATTATAAATGGTTGACATTTTATTTCAAGAAATCGAGATGAATGGGCAACCATATCTACTCTTGAGCTGAAATCACCAAATCATGCAGAGATTGTGGTGTTCTGTTTCAATTTCTTTCCATTAATGACTAGGTAAAATAGCAGGTAGATCAGATTCGGGAGATTTTATAGCTATAGATATTCCAAACTATTCTTAACACATAATCTCCCCACCCCCCGAGGTCCCATTTAATAAAAATACAAGCAACCAAGATTGGTGTGAACGTACATGAATGCCATGTACTGTTGTCCAATCATGCAGGTTCAGGATTTGAATTATTCACTATATGAGGGTGCTATATATTTTTCATCTTCCAGATTGTTGAGATTGTAGATTGGTTACACATCTGCAGTCTGTATCATGATTACTTCTTAGTTAATTCAAGCAGTTAATAGCCATAGGCTTGGTCGTATTTGAAATTTCAGATCAATCAATCATATCATTTTCTCTTTCACATGATTTGCAATTGCCTAGCAGATTGGGTGACATCTCACTTGATCTTTGTTATTATAACGGCTAATATATGGTGCTAATGTTGCTAAGCTTTTTGTGAAGCCAGATTTAACGGAAATTCTGAATTGGTTGCGGAGTTGGTCACTGTAAATGGATTCAAAGCTGCATATGCAATAAATGATGGTGCAGAAGGACCCCGAGGATGGATGGTCTTCCCTTTCTTCTTCTGATATTTTCTTTGGATGCTTTGAAAATAACATCCAAATCTTATGTATGCCTGAACATTATCACTCAGAAACTTTATTGTGTAAATTTTCAGAATAGTGGTCTTCCATGGATACCACCAAGGAAAGCATTGAGTCTTGATCTTAGCAATTTGACAGATGTTATTGGTGGCACGGTCGTAGTATGTTTCTAAGCTTTTAGTTATTTGTTTACTGCATTATGGAAAATCTGTCTTCTGATTGAACTATTGGATCCCCGTTTGACTTAATCTCTCTTAGCCTTTCCTCCCTTCTTTTGTCAGTCTTACACTTTGAAGTCAATTTTATTGTTGTTGATGTCTTGATCATCAATACAATTTTAGATAGTATGGGAAACAATAAATTATATGAACTCAGTTGAGCTGGGGTTTTATCCTGGTAGGTTCATATGTTGGACAACTCTAATAAATATTCGGTATTTTATTCATTGAGAACATGGAAAGCAAGTTTCATTTGAAATTTTCAAACATTTACTACTTTGCCCAATTACAATAATATTACCCACTGTCCACAAGAGATGATGTGCTTTCTCAGTTATCATGGGGCCAGAAGCTTAACCATTAGCTTATCTTTTCTTGTAAGGATATTTGCCTTTATGTTTTCTGAAATGAACTTTATATGCTTTATGATGATGACTATTGTGCAGGAAGGTTTAGATAACTTGAATGTTACCCTTGGGATTGCTGCAGCCGCTGGGATAGGTTTATTGGCTTTTTCAGAGGTTTGGATGAAAACTCCTTAATTTTGTTTATTTTTTTCTTTCTTCTTGTTGTATTTGATTTTCTATGTGATATGATCAGAAATTGCATTTGATGGTTTATTACATCTTTTTAGATAGAAACAATACTCCAAGTATTAGGCTCAGCTGCAATTGTTCAGTTTGTGAGCAAGAAACTCCTATTTGCTGAGGTGAGTTTCCAATATTAACCGTGCCATATAATCCAAGTCCAGTTTAGAATTTTGCTAAATTGCTTCATATGACAGGATCGAAAGGAAACTGTACAACAACTTGATGAGTTCTTGAACACAAAGATTGCCCCTAAGGAGTTTGGCGATGAAATAAAGGTGTCTGAACTTCGTGTGAAATTTGCATTCTATTACTTTTCTTGAAAAGTCAACTGCAAATACTTCTGCAGAAATATTCGTGGTTATATCCTCTATTTATTCTGAATTGTCCGGAATTTCAGCAAATTGGCAAGGCTCTTCTACCATCCCCCGTGATTAGCAATGCTCTCCCTCCACCTGTTGATTCAATCCCAGAGTCTGCTCCCACTGATAATACTGTACAAAAAGCAGTAGCTGGTGATTCAAATGTAGCAAAAGATGGAAAAGCTACTCCTGAAATAAATTCAGTGCCCAAATCCGAAGTTAAAGCAGAATCGCTTCCTGGATTTTCAAAGTCACTTTCTCCATATCCAAGCGTAAGTATCACTTTCACTGCTTTATGAATTCTATAATTTTTCTGCTTCACTCTATTTGCTTGGAATTTGAAGGTCATGACATACTCATTAGTGGCTAATTATTTAATGCAATTTGGTAGATTTGAATAGGATACCATTTAAGGATAAACTAGTGTAGTAACAGTTCGGGCTAACCTCAAAATATCATATCTTAAGTGTGACCAAACCAAATTTACTATTTCAAAAAATAGATCATACCTTTGTTTTTTACTTCTTAAATCTATTGAGTAAATCAGTTATTTATTCCAAAAGCAAAAAACTGGGATCACTAGATTTAGAAAAAACCAAAATGGAACATACTGCAATAGGGGTTGCACATTCAAGAACACAGTTGCCGCAGGGGGAGGAATCCTTCGGCACCTTATGGATAGGGTTGAATAATAATTTATAGGTAATAGAAAAGATAATCTTGTAGGCAAGACATAATTGCTGATCCAATGAAATGTTAAGCATTTGTTGAGTTAATTCTGCGGTATATGCACTGAACAACTGCTCGCCTTCTTTTCCTTCCTGTTTGCAGTATCCAGATTTGAAGCCCCCAACATCTCCATCGCCATCGCAGCCGTAGAGTTGTAATCGCATAAAAATATAGCAGTTTGTTTCTATGACAAGCAGCTGTTGTCGGGGGATTGGCAAAGCTAGTTTGTGAAAATTTTCAGCTTACATAATATCTTAGATCCATAATAAAGAATAAAAAAAAAATTAAACTCCTATGAGGTATGAAACAGAAGTCTTTCATGGCCACTTTCCTTTTGTTTCTTATGCTACTTTGTGTAATCATTGGGTGTCTTTTGGTTGGGATTTATGTATTAGATATATTCAGATAAGGAGAATAGTATATCTTTCACAAGTTTTTGAGTTTGCAACAGAACAACTGTATGTCCATGTGCTTCTGCGTGCATCAAGGATGGAGGTAAAAACACGTCCAGTTTGTTTTACAAATTAGGTTCAACTCATCTCATCTCATTTCGTACTTTCAACTCATTTCAACCACTCATTTCAAATTTCAATTCATCTCAACCACTCATTTTATTACTATTCATAACTCATATCATCTCATCTCTGAATCCAAGCGGACGTTTAAATTTATATTCCTGAATATGCAACCTTGACAAGAGAATCTTATTTTGTTAGAATGGAAAGGCATATTTGTCTATGAATTTTCTTAAAAATTGCATTTTCAACATGTGATGCTTGTAATTGAAGACTAGTTATTCTAATGTGCTTGTTCTAGATTGGAGCATGGGCACCTTTAATGTGAGAGTATGACTTTGTAGTTTGTAAAATTTGTGTCCCAAGTCCAACCTCATCATATACTGGGAAAAGAACCAGAGCTTTCTTAAGCTGGTGCTTCCAAGGTCATCTCTTCTTAGGCGTCAGTTTATTTTTGTAGATTAATGTGATGAGTTGAGATAAAAATTAAAAATTAAATAAAATATTAAAAGAATATATATATTTTAATATAATTTTTATTTTGAAATTTGAAAAAGTTGAATTATTTAGATTATTTTGTGTAAAAATCTGAAAAAGTTATAATAAGTAGATGCGATAAGATGCGTTGATAAGTTTCCTATAAATAAAACAAGGCGAGTTCTTTTTTACAAGCTCAGAATGAATACTTATTGAACAACTGCCTCTTAATATATTAACGATTTGCTTAAACTGAAGTGAAGGGTTAAATAATATGGATGCTACTCGAACTCACTCGTTCTGGACCATCCGATGCACAAGTGACACGCAAGTATGGTTTTAACTGTTTTATTTATTAATAAATGACATATGATGCTTATTGTTTCATATTGATCTCTTCGTCGGGATCCTATTTGTTTACTGACGGAAAGAACTAGCGTGATACCTAATTACAACAAATCATAAGTTGACACGTGTCAAGAGGATTTCTCCCTGTGGCCTTGCACACTCGCCAATAGTGGCGGCAACCAATTTTTTTCTTCTAATGGCTGATTTGGATACACAAGTTGACTTGACAAAGTTTTTATGGTTTTTTTATTTTTTATATTGACGACTTGAAAACCCACTTAAACATGTCTAATCAACTTGTATGATTGAAGATTTTAATAATAAAAAAAAGTCTAAAATTAATTTCTCATATATTGTTTTTAGGATTAATTGCAAATTTAATTCGGTTGGTTTTTAAAAATGAGATGATATGAAATAAAAATTAAAAAATATTAAAATATTATTGTAATATATTTTTTTAATATTAATTTGTATAAAGATTTGAAAAAATATTTTAGAATTTGAAGAAATAAATTTTTTTATTATATTTTATATGAAAATTTGAAAAAGTGTAATGATAAATATGAGATAAATTTGAGATTTGTAAAATGTTATCTTAATTTTTTAACTCACAACATTTGCACCCGTATTTCAAAATTTTACAATTCGCAACTTTTGATAAAGTTTTATTACCTTACGTTTTTGGAAGTTGCAAAATGCAAAATTTTAAAATTCTAGATATAAATTAGGGTTGGGTGGAGGGGTAATGCCTCTCCACCCCACCTCGATTAGGCCAACGCTAGTTTTCTTTTTATTAAAAACCATCTCCATTTTTTTAACTCACCCCATTTACATCTAATATTTCAAAAACTTTAAATTCGCAACTTTTGTCAAAAAGATTTTATTATGTCAAACTTTTATGAAAGTTGCAATTGCAAAATTTTAAAATTCTTGTTATAAATTAGATTGGACGACAGAACACCGCCTCCACATGGTCAAGGCCGACGGGTGGCATATAGGCATATGCTCGCACTTAAGTAGGACTCAAGGATGGGCCTACTTAATTTCAAGTTTGCTCGAGATTTCTTTCCAATTTCCTTTTCCACATATTATGATTCTTTCTTTCTTGCCATCACAATATGTGTCTACTCTCTCTCTCTCTCTCTCTCTCAATAAATTAACATGTTAGTTAGTCACTTGGTAAGTCACTAGGCATGAAATTATGGGTGGTGGGCGAACAACTCTAGCGACCAATCACTCATTGTCTTATGGGATGGAGGCACTCATCTCTCGTGAGATAGGGCTGGTGTCTCCTCCTTCCCTCCCCCCAATTCGGTGGTAGTGACATCAGGAATTTCGGGTAATACCCGTTTAAATGTTGCAAAAAAAATGGGGCATCGATTTTTCATTTAACCCTAGTTTTTATAAGATCTTTAACTTTTTAAGGACGTTGACGACGTCGTTCTTGAGATCTTATTACTATAAGTCTATATTAAAACCGAAACGTAGTGGAGCGGGAAATGTCGTTCATTCTTGGGTATTTTGAAATTATCACTTCTCCCCGCTCTAGTTGCCTCCCTCCCCCAACCCCACCTCGGGTCTTTGCATATGTGTCAGTGTGTGTGTGTGAGACATAGTTGCTCTCAATCAAATGGCGAGGATCAAACATCCCGCTAACAGGAAAGGAAAATCAGGTCCTCTTTCTCTCTGTCTCTCTCCATACATGTATTGCTGTTTTGTGTTTATATATATTTCTTAGGGTTTGATTCTTTTTTCCCCTTTTTTGTGGTTTTGCTCTTTGTGATACCAGGTTCTAAAGGGGAATCGTCAACTTCACCTGCTCGGAGTGCGGTAACACTCTTTCTTCTATCTTCATCTTTTCTCTATGTTCGATTTTTCCTGTTTTCGTCCATCCGTTCAGAAAATTTGGAAAAAATGAGTGGGAGCTGGAATTCACCCTATTTTTGTCTTCTTAGATCTTGTAGAAAGTGAGACGTTTCTTTTAGTTGAGCTGAATGGTTACATTAGGCCTGGCTTAGTGTTTTTTTTTTTTTTTGGTTATTTTGAGATCATAAATATTGAGAAGAATTTAGCTGGCGCAATTTGCTTTACCTGTATTTCCTCAGTAAACAACAGAGCCTTCTACTTGGTAATATCTTTCCATTCTCTGCTTTTTGTACGAAAGGAAACATAGGAAACTAAATACAATATGAAATTTATATTCCCATGAGTTATTCCATCAAACGAAATATGAAACAAAAAAAAAGAAAATACTGAAAATTAAAAATTGAGTGACTCTTTGGGTGTTTTAGCCTGTACTTCCTTATTACATATTTCAAATTCAAGTGTTGATTTATTTTTTTATGCCAATATTGTTTACCTCGCTCTTTCTTGATGATTATGTAAATTTGTTTAAAATGTTGAAGCGTCCTGGTGGAAGTCCGAATACAGCTGGAAGTAAGTTTTTGTTACATTTTACTATTTACACATTTCCAACTTGTTTGATGATGATGATCATGTCAGTATTTATATGTGGTGATTTGATTATTCAATTGTTCTATAGCTCCGGGAACACGGAGGCAGGCAAAGAAGCGGCGCTCTAGGCCAGGAAGAGTGGCTCTTCGTGAGATTAGGCAATTCCAAAAGACTTGGACGCTGCTCATTCCCATTGCTCCCTTTGTTAGAGTTGTAAGTTCATTAGCTTAGCTACAACACTAAATGTGCACCTCACGGATTTACACATGTTGAAAGGATGACCTGATTTTTTTTTATAAGTGAAGAATAAACTCAAAATCCATTACTTGAGTACATAGGAAGTATACAAGAGGAACACCTAACTAGGAATAGAAAAGTTTACATGAAATCATGAAGACTCTGAACCATTGAACTCTTAGGAGGCTGTCCAAGTAGGATATCCCCTTCAAAATCAGAAGTGAAATCAATATATTCCTATTCGTTTGTTTGGATATGCAGCTCCCTTAACCGTACTAGCTTGAGGATAAATAGCAAACTTTTCTTCCATTTAGGAACTTGAGAGTACCTCTATACAGTTCTTTACTGTCATGAGCTTTAGCCAAATCAGACTTCGCCCTTTCACTTTAGGCTTGTAAGAAAAAGGCTTTTTTCAAGCTTGCAGTTGGTGTAAAAATCCTGGAATACCCTCATAATGTCTTCTTGAATCACATACCAACAATCTTGAAAGGACGAACAGACTTATGGATGGATACATTTCATAAAGAGATATCAGAGGATCATTTTTTGCTGTTGTTAGTGATGAGCAAGGGAAAGGATGCATTCCCCCTAATGGGATGTGTGTGAACCTGCAACAGTAAGTAAAATTACCCAACTAACTCCATCAAGCCCTGATCCTAATTAAATCTAGATTGGTTTATGGATACTCTTTGACTTATGGCAGGTTTGGGGCCTTAGATGAGACACAAAATTCTCATCTGTTCTCATGTTATCTCATCCCATCTTATTCTCAAAAAAAATTCAAATATAAAATTTTTAAACTAATTATTACAATTTTTTCAAACTTTCATATAAACAATAAAAAACAATTCCAACTTTGTCAAATTTTCAAACAAAAATTGTATTATAAAACTATATTCTTACAATATTTTAACTTTATGATATTTTTTTTTAGTTTAACTTTTTCTCTCATTTTCCAAAACCCAAAAAAATACTCAACAAAAACTAAATCACTACTATTCACAAACTATCTATTCACAAAATCTCATCTCATCTTACTCCCCAAACCAGCCATTGGTGGGGTCACTCACATGTATTGTCTTTTTAAGTTCTATCCTATATGATATCATTACCTTCTGTTGTCTCTCTAGTTAACATATCCTTTTTAACTACTACTACCAGTGTAGTTTTATGATTCCTGGCACTTTAACTCCTGAAGTTGAACTACATCGTTTTCTACTGGTAATCTTTAATCTCTGTAAAATCATTAAAAAATATCCAAAATTATTGTAGATACATGAATGAACAATATAAATTTGAAACTCATTCATGTAAATGACCATCATCAATTTGGAGTGGATTTTTTTTTTTTTTTTTTGTGCTTCTAACTAAATCCTTAGGATGTTGACTTGAACTCTCCACTTTAATGCAAGTGGAGCTATTGTTCGAGCGAATAGTGTATCAGGCACCTTATATTATCGGTTGAAATATTTTTGCAATTGCATTCTAGTTCTTTTGTAACTGTCCCCAAATGAATGGCTAAAACCTCAATCAAGAAAAGCTATGGTGCTGAAAATTTGGTATTTGTAGCCATAATCGAATTGGGGCTGTTAGTTATGTCAATACAATATTTGTGATAGATTTTTTTATAGGTAATTATGCCAGTTCTGTATTCAGTTTGACCATGCTGTTTTTATTTCTAAGGAAGAATAGAAGAAGATGCCTCTTTCTCTGAGTAAAACACCTAATTTATGACAAGTATATTGTTGTTAGGAATTGTGGAATCCTTTATGGTCTTAAAATGATGATTGCACTGTTGGGTGTATTCCTTGTTTACAGACTCAGACTTCCTCAATTTAAAATGTGTAAACGAACATTCTCATCTTATTCTTTTGTTATATTCATGGCCGGTTTGATCAGTATTTAGCATTGGGCTATGAAGAAGTTTGGCCTTTCTGTTGACTTTGGTCTATGGCATGCGTCAAGTAGTTTTGGTAGTGAACTTTAATTTGAAAATAGTCCTTGTCATTTGTAGGTAAAACAGATAACCTTTCAATTCTCTCCAGATGTTAATCGTTGGACAGCTGAAGCTTTAGTAGCACTGCAGGAGGTATATAAAATTTTTGTTATGTACCTATAATATATATTGGAAGGCTTGGAAGAGTGTAATACCGATCTCATTATCAACATGCATGTCTTGGGAATAATCATATGGATCCAATATTTTTATAATTTGAAGTTCTTTTTTGCATGCTCTGCTTATGAAATTTCTGGTCTTCCCAAATATCATTTGTTCTAATTGTAAACATATGTATAGTCTCTGCACCTAAAACTTTCTAATGTGTTTTTATTTTGACCACAATATGCTTGAGAAGGTGGCCTTAATCTATGGTAGTGACTGTTGAATAAAAAAAAAATACCGTGGTTTTTTATTGCTTACTTCTATTCGATATATGTTCTATTTGATAGGCACTCATGACTTGGTGCTCTGCTTGAGAGGCATCACTATTTTGTTTTCTGCTCCAGATAGTTCATAAGTATTAATCAATTCGGATGGGAAATTAACAAATAAAATATATTGGAATGAGCAAACATGATCAATGTAAATGGTTCCAAATACTTTGATACATTGACATAAATAGTACTCTTGATGATATTATACAAGACAACCTATCATTAGTTTTTCATGATAACAATCACTAATGGTCTTCTTTCTCTTTTTCTTCTTTGTTTTTTTAAAAGTAATTTTCCCAGAAAATACGCTGTTGATCATCAAATGATATCTGCAACATTTTCTCATTTTCAATTCCAGTACCTCGACATGCTTCTTGTTTCTGATGACTGTAATATACTGATCATCACAACGTACTAATCTCAGCGCATGCACCCTAATATTATAATATCAGGGTATATTGACTTGGGTGAATGGATTGAAGTTATTAATATCCGTTAGTCATTGAGAGATTTATACAGTACAATAATTGCTTCTTTTGTATGATATTGAAGCAATCTGTCTTTCAGTTGCTTTTATGCTTCGGTTGCGAATGGCACAACTATCCTTTTTAAGGCCTTAATTCTCTTCAAACTTGTTCTAGAGCTTCTGCTCTCCTCTGGAGAGGGATTATAAAGCCTAAGCAAATTACTTTTTTTTTTTTTTATATGTCGGGGAACCTCTCCAAGGCAGGACCCTCTCGGATCCACTCCTACAGAGTAAATCATGGTCCCGGGCACTGCACCCTCGAAAGTTTTCCTACATGAAACTAGTTAAATCGTTGGGCTTTTTACCGGGGGGTGTGGCTCTAAAGGATTGTTTGCAACCATGAGGTGTTGAACCTTGGACCTTGAGGGGAGTAATATCCCAAGACCAAGGCCTTCACCACTTGGGCCAACCCCTTGGGTTAAGCCTAAGCAAATTACTTGAGCTTAGTTTCAGGATTACCACTATCCATTAAATCATAGGCCACCACATATATTCTAACAGCCTTTCCCTCATTTACTTTGGGTATGACTAATTTACCCAAGATGATTTCCATAATTATAAAACTCATGGTCACTGAACTTTCAACTTTTGCTGGTGTACTTTCAAATGTCATGGGAGTTAGCTTGCTGATAGGTGATGATTTAATCTTGATGTACCTTGTTATATTCTTTGAACTCATGGACTAACATGGAAAGCAAGTTGGTTGGCACAGCAGAATCTGACTCTTGGTATAATGATATTGCAAAATGTGTCAATGAAAAGTGCATAGGTTCTCTCCTTTGGTAACACTGTTTACTGCTACGAGGCAAATTCTTGTATCTACTTCTGCTTTTTGTTTTGAGTTTTGATTACATCAAGGAGATGGCGCAATTCTGAACTTTTGCTAGCATTAATATACATAAAGACTATACCCTTATTGGTTTGTTTTATTCCTAGGCAGCAGAGGACTTTTTGGTCCATTTATTTGAAGATGGAATGCTATGTGCAATTCATGCGAAGCGTGTAACTTTGAGTAAGTTGAAATTTAGACCAACGAAGTTATTTTAGTCTACCTTTAGTAATATAATATGAAAAATTAAATGAATTTCCCTCTTATGAAATAACTTTTAAGAGCTTCAGACCAATTTTTAAAGATCATGGCTTGGCTAGTCTGATTGAAGGGGACAACTTGTTTGTCTCCTCAGGAAATGGAATATGGCAATTAGTTAACTGAAGGCAGGTAAAAACTTTGTAGATTGTGCTAGATAGAGTGTTATACCTTTTGGCGATCTCATTCTTGAAGCTTTTTTTTTTGTAGATTGTTTTGCACCTTAGTATATCTTTTGTAGATCGAACTTCATTCCGCTTAGGGAATTGGAAAAGGAGTCTATACCGTGTCAGTCCAGATAAAATGATCTGTTTCTCATTCAGAAATAGCAAACCAAATTTCACAATATATTCGGAAAGATCAGAGCTTCCATCCCCCTGTAATATTTTAGTGGCTTTTCCTATCTGAAGATTTTCTTCCTATGATTTACTAGGTTTTTTGCTGAAAAATTGTTGCCATCTTTTTAGCAAATATAACTTGCAAGTAAAATGTATTCTTCAGGAGTCTTCTGTGTACTTGGGGAGATTTTTTTTTTTTTTTTTTTTTTTTTTGGGGGGGGGGGGGGTGTTCTCTGGTCTCTTCAGGGAATGGTCAGGTTAATATTTTAAATAGAGTTGTGGGATTAGTCACCTGTTCAGATCAAAATTTGAGTTATTCTGCTGTCTCACTGGCAATTCAAAATATTGAAACTTGTTTCATTTGCTTTTTTACTTGCAGTGAAAAAGGACTTTGAGTTGGCACGTCGGCTTGGAGGGAAAGGAAGGCCCTGGTGAGAGCATTGTACAAGTAGCAAGACCATTGTTATTGATTGTGAACATTCTAGCGAGAAATTGTAACTTTTCTTAGACAGTAAATATCTTTTTGTAGTTTTAGCACTGAAATTAGGAAGTAGGAAGCAACCTCACTTTCTTTGATGGTATGCAATATCATATAATACAGATTGACCAGTAAGCATGTGATGGGATACTGGCCTGTAGAGGTTACTAAAGTTATTGAGATGAAATACAAATTGAAGTGTTAAATATTTTAGGCAACTATCTAGAGAAATCTGTTTCTTGTTCTGCTTTAGACTCTTTAACATATAATGCATTATATGGTGTTGCACAACAATTAGTATCTTCTTATGTGGCCAATTTTAGCCACTTTCAGTGCAACTCCAAGATTTCCTTTGCCAAAAATACTTCTAATAAGCAGTAACGTGAAATTCCGTTTCCATTGGAACCAAGTACCGATGTCTAATAATATGATTTCTTTCTTCAGTTTAGGCCTTTATGATCGTGATCTCTGCCACTGAAGCCAGTGTGGTAGTGTAAACTAGCGTTTCACCTTCTGTTTTTCCCTTTTGTTTCTCTTACTTTTTACTTCTAGTTCAGAATATTCAATACTCTTGAAATTATTATATTTGCAAATGACATTATTACACAGCGATTTGCTGAGACCAACATCGTTGACTTTGCTTGGTGTGAAAAACATAAACCAGCATCTAGTAATACAATATAATTGTGTGCCAAATGTGTGCCTGCAGAGTGTAACTCATGTATTCCATACTAATATGTGCACAGCCAAATTTATTTCTTTGGAGCTACAGGTTTCAAGGTACCTTATAGATGATCTGATTGCCTCGATGTCTTTTACACAAGCAAATGCTTGTAGCTCTGGATGTAGGATACATGTTTGTTTATTCTGAAATACACCTTTCATAATATTTAACATATTCCGCGTATCAACAAAAATTGAATTTGCAGTCCAATTGTGTGATGAAATATTCTTCTCATCAGTCACTATTCCCTTCCTACACCCCACGTGGACTTTTTTTTTTTCCCTCTCTTCTTTCTATTGACAAAAATTAAGAGCTTGACAAAAATGAGAGTTTGAGTTGAGAGAGAGTGTGATGAGAGAGAGAGGGGTCCAACGAGACTAGAGAGTGAAATGATAGGTAAAAATGATGAGGGGAAGTCTGATGAGGAAAAAAGAAAAAATTGAAAAAAATGGGTTTGATAAGATGAGAGAATCTGAGGAGAGAGAGAGCTTAATGAGAGAAAGGGTCTGATGAGATTGAGGAGAATAAAATAATGGGTTATTTTGTACGAAATGTGAGGTGTCTAGGGTGATCTGTGGACTTACTTTTATGTGATTGTGTTGCCATAACCTCCCTTCCCCGACCACGCGTTTCTAGACACACTGGGATGAGCTTCCATAAAGGACTTTCCACGCCATATAAGACTGAATTCCAATGTTAGGTACATGAAAAATGCTATTTCAGCAGCAAAAGATGGTCGCATGAACAAAAATGCAATAAGAAACCAAGTTATTACAACACACAAACACACATACAATTAGAACAAAAGAAGCCTAGGGATTTGTACCAGATCTTATGGTACATATACTAATTATTCGATTGTTAAACCACTTGTTCATTAGACCTGAACATGGGACGTAGAGCTAACTTACTTTAGAACTAAAATCTTTGCAGAGTAGACTCTTGGTCCTATAGAAAAAAGAAATTATGATTCTAAGTTTATTGTCCCGTTTGGTTGTTGAACCTCTTTACATATGAAATTCACAATATTTTTCAATTCAATATTTTTTTATATGTAGAACCCACAACCTTCTTCAATTTAATACTTCTTTATATGTGAAACTCACAATTTTTTTCAACTTCCTATAAATATATATAAGCTCGCCTTAACATCCAAATACATTTAAACTCATTTTAGATGGACTCTACAAAACTCACTCTACAATCTCAATTCATTACTATTTATAAATATCTTAACTCATCTCAGCTCAGCTTAATATCAAACACAACTTAAGTATTCTCTCTTGTATACTCAGTGTCTACTTGTGTTATGTTTATTTCCTTGATTTAATAAATTTTCTTTTTACCTATGAAAAAAAAAGGTAAATTATGAGTTCAAATACTATAGTTTGAATTATTTTTCATGAATATCCAAATTTAAGATGGGCATTAATTTTGAGTATTTTTTGGGAATCTTTCATTGCAAGTGTTTATTTAGAAGACAATTTGATTTTCATGGATGGATTTTTCTATCGGAACAAAGGGGACCAATTTTTCTGATCTTAATTCGATTTCAAGATCAATTATGCCTGGGAATTTATTTTTTATTTTTTGGTTTAATTAGTTTTTGGGATTACATTGTGTAGATATGTGGTATCAAATTCAAGGATTATAGGATAGATCTGATTATGAAGTGTGTATCTTTAGTTAAGTGCCTTCAAGGGGTTTGCGACAAGGGGGTCTTTTATCTCCTTATTTATTTTTATTGTGTGCAGAGGGTCTCACTACAATTTTGTATTCAACTGAAGCTAGAGACGAAATAAAAGGGGTAAAGGTAAGTAGGGGTGGTACAAGTATTAATCATTTGATGTTTGCGGATGACTGTATTATTTTTTGTAAGGCCGAGGTGAGGCAATGGAGAGCTTTAGGTCCGGTTTGGATTTAAGAATGAATTCAACTCATCTCAACTCATTTTCATTTCATCATTACACTTTTTCAATTTCCCATATAAAACACAAATTTCAGTATAGTTTTTTCAAATTCTAATACACATTTTTCAAATCCCAATTCAACTTTTTTAAATTTCAAAAATAATAATAATATTAAAAAATAAACTAAACTAAACTCATCTCAACTAAACTCATCTCTGAATTCAAGCAAGGCCTTAGAGAGTATGTTACAGTCTTATAAGGAAGCTTCACGGAAGAAATTAAACATGCAAATGACCTCCTCATTTTTTTAGCCCTAAAACTTCTTTAGTTGCTAAAGAAGAGTTGATAAATGCTATAGGGGCTGCTAGAGTTTGTGGGGATGCAGAGAAATATTTGGGGCTACCTTCTATGATGGGTAGATCAAAATATAAAAACTTCAGTAGCATAAAAGAAAGAGTGGGAAAGAGAATTTGCAGTTGGCAGAATAAGTTTTTGTCTCTGGATGGGAAGGAAGTCCTTCTGAAATTAGTTGTTCAAGCTATTCCTATTTATGAAATGTCTGTGTTTAAGTTGCCCAAGAAATTGTGTAATGAAATTTCCCAAATGATGGCTACAATCTGGTGGGGATATTTAGACAATAACAGAAAAATTCATTGGAAGAAGTGGCGTAAAGTGGGCATGGCTAAGGAGAAAGAAGGGGGGGGGGGACTGGGTTTTAAGGATATGGAAAGTTTCGATCTAGATATACATGCTAAACAGTTTTGAAGATTGCTTACCTGTCCGAACAGTTTAGTGATTAAAGTTACAGTGAAAAATATTACAAACATGGGGATATCCTTAGTGCTAAGGTGGGTAGGACATTTTCTCTAATATGGAGAAGCATTTGGAGCGCAGGGGATCTTGTTAGGGTAGGGATGACTTGGAGGTGGGTATTGGAAAAAATATCAAGACATGGGAGGATAGATGATTACCTGTTTCTTCCACACATATGGTTCAATCTCCTAAACAAAAGCTAAGTAGTTATGCTAGAGTTAAGGAGTTGTTGGGGTTGCGGGAAGATGGAAGGTTGAGGTGATAGATCAAATGTTTTCAAGAGAAGAGGTTCAAATTATTAAAGGATTGACAGTGCATTTTACAGGTTTTGAGGATAGATTGATTTGAAGTCAATTTAGGAGTGGGTTTTTTCCAATAAAATCTGCTTATTATCTTCACTGCAAGATGAAGGATGCTCTAGTGGGTGAAGGTTCAGAATATGGAGTAAGATTAGAAGGGTGGAAGAGCTTGTGGGGGTTGAAAGCTCCTAATGTTGTGAAAGTTTTCATGTGGAGAGCTTTGAGTGATGTTTTGCGAACAAAAGGTAATCTTTATAAGAGGAAGATCACTAATTCTGAATTATGCCCAATTTGTCAATAGTATGTGGAGACAAGCAATCATGTTCTTTGGAGTTGTGGGGTAGCCATGAATGTGTGGTCAAATAAGGATAATCTTTTATTGAAAGCTGTATGTTAGGAGAGGGATCTCACTAACATATGGGAAGAGCTTATACAAAATCTCTTGAAGGCTGAGTTGGAAGTGGTTAACTGTGTTTGTAGAAAAATAAGGATGAGGATAAACAATCTTGTTTTTAAAGGACTGTGTGATGGCCCTCAACGGGTGTGGAAATTGGCAAGATTGGAATTGGAAAGTTTTCAGGAGGCACAAGGGCGCAACAATGTAGTTAGTGTAGGGGGAAGGGATAATGATAGTAATCTGATTTGGTGTCCACCTACAGAAAATTAGTATAAGCTTAACTAGGATGCTACTTATGATGTACATGGTTAGACTATGGGAGGGGGTATAGTGATTTGAAAGGGAGAGCTTATTGCAATAGTTGGGTGGTCTTGAGATTTTGTGAGAAGTTCTATTCATGCTGAACTGTGAGCATTGGAAAGGGCTACTATTTTAGTTACTGAATCGGGTTTATCTACTACAGGTTTTGAGGGTGATGCTCAAGTGATAGTTCGTGATGTCAATGGCAAGGAGGTGAATCACTTGTGGCATAGTCAGATCATTGAAGATTTGAAATCCTTCTTCAGTAGTGTTGATATTTGGCAGATTCAATTCACACCCAGGCAAGGCAATCAAGCTGTACACATAATGGCAAATTTACCTCTTAACTTTGTAGAAGAGGTGGTTTGGTTGGAACATGGTCCAAGAGAGCTTTTGTTATGTATTGAACAAGAGAAATTTATACTGAATGCTTGAATATTAATGCAATGAAATATTTGATTGTTTGATTAAAAAGAAATACATTGTTATTGTTGATGCAAATTTCAGCGTTATTTGCAACACTTTGCAATCAACCTACAACCAGAAAGACAATCTTCAAGAACCAAATGAGAGATACTTCTAATGATTAAGTTAGAGAGAAGTTATGTTTTCTTAATAAAGTGAAATTGTGTTTGAAGTACATACTTGAGGGTGTATGTATAAGGACTCAGGTGCCTTAGCATTGAATCTTCTTTGCTTTTGCCTTACTTTTTTACTACAAGGTCGATGTAGAGGCAATGCTCTATTACTTTTGCATTTGTTTTCGAAATGTCCTTGTCATTCCAAATGACACATGCCTGTTTAGTGAGAAGCCACTTTATATGCTTTCTAATGTTAGATACTATATGAGTTTCGATTCTTGCCGTTACATTTGGTCAGTTGCGATTCGAGGTGACCAAGTCTAGATGCTTAGGTTCTACATGCCGCTTTAGATTGTTCTCATCCTAAGTCTTGATCACTCGCTTGATGAGCTCTGGTAGCGGTAGAATAAGATCTTCGCCTACTCGTCCAACTTATTCGGTGTGAACCTCTCTATTCTTCAATTCTTGCTTATAGCCCTCATGTGCCAATATTTATTTGTTTCAAATCTCTACAACTCCTGGGCTTTTTAAGAACTTTATTTTAAAATGGTAGGTTGAGGTGGTCGCCTTTATCTTGTTTAGGGTTAGGCGCTTAATGATTGCATTGTCTGATAAACAGGCTGTCAAACACTAGGAAGTTATCATCGTCGTTGTAGTGCAAGGCCCGATTCTCGCCATAATGGGCGACATGATGGTGTCAACAAGCTGTGCCATTTCTCTTAAGAAACATTTCAATTGTGAAAATTGGTTCCTTACTCAATCTCTATTCTTTTAGACGAGTCCATGTATAGGACATTCGCCAAACTCCCGTTGTCAATTAAGGTCTTGCAAGTGGTGTAATTGGTAACGAGCAGGATGACCACCAGAGTGTCACCATGTGGGTATAACATACCCTTGCAATTGTCAATGCCAACAGATATGGACACCTTTTGGGTCTTGGCCAGCTTCAAAGGTGATCCAATTGTGAAGACCTCTGCGTACCTAGCTTTCCTAGTGTGGGCATTTTTGGTTAATGATGACGCTTTGCCCTTAGTAAACCCTTTAGTTATAGTCAGGATCTTGCCAGTGGGCTAATGTGGTCTAGCGAGATAGCAATGGGGGTCACGCCCTCTTTTGGTGCTATTTTCCCTCCTTAGGCTTTCACTTTTACTTTTGCATCTCTCTAGTGATCTTTTTTTTCTGTTTCCTTGTCAATCATCTTTCAAGTGATGGTTGATGCTTGGCGACGAGGGCACCAATCCTCGCTCTCCCGCATTACCTCTATTCAAAATTTAAAGTTGTGACAATCCTCAACATTGTGATTTAACCACACACATTATGTGGTAATGCAATAACGGTTGGGCCTTCGTCCGTTGGTGTTCTTGACATTGGCTGTGTGGGCTTGTGTTTCCCCTCCCCAATTTCTTATTGGAATGTACTATCCTTATATACCGGCCAAGGATGTGAGAGCTCTTTCTCGCTTTCAATCTTCTCATTTACTTCTTGTCCATTCCTCCTCTGCTCCTTCTTCCGCCTCTGCATTCTTCTTTGTGTTGCCCACTCATCCATTTGTGGATCAGTCCATGCCTTTAACTTATCTCTAGCGTTTAAGAAGTTGTCTGCCTTGTCCATGAACTCCTGCAGAATCATCAACATCTTTCCTGCCCCCACTGTCATGAAAGGGCTTCTAGGCCACACTCTATTAGTGTTATCTTTTCATTCTGGTCATTGTCATCCTTTTTTGATTGTACCAGTTAAGGTATTCCTTCAATCTTTCATCCTCCCACTACTTTATTAGGAGGAGATAGCTAGTTGGCTACTTCCTCCTCCTACTAGTCATGAATTACATGAGGAACTACCTACAAATTCTTCAAAGTTGGTGATTGACTCAATTTGTAGATTCTCAAAGCACCTTCTTGCCATGCCTTTGAGGATCAATGGGAAAGCTCGTTATGCGATTTCCCTTGGGAACCTGTGTATACTCATATGAGCTTTGAAGCAAAGTTTTAAATATTGTTTCGTATTGGCCACTACAATCGAAATTTACTATGTTGGAGCAGTACCCAGTACGGTGGTGATGGGTGTTTTGTACCAGATTAAATACTGGTCAAATACTGACCTATTTTCGAATTTTGCCCATTATAGGAAAAATAGGTCTGGAATGTTAACTAAAAGTGAATTCCATAGTGATTTTGTAGTTAAGAGTGAACTTAAAGGGTTTTTTTCGTAAATACACTTTTTCTAGACAAATCTACTTTTAGATTCTATCTATTTGGGTTTGCCAATTTATCTGATTACGAGACAATAGACTTGCCTACATGTGATGTGTGCCAGGTACTAGACAATAGTTCTTCCACGTTTGCTAGGTACTAGACAATGTGATGTGCCCAAATTTTCTATCAGACTAAAATGTAATGTGTGCCTATTGTCTATTTGGTAGGCCTTTCGATTTGGTGCTTCACAAACAAGTCTACCAGATTTGTTTGATTATGAGGATTATAAAAAAAAAATTACAATAAACTCAAACTATAGATTGATAATATATATGTATATATATTTATATATAGATGTATGTATATAGGGTATGAATTTGGAGAAAAGACGTTGCATTGGGTGTAACATGAGAAAAGTCACATGCAATTCCATGTTTTTTTTATCACGTATATACATTTTTAAGACATTATTTTTATTTTAGAACATAGTTTATATATATAATTAATTTATCCATATATAAGTTATCCCGAAACAATAAATATTGAAATATTTCACTCTAGTATCTCGACCAAAACGATTACCAATACGGTATTCAAAACATTCATTTGAAGGCTTCCATATACTTTAATAAATCTTTGACAAAAATGATTGGAAGCATCCACACTCATCACACTTACCCTCACATGAACAGTAACATGTTATTGTTCATGTGAGGGTGAGGGTGAGTGTGATGAGTGTGGATGCTCCCTAGCAATGCTCAATCTTTAAACCCAATGTAAAGATCGCTTTGTGGGACCTTAAGTTTTGGAGGGAAAGGGACCATCATTATCTCTCTAGTGTATGGTAGATCCATGCTATTGAGCAAGTTATCGATTGACGAGAATGCTCCCAGTCGCTTTATCATCTCTCTTGTATTTTTCCATTAGGTCCTTTAGACTGTTGTGCATCCTCTTCTTCTAGTCTTAATAGTGTTACTTGGCCCTCCTTCACTTTGAGACTTCTCATCATGTTACTTATCTTTGTCTCAGTCTCAGTCTCATTCTCCTCCTCCTTTCGATCCTATATCCCTCCACTTCAAGGCTTCATTCTTTCTTTGCAGGGCTTCCATTTCCAACGTCATCTTCTTCAGCTTTTCTGCCATTTCTATGGACTTCATATTGATGCTATTGTTTATTTGCCTATCTAGCGTAGTTGCCTCTAGTCATGACGCATATTGGAGCATGTGATAGTAGGCATCTAGGTCTAACCTCAATAGCAATTTAGTTTGTATAAGAGAATTCTCGATCTCACAGATAATGCCAAACTGTTGGTACAATTTTCAGTGATGCATGCAATACTTCCCAATTAACTTGAAACTAGAGCAACAATCTCGGGAACTCAATGGGGAATACTTTGATGATTAAGTTAGAGAGAATTTATGTTTTCTTAATTAAGTGAAATTGTGGCTACAGTATATATTTGAGAGTGTATTTATTAGGATTAGGGGTGAGAAAAAAATTGGTGAACTGATAAACCGAACTAGACTGGATCGAGCCGGTAGGTTTGGTCTGGTAGTGAGTTTGATTCGGTCTAGTACCACTTTTATTTTTCTTAAAATCACTCAAAATCGGTCTGGTTTCAATTTTTCTTTTCCTAAAATTGGACTGGACTAGATCAATTCACATATATATATTTTAATTCTTTATATTATATATAATTATATAGTCATATATAAAATAGTCGTATTATATAATACATTACTAATTAATATAATATTAAATTTTAAAATCTTATATCACTATAGTATATTGTATTAATAGTTATGTTAATATTATTTCACTATATATTATAACATATCACTATAGTCTATAATATAATTATAATATACTATAATATATTATCATTATAGTGTTATATAATATAATATACTATATTATATAATATATTAAAATTAAAAAATTGGATCGAACTTGTAATAACCCGGATTTTTAGACATCCGCTTAATTTTCATATGTGGGATGATTATGTCTCTCCAAGACTATTTTTAGGAATTTTTGGGATATATGTATAGGATTCTTATATTGAAAGGTTGGGAATAAGGTTGGGTATAAATGTGACTTGTATTAAGGTGAAAAAGTGCCTAGACCCGAGATCTCGCTCAACTCTCGCTTGATGTCTGGCTCGAGCGAAATACAGGGACAGACAGACGTCTTTTAGTAGAATGGTCATAACTTGCTCATTTGAGGTCGGATTTGAGTGATTCAAGAGGCTATAGAAAGATAAGAGGATTATCTACAACTTTTATGTTTTGAGGTTTAAGAGATATGGACTTTATCAAATAAGAAATAGAGATTGAAGTACCAGGTCTGAATTGAAGATAGATAAGTATTGACTTGAAGTTGACTAAGAACATTGGATAAGATTAAGCCTTTGGATTATTTTCTCAATTATCCTAAGATCTGGACAAGTGTGTAGAGATGTGGAAAATGAGGAGATTTTATTTAGTGAATTTCGTGTGAAATAAGATGAATCATCTATCCAACATTTGGTGTACCCGGATTGGTGTTCTCGGGTTTATCTGTCGAGTTTTATTAGAAAAATAATAACTTGGTCATATGAACTCCAAATGAAGTGATTCCAGTTCCTATAGAACCCTAAGACATAGATCTATAACTTTTATGACTGGAGGTTTTAGAGAATCGAAGTGTATCAATGGATTAATTGGGCTGGAATGGGACTGATCTGTTTTAAGTGCAAACTGGAGCTCGAAAATGAATCACTCCACCACCTCACCTTAGATGTTCGAATTTGATTGGTTCTCCTCATGGTTATCTGCTAGATACATGTATGAGAGCATGTGTTAGGTGGAGAAAGAGCTTCTAGAAGAATAATTAGTTTAGAACCAAGCAAGAGTGAAGGACTAATCTGATTAGCCAAAACAGTCAACTATCCCCTTTGTTTCCAACCAATTGGTAACCAAACCTTGGGAATTAGGTGATGAGATATTTTCCAGCCACTCTAAGGGTGCTAAGGGAGTCTTGGACGTGTGGATAAGGGTGAGGAAAATGTTCTAGAAGTCTTGAGGATGCAAGGAAGGCCAATGGCCAGCTAAGCTCATCTTGGGTATTTTAGACTTTTTGGAGTTTACTTGTATATCTATATTTGGTGATTATTTGGGGCCATTGATCTAAAATGATTTTAGATGAGGAAGAAGCATAGCCATAGGATGAATATCTTTGGAGATCATGGGAGATTTGGATGAGGATTAGACTAACCAAGGTTGGACAACACACCACACCTCACACGGTTTGAGACTAACCCATTGCTTTGGTTTGTTTCCTTCTCTTTTTCCCCAAGCCATCTATTCCTCTATATATATAGCTATCTTCAGATCATAGGAGACCTTTTGGGAGGAGGAAGTCACGTTCACTTGGAGAGAAAGCCAAAGAAAAAGCCTCCTTAACCCTTGAACCTCCAAACATCTCCTAAGTGAGCTAAGTGAGTGCTTTGAGGAGAAATGTTGCAAGGGCTAGTTGGATCATTCAATCAAGCTTTGGAGAAACTTGTAAGTATACAATTTAACTTAATCTTAGCATAGAATAGGTAGATTATTGATGGAATTTAGTTTGTTGTTGGTTGGAGCTTGAATTAGGCTTGAATGATGTGTTTGGAATCTATGGTGTTTTGGATATGATTTGGTGATGGTAAAGTGTTAAGAAAATTGTAAGGACCTAGAATTATGTTCTAATGAGTGAAAATAAGGTTGGTGTGAGAAGATTGCTTGATTTAGGTTGAAAAACCCCTTGAGCCGTGATCTCGCTTGACTGTCGCTTGATACCCGCTCGAGCGAGTTCCAACCCGTGACTTCGCTCGACACTCGCTCGACAACCCGCTCGAGCGAGATACCCTGTTTTGCTTAAATTTAGGGTTTTCTTAGAATAGCAGTGGTGTTTCAAATGGGTAGAGTTATAGGTGAAAATAACTCATATGATTAAGAGAGAAATATAAAGAAAGAAAACAATTTATATAAAGAATATGTTCCGTGTCATGACGGGGACGGCGATACGTAACGCCCGGACGATTGACACGAGACTCATCATAACGGGGACGGCGATACGTAACGCCCGGATGATTGATGAGTATGATTGATAAGTTAGTCACGTCATGACGGGGACGGCGATACGTAACGCCCGTATGACTGACGTGCCGGCAGGGACGGCGATACGTAACGCCCGTATGACTGACGTGCCGGCAGGGACGGCGATACGTAACGCCTGTCGTGATATAATAATATGTTTTGTGTCATAACGGGGACGGCGAGACGTAACGCCCGGATGATTGACACTAGACTCATCATAACGGGGACGGCGATACGTAACGCCCGGATGATTGATGAGTGTATGATTAATGAGTTAGCCACGTCATGACGGGGACGGCGATACGTAACGCCCGTATGACTGACGTGCCGGCAGGGACGGCGATACGTAACGCCTGTCGTGATATAATAATATGTTTTGTGTCATAACGGGGACGGCGAGACGTAACGCCCGGATGATTGACACTAGACTCATCATAACGGGGACGGCGATACGTAACGCCCGGATGATTGATGAGTGTATGATTGATGAGTTAGTCACGTCATGACGGGGACGGCGATACGTAACGCCCGTATGACTGACGTGCCGGCAGGGACGGCGATACGTAACGCCTGTCGAGATGAGTTAGTCACGTCATGACGGGGACGGCGATACGTAACGCCCGTATGACTGACGTGCCGATGGGGACGGCGATACGTAACGCCCATCGAGAATAAGAAATAAAAGAAACCTATGGGGTTAAGAAATAAAGTGAAAAGTATAAGTATAAGTATAAGTATAAGTGAGAAGTAGAAGTTTGTATGTGATGTTGGGTCTAGCTAAGATCTAAGGTTGTATGTGATGTTGGGTCTAGCTAAGATCTAAGTTTGTATGTGATGATGGGTCTAGCCAAGATCTAAGTTTGTGTGGTAAGATGGGTATTTGACTTGTGGTGTTCCATAAGGTATGCTTATAAGTGATATGTTGGTGAGTATGATTATTGATGGTGATAGTTGAGGTTATCTATGCTTTATTTCGTTAACTGTGTACTTACTGAGATTTCTAGTAAATCTCACTCTTTTATGTTTTATCTCTTTTATCTATCATTCCTTATGGAATGATAGATGTTGTTGCAGGGTTAGATAAATTGCATTGAGACTCGGTCAGCACGGGAGATTCTGAGGTACCCTGAGGGTCCTATGGAATGCTCCTCTCCGGTTGAGATGACCCCGCGTACGTAATCAAGTGAAGATGTAAGAGTACTGGATGATGGTAGGATATGAGTTTTGTTTAGAGAAAACTAACTGGGTTATGTAAGAGATAATACAGAATATTGTTGTAAATACGATGTTATGAGAAGTGTGATTATAGTATGCCATGTGATCTATTGATGCGAGAGTTAGATCTCTTTGCTCATATTGGGAATTTACTTCTTCCAGCTGCGATCGGCATTGCATTTCATTAGTAAGCTTAGATGCATGCATGCTGCTTTTTATTTTTACGTAGGATAAGTAGCCTTGTGTTGCTTGTCCGGATGCGTCGATTTGCGTTGTTTTCAATGCGAAAAATCGGGGCGTGACAGAACTAGACTGGAATCGATAAAATCGGGAGTATCGATCTAGGGGATAACTGGCATGGAATCGATTCTTGAAAATGCAAAATCAATTATACCGGTTCGGTCCCAAATTGTCTAAAACCGAATCGAACTAAACTGATTACAACCCGAATAAGGACTGAGGTGCCTTAAATGGCATGATTCTATTCGAGGGTATGCTTTCGAAGTTGATACTGTCATCCGGATGAGTGTGTTTCATCATGACTCATTTTGTCAACATGAATCCTTGTCTGAGATAGGCTCCGTTGGCAGAAGTTCCTTATTGATTACGATGGTCCCCTTAAAGCCTTATCTTAGGATTCTAGATTGTGCATTTCGTTTAACTTTACCCTTTCGTCACTGATATCACATGTACTCTCATAATTGTGTCTTTGGCTGCCCATTACTATTTAGGCAGTGCTATGTATAGTCCAAAAAATTGGACTCTTTTACAATCCAAATGATAAATGATAGAAATGTCCCAATTTTAAAATAAATTTCATCAAAATATCCTTATTTACAAATAAAAAACTCCTATAATCTATCAAATTCATTTCATCTACCCATGAAACGGGAGTATTTCATTTAGGCCTATATGTAGTCTACATATATGGACTACAAGGTATTATTCTTACCATTTTCTCTACTGCATATATAGAAGTACCTCATTAGTCGCCCATCAATCTTTTCTATTTCACTATAAGAAAAATGAGCATTTGTGACGAATTATTTATGACAAGAATGAATATTTGCAATAAAAAATACTCATTTAAGTAGGAATAGTCATTTTTACAATAAATAATTGGTTATAAATAAACAATTTTCTTATAGTACGAATATTTATGCCCAACATGTACCATCTAGGTTCTTTCATATATTCTACCGTTAGGAAAACTGTGGTTTGTGCTGGCATTTCTTTTCTTATATTTTTCTTCAGTTTTTTTTTTTTTTTTTTTTTTTTTTTTTTTTTTTAATGTGCTATAGATTGGTTTGTAAGATTTAGACAAATGCATTTAATCAATCGGTGCAATTTTATGATTCTCGACCCATTTTTGGTTTTGTGCTTTTGTTTTTAATGTCCAAACATGTTTTTATTATAATCTATTTGAGGTTGTTATCATTGTGATTTCTTTGACATTTTAAATTTATAGTCAAGTCTGTTATTGAGGAGCCAGGAAATAATGATGAAGAATATTGATGAAAGGTATTAACTTAGTTACTTTTTTTGTTTTTTTTTTTCTAATCAAGTATTAACTTAGTTACTTGTTCAATCATAGTATATCATGTTCCCCGTTGACTATGCTACTTCTTTCTTGTCCCAATTGACCTAATTGGTATGAAGAATCTAATTTACATTTTAATTAGATTTCAATGCTCCTAGATACGGGTCAAATATTAAAGACGATAAACTTTGATTGCCAATCATCCTTGTGTTTGCAACTTACCATGCCGGCCTAGAATATGAACATTTCTTTCACTTCTGATGGTGAACACTATTTAGTCTATTTCCATTTTAAGAGCTCCAATTTTTTTTATCATCACAATTTTGACTTAAATACATCCACCTTAATATGGTTTTTTCTTTCTAACTTTCTTTCCCTTTATCTAAAACCCTTATTCTCATTTGCTTTAGAAATCTAAAAAATCTAAAAATAAATTGAAATGAGGTGAGATGAAATCATCTAATCTCATCTCAACTCATATCAATTTATTTTAACTCAATAATCTCACTATTATTTATAAATTATCTCAATTCATCTCATCTCAATATCTAAACAGACACTTAAGAGTACAATCTCGTTACTAATATTTCTTATTTTTTTCAAGAGAGGCTACCTCCCTTCTCTTCCCCTCCTACAGGCCATTCATGTGCATTTTTTTTTCTTCAATTTTTTTTTGTCATTTCCTTTTTTATAAAGTTGGAGAATGTTTGATATATAGCCTTTCTACTACAATACACATGCCACACCACTACACTTGTCAACTTCCAATCTAGAAAATGGGCCAACAACGGCAACCAATTGACAAGAGCATGAGCCTCACATGCATGAGTCTCACACGTCGCTCTGATTCTATAACTATGTTGATAGCATTACAATACTGGCGGGTCCGTTGTCTTTAGATTTTCAAAATCTGCATAACTCAACCCCATTTCCATCGCTGTGTCGCTCATCGGCGAATACAGTATTCGATGTCGTTTGGGTGTCAGAAATTATTTGTATTTTTGAACTCTAGCTATCTTAATATATTCTTACTTTTCTTGAACGACAATATATATATATATATATAAAGAGAGAGAGAGAGAGGAGAGAGAGAGAGAGAGAGAGAGAGGTAAAGGAAGTTGAGCTTTTATACAAAAAATGCAATGTTTATAGTGTCTTTTGTTTGTTTTTATGGTTTAACGTCATAACTAATTCCTTCAAAACTCTTTCTCTCACTCATTACTATTATCATTGCAACGAAGTTCCACCATCTTTATATCACTACAAAAGGATATATCCACAATATTTTGTGTTAACCTTTTTGTCTACCAAATCATTTTCCAACATAAGTATTGGGCTTGCTGATGAGTGTTTTGTAGCTATCAACTGCGACTATGCTCTTGAACTTATGTGGGTGTAAGAAAGATGGTTGTTGGTGGCTGGGTCACCTTCGATGCCAAAGTCAGAATCTCCCAATTCAAAAGGAAAATTAAAAAGCAGTGGAGAGCTACAGAGAAAGAGTATTGAATGTGTAACCTATTTCTTGTCTTCAGCCTTTTTTAATATATCAAACTCCTCATAAGACCTCTATATTGTTGTTGATCACCTACGTTTCGAGCAGCGTGGCATCACATTTAAGGTAACTGCTCTATCCAGCTACATGGACTTGACCTTAAGGTTGGCCACTCCAAGCTGCATGCAATGTAGTTGATCTGCATAGGATCTCGACCAGTCTGTCTCTCATTAATGTTTTGTGACTGAGAGACTGTCAGCTGCTTTCTCCCTTCTTGGACCTATCTAGGCCTCTCTCTTTGCCCTTTTTTTGGTCCCCTTTTATGGGTTTTGGGCTTCAGCATAGAAAACCTTAGCCTGGCCACAATGAGTGCAAAAATTTCCTTTCCAGCTACCTGACAACTTCTGCCAAGTGAGAATGGAAGGAATTTAATTCTCCCACATGCTCCAATTTCATTTCTTGAATTTGTTTTATGGCTATACATTCCCAAATTTCAAGGACTGGTGTAACAGTTGCATCCCCATTTCCCATCACTCTTTCTCTAAGGGCTATTTTTCCATCGTGCCTCCTCTATTTATTCTACTTTCTTGACCTTGGAGTGGTTTTTGCTCTTTTTATTGTTCTTGCATCCTTTTATCATTGCATCTCCATCTTGCTCAAACACTTACTAGAGACTCCTTTCCAAATATGTTCCCTATGGCCTCCAGGAACACTTTCAGTTACGAGTCTTCCTCCTGTGACGTACATAGATGGTTCACTATCATCAAACCATGACCCTCGATGTGCTATGCAACATGTAAGGAACCCCATCGGTTGGTCTTGGAGGTTACAATGGTAGGCAGTGAGGCCATTGACCACGAGGGCAACCTCGAGAAAGAGGTCCTATAATTCGGCATGTTCTTGCATGGCACGTGACTCATTTTTTGTTGCCTTGTCCTTGACTCTCTAGTTTTTTTAGGCAATGTGGCATGGCGTATGGTCTTGGAGTCTACCAGAGAGGACTACCAAGTCCTGATTGTTTAGAAGTTTCTATTCACAAACATTGTCTGCATGTTAGAGGGTAACATTTGCAACTTATATTCCTACCCCAAATTTCAACTTGCTCGAATAAAGAGACAATCTCTTCAAAGTTGGAGGGGCCTACTAGTAGCTTGGAGTAGTTTGGATCTTCTCCCCTGAAAGCAACACTTGCTGTATAATTCTTTTAGGATGTTCTTAGTACCCTGAGAAACAATCAAAGGAGGGGAGCTTGGTGGTGATAAAGATGATGAAGAGCTAGAGGCTACATTCGTTAAGGTGCCTGGAGGTGTTTAAGTATTTTCGAGAGCTGGTGACTAAAAGATTGTGTCGGCCTCGAGGATTGTTTTTTGTTTGCTGGAGAAGCAACCCAGGATGGTGGTGATCGCATCCTATGCTCCTTTCGCACCAGCTCAGGCACAACTTTTGTTGATAGGACACCTTTTGATCCCTCCGCTCTCTAGGCTTCTCCCAAGAAAACCCTCTAATGTTGAGTGAAAATGGGTCATCGTCTTCTTCATCTTTGTCCACCCTCTCGATCAAGCAAGATTCTTCCTCAACTACCGATTTCAGCGATGTTTCCTAATTAGTTGCCCCGTGAATGACAGCCTCTTCTTGTAGTTGGGAGGGTGAACAAGCCGCGACCCTAGGACAGAAGGACCCATGGCAATGCGCACTCAAATACATCCTATGCTCCACCTTTGGCCTTCCCAGTAGGTCAAGATCGCTTTGTCGTCTTTCCATTTGGGAGTGCATGGCGATGATGCTTAGGCGGAGGCAATACGAGGGATTGTCGATCAACTTAACAACATTCTTTACCAAGTGAGGTTCTTCTTTCCATTCTATATATTATGCAGATTCACTTCTGAATTTCTGGTATCTAATTATCTCTACTTTTCTTCACAGGGGTTCAAATTCTTGGCAGCCTGGGTCGTGGACAGGAGGGTTGAGATAGAAGATGAAGCTGAGTCCTTGATCAAGTTGGACGGGCAGGCGACCGTGAGATGTTTCAGCTTAAGCCCGCATTGGGGCGCACCGAGATGGTCTACGAAGAGATCGAGGTTAAGAACAGGCGCTTGCAATGGATAATTAAGGACCTTCGAAAAGAGCAGTCCAATATTCATTTGAGCAGAGGAGGTGCTAAGGCATGTGGTATTCAGCATTGAGACCGTTGCCAAAGTTGCTAGGGAGGAAAGGGGTTAGGATCCTACATAGGCGCTCCACCTTGAGGAATAAACAAGGCAATCTCAACAACGTAGTCTACACTATGTTGCCATGCTAGTAGAAACTTCAGATGTCCATGATAATTTGGACACGCGCCTTTGACGACTCTAATCTAGGACAGATGTGTTGATGATATAGAATGTACTGCTATGATGTGATAAGAAGAAGGTCGTGGACATGTATGTTGAGTTGTTTGTGTCCCATCTACAAATTAATGAGGAGTTAACGTCTAGTGATGAGCGAATAAAGAAACTTGAGGCTGAGCGTATGGTGGTCAAGCTACTTTGTAACAGGCCTAGAGCCATGAGTACTCTGGAAGGCTAGAGAGTATAAAGGGCATCATGAGGCTAACCCCCATGATACTCATATACCCTAGATTATTCTCAATTCATGCCTACTTGAAAGGATCACAAGTCCCTCGACTTGAAGACCCAAGCAATGCATCGAGAAGGTAAAAGAGAGAAGCAAGGAAAGCCCCATCTCTATCTCTTCCTGACGAGGAGTCCGTTCATGGTATAATAATTCCTATTCTTTCAAAAAATACTTGAAGAAAAATAGGAAAGATAGGGGTGAGTTAGGTTTTAACACTTGAATAAGAGATTTACCACTTAGAACAGACATACAATTAATCAAATAATATGCAGTTAAGACAGCTTCTTACTAGTATTAACTACCTTCATCTTAATGAGAAGAGCAGGCTCCAAAGATGCTAATTTTTTTGCTCAGCTACTCCATTCGGAGGTGATAAATGGCTTGATGAATTGTTTCATTTTCCACACACTAGCCCCATTCACTTGCTTCTCATAGAGTCTGTACGTACACAATGCCTTACAACTATGAATAGTATAGTGGGATTGAAACACGAGAGTGCTCGCCCTTTCTTTCAAGTAGGCCACTTTTTTCGGAACGCAGTCCAAGATAACCATG
Source organism: Platycarya longipes (assembly GCA_036559045.1). Lineage (NCBI taxonomy): Eukaryota > Viridiplantae > Streptophyta > Magnoliopsida > Fagales > Juglandaceae > Platycarya > Platycarya longipes. The sequence goes on along the minus strand of CM071789.1, from coordinate 11,777,511 downwards.
ATCGTGGATATTATACTTTAGGCCCCTTTACTGGATATTATACTTATTAGTAAAGTGCTAGCGCCCCTATAGAGTAAGTCTATTTTGCTATCAATGAAACCAAAAGAAACACAAAAACCCAATGCGTTTTTATATAGATCGAGACTTGTAGCTTGATTTTTTACCCATTCCATAATGGGAAGAATTGTCGGAAATCATTCGATAACACTTCTTCCTGTTTCTCAATGATATCCGATGATCAATTCCTATGAAACTCTTTCATTTCATAGAAGTCTTTTCTTATTCTTACAAATCAAATTGCATTTCCTATTAATTTATCCCCTGATTCCAACAACTTTTTGAGATGAGCCCGATTGCTTTGTAAGTGAAATAGGGGTGAGTTTAACTAAACACCAAGTCTTGGAGCTAAGCTTGGGATTTCCTTAAGCGAGTTCAAGGAAGTGACATGGAGGTAGCCTTAGGTAAGGAGCTAACAAGAGAAACAGGTCTCTGCGTCTTTTGGTAGTGGGAGACAGAAGGCGGATTGACGCATCTGAGCAGGTAGGTAATACTTAGTGCTCGGGATGCTCTTAACCTCTGAAAGTGAGACCTATTGGCAACAAAGTTCCTGGTTGAATGGAGCACAAAGAAATAAGGATCACTTTGAGAGTTCCACAATAGGAAATTATGAATAGAAGTAAACTTTCCACATTTTTTCTCCAGTTATTGGAGAGGTTTTGTAAGGGCTTAATCAATGATCATGGGGTAGGCAAGGTTCCCTCCTTTGAGTGATGGTTGTTCTCATTTTCTCTCTCTCTCTTTTTTTTTTTTTTTATCACCAACTACTAGGGGTTAGTACCTTGTTACGCTTCAATTATATAATAAAATATAGTTTTTAGCATTCTTTACATATGTAATCGCTAGTTCACATTTTCCTAATTGGCCGTCGCTTTAAGGTTCAATTGAATATGTTACATCATGGCATGTCTTCTGTGCGTGCTTGACTTTACATGGCATCAACCTAACCAACTAGGAGAGATTTGAATTCAATTGCATTGGATGGTGATTAGGGATTGGGACACCAAGTAGAGGTGTTTCATATGCCACCGTTGGGGTTCAAGTGTAGAGCATCAACCTGAGTATTAGGCAGGATTTGAAATTGATCATGCTGGGTGAAGAGGTGGACTAGGACACTTAGAAGAGGTGTTTACCTCATGACCACTGAGATCTAAGTACAAAGCACTTACCTGAGTAACCAGGTAGGATCCAAAATTGATCTCGCTGGGCGACAAGGTAGGACTAGGACTTAGAAGAGGTGTTTCTCCTATGACCGTCGAAGTTCGAGTGCAAAGCATCCACCTAAGTAACCAAGCGGGATCCAAAATTGACTATGTTGAGTGAAGATTGGTTGCCGAGGTTATAGCACGAAGCATCGACCTAAGGAACTAAGCGGGACGTAACATTGATTGTGTTCGTTGGTGAGGAGGAATTGAGATACTTAAGAGAGATGTTCCTCCTGTGATCGCCGAGGTTTGAGCACGATGCATCTATTTACGAAAGCAAATGAGATCTGAAATCAACCTCATTGGGTGGTAATTGGTCACCGAGATTCAAGTGTGGAGCATCGACCTGAGGAACCAGGTATGATCTGAAATCGACCGTCTTGGGTGGCGAGGATGGATTGGGACACGAATGCGAGGTGTTCCCTCTGAAACTGCCAAGGTTGGACAGCAGTGCATCAACCTATGTAACCAAGCGGGATCTAAAATTGGCCATACTAAGTGGCGATTGGCTGCCAAGGTTCAAACACAAAGTATTGACCTGATTAACATGCTAGGAACAAAAATCGATTGCAGTTGATGGCGATTGGTGGCCTAAGTGATTACTGCATCATTTAATCCACATGCACAAGCTCACGCATGAAAGTACCACTTCTTATTATTCTCATGGTTGATTTTTTACTTAGGGAATCACTAAATGGAATAGGAAAGACAAAAAGGGGAAAATATGACTTCCACCCACGTTAGGATGCCTTGGCTTAATGATTCACGATACTCTATCTTGGCCGAACTGAGGGTGCCACCCAGAGGTTGACTTTCATTCTCTCCGCTAATCGGACTTAGGCTCGTTATGTTCCTTACCTCACAACTCATCCACATAGCAATCCCTTGCCACTACTTGCTCTCCGCACAACACTCATACATTGTCCCTTTTGGAGGATTTCATCTTCAAATAGTAGGTTGAGGTCACTAACTTCAAGTTGTTTAGTCTCAGCTGTCTGATTATGATGTTGTATGAAGAGTGGGCCTTGAGTATGAGGAAGTTCGCCATGGTGGTCGTTGTGAGTCCTGCTATTCCAGTGATGATGACTGTTATAGACCCTAACAGCTTCGCCAAAAAACTCCTTGAACAACATGAGCGGTTGCAAATTGTCTTGACTAATCCCCATTTTGGATAACGCCACCCAGAAAAAGGTGTCAGTCTAATTGTCGTTGTCCACCAGTATCATTCTAGTTATATAGTTGGCCATCGGCATCGTAACTACCAGGCCAACTATATAATGGGGATAGATAGGCCAACTATCTATCCTCTTGTTCCACTGGTGATGATGACTGTTATGGACCCAATCAGATAGATGACTCCCTCATAGTTAGCATTGTCAATAGAAATGACAGGGGTCTTCTGAGTTTGTACCTGATTGGGTGGCCTTGCAGTCTGAGCCTAACCTTTCTACTTGATGAGGAGGTCCCTCACTAAATATTCCTTGAGTGATGGTGGGAACTTCTCCTAGAAGGACATTGTTTGGATCTCATTTCGGCGGGCTTGCCTCCCTTCTCCTCACCTTCCTCCTCTCATCTCAGCACTTGCTTGTATTCGCCTGCTCGCCTAAGGGGTGACAAGTGGTGAACACCTAGTCATTTATGCATTTCTCCCCAGACTTCTTCCTAAACGTCCTCATGAATCTCCTCCATGACTTTCTTTCTAAGAGCTGGTAGTTTTCGGTCCAATGGTTTTCCTCCTCATGGTAGGTGCAATATGTGTGAGTCATTCGGTTGCAGTCTCTATCCTCCCACATGCATCCTTTCTTCCACATTTGTATATTCATGCTTGTGTGTGCCTTTTCGAGGAGGTGTCGCTATCACTCCTCTTCTTGCCCTACATTTTTCTCACCCTAGTCTCCTTTTTATGGATCTTTGCACTAGTGCATGCATCACTTGGATCCACTTGTGGCCCACTCCGCAAGTAGTACATAAAATCCTGTTGGGTTGTAGGGGTGATTTTCGCCATGAATAGGCATTGGGGCCAAATGCCACCCAGGAGTACCACCAGGATGATCTTTTCTTCCTGGTTGTTTGTGGCCTCCACTAATTGTTGAAGTAGTACAAACACGCTTTTAATCTCTTTTCTTCCCTCTACTTTACGGTGAGGACGTAAGTGGCTGATCAACTTCTCTTTCAACTGGCCATGAATTGCATCAAGAATTAATGGCCTAGTTCTTCGAAGTTGTGGATGGTACCCAGTCGAAGGGCTTTAAACCCTACTCGGGTAGAGCCTTTTAAAGTCAGGAGGAAATCCCGACATGTTATCCCCTCCAAAAAATTGTGCAGCGTCATATGAGTCTTGAACATCTCCAGTTGTTTGGTTGGATCTTTTGAGTAGTTGTAAATCTCTATTTGGGGGGCTCTAAATTGGGGAAGAGTGGGATAAACACCACCTCGATGTTGTAAGACAGGTTTGTGCTGCTAAGTAGCTGGTCCATGTAGGATGACCCTAAAATCCTCTTCGTCATCTCCTTATACTTGTTCATGAGGTTACGTAGTTTGTTGCTCATCCACTTTTATTCCTCATCTTTAGGTGGTACCGCACCTGCATTCTGTGACTCCCTCTTCCTCTACCTAGATTTGCTTGGTCTGGTGCCTCCCTCGAACTCAATGTTTCTCTTTTTCAACACTTTGTTCTCTCACCAAAGGGCTTCCGCGTCCAAGGTCAACCTTCTTACAACTTACGAGTTGCTCTATTTTTGTGATTCTTCATTCCATGCTTGCCGGATTAGAATCATGCTTAAAAGTCCAATGGGAGCATGTTGTGGCCGGCATACCAAAGACACGGTAATGCTGGTAGACTATAATAATATTTGATTTCATAGACGACACCAACTATTGAAGCATGTTTTGTAGCCACCAACTGCGACAATGCTCCCTTACCTATATGGGTGGAGAAAATGTGGCTAGTAGTGGCAGAGTCACCTTCGATGCCAACGTTAGAATCTCCCTAGTTTGGTTGCTGTAGATTTTGGGTGAGTTGAGCCCGACCAATTAAAAAATTTCATTTCCAAGGCTACTAGCACTTTTACGTGTTAACAAACACGCTATCATTTTCATTTGAAGCGCATCTTATAATAGGGTGAGAGATATTGGCTACATATGTTACAACTTTCAAATTCCAATATTTAATTGATTTAATATTGTGGCTTGAATTTCACAACATTAATTATAAAGTAACAATCACAATCCTCTTTTTTTCTTTATAGTGATATAATTAATGCGAGGCTTTTAAGGTTTGAGTTATTGCATGGGTGGGTTTTGAACTAATATTTTTTATCTAAAAAATTGGGTCATATATTATCAGGCCATCAACTCTTGACAATGTGAATTAAAATATAACTGAAGGATGTGTACGTCGCCATAGCTCATATATTATACCTTTTATAAAGCAGGCTTGCAATTGCAACGTCTATGTGAATGGTCCCCTCCCTAAATGATGTCATGACTCAATTCTGCGAAGTTACAAAATATTCTCAACACTCAGCACTGTACAAACATATTTTTTAAAGTATAAATCATGGGAGCAACTACCACTTGGGAGCATCCATTGCATACATAAAGTGGCTTAAATAAATTGGCTACTTTATTCTTAATTTATTTAAACCACCTCATATATACAATGGATAGTTTCAAATAATGAATGCTTTGTAGCATTGTTCTTTTTAAAAATATTTACCACAAGGCGTCGAGGGAGGTTGTGATGTTGATCATACTTCATACACCCATGCATGCAAAGTTAGTTAGCTAGCTGCATGCTTTGATATTGGTGAGAGCCACAATTCCCTCACCCATTGCTAATAAATTATTGTATGTGTTGCGATTTTGGAGACTCACCTTTGTTCCCTTTTGTGTGTATACATGCATGCATGTCTCTGCATCACTCTAATGCTTAGAAAGCTGGTTTCTAATGATGTAGACGGGAAACCAGTCTACGCACCATTTTTGTTTTTCTTTCCTTCTTCCGAAATGGAAGGAGGATCGATATGATTTATGCATATTAATCATAGGCAAAGATATGAACATTGCCAAAAGGATTTGATTTTAAATCGATCAGAACTAAACTCGGGTCTTGTGAAGGGTTCATATTTTAAAAATAGTGTCGTAAAAGCCAAAAAGGTTCACTTGAATTGAAAAACTTAAAACTTTGCAATGCAGTCTCTTTCCACATTCGAATATTGAGTTAAGTTGAATTGAGTTGAATTTTTTATAAATAGTAATAGGTTAATATGGTGGAGTAAGTTTTGTAAAAGCTATCTAAGATGAATTAAATATGTTTATGGGAACTTAAAAAAAGGTTGTGGATCTCACGTGTGAAGAAGTGTTAAATTAAAAAATGTTGTGAATTCTACGCGTAAAAAAGTTTTGACTTGAGATAAGTTTCGTAATTTGAGAGCTAAGTATTTAGATGTTAGACTCAGTTTAAAATTAGGCTAAACTAAATTGATCTCAATTGAATATAACTATCAAACATAGTATGTCGTGTCATCTTCTGGCTCCCCCAAACTACAAAGTTGCGAGAATTAAAAGTAGAAAGTGACAAGGACTTGAGTCATGAAGAATGCCATTCCTCAGGGATTACAAATTAGTACATATATCTATGAAAATAATACTCCTCCGAATCTACTCAAACCCTTTATCTCTCGCGAAAAAGCCCCAACCCCTGTGTAAAACCCCCCGCCATTGTTCCTAGCTCTGAAAGAGGAGAAGAAGAAGAAGAAGAAGGGTGGGGGGTTGGGGGGAGGGGGTGGGGGGGAAGAGCTCCGGCTTCGTCCTTTGTTCCATTCCCCCTCTTTTTTCTTTTTCGGCCACCATAGTTGTACAGTGCTGATGGTGGGTTTTAGATCTTTTTTATTTAGGTTGGCTTGTTGCAAGTTTGAGGTAGTCCGATGGCCTAAGCCCACCACACATCTCGCCGCCGTTTTCTCTGTCCGCCGATCTTATTTACAATTGATCGGAGCTTTTGTCCAACAGAGCGGCACATACTCTGAACGGGGTCCAAAAGAGATTTGAGTTCAAAGCGCCTCACTATCTGGAGCATCCTTTCCACCGTGAGCAACTCTTAGTAGATCCAGGGCCTCCAAGCTACTCAAACTTGTGGGTTTTCACTTCTAGATTGGCGCGTGTTCCACGCGTCACCACAACCAATTTTTGTTTTTGTGTTGTGTTGCTTAGATGGTTTTGTTTAGTTTCGTTTGTATAGGAAAATATTTTATAATAGAGAAATAGTCTCGGTTGTATATAGAGTTATAATTCACTCATCTTTTAGAAAAATGACTTTAGTTCTCTGCTATTTTGATAGTGAATGGTTTCCCAGAAGCTTTGTCAGTAGAGATTAGAAGTTGTGCTCCAACTACTCCTCGTTGACTTGTATATTGAGTTTTTCTCAGTTTATATCGGTCACATTTCAAATTTCTTGGTTTAATGAAAGTAAGCCTATTTCTCTAAAATACAAATATATTACTCCTCCGCAAACAATTAATGTGGTTTGGTAAATAAATAAGAATAATGACCGTCCTTTTATTATTCTTTTACAATTTTTTTATTTTTATTTTTGTGATTATTAATAAAATTGTATATTTTAAAAAGGAAATGAATGATTAAGGATGTTAGAAAAATACTTAAAAGAATATAATTTTATCATATTTTATTATTCTACCTATTATATTTTAATTAATAGTCATACTCAAATTAAACTATTGGTTAAAAATCATATTTTCAATTGTCATTTAATGCTAATAACCCTTTGGCTAATTAAATCTATCTAAAATTCTATATAAATTTTCTTAGGCAATACTTCAAAAGTAATTAAGCAAACTTCAAACAATAATAACAGAACAATAAAATGTCTGACTTGCACCCATCTGATATCCAATGCTAGAGAAGAGAGAAAATAATAATAAAATAAAAGTTGATGTACCTACAATACCCATTAAATTTGATCTTATTTTTAGTTACTATAGCTAAAAGCAAATATTTTTTACTTTACGTAATCAATTGCAGCCACTTTCTTCTTCTGTAATAACTAAATGTATGATAAATTTAGTTTTAGCTAATCATACTCTTTTAGGAATTATTAAATTATGTATTTTGAGTGTATTTTTAGGTTACTCCCATAAAAATAATGTTTAATGAAAAATATAAACAATATATCAAATATATATATATATATATATATATATTTATATGAATCATTCTGGTTGATTTTCAGATTACAATAGTTGATTTGAGATCAATAGCCCGATTAATTTGGTCAACCATTTAAGTTAGTGTTTTGCTATGTACGGTCACTTATATATATATATTTTTATGTACTTTATTGATATGATTGATCAAAATAATTATTTTATACTAAAAATTGATGTAGGTAATCATATTAATAAAGTATAAACAAAAAAAGCAAAAGTAATGATAAATAAAATTTTTATTTTGGAGTAAATTAGAAAACATAACCCATGAACAAAATCATGAGATCAGAGTGATCTTTCCTCATCTCCCTCTTATAAACACTCTTTAATTAGTCGGTTTAATATGTATATAATTAATGTAATATAAATCATGAAAGTAAACTCCAAAAGAACAGTTATATGGAACAGTTTTTTATTTGAAAAGTAATATTTACTTGCCGAAAAATTTGAAAAATTAAAAAAAAAAAAAAGCCTCTGAAATACAGCTGAAAATCCTGTTTCAAAAGCTGTACTTTCACATGAAACGCATCATGAAAAGCTTCAAAACTTTGTGAAAGCAGCCTTTTAATAATGAATTGGATTGGAGAAATCTCTCTTTTGGACAACTAATTAATTTGCTTGGCTAAAAGCCTTAAAAGCAAATAGATTTTTCCTTCTGTACAAGTACATTGAAAATCTGGATACGATCATATAAGTGACTCAGAAGTCGGAACAAGAAGAATGAGACAAAGCTAATCTGGCTCTCCTCTTTTTTTGACCTATCTATTTGTCCTACCAAACATTCATCCCAAGTCACCTTCTAAGTAAAAGACTTTATTAAAATAACAGAAAAAAGGATTGTCCATTCAAAAAAACTATGTAACCAGGCATATTAGCCAATTTGGGAGCATAGTTTCATCAACATCAATGACTAACCTTTTAAGTTAGTCATTGATGTAAATTGCCTTTCTCGGTTTCAGTCTGAATAATTCAAATTTCTTCAACATTTTTAGATTCCATTTTTTTTAATTGGATTGAGTATTTTAGGCTCTGTCTAAATTAAGATATAATATTATATGAGTTTAGAGAAAAGTTAAAAATTGAATAAAGTATTGTTAGTATATTTTTTTAATATTATTATTATTTTAAAATTTAAAAAAGTGTAATTTTTTATTATATTTTATATAAAAAATTTAAAAAATTATAATAATAAGATGATTAGATTCTATTTGTATTCGAAACTCATCTCAACACATTTCTATTCATCTTCATTTCATCATTATACTTTGATAATTTTTTATACAAAACACAAATTTCTATACACATTTTTCAAATCTCAATACACATTTTTCAAATTCTAATACATATTTTTTAAATTTTAAAAAAATAATAATACTAAAAAAAAAATTAAACTCATTTCAATTCATTTTATCTCTAAATCCAAATAAAATAAAATGAGATGAATTTTAAATACAAATGAGGGGCTTACAGTAAATTCCATTAATTGCATGGAAAATCAAAAATATGCAACTCATTTTACAATTGTTTATATAATAATATTTTATTTTTACAAAATAATTTACAAAAATAGCATCAATGTATATTAATATCTTCATTTTTAAATCTGAATAAAAAAATTGTAAAGGTTATCTATCGTTATCTCATGAACTTTTTCCCGAAGCAAACCTAGTAACTAAAGATAACTCCATCGGTCTCTTCACATGTCATTGTATTGTACTTCTCTCATTCTTTTTATCCCTTCCCGTGCAACCATATTAAAGAGAAAAACCGGTAGGAAAATCTAGCCACAATCAGACAATTACTATATATGTCATGTCGTCATGTCATCTTTTTTTTTTTTCAATTCTAATCTAATTTACAACTTCATTCTATATGTTTAAAACAACATCATATTATAAACAACTTAACTAAAACTTCATATTATAAATTTAATTTCTTTACTTTAACTAAAAAAATATTGTCTTGTAGTAGTTCAAAGCAATATTTTAAATATCGTACTAGTAGACATATCGATTAAGCCATTAAAATGAATTATTTCGATATCAATATCGTTTCATATATCATTTCAGAGTAGTTTATTTAAGAATAAATTATATATATACACACATAAACTATAAAAAAAAATTATTAATCATTTTGGGATTTATACAAACAAAAAATATATTATATATATAACCGAAAAAATACAAATCTATATATATATATAAAAAAAAAACTAATTGTCAAAATTCGATATTTCAACCGGTACCGGTTGAAATTTTGAGTGAAACGAAACAAATGATTTCTTGTACCTGCCAAGTAATCGGTATAGCACATTTTCAACATACCAGCTGGTACGGTATATTATTTTGAAATGTTGGTTTAAAGTATATGAAATATATAATTTTTCTAACGTTAGTTGTAATTAGGTTGTGATATAATTATTTGATATATATCAATGGTATGAGTTTTTTTTTTTTTGAAAAGTGGCAAATAGGGTGGAAAATGATATTGTTGATATTTGGAGTTAGATTTGAAAAAACAAAAAAAAATGTGGTTAGATCTACAAAGGATACTTTCTAGTAAGTAAAATTTGATTCTCTTTCTTCTTTTGTCATATTCATTAGGAACAAATGCTCGAAATTGGGGATCAGAACGGAATCCAGCTCTTCCTTCAAATACACAATATTTTACACAATAATTTACACAACACAAACATAAAGGTGATGGTATTTTTGTATATTGTTATTAATTTTAACAACAGTTTACAAAAATACCCTTAACTTTATCATGTATTGTGTAAATTGTTGTGAAAATTGTAGTGTATCTATCATTTTCCTATATATATATATATACACACACACATATCGTTCACTATCCACCAAACAACTAAAAAGCTCATCAAAGTGACCTTTAATTTGTTTTGTAGTGAACTAAAGCCTTAAGAATATGATCATTTTCATTTTATTTATCTAGTGTGAAATATGAGATATTTAATTAATTCCTATATTTTTAAAAACATAAGTTGATGAAAAATATTATAGACACAAAGAGATCCCACAAGACATAAAGAAATCCTACACACTAATGTGGTAGTATGCCCCTTATCCCTCTGTTTTTTTTCTCTTTCTTTCTCTCCCTCTCTTTTCTTCCTGCTCCCTCTGCCTTTTCCCCTCGCCAGCAAAACGTGGTTGGGGACCACCATCCATAGTTGGGCTGGTCGAAAACCAATCCTGCGAAGGCTGGATTCCCGATTTCATGGCCGAAGGCACCCTGCCTTGAATACCATCGTCTGTTGCTGGGGTGGTCGAAAACCACCCGTGGGAGAGACGGACAATTGCAACGAGTCACTGGGTGGCCGCCGGAATTCCGATTTCAAATCTTGATTTTATGGCCAAAGTCACCCTACCTAGGGGACCACCGTCCCTTGTTGGGATTCTCGAGAACCACCACTGGCAGGGATAGACAATTCCGGCAGACCATTTGGTTCTCTAAAGAAATTAACAGCTGTTAGAAGGCATTCTAAACAAGCACGCTATGAAAAAATCTTTAACATCTTCGTTTGCCATATCAATTTTCATAAGTCCCACTTGACCATGGCAGTAGAAGATCCAGCATTTCTATTCTTGTTTGCCCACAACCACCTATAACCAGACTTCACGCTAAAATTACTACTTCTATCAACACCCCAAATCAGTTTATCATCTTGCTCTTCCTGACAAAGTAGAATTTTCAGGATTTTGTTCGCGGCATTTGAAGTGAAGAGAATTCTAACCTTACTAATATTCCACCATCGTGTATCACTATCTAGGAGATTTTCGGCAGCATCATTCCCATTTCCATATGCACTAGCCGAGCATGCATGGTCTAGTAAATTAAAATTAATGCCGGGAACCCATTTATCTTGCCAAACTCGAACATTCTTCTCATTCCCTATTCACATCAGCATCCATTCTTTAATAAAGACCTGACTTTCCAAATTCCCCTCCAAATATAAGAATGATTGAGCTCCAATTTAAAGTCTAAAAAATTGGTCTTTCAAAATACTTGACTTTAAAGATTCTTTGAACAAGCATGCTATCACCATTCAATACTCTTTATCATTGTTTCACTAAAAGAGCCATATTAAGAAATGGGCAAAAGAGATTTGAATATTAAAAAAATGCCGCAATAGCAGTACATCTAGATCTAGATATAAATATTTTCGAAAACTGTTGTATAGATATAAAAGACTTTATAATAATCAACTCATAAACTAATAGTTTAATATAATTTTATATCATACCTTAAATTAATTTTATAATAAAAATAAATTTACAATTTATAATATCGAATCAAATTAAATTAATTTATAAATATATCTTTATAAAATCTAATTATAATTAAAACATTCTCTTCTTACAAAACGCCATTTTTCAATAAAGACAGAAACAAACATCAAGAAAGTAAAGAAAATATCCGACATGCCTGGTTTGTTGATTTTGGCGGCTTAGGTAGTACTACAGCTTCAAAAGGTCCCATATTAGCGATTAACTTTGTTCGTCAACTTTCATACAAAACGGGATTTGAGAATATCGTATTGAGAATCTGTGGTTTTAAGGAGTGTAAGTATTGTGCACCCCATATATTTGTAATGATAATTTTGTTTACTTTCTTAAGAAAACTTGTTATCATTCATTTATTAAAGAAATTTACATTCATGACTAGATACATTATGGGATGTTCATATATCGAACATGACATCATAAATTAAATAATACATTTGAAGCTCTACCAATACACTATTTTTTTTTTGTGATTGATCTAGTCTTCACTATTGTTAATATTTTTTACCGACAAACATCCAAGAGACAACACTCTCTGTCTAAACAGAGATTCAATATCACCCTCCCTAAAAAGAGAGGATTTAACCTCTACAGACAAATATTTAAAAGACGAACTCTTTTTTATTTTAATTAACAATATAGAAATCATAAAAGAAAACAATAATATAGATGAAAAGAAAATAGATTACAATTTGGACCAATTTTAATAAACTTTAAAATTTGTGACGAGTAAAGATAATATATTTGTCTCTTTTCATCCACAAAAGTCATATTTGAATAGTCTGAATATGGTTTGAATGGTGGCAAGACCGGTGAATTTGTGCGTGTTAAGAATAGTTGTGGAAATGGGTGGTGCGTGAGAATTGTAAATAGTGATTTTTGTAAAATTATCACTTTCCTTCCAACAATTTTTGAATTGTAAATTTGCTTGTCTATGCCAACGTGCATCCCTCGATAGTTGCTAGAAAATTGTAAATCTATCTTTAGTAACATTGATTGTGTATTATTGATATAATTTTCGTGACATTGATTATCTAATATTGATATAATAGTTAGGGAACCACTTTGGACAGGTCACACCTATATATCAGAGTTATCGGAGTCTAATGACAGGTGGTCACGCAATGCATTTCACAAGTTGTAAATTACGCACATAGTAGGAAATCTAAATTTCCTATCACCCCATCTGCCTCTCGTGCACTCTCCGAACCAGATGTCCATCTCTCTAAGTCTCTCTCTCCTTTCCCCTCTCTCTCTCTCTCCCTCCCCCCTCTCTATCGCACTCAACCTCGAATAGAAACCCCTTTTTAGCCTTTTGCAAAGTGAAGGCTAAATTTGCAAGATTTGTTCAACAATTCACCTTCACGGTAAGTCTCAGAAATTTCAAGGTCTGCATTTGATACATGTGCTATCAAAACACCCTCTGAGTGTTGGGTCAATGAATCCCTAAAATCCAGTCAAAGTTGCCCTCTTCAAACCCATTGATCTCTTCCATCTTTTTTGGCCCAGAGAGAATTTGGCATTTTTACAACATCCTGCACCACAATGCTTGTGTTAAACATTGAACAAGGCTTTAATGTATTTTTGAGTGTTCGGGTTCCCAATGCAACCTTTTGGCTTCAAGTAGTGCAATTATCCTCGAAATGAATAAGAGCAAACTCTCCATTACAAACTCCATTAGAGTTTTCGTTATTTATTTTAGATCCTCCTTGAGCATTTGAACCATAAGGGTCCTCTGTAACCTCATCTTGGATCCCTCTAGAAGGAGATATTGATCAAATTGGTGAATCTGGAGGTAAAACCTCTAAAATAAATTCGGAAGATGATTGGTGTTTATTGTTATTGGGTTTCATACTCTCCAGTTTAACTACTGCATAAAAAGAAAGCCTTCTATTTGAAACATGATTCTCGCCAACGAAGTTAGAAACTTGAGAAGAATAGCCATCAAATCTTTCTTTTCTGGGTTTCAAACCATTACAGTCAAGTTTTGAAGTGGAACCAGATCTAAGTCTCCTTCCAGTCATAGGCTTAGAAAACCCCTAAACACTTTTAGAGCAAGGGCGGAAACCATCCTCCAAAGTCTCATCCTCTGTTTTCTGCTTTGAACTTGAAGACGCACGATATTTAAGGTTCGGTTTCATGGAGGACGGAGGGAGATAGCGAGGAGATAATCTAGGACCATTTGAGCAGAGAGGTTTCGTGTTAAGAGGAAGAGAGATTTTGCAAGGGAGGGTGGGTTTCGGTTCGAGAGAGAGAGGGAGAGGGGAATAGTGGAGGGAGATCTTCTGCACGCTACAAAAATAAGGTTTTTTTTTTTTTTTTCCGGCGACTCAGAAAATGTCAAAAAGTCCCTGAAAATAATTATTTCCGACTAGAAAGGGCTACCCATGTATAACCGCTATTGTAGAGCCAAGAGATACTTTTTTCCGGCTACAATCGTAATGGACAGAATTTTTTTTTTTTTTTAACTTGTCGGCGACACTTAGTCGTCCAAAATACTTGAAAATCGCCACAAATATATTTGTTCCTACGTTTGGCCTCCGCACGCACATTCATCCAATGAAACCATTTATGATTTTTGGGTACCCCTCTTTAACTAAAACCAAAAGTAATCCACCCAATCTTTAAAAAAGACCAAAAAAAATTTAAATATTTTAATGTCTCAATATAGCATTATAATGCAGCACTAATAAACAATATCATGCAGCCCTCATTGGGCATTATTTTATAGATTCTTATCGTGGTGCCAAAATTTCACTTATTAAGAAAAACCATGAAATAAATGTTTAAAAGGAATTTTTGGAGGACAATTTCCTCATTCATAGAAGAGGTCAATCATGTTACATGTGCTGCCCTTAAAATCTAAATAATAAAAATAAAAAATTCAAGGTTCATTTATTTGACCTTTTTGGCCAAAATTCAAGTCATTGCTACATGATCTAAAAAAGATTACACTTTAATCTCTTAAGATCTTCCATGCCTAATAAGAACATTATTACATAGATTCATAAACAAAGCATAGAAATACATTGTCTAATGACTCGATAGTTTGTGTACAATGGAAAGACTGCCTATATACTATTGCCAACATTACTTTCTCGATGTCAACAATTAACTCTGAAAATATATGCTTGTGTCTGAATGAAAGTAACCCAATGAAAGAGTAAAAGATATATACAATAGTTGGAGAGGAAAAAGAATTGGCAAATTGGAGATGAAAGGTATTGGAAATTAGAGTCATGGCAAACTCTCATCAGTTTCCACAGTTCCATTGGGAGGTAGGCACACAACTAAGATAATGGCACCAACTGAAGTGATTGTTTCCATTAACTCCTTTAAACAGCATCACCAATCCCACAGTTAATCTGCAATTTTAAAAAATATGTAAATTACTTCTTATAGAAGCATCATATGTGCTTTATTTGCCATAAAACTCCCAACTCAGAACAATAAAGAAAATGAAATTTGAAGACACATGACAACTGAATTAAGTACAAAAAAAAAAAAAAACCTTATGAGAAGTCGCAAACTCACACTCAAACTTGTCGTATTTGTCTTGTTTCTCCTTGGACATTAATTACTTGTCTAGATGACTTGGGAATAACCATCTTGTCGAGCTCCCTTGCATACCTTGACCTTTGGCCCAAAACTTCCTTGAAGATTGTTGTTGCAACCTTGTTAATCCGCTTCTCAGGCTCCAACATTGACATATTTGTAGCCATCTCATTCTATCAACGCTTGAAAAATTACACATGTTAGTGCTCATAATATGTACTTAAAGAACTACAATTTGTTTTACAATTTTTTCATTGGATTTTAATTTAATACTCACATATTATTCTTCCGTCATGGGAGTTACAAATTTGTCCTTATTTTTTGGCCACCTCACCTCTTTAAAGAAATCGACTATATTCTCGTCATTCTCAGACTTCAAATACAAGCAAATTACATTTAACTTAAACTGAATATACATAGAAAATCTTAAGGCATCTTTCAACCAAAATGGAGACTTACCCTTATCTCCATTAGCCACAAAAATGACATTCGTCCAGCTGTGTGATTATTTTGTTGTTTCTCCCTATTATTTTTATTTTGTTTTGACATCCGTTGCATTCACAAGAGACATGATATAAATTAGTAAAATAGTGGTGTCAAGAGGATTATATGACTATTTTAATAAAAAATGTCACCGAATGTTAATTAAATATTTGACGATAAATCTTAAGTACAAGGTCCCCTACAAAATAATCCATCCGAAGTTTATAAGGTTTGATTAAATAATGTTGGGGATGAGCCGGACAACAAACAATAAATATGGAGCCACGCAGAGGATGCAACAAAGAGAAATGAAACTAAAAGACACAGAACAGTAATGGACACCAAGATTTGAAGTGTTTCAGCTCAAACTGAGCCTACATCCACTGTTGGGTCGGTCTGAATCACTATAATATCAGAAGATGGAGTACACTTTAGAGGTTACAAAGCTCTCTCTCACACACAAAGCTCTCAAACCCTTGCTAAATGGCTCTCAGATCTACAAAATCAAACAAGAGGAAAAAGAAACGGACGCTGCTGTGTTGGGGTCGAGCGAAGTTACGGGTTGAGACTTGAAGTGCAATTTGATGTGCTTTATTCAAGCCACATCTCAACAAATCTCCACCTTGGCTTGAATTGTCACAAACCCCACAAAATTCATTCTTAAGACCCACAAATCCTTCAATCACAGAAGGAATACCCAACACGAAATACGAAATATATCTTTGAAGAACTCAATTTTCACACAAAAGTCTTCAACACCATAGACGACATCTGAAGATTCACTATCTTCACACAAACGGCAATGCACCACATTATAGACTGCTTACTTGAACAAACGGTTTCTGAATACAAATGAAGACAACCAAATATTCTTCTGCCAAAGTAAGAACCAACAAAAGCCTGCATGAGCATACACAAAAGGTGGCTAAACTGCCTCCTCTATCTTGTAGACCTGCTCTCACTGTGCACCAATGCCAATAAACTAGAGTACCACTTGTACTCCGCTATGAAGCTCTCTGTAACTCCACCTTCTTGCTATAACTCTCTCTCCTTTCTTGTGGAATAAAAGAAGAGAATGTTCATCAAATAGCAAGATGCGTTGTTCGCTTCACTGTCGATCTATAGACAAGCCTGGCAAACTAAAAGCAAACTGTAGACTCTGTCGCTCAAAGCCTACCTCATTCCATTTAGTTACTATGTGGAGTGAAATAAAACTCTATGGTCTGAGTAACGCTCTACCTTCTTGTCTATAGATCATTTGTCTTCTCAAAATCAGATAAACAAAACCAAACTCTTCAATGGTCATTGAAACAAATATGAGTTTAATACAAAACAAGACTTTACATAAGATGTATCCTGATCAGAAATACTGCAGAAACCCTGATTCTACACTGCTTCCCAAGAATACAATGCAAACAAAAAACCAAGATTACTGTATTCTAATCACACCAAGCAAAAGCTGCCAACTCATAAATGACCATCATGTCTAGCGCATTCACATGTGACACATGTGAATGATATCTGAATCTGGAGCATGTAAGGATACTCCACCTTGTTACCATACTGCCCTCAAGGAAGTAGAGACTAACTGTCATCTTTTTCACTATCGTCACTACTAGAGGAACTTTCCTCTTCATCCACATTTTTCAATTGAGGACACTCTTTTCTGTAATGACTCAACTTATGGCAGTGGTAACACTTCACTTTTCTCTTGTTAGATCTAGAGCTACTGGAACTGGAACTACCTCTATTCTTCCCTGAATATCCTTCCCCGGATCTATCACCAGATGAACATTTCACAAACAAACCCTCGGCTTGATCGTTCATGCCTAAACCCCCAAACTTTGTTCTCAATTCCTTAGAATTCAAAGCAGACTTGACATCTACTAAGGAAATTGTATTTCTACCATACAATATTGAGTTTACAAAGTTATCAAACGAAATAGGCAATGAACACAAAACAATTAAGGCTTGATCTTTCTCATCAATCTTAATGTCTATGTTTCTCAGATCCATAATAATCTTATTAAATTCATCTAGATGTGCAGAAATAGAAGAACATTCCTCTATTTTGAGAGTGTATAACCATTGTTTCAAATACAACCGGTTAGTGAGAGATTTCTTCAAGTACAAGCTCTCCAGCTTGTTCCACAGATCAACCGCGGTCTCCTCCTCTGCAACTTTCCTCAAAACTTCATCTGATAGTGACAGTAGAATAGTACTGTGAGCCAGTTCTTCCTCATACTTTGACGATGCAGGAGACTCACCAGTCACTCCTTCTACAACCTTGAACAGACCCTGTTGACGCAACAAAGCCTTCATCTTCAAG
This sequence comes from Platycarya longipes, assembly GCA_036559045.1. Taxonomy (NCBI): domain Eukaryota; kingdom Viridiplantae; phylum Streptophyta; class Magnoliopsida; order Fagales; family Juglandaceae; genus Platycarya; species Platycarya longipes. The sequence continues at coordinate 11,759,351 of CM071789.1, read as the reverse complement.
CGTTATAAACTGAAACTGTTATGTCCGTCGAATTTCTCTACTCCAAAATTTACTGAGGCCATCCTTTCAGATCTTCATAGAGCTCAAGAATGCTCTGATACCAGTTTGTTGGGGATGAGCCGGACAACAAACAATAAATATGGAGCCACGCAGCGGATGCAACAAAGAGAAATGAAACTAAAAGACACAGAATAGTAATAAACACCAAGATTTGAAGTGGTTTAGCTCAAACTGAACCTACATCCACTGTTGGTTCGGTCTGAATCACTATAATATCAGAAGATGTAGTACACTTTAGAGGTTACAAAGCTCTTTCTCTCACAAAGCTCTCAAACCCTTGCTAAATGGCTCTCAAATCTACAAAATCAAACAAGTGGAAAAAGAAACGGAATCTTCTCGCTCGAGCGAAATCCTTCTCGCTCGAGCGGAATCTTCTGCTCCTCACAGCCCTCTGCCGTTCAAATGCACGCGATCCTTATATAGGCGGTATTTCGCTCGAGCGAGACCTTCTAGCTCGAACGGAATACTATTCTAGACGGCGCTAACCTTAATTCCTGGAAGCGATGCAACTCTAGAATTGATTCTCGCTCGAGCGGGAGGTCGAGCGAAGTCTCTGCCTGGATCGAACTCTCTGTTTGATGTCTCGCTCGAGCGGCTGTCGAGCGAGGGTCGAGCGAAGTTACGGGTTGAGACTCGAAGTACAATCTGATGTGCTTTATTCAAGCCACATCTCAACAAATAATAACCTCATAATATATATATATATATATATATAAGTTATTAAAAGAATTAGACTAATGTTAAAACCCAAAACAAAGGATTCTCACCACAAACCTTGTAGTCTTGCATAAACTCATAATGGAGAACCATTTCTGGTTCGCTACTTGCAGCCTTTAGAAACTTATCCAGTCCTTCTTGGGTTTCATTATCAAGAGTTTGACTAAAGTTTTAGTACTGATCCAAGTTGTATTTTTTAATTAGTAATTATATTTTTTTGATATTTTTTATCACTTAATAAATTATTTCAAGTCATGTACTTTCATGATATAACATTATAGACTACCACACATGCCTTAAAATTATATACGATCACCCATGTATGGCATTTGGGTAAGGATTCAGGACAAACTATTTGAAATAATAGGCTCCTGGTGGGAAACTATTTACCTAGGAAAAAAGTGTTAAACTTGCTTCACCACTCAGTTTCAAGGTAAAGGGGAATAAATAGAAGAAATGATTTGCTTAGACAATTAATACTTGAATTTAAGATACATAACTCAATTGATATAAACACAAAATTATATATATATATTTTTTTTTATGAATTAGAGCTTTAGAAGAACTGATGTTGCACTCAACATAGAAATTCAATGAATTGTATCCCATTAAGATTATAATCCACAGAAATGAGCAGGGCAATTAAAGAGGATAATCATGTTATAAACAATGTTAATGAAAGGAAGATATGCAGAAGAGCAGTAAAGAAATAAAAGGAAGATAAACAGACCTCATATGTTCTGTCTATAGAACTAATGGAAGGTGGAAGTAGGCAGAGCAATGATGAATCACGATTCCCCCTGCTGCTCAACTCAAACATTCCCCCTGCTGCATGGTTTCTACCTAAACAGAATTAGGTGTCATGCTAGAGTTCATTCCCCTCCAGCACAAATCTTTCTTCAATTAACCTTTAATTATCAAACCTATTCTACTTATCAGGAATTTGCATGAAACTTTTTATCATTTTTAATTACACAAATTAACGATGCATTACATTTTACATATATATTACTTTTTTACTTAAATTATAATTGACATTAAAATTAATATAGGACGGGAATGTATGAAAGTTGATGTAAAAATTAGGGAAAAAAAATAGAGTAATTAAATTAAATATCTAGGCATGGCAGTAAATCAAAGAAAACAGAAAGAAAATTGCAAGAATAGTGATCAAGTGCATAAATCGATGGCTACACCTTTAAAAACAAGCATTAACCAAATATATTCAGCTTATTAGGTCTTTGAAGATATACCTGACTAAATTTAAACGCGTGTTGTTCACCAGCGAGTTGAAGATTTTCGTCGACAATAGTGATGGCATGCTTTCACTGCTGGAAGGGGAGGCTAGTGAGCTTGGCCACAATGTTCTGCGAGCTCTGGATCTTCTGGCCTTCAAAGGTCAGACTCATAGAGCATGAAGCTCTCTTGGTACAAGTTTGCCAACACTGCTTGATTTCGAAAGTCGAGAACACGACAGCATTGCAATGATCAGAAACCCTCGTGGAACTAGACAGAGAAAGAGAGGAGGGAAATAAGAAATGGGGGAAATAAGTGCGGGGGGGAGTATTATTTGCTAGAAAGCTTTTCGGGCGATATAAACTCGCCAGAGATAATATACAATTTTTGGTTATCTTTCTAGATAGCCACAAGAATTCAACAAGATAAAAAAAAAAAAGAAGAAGCTATTTTCGACTATAATTATGTAGCTGGAGATTAAAATAGCCCTATTTAGTTCTTCTTCTTGTAGTGGTATTGCGGAATAGCGGTTTGAAGTGTCAAGCTTTACGTGGCAACCTCCCATTAATTTTTGACAAATCTTATTTATAGGTGCCACTGATTATAAGGTATTCTCTAACAGTTATTTAATGTTAGTAACGTTATATTGATATAAATTGTATAGTACCATATCTAATATGGATATAGCGTTTGTACGTTGTTTCCGAAACGAGTTACAGTACGGTGAAAGTAAGCAAGTGGAATATGTGGATAGTGGCTACCCCACATTCATGTACAAAGGATAGGGTTATAATATGATTATCATAATAATAATTTTTTTCGGTCCATTTTCTACGACGTCTGGTCCAACCGCAAGCATAAAAAGAATGTTAGACCTCACCCTGCAGGATCCTGAATTGTCCGTCGCGCAACAGAGTTACTCTGCCTTGGATTTAGTAATAATAATTATTTTAACAAAAACAATACACTGTTATCGGAACCCAACTAAACTACGTGGCCCCACACTTACTAACCAACCATATCCACTTATCCACCGCCAATTCATGTATTGAAATAGTTTTATTTATTTATTTTTTAATCTGAAAAATATGATCTTCTTTTGAAATACCATCCATTTAAATGTAAAACAAGAAATTTTTAGTTGTACAGGGTGCAGGGTTTCAAATTCAAGTTTTTTATTTGAAGAACCAAATTATATGTCATTAGATTATGAAGCTTTTAACAAATATTTTAGTCATTTTGATATTCCAATAACAAGCAAAACAATCAAAATATTTCATGTTACTTTTTGACGTTCTTGCTTATATCGTTACTTATCACATTAGTCTTATAAGTCTTTTTAAATAATTTACTAAGTTAATTATTCAGCAAAAACCACTTAAATGCGACACTAATTGATATATCTAAAACTAACAAAAATAGAATTTCGTATAATACTTTCCTATATGTGATAAAAAAGTATACTATCAATTTCACTTAAAATAGAGTCAATACTAACTCCATTTGGTGGAGTTTTTATATACCACTAACTAGGGCACTTCTTAGAGCATTCTTATTAGCTGATTGTCCAAATTAAACTTCAACAAGTACAATTTTATACATATATAAAAAAAAAATTGATCATATTTAATCAAAAATGAGAAAAAAAAAGTAAGAAAGGAAAATAAAAATACTTTTTGTCTTCAAAAGTGAATAATAAAACTAAAAATTTGTTTAAATAGTAAAGTAAATTTGCATACATTTTTAGTTTTATTATTCACTTCTAAAGACAACAAATATTTTTATTTTATTTTTTTATTTTTTTATTTTTTTTCCTCATTTTTTATCAAATATGACCGAAATATTTTGATATATATAAATTTATATTTTTTAAAATTTAATTTTAGACAATTCAATAAAAATGCTCTTAATCTTGAGTCACTTTCACTTTAGGTACATTCGTTGACTCGTTTAGTTTTACAATAAGGCAATACTTATACATATGTTATGCCAAAATTTTAATAGAATCTAAGTGTTTTTTTTTTTTTTATCAAATTGAGTTAAGGAAACTATTTTCCGTCCATCTATAAATTGTCATGTCTCTCTTGAATGCATGTGAAAATACATATCATTTTTTTATATGCATTGAAGGAAGTTTTCTTGCAAACAAATGTGAAGTAAAACTCTTTATAATATTGACACAACAAACGGGGAACAAGAATTTCTTAAAAGTTAAAGCCAATGAAGGCGGGTAATATTAACGTATGTATGCATGTATGTATGTATGTATGTATATATATATATATGCATCTGATCTCCTCATCGTTCCCCAATGGATGAACTGTTGGATCTTGTGGAATAAAGAGCAAACTTCGACAACTACAAGTCAACCCACATTAATTTGGTTGTTTGGTAGGACCTGCCGTTCTATTACTTTGTTCCCAAGCCTTCAAGCTCTTCTTTCAATGGCACTCAAAAAGGACTTCAATACACAAACATTTTTTTATTTATACTTTTCCCAGAATTGCCCCCCCGTTCTGGAAACTATTTAAGCCTAATTCTTCCCTCTTCACGATCGCAAAGAAAAACGAAAAAAAGAAAAAGAAAAAGAAAAAAAATTTAAGTTTAGCATTGTTTCTCACTTCCTGTCCAGTCTCTTTCTCCTCTCCATTTTCATATAGCTCCGAAACTATGGACAGGCGTCGTAGGAAGCAAGCCAAGATCAGCACTACTTGTTGCTGCGAAGGTGAGTTTTCTTTTTATCCTTTTTTTTATTATCTGTACCACACTCCATTTTGAGTCGTTTTCCTTTCATTTTCTACACAAATGACGTTACAGAGAAATATTTCCTTGGTTCTTCGTTTTCTTTTTAACTCTCATATTTGTCTTTTTTCTTGTTCAAAGCATCTTCGGTTCTTACCTTTTTCTTCTGTTATATTTTCATTTTTGAGTTACAACTATTATTCCTTTACTTGAACGTCTAATGATTCTCTCTCTCTCTCTCTCTCTCTCTCTCTCTCTCTCTCTGTGGTACTAGAGGTGAGCAGTATAGAGTGGGAATTCATAAACATGTCGAAAGAAGAAGAAGATCTCATCTACAGAATGTATAAGCTGGTTGGTGACAGGTAAATGCTCGAAACGAAACAGCTTTTTTCTCTTGGGGCCGACCAAGAAAAACACAAAAGAAAATGAAAAGAAAAAAAAAAGTTTGGCTTTTGGTACAAGCTCTCGTCCCCATTCATTCTGTTCGTGTTGGGAACACAAAGTTGAGAATTTCGATTCATGCTCCTTCGCATTGAACTACTCGCACTTCACATTTCTCTTTAAAGAATTGCACTTCAAGATGTGGCAGCCATAGTTTCTAAATTTTACATAAATTTTATATAATATATATATATATATATATATATTTATATATATAAACTAATAAAAGAAAGCCATTTTGGATTTTTAAAAAAAAAAGTATATATTGGGTATAAACAGGTCTGCGCGTATATCTTCTCACAAAAATAATATTTTTACTGTTCATCACGTACACGCAAATCTGCTTATACATATATTTTTTCTTAAAAAAACAGGGGCTATTACAGGAAAATAGATTATAAAAAATAAATATCTAATTTTGTTTTTTGACAGAAAATATTTAGTGATTTTTTTCATTCAAGGTAGGCCAAACTGCTCTTTTCCAATTCTAACATAGTATATGTATATATATATATATATATGATCCTATCAGTCAATCACTCTAGCCAACGTACTTTTGTTCTGCAGTCAAAATCAGTATGGTCTGTGACTGCAATTAATCTATTAGCCTTTAAAACAATGTATATTTTATCTATTAATATGAGCACGTTGATATTCCTTTTTGGGATAAAAAAAAACGATGTAAGAAATTATTATTATGCAGGTGGGCTCTGATAGCTGGGCGGATTCCGGGACGGAAAGCAGAAGAAATAGAGAGGTTTTGGATAATGAGACATGGAGAAGTGTTTGCCAGTAGAAGAAAAGAGCTGAAGAGAAGTTACTCCTAATGCTCCCCCTTTACATTATTAGGCTAGAGAATTTTTCATTTTTATTTTCTTTGTTTACTTATGTATGTGACGAGGTAAGGTAGTTTGTAACTTAATTTACCTCTTTAGTGGTGTTACTTCATCTTCTTCTTCCTTCTAATGGGCAATCATTTTCCTTCTTTTTTTTTTTGTCAATTTTTTTTAAGCAAGGTAAGTTGTAGATTGAAATATTTGGGTGATGATCATACTATGACCCACCAATTTGTTGTATCTGTCTTTTCCTGGCCTGCATGCATGCAAAACCAAAACACAAACAAAAGAGACTGACTCAGAAAAGATGTGGAGATTGGATCTCCAATGTACTTGATAAGGTTAGACTACAACTTCTTTTCCTTTCTATTATTTTAAATTTTCCATCGTATGATTGGTCTGTATTTATCCTGATTTCAAAGTTAAATTTTGAGTCTTCCAAAATATTTTGTAACAATCTCTTGATCATCTTGAATGAAATTTTATTTTTATAATGATAATAATAATAATAATAATAAAGTCTTGGGTCGTCAATTCCCGTGGTTCATTTGTTATGTCGACATTCTGATAACGAGAAATTTTATATAGAAGTGTTACACCATACATATCCACTTAATTTGATTTGTTATTTTTGACCTTTTATCTTAATGTTTAAATATGTGTGTTTAAATAAAAGATTAAAAATAATAAATTACATATTAATTAAATAAATATATATGGTATAAGCCTTTCTTATAGCATTTCTAGTCATCTGACAATAAACCATTGTTGGAGTAATGCGGGTTGATTCTGTACGTAGGTCGGGTCATTTTAGTTTTGGTTTGACCTATCTTGGCACCTTTAGTTATCACTAGCTCAATCATGTTTTGAAAATCCACTAGCTCAATCAACTTGAAAGTTAAATCAACTGAAAAACACTTATGTGACATGTTTAAAACAAAAAACAAAAAAAAAAGCTACAAACCGGATGAGTGTGATTTAACTTTTCACACCAGCCAAATAAACATGTCACATAAGTGTTTTTACTCAAAATTTTGAATACTGTATTAATAAACGTATTAATCAAGATATTAAAATAAAATATTTTAATATCGATATTATTTTATGTACCGTTTTAGAATAATCTATATAAAAAATATATATATAATATATATAAATTATTATTTAAAATAATAGTCAATATATGAATAATTATATATATAAATTTATATATATAATTAATCTAGTATGAATAGAGATAAAAAATAACAAATAAACGAAAAAAAATTGAATGAATGAAATCCAATACGGCTTGTATGTGGCTGGTATCGGTCGAAATATTGACTGAAATAGCCGATATAATGTATTTCGACCATATCGACCAATACAAAACAATATTAAAAATTATAATTTTACCAGCTCAAGGATGAACTTACGTACACCCAATCTTCCCTCTTTCTCTGTCTCTCTCCTCCTCCCCATCTGTTCTCAATGAAAAAATCCGAAGCTAGCCCTCTTCTTTCTCTCTCTCCCTCTCCCATCTACATTAAACGAAAGTTCAGAAAAAAATCTAAGCCCTCTCCTTCTTTCTCTTTCTCACCCTCGACGATGATGGCATAGGTACTCAAAATTAGATTGGGAAGAGAAAATTCAAATATTTATTCGTATCTTTTACGATCTCGCTGTAAATTAGATAGACGGCAGAAATCCACTATGTGGTTGTAGGAGTAGTCTCTTTCAACTGGATCAATATGAAAATTCTTGCATGAAAAATCCAATAGACTTTGGTGGCCTGGGAGTCTTCTGATCAAGACAGTGAGAGTTTAATTAACTAAAAAAGCGTGCTACAACGCCAGCTGTCAATACTTAGTTAATTTTTTTTCTTATTTATTTATTATATTTATTTATTATTTTAAAATATTTTTAAAAAATAGAAAAAATATTAATACATTAATAATTACTTCTTTAATCATTAAATAAAAAAATAAAAAAATATTAAGTATAAAAAATAAGTATTAAAAAAAAAATAGCATTATTCTTAACTAAATTCTGTGAGCAGTGATAGATACACGGAGTGATATATATGACACAAAAAATAGAGGATAAAAAACATTATTTGTCTCGTCTAAATTTTTTATTTTTTATTTATGTATAATATGTAAATGTTGCATAATTATTTTAAAAAAATAAAATTTATTAATAAAAAAATAATTTTTTTTATGAAATTTGCATTTAGTTATTTTTAAAAAAAAAATTATGTTGCGTTTGGACATTCTATAATTCTATAATTGTAAATGTTATTTTTTTAAAAAAGAAAGTAAGTATTATTTGTTATATACTGTTTATAGCGCTATTTATGTTACTGTTTATGTACTATTCCTTTGTTGATTACCTTGTGGCTGGAACACGAAGTGTGGTCATGGCCTCCGTGAACTACTCCGTCGACGTGGGAGGAGGGTCGTGGGGGTCGGGACTCGGGAGTCTCCCTTGACGAACTAGAGGCTTGGGGTCGAAATTGAGGGACAATAATCCCTATCTACCATTCAGAAATGATAGAGTTGTTTGTTTAGGTTCACTTGATAGATCAAGAGATCAACTTGATCATAAGCTAAAAAGCGACTGGCCGTGACAGATTTGATTGAAATCAATGCAACCTATGAATGAGGACAAGGACAATGATGGCAATTTCGATATTGGGTTTCGACAGTAAATTTTTTTATTTATTTAATAATTGATAAAATATTTTTTAATAATATTGTTACTTTTTTTAATTGTTTAAGATATTTAAAAAAATATATTAAAAAAGAGAAAATAAAAGAATATACATGTCGGGAGAATTCCTTGAATAAAATAAATATATAAAACGATAAAAATTCTCCATAGTTGTAAGCCTGTCATGCCACCCTTTGAATAGAAGAGCCAAAACATTAGAACAACCACCTTATTAATAAATTAGAGAAGCTTTGGTGACTGGTTGGGCTTATAACAGTATTAGTAATGGATTAATTAATATATATTTTTTTAAAATATAAATTTGCATACTTTTTAAAAAATATGATCATATTTTTTTAATAGTAGAGAAAAAAAATAGAGAGAAGGGAAGATTTTTTTACTTGTAAATAGTAAACTTTCAAAACTCTCTAAATTTGGAAGGTTATTATTTTCAAATGAAAAAAAAAAAGTGGAATATTGTTCTTTTATTCTCTTCTTCCCACTTTCTTCTCCCCACAAATAATCAAATATGACTACTTTTTTTTAGAAAGTATACAAACTTATACTTTTTAAATAAAAATTTTAACTAGTCTATTGTTAGTGCTCTAACCCAACAAAAATAGCTCTCTAATAATATTCTGCCACATATGCTTCTCAAGTTAGTGATGGTGTGGTCTCATTGCAGCCACTTAAAGACTCGTACACTCTTTTATCTTCCAGGCTTCCCTCACTTCTTTGTACCGCATAAAAATGATCACAAAATATTATAAGAAAATTACTTATTTGTAACTATTTAATTGCAACTAAATGATTATTTATAATTAAAATTGACTGTAAATAATTATTTGATTGTAATTAAATGGCTACAAAAACTTATTTTTCTTATAGTGAAAAAATCAACACAAAAGACATCCATTTTTTTCCTTGCAAGTTCTCCACACAACCCTCGTTGAGGGATGGAGGTAATTGTGAAGCCATTTGCCCCTTTTGAAAGTAGTATTTTAGATTTAAGTCAGAGAGATCGTACAATGAAGGTAATTCAACATCATAAGTGAAAATCCCGATGATAAACTTTTAACGCCTTCAGTCGGAGGGCAGAACCTTTCTCCCACATCTCTCTCTCTCTCTCTCTATCTCTCTCTCTCACACACACACACACATCTAATGGTTTTCTCATTCTCCTTAAAATCTGCTTCCTCATTCTCGCTCTCTCCATCTCTATACCTGCCGCCTAAAAAAAAAATTGTTTCAACCCATAAAGTAGTAGTTGAACATTTAAGCAGCTACCCTTTTAGATTTGTAGCAATTTTTTCTTCAAGTTTTGCATTTTTTCTCAGATTTATTTATTTTTATCTTAACCAGCAAAGAAAATGAATGTCTTGTGATTTTTGGCTTGGTGGTTTTGGTTTCTTTTTTTTCTTTCTCAAATGGTGAAGCGTTGAAGATTTGGAGAGTTTTCTAATTTTTGGTGCAAAATGATGACATAGGAGAGCATCGAGGAAGACGGAGACAAGGGCTCTGTGGGTTGATTCTGTGTGATGAACTCTATTTTCCTTAATGTATTTTTTCTTGCGTGGCAAGTATTGAATGTAGGGCTGTTGTTAGGGGTTTAAAAGCCCGACTGGTCCAAAGCGTTTCTTAATAAATTAACCCTGCTATAAGACAACCAGGCAAGGCCAGGATAAGCCTAAGATTCAACAAAATAAGAAGTTAAGTAAGATTAAACCCTATACAACTTTGTGATCAATACAAAGTTTAGAAACCAAAAACACCGAATCAAATTCATTCATATATATATATATATATATAATATTTGTAAGTGATAGCCATTCATATCTAAATACAACTCTTAAATGAATCTTTTTACAACTCTCTCTCCTCTCGTATTTTTCTTTTAAGACCAGGCGAATTTCGACCTCTCCCAGTATTCCATTTCTTCCCATCGGAGGTGGAGGTTTGGAGCTTCAGCTCCAACCTCTTCCTGATTATTGAGAATCTTCATTCTCTTTTCAAATATTATTTTTTGATTAATAAAGTTAACTTACTAAAACAAAAAAAGAAAGGTTTATAGCTGTTCAGTTCTTCTACGGTCATCCTTCCCGTCTTAAATTGGGGCCCAAAACTGTTTGTTCCACAGACCCAATGACGCATCCTCATGATGACGTGACGCATCCTCATGATGATGTTCGCTTTTGTTCGTTAGTCTGTTAATTAATTTTGTGAAATATTCATAATGATAATAATTTGATTAGGGAAGTCCTGAGAAAGAGACAAAAAATATCAATGCTAGCTGCTTCAATTATTAGCTTTTGGTTATAATCCAACAAATATTTTGAAGAATATTTGCTATCGAGGTTTTTTTTAAATTATAATAACAAAAATGTAATGGATTCATAAGTGCTAGCTAGACTAGAGGGAGTAATTTATTATATAGTAGGTGAGCACCAGGGCTGTACTCCAACCTGACCCAAAATCGCACACTTTTGACCCGGCTCGATTAGTTTTCCTTTCGTTCCTTCTGATAACCGATTCTCCGATATCTTCTTCTTCATTTAGTTCTTTTTTTTTTTTTCCTTTTGTTCAGTTCTCCAAACCATTTCAGAACCCGCACACTTAAAGGAAATAATCGCACAAATCCTTAAAAACTAAAAATTCAGGTATTAAAATTAAAAAATAAAACACAAATTACATAACAAAAATAAGAAATATCGTCGATATGGGATATCTATATTGCCGCAACAAAATCACATATTAGAAAAACTCCAACACAAAAAAAACTCAGGCATCAAAAAACAAATTCCGACTCCAACATCTAAAAAAACTCCGGCATTAGAAAACAAAATCATATAAACCCTAACACATCATAAAACAAAATCGCATAAATCCTAACCCACCAAAATGGCACAAATCCCACCCATCACAAACGACAGTATGGACCATACTTTCTCAATTGCCGTCCTAATCGTCGTCGAATCTATCATCGATGACCACTGTTGAGGAGCTCTTGTCAACACAAACGGCAATAGACATGCATCCGACCTTTTTTGGGCAGAATCGTCGTCGTAGAGGTGGAGAATCGCGTGTGGATGGTGGAGCTAGAAGCTAGAGATTTGAGGTGGAGAGAGAGAGAGAGGGTTACGCATATCACTCGGGCTCGAGGGATGAAATATAAATGGGTATCGATAATGGGTATTTACTCGTTATCGATTTAACCGATTTTGGGTCAGGTTATCGGCTTGGAAGCGGTTCTACGTATCGAGTCGGGTTGGATTTCGGGCATTTTGTGCCGTCCTAGTGAGCACATCACATTTTATTTATTTTTTATTTTAAAAAAAACTTGTGTATATTGATTTAAAAAAAAAACTCAAAATTTTGTCGAAAAGCTTAAACAAGAAAAATTAAAAAATATAGTTTTCTAAAATCTATCTTGCATAATTTTTTTTCCTCGAGGATTAGTATTTTAAATGGAAACAACGGATTTTCAATAAATCAAGAAAATATATAAAGAGGACTTCAATTCCTCTTCAACTACTTTATCTCGGCAATGCGCTCTGGCCACTGGTGTTAGGGAATCAGGATTCAGGCCACGTTAATGATGCGGGTCGAATATGTCTGTCTTTTACACAAATAGAATTTTAACAGTATTGCCCAAAAAAAAAAAAAGAATTTTAACAGTATTGGATTGAGGTTGTAAAAGGACGGGCCCAAACCCTCTATTGGTGTTAATGAGAGCAGTCCTTCCACTTGGACCAGGCCCAGCCCAGGGCCTGTCCAAAGTTCAGTTTTCTTCACTCCTTACCTCAATCTTGGATGTGTTTAAATAGTAAAAAGTATTGTGAAGAATTATGAATAATAATAATAAAATATTAAATAAAAATAAAGGTTAATAAATGTTAATAAAGTTTAAGTAAAAAATAATTATAAAATAATAAATAGTAGTAAAGTATTCTGAAAGACTTTGATTGTCAAACCTACCAGACTGTTAAAAGCACTTACATCTCATTCTCTAAATTTTTTCTCAAATTATAACTAAAAGCCCCTTCCCATAATTTTTTTCTAAATCTTATTCATCTTCAAAAAATTTCTTACATCTCATTTCCTAGATTTTCCTCTATTTATTAAAATAATATTATTCTATTATTTCTTTATTACTTTTTCTAATATTTTATTTTACATTTTTAACTATTCTCAATAAAGATACTTCAAATTTAAAATAGGGATGAATAGTAACTCCAAATACAAGGGGATTATTGTAGTACTCTCTAAATTCATTTTCTATTATGAAGATCTGGATGTAGGTTAACTGTTAACCCCTATAATTTAAGAATTGAGTGCATTTGATGTATTGAATGTGAGTGCATTGAGAAGTCGGCTATGGTACAATTTTAGACAGGAAAAATCAGAGCAAAATTTAATGAAATAAGCAATATTCATAGTGCAACTACAAGGCTTGAGAAATTTACGCCCCGTTTGTTTTTAGAGATGAGATGAAATAAAAGTTAAAAAAATAATAAAATATTATTATAAAATATTTTTTTTAATATTAGTTTTGTATGAGGATTTGAAAAAGTAAATTTTTTTTATTATATTTTATATAAAGATTTAAAAAAATGTAATGAAAACTCATCATTTTAATTTTTTTTTAGTTTTAATCTGATTTATTAGTTGGCATGAGGAGGAAAGAAGGGAAAGAATTCAAAAAGTTATGGTTGTAGAGTTAGGGCATATTTGGATATTTAGAATATCTCGATATATTTCTATAAAATAATTTGAGTAAAATAACTTAAAATTAAGAGTATTTTATGTTTAAGTGATATTTGAGATGAAGGAAAAATCTCCCATACGGATGGGTTCAAAACTCATTTTTGCACCACCAGTTATATTGCGATGCATAGGCATTTCCATCACACTATTCTGCGCCCAGCAACATCAAATCTCACAACTATTTCCGTCGAATGCCTCTCTCCCTCTCTGCACCTACCTCTCATCTCACATCTCACATCTCAGCGCTCTCCCACTTCCTTCACCTCTCCTCGCGACGAGCCCCACTCGACACTGACAGAAGGCCCACTCGATGGCGACAAGTCCTACCTGCACTCATCTTCAAAGCTCCACTCATGTATTAATCAACGTGTGAACACTCCAAAGAAAAAAAAAAAAAAATCAACGCGTGAAAAACCATAGAAAAAAAAATCAGGGCTAAGAACATAACCTTGCGACAAGGCAACTTATATCATACTGTCAATGGATCCACACCACTTATTTCTTAGGTCCCGTTTGTATGCAGGGGTGAGCTCAGCTCATCTCAACTCATCTTCATTTTATTATTATATTTTTATAATTTTTTATATAAAACATAAATTCCTATATACCTTTTTCAATTTCCAATACACATTTTTCAATTCCCAATATACTTTTTTCAAATCCCAAAATAATAATAATATTAAAAAATAAACTAAACTCATCTTAACTCATATCAACTCATCTCATCTCTGAATCCAAGCGGGGCCTTAATATATCCCCACGCCCCTTATTATTTTCAATATATTAATATATGATTTGTCATTTTAATGTCCTGTGTGATATTGAATATTGAGTACAACAGTTCTTTGTGAGAAAACAGATAATAAGTACATTTATTAAAAAATGTGTTTATGTAATGAACGAACGAAACGCAGCCGCCCCCTGTCCCACCACTAAAATTATGTGAATGACCCCACCACTATTATATTAAATTCTGCATAGTGACTTGCATAGTAACTTGCATAGTAATTTCAAAGCCTATAAATAGGGGTTTCAGTTGTAATGAAATTCATAAGAAAATATAGAGAGAGAAAGAAAGTTTCAGTTCTTAAGAGTTTCAGAGAGAGAGTTTCTTATTTCTCTTTTGCAATAGTAGTTCCTTTCTTTAGTTTTATAACACGTTATCAGCACGACGGTTCTACCAATTCTGAAGCTAGTGGCCTTATTCTTCTGTAAGTTTTTCAATATATTATTTGAAGTCTTTAATATATTTTATTGATGATTATCTGTGTAAATTTATAAATATATTTTCTGAGATACACATATTTATTTCATTATTTATATATGTAGAAAATGACAAATCTTACAAAATTGGAATTTGTCGCTCTTGATATATCTGGAAAAAATTATTTATCCTGGATACTTGATGCTGAAATTCATCTTGATGCAATGAACCTGGGAGAAACTATGAAAGAAGGAAATCAAGCATCCCTGCAGGATCGTGCTAAAGCAATGATTTTCCTTCGCCACCATCTTCATGAAGAATTGAAAACTGAATATCTTACAGTAAAAAATCTCTATATTTTGTGGAACAGTTTAAGGGAGAGGTATGAACACCAGAAAACTGTTATCCTCCCAAGAGCTCGCTCTGAATGGATGCACCTGAGGTTGCAAGATTATAAAAGTGTTAGTGAGTATAATTCCGCACTTTTTAAAATAAGCCCAGTATTAAAATTATGCGGTGAGAAAATCACCGATGATGATATGCTAGAGAAGACTTATACTACATTTCATGCCTCGAATGTGCTCCTGCAGCAGCAGTATCGAGAGAGAAAGTTCAAGAAATATTCTGAACTTATATCATGTCTTCTAGTAGCTGAGCAAAACAATGAGCTCTTATTAGAAAGCCACAAGTCACGCACTACTGGCTGGCTCAATATCATTCCCTAAAGTGAATGGTAATAGGTTTGCATCATTCCCAGAAGTGAATGGTGCATCCTTTAGAAGAAATCGGGAGCGTGGACGTGGACGTGGTAGAAGAAATTATAGAAATGTTGGTCATAGAAATGACAACATTAAAAGGGATATACCATATCACCAGAAGTGGTACAATTCAGAAAGGGGTAAAAATCCCCAGAATAATTCTTCAAAGAAAAGTGAAGAGGTGTGCCATAGATGTGGAATGATTGGACATTGGTCACGTACCTGTCGTACGGCCAGGCACTTAGCTGATTTATATCAAGCTTCTATTAAAGGAAAGAATAAAGTGCATGAAACAAATTTAGTAGAACCATCAGATGCTTTATTAGATTCAGTAAATGTAGACGTTACTCATCTTGATGTATCTGATTTTTTTAATCAGATTTCTTTATTAGATTCAGTAAATGTAGACGTTACTCATATTGAACACTTAATTGGAGATGGAAGTGTTTCACTCAATTAATGTATTTTCTTTCTATAATAAAAGTTTTGTATATTTTGTAGAATCATGGATCACATTGATGAGCTTTTTATCTCTGAGTTGAATGATAAAGATATATGTTTGGCTGACAGTGCTACAACTCACACAATTCTCAAAGAAAAGAAATATTTTCAAAATCTAACACTAAGTAAAGCCTATGTCCATACCATATCAGGTTCATCGGATTTAATTGAGGGCTCCGGAAGAGCTTATATTGTGTTGCCTAATGGCACCAAATTTTGTATTGATGATGCTCTATTCTCTTCACAATCCAGAAGAAATTTATTGAGTTTCAAAGATATACGTCGTAATGATTACCATATTGAAATGACCAATGAAGGCAGTAAAGAGCATCTTCTTATTACTAAAACAATATCGGGCCAGAAGCTCGTTTTAGAAAAACTGCCTGCTCTATGTTCTGGATTGTATTATACAAAAATGAGAACAATTGAATCATATGTGGTAATGCACCAGAAGTGCATTGACCCTAAAGTATTTATGACTTGGCATGATCGCCTTGGACATCCAGGTTCTATAATGATGAGACGAATTATTGAAAATTCGCATGGGCATCCCTTAAAGAATCAAAAGATATTTCTACCCAATGAATCTCCGTGCTTTGCATGTTCTCAAGGTAAGTTAATTATCAGACCATCTCCCTCAAAAGTCATTATTGAATCTCCATTCTTTTTACAAAGGATTCACGGAGATATATGTGGGCCTATTCATCCATCAAGTGGACCATTTAGATATTTTATGGTTCTAATTGATGCATCTAGTCGATGGTCACATGTTTGTCTTCTTTCCACTAGAAATGTTGCATTTGCTAGACTTATTGCTCAGATAATTAAACTACGAGCACAATTTCCTGAGCATCCAATTAAGACCATTCGATTGGATAATGCAGGTGAATTTTCATCTCAAGTTTTTGATGATTATTGCATGTCAATAGGAATAGATGTTGAACATCATGTTGCCCATACACACACACAAAACGGTTTAGCTGAGTCTTTGATCAAAAGGCTTCAATTAATCGCTAGACCTTTACTTATGAAATCAAGACTACCTGTTTCTGCTTGGGGACATGCTATACTTCATGCAGCATCTCTAATTCGTATTAGACCATCTGCATATCATAAATATTCTCCATTACAGCTTGCATTTGGTCAACAACCAAATATTTCTCATCTTCGTACTTTTGGATGTGCTGTATATGTTCCAATTGCACCTCCGCAACGTACAAAATGGGCCCTCAACGTAGACTTGAGATATATGTTGGTTTTGATTCTCCATCCATTATTAGATACCTTGAACCCCTTACAGGGGATATGTTTAAAGCACGTTTTGAGGATTATCATTTTGACGAATCTAATTTTCCGTTAATGGGTAAAGAAAAGTCGGTGCTTGAAGCACGACAAGATATTACTTGGGATAATAAGACCCTGTCTCATTTTGATCCTCCTACAAATGAATGTAAAAGGGAAGTTCAGAGGATTATTCATTTGCAAAATGTTGCAAATCAATTACCGGATGTATTTACTGACACTAAAGGTGTAGTAAAATCTTATATTCCTGCTGTTAATGCTCCAGCAAGGATTGAAGTCCCTGAAGGACAAATTGTCAAAACAGCAATAGGTGAATCTAAAATACGCCTGAAGCGTGGAAGACCTATTGGTGCAAAAGACAAAATTCCCAGAAGGAAAAGAATACAAAATGAATTTGGTGTTCCTGAAGAACACGTACCCACAATACAGGCTACAAATATAATTTGTGCTCCTAAAGAGTTCAAATCTTCTATTATAGAACCTCCTGAAGAGGAAACTCCTGAAGAGTATAAATCTCCTGAAAAGGGACCTCCTAAAGAGGTGTGTCATGAAATATTTTCTCCTGAAGAGGAACAGGTACCTGAAAATAATGAGATCTCAATACATTTCATGAAAACTGGAGAAATTCTGGATAGAAATAAAACTGTTGTCGACAACATATTTTCATATAAAATGGCCCTTGACATTACCAGAAGTAATGAAGAAAGTGAGCCAAAAAGCGTCGAAGAATGTCGACGTAGAAATGATTGGTCAAAATGGAAAACAGCTATTGAAGCTGAACTAAATTCGCTAGCAAAACGAGAAGTATTTGGACCTGTTGTCCAAACACCAAAGGGTGTAATGCCTGTTGGATATAAGTGGGTATTTGTACGAAAACGTAATGAGAAAAATGAAATTGTGTGGTACAAAGCACGGCTTGTCGCACAAGGTTTCCTGCAGAAACCCGGGATTGATTATGAAGAAACATACTCTCCCATTATGGATGCAATCACATTTAGATTTTTGATTAGTCTGGTTGTTACAAAAGGATTAGAAATGCGGTTGATGGATGTGGTCACTGCATATTTATATGGATCCTTAGACCATGACATATATATGAAAATCCCTGAAGGATATAAGATGCCTGAAGCATCTACAAGTACATCTAGAAATATGTACTCAATCAGACTACAAAGATCTTTATATGGGTTGAAGCAATCCGGGCGCATGTGGTATAATCGCTTAAGCGAATATCTATCGAAAGAAGAATTTGAGAATAATCCTATATGCCCATGTGTTTTTATTAAGAAATCAGAATCCGGATTTGTCATTATTACGGTTTATATTGATGATTTAAATATTGTGGGAACTCCTGAAGAGATCTCAAAAACCGCTATATATTTAAAGAATGAATTTGAAATGAAAGATCTTGGCAAAACAAAACTTTGTCTCGGCCTGCAGCTTGAGCACTTGCCAAATGGAATTTTTATTCATCAGTCCATGTATACTGAGAAAGTCCTAAAGCAGTTTTATATGGACAAATCTCATCCCTTGAGTACTCCAATGATTGTTCGAACACTTGATGTGAAGAAAGATCCATTCCGTCCTTGTGATGACGATGAAGAAATTCTTGGTCCTAAAGTACCATATCTCAGTGCAATTGGAGCTTTGATGTATCTTGCAAATTGCACTAGACCAGATATTACATTCTCAGTTAATCTGCTTGCAAGATATAGTTCTGCACCAACTCGAAGGCATTGGAATGGCATTAAACATGTCCTTCGTTACCTTCATGGTACGGTTGATATGGGATTATTTTATCAACGTGGTTCAAGTCCAGAATTGATTGGGTATGCAGATGCAGGTTATCTTTCAGACCCACACAGAGGTAGATCTCAAACTGGATATTTATTTACTTATGGAGATACTGCCATATCATGGAGATCTGTTAAGCAGACACTATCTGCTACTTCTTCAAATCACTCAGAGATCATTGCTATTCATGAAGCAAGTCGAGAGTGTATTTGGTTGAGATCAGTTATTCAACATATCCAGGAAAAGTGTGGACTTCCCATGATCAATAATAGCCCAACAATCTTATATGAAAATAATACTGCTTGTATCACTCAAATCAGAGGAGGATATATCAAAGGTGACAGAACCAAACATATTTCACCTAAATTTTTTTATACTCATGAACTTCAAGAGAAAGGTGAAATTGATGTCAAGCAGATACGATCTAGTGATAATCTGGCAGATTTATTCACAAAGGCGTTACCAACTTCCACATTCAAGAAGATTGTGCATAACATTGGAATGCGAAGACTCAAAGATCTTTTGTCATGCACTTTTCAGGGGGAGTAAATGTGCTGATTGTACTCTTTTTCCTTCGCTGAGGTTTTGTCCCACTGGGTTTTCCTCTACAAGGTTTTAATGAGGCAATCTTAAAGCACTTGTGGATACATAAGAAGACTGTACTCTTTTTCCTTCGCCATTGGTTTTTCTTCCCACTAGGTTTTTACTTGGTAAGGTTTTAACGAGGCAGATTCTTTATGGGTGGTCATTCAAGGGGGAGTGTAATGAATGAACGAAACGCAGCCTCCCCCTGTCCCACCACTAAAATTATGTGAATGACCCCACCACTATTATATTAAATTCTGCATAGTGACTTGCATAGTAACTTGCATAGTAATTTCAAAGCCTATAAATAGGGGCTTCAGTTGTAATGAAATTCATAAGAAAATATAGAGAGAGAAAGAAAGTTTCAGTTCTTAAGAGTTTCAGAGAGAGTTTCTTATTTCTCTTTTGCAATAGTAGTTCCTTTCTTTAGTTTTATAACAGTTTATAATTTTGGAAGGTGTGAAAATACAAGGTTCATCCAATACAAACTCAAATTATCCAAATCTAACTTTCATACCTAATTATTTTGAGAAAAATGTTAAATGTAATTACCAAAATTTTATATATCTACGAGACTTCTTACAGTTTTTTATGCTTTTATTTGTTTTTTAATAGATGTTACGTAAAATAAGAAAGCCACGTGGATATATATATATATATATTGTAAGTACGACTCAAAACTGGTAAACCATATAAATCGGGATGACTTGCCTTAAATTGTAGAAAATAATGATAGATCATATAGTCTTAAAATGCGTAAAGGTAGTATAAATCTTTTGAAAAATAAAAGAGTAAACTTTATTTTTTTTTGTATGAATCTCGTATTTTATTCATTCTTTTTAAAGTAATTATGTAATATTTACACAATTTATAATTGTAAATATTATTTTTCATTATTGATTATGATAGGGCTGTTGAAGCCAACGTCACAACTGCTTGGAATTGCATGCAGTAGAATAGCTTGATCTTGTTGATATAACAGTATAGAGTGATTAGTGCTTTCCAAAGGCAAATTGGTGAAAGAAAGACTCGTGATCAGAATTAATACGGTAGTGGAAGAGTTGTGCTGGAACCAAAGATTGGAACTTTATACGACAAACAGGGCCATGAGATTAAAACTTTTTTATTGGATTAGTTAAAATTTATCATTTAAAAAATATACTTTTATACAAATACAAAAGAAAAAAAATGTCATTTGATCAATTGTGGTATTGAAATTTGTGGGAAAAAAAAATGCAAAAAGTACTTTTTATAGATAGTAAAATTAAGATAATGGCCAAAAAGGTAAAATAATTGCCAAATTTGACAATTATTTTAGTTTTTTGGTCATTGTCTTAGTTTTATTATTGATAAAAAGTACTTTTTACACTTTTTTTCTACAAATTTCAATGCCACAATTGATCAAATATGGCATTTATTTTTAGGTATATGTGTAAAAATGTACTTTTTAAAGGATAATTTTTAACCAATCCAATGAGAATTATCTTAGACATCTATCTTTCCATCCTTTATCATTATTTTTTTTTTCCTTTTTTTTTCCCTTTCCAAAATATAATAGACCTCATAGAGATAATTAATTGTTACAAGTCACAAGTTAATAGTGTCTAACTCATGGAGCCCTTATATTTTTCCTAAAATCTAACACACAATACAATACTGAATAAGATAAGAAAAATAAAAGGGATAATAGAGCCAAAAGATTGGCTCCTACCTATTTCTCATAAGGAAAGATCACTTAGTGATGGTTTTAAATAGTCTGATAAATAAATTATAAATCTACAACTTGAAGCTACAGAAAAGAGAAAAGGAGTATGTGCTGCATCGTATTGGTCTAAGTTGACTTAAAGAACTCTCATATCTATTTTCACCCGATTCTTGATTAGAAAAGGTGAAAATATAAGAAAGTATCTAGAAACTAAGACAAATTGCAGGCAATGAGCCACCATTGGTGGTGACGGTGCGTGCAATATACACGCTGAACCTAGAGATAAGTAGATGGTCAAAACAAGGAGATCTAACGTCGCTATTTTCAACGGTGCCGTGTGTGAGGCAAACACGCCGTTCAAAAGGAGAGCTTTGTTCTATCGCCTTGAAGATCGGCACTTGGGGAGATTGATGGCGAGGCGTGTGTCGGACCTAGCTCGCCAAAATACAACAAATCAAGTAGTTTCGAAGCTAACAGAAAAAAGCTAAAAGAAGAGTAAGAAAAAAACAGGCTTAAACAAAGACGGACTAAAAAGGGAAATTGGTGGAGCCGGAGCTTACCCCTCAACCCGGAAAATGGAGTGAAACTCTGGAGACAAGGATAATACGCAGAGAGTAAAGGACAGAGAGAGAAGTCAATTGGTCCGGCTTTCCATCATTTTCCTTCCATAAATGAGTTTGACAGCTCAGTACCTTGTAAAAATTTTACAATATCTCCGTACATATTCATGGAGATCGACCTGTGTTGAATATATATATATATATATATATATATAAATGTAGATGCTTCCAAGGATTAAAACATCAACATGGTTTTGTTATACAGATTAGACAATGAAATAAAATATATATGAATAATAGTAAAATATTTTGTAAATAGCAGTAGATTAATTCGAATCAACACTTTTATAGAATTTTAGAAAATGAGAGAAAAAATTGAATAAAAAAATTATTAAATTAAGAGAGGGTCAGAATATAATTTTTTAATCTTATTTTTGTTTTGGAATTTAAAAAATTGAATTAGTTTTATATTTTGTTTGAAAGTTAGAGAAAGTTATAATTATTAGATAATGATTAGATGAAAAGTTTGAGAATTTTAAAATTATAAATTAAAAAATATTTTTGTTTGAATTATATTTAGATGTTGAGATTAAATGAAATAAGAAAGTTTGAGAAGTTTATAAAACCAAACCAGACAAGTACTTTTCATTACAAAACATCGATCATCGGATCTGTGACATCAATTTGCTTCAAAATATTTACCATTAGGTAGAAATTGAAACGAGCGAGATGAAATAGACAAAATTGTCACATGTTATACGTAGACAGGGTTGCAAATAAACAAAGCAACTCATCACGAACAATTCAACTCGCCTGGTATCTACTTGCTTTGAATTTAGTTTATTTAATAAATGAAATATTCGTAAATATTAATATTTATTAGAATATTATATAAATAATACTCGTATAAATTCAACTCGACTTGATATAAATTCATAAACAAAATTTGTATAAGTTTAACTTGATTCGTTTGACCTCAATTTCAAACTCTTAATATGTGTTGTATATTGTTGTATTTATTACATGTATATTTTAATAGTTAATTATATACATATATTTTGGAGAAATTATATATTATTAATATATATAAATAGTTTACATTATTTAATATATTTATTATGTTCCCAGAGTGTTTTAGGATAGTTTTTATTATTCTTTATTTAAAAAAAACATATTTTATGTAAATACTAGATAAACGATAACACATATTATAAGTTATACCTATTACTTATTATTTATAGTTGCATATTATTATATTTTTATACTGTCATATATGAAAATAATGCGGGGGAATTCGAGACAAATGATGCTAAGCTGTCTGATTGCACGTTGATGGCGCTGAGGTACCATGAGTTGGCAGATCAATGCAACGGCAGGAAGTTATTGTAATATCTTTCTAATTGGGGCAATTTTGGGTGCGTTTCAGTCTTTTGGTCATAACTTTAGTTACGGGTATTAGAATCACGCATAAAATCCCAATTCGGAAAACTCTTTTCGACACGCACGCTATCCACATTAGCATGAGTCCATGTGCCCTTTTTCGACCTCAAATTCCGCTGTTTTCCTTCCCGAATCATTGTTTTTAGTTATTTTATGCTATTTTTAGTAATATTTCGTTTGTCAGTTAGGAAGTGATTGTAAATCCGATTTGAGCCCGATTTTTTGCAGATTACTTATTTTATTTTGAATTTTAATTTGACATGATTTTCGAAATTTTGCCATTTTTGGTAAAATTTAGATTTTTGGCTATACAATATAGTTTGTGGACTGATTTTCGACATTACTTGATTTTATAATATTCAGTTGAACCTCAGAGATGTATTATCTGTGTTTTGGACAATTTGCTCGTATTCTTTCCTATAAATTATCTGTTAAAATTAGCCTGCAGATTAATCGCTATTTTATCTGGCATCAGTAAATGAACTTATTATGTTATAGTTATATACTTATATCATATGCTTGTAATACATTAAAATAAATATTATAATATTGCATGCAACAACAACAAATACTTATAAAACTAAACATTTATAGAATTAAAAAATATAATTATTCGGACCATATTTATGGTTGATGGGTTTTGCGAATTGACTTGTCATTGAACTGAACTGTCTCTTATCAAATCAATTCATTTGGTTTTAAATTCATTTAGATCGAATTCAAATCTATATGTTTTGTAGTGTGCTTGTATTGAATTCAGGGCTTGATTAATATATACGTATATTATCATTCCTACTAATATATTGTTACGCGCCATGAAATTGTAAATGTCATCATTTGGCGAATAAAGAAAATCTTCATCAAAATATTTATCAGTACTATGCGTCGTGTGTATAAATATATATATATATTTATATATTATATACTAGTTAAGGTTGCAACGTGCGCTGCACATTTCTCTAATTAAAAAGGAAGTTATAAGAAAAAATATAGTATATTAGACAATAAATAAGCTATTTTTATTTATACAATTAGAAGGTATATAAAAAAATAAATTTGTAGTTATAGGAAGACATCATATTAAACATGTCATATATTGCATTTTTGTGTTGTATTTGCTACATCTTGAGCATATATAATTTTAATATATGCAAATTCATTAATTTTTTCCAATACAGGAGATCTATAAGTAGCATTTATAAATTATAGAAGTAGTTCTATTGTATTGTTTTATTGAAGTAGACAACATAAATTTGTAATGAAATATATGTTTTAACTGATCTTTTAACAAGATTTTTAGAGCATATTTTTCTCGAATAAAGTAAAAATTAGCGAATTTAAGATTTTTATACTGTCTAAAATAACAAGAAAGCATATATAATTATAGAAGTGGTTCTAGTAGAAAGGTTTATATGTTTATGATTTCCTTCTGTTACCAAAATGTATGACCTTCAAAGTGAAAAGAAGCATATCTATATGTCCTTCAACAATTCGAAACATTGCATAGAAATGTATCTTCAAAATAAAATAAAAGATATAATTAGTAATTATGAGAATGACTTATAGAGCAAAAGTGTAAGACTATAGAATTGTAATTATAGTAAAGAAGATAGTACTATTGTAAAATTTTGAAATAGCATGAGTATGGGAAAACATTTATTCAAAATAGTTCTATATTGAAATTTTGATTGATAAAAGAGTGAAAAATTTAATTTGCTAATCCATGTGGGAATGGTTGTGATGGAAAAGCTTGATATTTTCTAAGAATCACTGAGAGAAATGAAAGTTGTTAGAGCTGGAAGCACTTTGATTTAAAGAAATGAAAGCTATTATATAAGCTATATAAAGAAAGTCCAAAATTTTCAATTATATGAAGAATGCATGTTACTAAATTTTTTTTATACCTATTCAAGTGTAGTCCATTACGCGAAAGATGTAGACTTTCAACATAGCTGGTTTTCTCTTCATCAGTTCAAACACCATAGCATTTCCTTCCTCCAAATTATTTTCTCTTACAAATAAACTTCATCTTTTTGCTAGTTTCATTGATAAGGAGTCTTTTGCATTGTAAGAACAAACAACATGCCATTGTTTTCAACAATCAGGTGTTTGAAGCTTGATGATTTAATTATCTAATGAATATTGTCTGGCAAATTGAGCAGGAACATACTATAGAAGGAAGAAGTTAAAATTAGAAATAGTTATTTGTAAAGTTGTTAAATTTTCTTCAAATGTGCATTAAGTATGAGTTTAGATTTACCATATAACATTTTTGTAAATTATGCAGTTTTAAGGAACGCACAAATGAAGAATTTATACAGTATAGTGTGTTTGCTGCTTCAATTGCTTTATCTGTTGTTGAAGCTAATGGATCTTCTTTGTTTGCTTCTTCTTCATCATCTGATACCATGACAAGGTCTGCCATATGATCAACAAGATTGCATTGTGGATATGCAATCGTAGTAGCTGTTTGGTCAAATATGACGACATGAAATGTAGAGTTTCCTTCATATTTAAACACTAAGAAGTACCCAACATCTATACTGGTATGTTGTGCAAACTCATGCCATCCTTTAGAGAAGTATGGTTTGTTGTCAACTCTTTCTAGTTGTACTTGCCAATTATGATTGTTTGGAAGAGTAAGTGTAATGGTAGTTGTAAGGTCATGACCAACTAATCTAACAAATTTAGGAGGAATGACTTGGAAAAAGAATATAAAGTTATGATTTCATAATGAAGTTGTCAATAGATATATTTAGCAAAACAAAATTGTATGATTAGGAGTAAGATTGACTTCATTGACTTAAATGTAAAATATTTAAAAAATTTCTGTTAAAATGTAACAGATATATTTAATTGGAAAAAAATAATAGAAATAATTAGTAAAATATATTTAATGGATTTATGTATTACTTACATTTTTTTGTTCCGCTAAAGTAGAAGCAAGTATTATTTTAAAGAAGTGCGGCGTTGAAGGCATGTTGACAGTCTCACTCCCACTTGCCATAGCTTGCTTGATGAAGGTTGTCAGAACAGAGATACTAAAAGCCCAGTTGCAATAGTTAGATTGAGATAATAGATTTATGATTGAAAACCTAAGCTTTATTTGAACATTTTATTTAAATTTTTTGTAGATAATTGCTTCTAAAAAGCATGCCTTCAGTTTAATTTGATTATTTGAATAATGTATTCTAAGTAAGAAATTTCTTTCATTTTATTTGAGATTAATGTCTTATTTTGTTTCATTTTATTGGAAATAAATTAATTGAAGTTATTATAATGATAGTATTTGTGAAGCAGGGTATCTAAATATTTTTTAGATAGTTGTTAGGTTTGTATTATTTTTATCTGAATTTCTTATAAATAGTCATTTCGCTTATAAATATTATTAATTGGAATCATTTGTTTTTTATATTGTAACAATATTTTTTTCAAACAAATGGTCAGAAGTTTGCAAGCATGTGATTTGAATTGTTAATAACAACAGTGAAACATTGAAAAATAAAATTCCTTCTACCAGCTTTCTAACTAAAGAATGGATTGAAAAGCTAATAATAGGTAAGGATTGTGAATCCTCTATCTATTTTTTTGGTCATATTTTATGATAATTTGGAGTTTTGTTATACTTTATTTGATATGATTTTAATTTACTTTATTAACAAAATCTGGGAAGCTATTAGCCTAAATATTATTTAGGTGGTTGGTAAGTTTTTGCGTTTTATTTTACTTTAGTTTCTTATAAATAATAATTTATTTCAAAAATAGTGTTAATATTTTATTTTATTTGGCTTCATGATTATTTTACGATTACTTTATTATTTTGTTTTACTTTAATATTCTATGATGTTGAATTTGAATTTATTTATTTGATTTCATTTTGGTTTTCTCATTTAATTATAAATTATTATTTGCCTAATTAATTTGTATGTTACTTCAAGTTAAAATAAAGTTAGTTTACTTGAACTCATTTTAATATATATTTAATTATTTGTAATTTATTAGTTTATTTAGCTATGTTTAATTGATTATTATTTTGATTACAGATGTTTAATTTGAATAAGATAACTATAGTTTAATTACCAAAATTTAGATTTAAGTTTTTTTATAAGAAGACGTATAAATATATATATTTTACATTTGCTAATTTTAATTATTTGTAAGTTATTCCAATTTATTGTGCAATTTATTTTTGCTATTTTAATGTGAATGATTTTGTAATTTTATCATGAAAGTAATATATTAATTTATTTTAGAACGATATTGTATTTAACGTGCTTTAATATAATATATTTGGTTGTATTTGATTTTATTTGTAATATTTTTGTTTTGTTTTCTTATAATAAATCATTTCAGTCCAATATTATTTTCAATTTTTTTTTTTGTTTTATCATCATATTTTAATTCTTAATATTATATATTTTAATATAATTCATGTGATTGTATTTGATTTTATTTGTAATATATTTATTTTGCTTTCTTATAATAAGTAATTCCATTTGACTATTATTAAGAATCGTTTTTAGCGTTATATTTGACTTTATTAAATATATATTTTTTTGGGTTAATATATTTTTATTCTTAATATTATATTTAACGATAATAAATATTTTATTTTGTTTTATTAGAGAACAATAATTTATTTTGCCTTATTCGAATTTATTATTTTGTTTGAGTATAGCTTTAATTATTGAAGAAGGGCAAATTGCCTGTGAGGCTCAGCCCCCAAAATGCAGACTTCCTCTTCAATCTCTGCCTTTGATGTTCAGCTATTGAACCTCCAGATATTCTTCCTACAGCCTGCATCCTTCCTACCACCTCCTCACTCCTGTCCCTGATTGCAGCCTATTTCCCGCCGTCTTTGAAAAAGCCTCAGACGCCATGTCCCAAATACCCTCACAACAAACAATAATGGAACACAAGAATTAATATCAGAGAAAATAATCAAACAGGCAGAGCAAATACCCAAACGAAGAAATTGCTGGAGGAAAAAAATTAAACAAAACAAACAATGAAAGAAAGAAGTACAAGTTGTTGTTCGGCACACAGGGAGGAAAAACATAGAACCAACAACAATAAAAAAGACGCCAGAATAGAGAAGAGAAATATACTTAAAAGAAAGAAATCAAAATAGGAAGGAAAAAATATCTGCATGGGAAAATATTTATCCAGTGATTTATATTCCGTCCAGAGAACGAAAAACTTGGGTTTCCTTCCGCGTTTATCTTCTATATCTGTTGACGTCCTCTTGCAGAAATGCAGAATAGAAACCTTGAACCATCTAATCAATATTCTTGAATGTATTAACCTTCAACCATCTAGTAGAAATTGTTAAATATATTTATGAGAAATCCTGGGGGCAGACCGGCTGCCCCCCCGACACTAGGGGTGGGCAAAATTTCCGAATTCCGAATTCCGTCCGAACTCCGCTCCGATTCCGACTCCGATCGGTGTCGGAATTCGGAGTTCGGAATTCGGAGTCGGAAATTTCCGACTCCGGATTCGGAGTCGGATTTTGGAGTCGGAGTCAGGTTTTATACTGAACTCCGACTCCGAAACTCCGAAGTTTTAAAAAAATAAAATAAAGATGCAAAACGACGTCGTTTTGCATCTTTTTTTTTTTTTTTTAATTTAGCTAAACGACGCCGTTCCATTTAAATAGAAACGGCGTCGTTTAGGCTAGGGTATGTAAACGCCCAGGGCCCCAGGCCCCACTGCCCCAGCTACTTCTTCTTCCTTCTTCTTCTTCTTTCTTCTTCAGTTCTTCTTCCTTCTTCTTCCGCCGCTGATACTCCGAACGCGAAGTCATCCCCAGGGGCCAAGTGCTGCGCTGCCGCTGCTAGTCTTCGACGGCGATTCTCTCACACCGCCGGTGCTCCACGGCGTCGCCCGACGCTCGCTGTCACGCTGAGTCAGCCATCCGAGATTCCAAATCGGCCATTTCGGAATATTCTCGGTAATTACTAATTAAAACTAATTAAATGTATTATTTTAATGTGATTATTTGAGTTGGTTGGCTTGTGAGTTGTCTATGTTATTATATTGTGAAAATTTTGATTTTATATTGTGTATTTTGACAGTGTGTATAAACTGTTTGATGAAATGTCATTGAGAAAAAAAATTTGAAATTGGCCTAATTAAATGTCATTGTGTATTCTATTTAAATATACAACTTAGCAAGAAGACTTACTTAAACTTGGACCATTTTTATTAAAAAAAATAATATATATATTGTAGGTAAATACTAATGTTTGTACTTTGTAGGTTATATTTATTATTGAGATCATTTGTTTGAATATAAATATATTGAAATATTTGTTGGAATGTATGTAATAGATTGAGATGAATTTAATTTTTTTATTAAATATTTATTATATAAAATGAAATAAAATAATTTCAAGTTTATATTGTATGTTTTGACAGTGTGTGTAAACTGTTCGATGAAATGCCATTGAGAAAAAAAAAACTAATTTGGCCTAATTAAATGTCGTTGTGTTACTGTGTATTTTATTTAAATGTAAAACTTAGCAAGAAGGCTTACTCAAACTTGGACTATTTTTATTAAAAAAATTAATATATATATTGTAGGTAAATACTAATGTTTGTACTTTGTAGGTTATATTTATTATTGAGATCATTTGTTTGAATATAAATATATTGAAATATTTGTTCGAATGTATGAAATAGATTGAGATGAATTTAATTTTTTTATTAAATATTTATTATATAAAATGAAATAAAATAATTTCGAGTTTATATTGTATGTTTTGACAATGTGTGTAAAATGTTCGATGAAATGCCATTGAGAAAAAAAAAAACTAATTTGGCCTAATTAAATGTCGTTGTGTTACTGTGTATTTTAGTTAAATACTTAAATGTAAAACTTAGCAAGAAGGCTTACTCAAACTTGGACTATTTTTATTAAAAAAAATAATATATATATTGTAGGTAAATACTAATGTTTGTACTTTGTAGGTTATATTTATTATTGAGATCATTTGTTTGAATATAAATATATTGAAATATTTGTTGGAATGTATGTAATAGATTGAGATGAATTTAATTTTTTTTATTAAATATTTATTATATAAATAATAAAATGAAATAAAATAATTTCGAGTTTATATTGTATGTTTTGACAATGTGTGTAAACTGTTCGATGAAATGCCATTGAGAAAAAAAAATAACTAATTTGGCCTAATTAAATGTCGTTGTGTTATTGTGTATTTTATTTAAATGTAAAACTTAGCAAGAAGGCATACTCAAACTTGGACTATTTTTATTAAAAAAAATAATATATATTGTAGGTAAATACTAATGTTTGTACTTTGTAGGTTATATTTATTATTGAGATCATTTGTTTGAATATAAATATATTGAAATATTTGTTGGAATGTATGTAATAGATTGAGATGAATTTAATTTTTTTATTAAATATTTATTATATTAAAATATTAAATATTTATTCAGTACAAGTCATGAACTTTCACCTAATAACAGTTTCCTAATATTGTATTTTGCTACACTAATAACATTATAAATTTATAATTTTTAGGAATTTACTAATATTTTTTATATTATTATACTTGAATTCTAGGTCTACAATTACAAACAGATGGATCCCTCACGTAGTGCTAGTGGGACTCCGACTCCACATGAGGCTCCGAATCCGAATGGTGGGACTCCTTCGGCGCTCCACGCTGTAGCTTCGAGCCGTAGTCGGCTACCCTCCACTCGAGCACAAACCTCGTGTGCTAGCAGTGGATTTCCACTTCCAATCGACATAGAATTGGAAGTGGAAGATCCCGACCAGTTTATGGAGGAGGAGGAGATGGGCCTTGGAGACGATCCGATTCAGGATCCGGATGTACCAGTACACCCTACAGCTGCGAGGCCACCCCGTCCACGGTCAAATAAAAAAAGATCGTGGACATGGGAACATTTTGAGAAGGTTGAGGGTGGGGATCCCCAGAACCCACGGGCTGAGTGCAATCATTGTGGCGCTCGAGTTGGGTGTCATTCAAAAAGGCAAGGCACTTCTTGCCTTTCAGCACATCTGAACGGTTGCAAGCGCTACCAAATAGCGAAGGGAATGGCATCAAGAGGTTAGTGTCTTGCTAGTTGCTTTATATGCTAATTAGTTTTGTGATTATAATCCCATTTAATTTTCATTTAAGACTAATATTGGTAATAAATTATCAAATACAGACGCAGGTGGGTCTCAGACTAATCTTAGCTACGAGACTTCTACAGCCACTGATGGGACAGGGACACAGACAAGGAATCTAGTTGTCCCTCAATACAGTGAGAAGATGTTTCGTGAGGCGCTTGCGAT
The DNA here is from genome assembly GCA_036559045.1 of Platycarya longipes. Lineage (NCBI taxonomy): Eukaryota > Viridiplantae > Streptophyta > Magnoliopsida > Fagales > Juglandaceae > Platycarya > Platycarya longipes. The sequence continues at coordinate 11,727,683 of CM071789.1, read as the reverse complement.
GATGATTATAAAAGATGAGATGCCCTTTACCACGGTTGATAATGATGGATTCCGGTATTTTGTGAAGCTTCTTGAACCAAGATTTCCAATCCCATCCCGTTATACAGTGATGCGAGATTGTATGAAGATGCATCTGAGGAACAAGGCAGAAATGAAGAAGATGTTCTCCACCACTGGCCAGAGAGTGTCATTTACGACCGACACATGGACGTCGGTACAGAATACCTCGTACATGTGTATCACAGCACATTACATTGATAGTGAGTGGAATCTTAAAAAAAGGATTATTGGATTTAAAGAAATAGTTGACCATAAGGGTGCATCGATAGGAGCGGAGATGGATGATTGTTTGGTTGATTGGGGCATCCAAAAAATATTGTGCGTTACAGTTGACAATGCCGGTGCAAATGAGACCGCCATCGAATGGTTTATCCGAAATACGAGGGCGAGAGAAGATGTGATTAAAAATCACCAGTATATCCACATTCGATGCACTGCTCATATAATTAACCTTATTGTTGGTGAGTCTTTCTGGTTTTAATTTTGTATTTTGTATTTTAATATTTTTATGATTAAAGTCTTTGAAAATAGTACCATTTTTTTTATTATTATGATAATTAGATATTTTTCAATGATGAAACAGTTAAGGGGTTGGAAAATATAGACGACTCTATCAAGAGAGTCCGCAACATTGTGCGGTACGCGAGGGCTTCTCCCCAAAGGCTACAAAAGTTCAAGGCTATAGCAGAACAGGTTGGGATTGAGTCTTCAAAGATGTTGTGCCTGGATGCTCCCACTCGATGGAACTCCACATATCTGATGTTGGATGTGGCACTAAAGTACCAGAAGGCATTTGAGCGGCTAGAGATTGAGGATGGAGGTTTGAGGTATGCCTTACTGGAGCCTGATGGAAGGGGGCTCGGTCCGCCAGACAACATTGATTGGCAACATGTATCCGAGTTTGTCACATTTTTACAAATCTTTTATGACATCACGATGCGGATTTCTGGATCTGCATATGCGACGGCAAACATGTGGTTTAGCGAGATCTCCATGCTACACCACCACTTGAAAGAAGGTTGTGCTGACCCGAGTGGATTGTTATCTGGTATGGCATCACAGATGCAGTCCAAATATGATAAATATTAGGGGCAAGTTGAGAAGATAAATAGATTATTGTTCATAGCGTCGATCCTCGACCCTCGATTGAAGTTGGCAGTGGTAGAATGGTGGGCAACAGAGGTTCTCGGGGCAGTGAAGGCTAAGTCGTTTATCACAGCACTCAAGGCAGATTTGAACGAGTTGTACACCCATTACAGTGCCAGTAGTCCTGCTTCATCCTCACGAGCCATGGGTACCTCACGTTCGAGTTCGAGCTCAGGACCAGCCACAGATGCTCGTTCGAGTCAGGCTAGTGTAGCCAGTCGATCCCGAGGCTTCAACGTCATGACGTCGTTTCATGCACGGTCATCGAGAAATCCATTGCAGTGTACAAATGAGGTTGAACGATATTTATTGGCAGAGGTTGAGGAGCCTAGTGAGGAGTTTCAGATCTTGATTTGGTGGAGAGCTAATTCACCCAAGTACCCGATTCTCTCTCGCATTGCTCGAGATGTACTAGCCGTTCCTATCACTACGGTTGCATCTGAATCGGCATTTAGCACTGGAGGTCGGGTGTTGGATGCCTACCGGAGTTCATTGTCACCGTCAACCGTGGAGGCCCTCGTTTGCACACAAAACTGGCTCAGAGATGTACCTACTGGACTAGAGAGTATTGGCATCGATGCCGTGAGCTACAGACTTGAGTCAGGTAAACTTAAATTAATTTATATAATTATTTTTAAATGATTAAAGTAAAAAGTTTATATAATTATTAATTCTTTTTTATAATTTCATTTTAATAAATCTATTTAAATTTTAATTTATACTGTTTATGATTTTACAGATTTAGTTATCAACCCTACCATACTTGCCGATGACTGATGGAGCAACTATCGATTACGTATATTTTTTCTCTAATTTTCCATCACACTTGTTTCATGTTTGGTTAATTTTAATTTTTTTCATATATAATAATACATTTTATTTTTATCTTAATCTCAGGTACGATTCTGTATAAGTTCCAACAACAAAGTTCAAGGCTGCAGCAATTATTATTATTATTATTTTGTAACATCGATACGGGTCTCAACCGTCTCATTGAACCAGAGTCATCAGACTATCACTGAAAATTTAATTTATATTTTGTATTATTTTTTGTATTAATAGTCTAGAGTCCTGGACTTTTTTTTTGTATTACTATTTTTTGTATTATGCTATAACGCTATTGGCTGGCATTAGCATTGTAATTACTACTTAGTACTTTGTATTTTTTGTTTAATTGTTTAAGACTAATTAGTACTTAGTAGTGAAAACTGAAACTTGAATAGATCAATAGTTGTGGGCTTTGTGGCAACTCAATTGAATCTAGTATCTAAATAGTAAATACTCAATTCGCATATCAGTAAATTCATATGACTATGAGATTTTAATTAAATATTTCTTTATATACGAAATTCATAAATTTTTAAAATTTTATAACTATATCTAAATTTATTATAATATTAAAATATATTAAAATTCATTTGAGATAAATCTCATAAAACTTATTTTATTATCTTAATTTATTTTTTCATCATTAAAAAAAATTTATTCTATCTCAAATCAGCTTCAACCATTAAATGCAGTTACGCAAGTTAAAATAAAAAAAGTTACTTCCTAATATCCTATCCAGTATCCATGCGCGCCGCGCCGTAAACCCAAAGAGATTATGCGGGAAACTCAAATATTTGGCTCCATTATCAAAGATCGTGCACGTCAGAAGCTGTATGACTGATGGATTAATTACTTGCCAGTTGCCAAGTGACAAGTCTAAGTGGTTAAGAATGAAAATAGAGGTGAGGAAAGTATATTATTTTAACAAATAATAAGACAAAAAATAAAAAATAAAAAATAAAATAATATTATTTTAATAGATGTGAAAAAGTACAGCTGTATAGGCATTAGCATACATGTTAATTGTTAAGTAAGCTACTAAGCACGGTTAACTTATTTCTTCACAAACTTTACATCTCAATTGAACAAATGAGTTCATATGGAATATGTATGGCCCAATTGGAAGAATTTAGTTTCGGAATGAGTGTAATTTGGCCCATATCGAACTCGCCGAAGGAAACTAAATTCGGAGTTCCGATCGGGGTTCGGAGTTCCGAACTTCCGATCGGAGTTCGGAGTTCCGAACTCCGATCGGTGTCGGCCTCCGAGAGTGTCTCGGAGTCGGAGTCGGAGTACGTTTTTGACTCCGATGATTGTCGGAGTCGGAGTCGGAAACTCCGAACTCCGACAATTTCGGAGTCGGAGCACAGCTCTACCCGACACAAGCAGCCCCCGCCGCCCCCTGTGGCAGTGGGCGACACCGCCCACGCCATCGGGACCGGCGGACTCAGGCGACCTCACCCCTACTCCGGTGAGCTCCGGTGTGCTCCCGGCAGCCTTCAACCCGTTTCGGACTTGTACGGGTCCGAAACGGGTTGAAGGCTGCCGGGGGCACACTGGAGCTCGCCGGAGCTCGCCGTCGTAGGGGTGAGGTCGCCTGAGTTCGCTGGTCCCGATGGTGTGGGCGGTGTCGCCCACCGCCACCAGCGGCGGCTCCGTTTTCTCCATGGCCGAATTCCCTTAAATTCATCTTCATTTTATTTTTTTATTGTGTTTTTTATTATGTTTTTATTTTTTTATTGTATTTTTTATTGTATTTTTTATTATGTTTTGTTCATTTTATTTTTTTATTATATTTTTTATCTTCATTTTTTTATTTAATCATATTTTTTTATTTTATTTTAATGTGTTTTTCATCTTAAAGTAGCCCAACTAACGTTGGGCTACTTTAGACGCTGGGGACAGCCCGACCGGTCCCCAGCGTCTCCCTATATTTATCTGACAACAAATATCACCCAAAGGACATTAAAGTTGTTAAATATATTGAGCTGACAACAAATATCACATTAAAAGAAGAGAAACACATAAAAGATATTTCAGATGAAATGAAATCGTTTGAGAGTGACGAAATAATGAGGGATGAACGAAGCAGGTCAGAGCAAAATGAACTCATGTAAATAACTGAACAAATAAAGGATAATATTGGAAGTGAAAAATGCCGATTTTACTGTTTATATATATATAAACAGTAAAATAATGTGATATATATATATATGTGTTATGAAACTTAAAGAAAGGAACTACTATTGTAAAAGAGAAATAAGAAACTCTCTCTGAAACTCTTAAGAACTGAAACTTTCTTTCTCTCTATATTTTCTTATGAATTTCATTACAACTGGAGCCCCTATTTATAGGCTTTGAAATTACTATGCAAGTTACTATGCAAGTCACTATGCAAGTTACTATGCAAATTTAATATAATAGTGGTGGGGTCATTCACATTATTTAGTGGTGGGACAGGGGGCGGCTGCCGTCCCTCCACTAAATTCATTACACTCCCCCTTGAATGACCACTCATAAGGAATCTGCCTCGTTAAAACCTTGCCAAGTAAAAACCCAGTGGGAAGAAAAACCAATGGCGAAGGAAAAAGAGTACAGTCTTCTTATGTATCCACAAGTGCTTTAAGATTGCCTCATTAAAACCTTGCAGAGGAAAACCCAGTGGGACAAAACCTCAGCGAAGGAAAAAGAGTACAATCAGCACCTTTACTCCCCCTGAAAAGTGCATGACAAAAGATCTTTGAGTCTTCGCATTCCAATGTTATGCACAATCTTCTTGAATGTGGAAGTTGGTAACGCCTTTGTGAATAAATCTGCCAGATTATCACTAGATCGTATCTGCTTGACATCAATTTCACCTTTCTCTTGAAGTTCATGAGTATAAAAGAATTTAGGTGAAATATGTTTGGTTCTATCACCTTTGATGTATCCTCCTCTGATTTGAGTGATACAAGCAGTATTATCTTCATATAAGATTGTTGGGCTATTATTGATCATAGGAAGTCCACATTTTTCCTGGATATGTTGAATAACTGATCTCAACCAAATACACTCTCGACTTGCTTCATGAATAGCAATGATTTCTGAGTGATTTGAAGAAGTAGCAGATAGTGTCTGCTTAACAGATCTCCATGATATGGCAGTATCTCCATAAGTAAATAAATATCCAGTTTGAGATCTACCTCTGTGTGGATCTGAAAGATAACCTGCATCTGCATACCCAATCAATTCTGGACTTGAACCACGTTGATAAAATAATCCCATATCAACCGTACCATGAAGGTAACGAAGGACATGTTTAATGCCATTCCAATGCCTTCGAGTTGGTGCAGAACTATATCTTGCAAGCAGATTAACTGAGAATGTAATATCTGGTCGAGTGCAATTTGCAAGATACATCAAAGCTCCAATTGCACTGAGATATGGTACTTCAGGACCAAGAATTTCTTCATCGTCATCACAAGGACGGAATGGATCTTTCTTCACATCAAGTGTTCGAACAATCATTGGAGTACTCAGAGGATGAGATTTGTCCATATAAAAATGCTTTAGGACTTTCTCAGTATACATGGACTGATGAATAAAAATTCCATTTGGCAAGTGCTCAAGCTGCAGGCCGAGACAAAGTTTTGTCTTGCCAAGATCTTTCATTTCAAATTCATTCTTTAAATATATAGCGGTTTTTGAGATCTCTTCAGGAGTTCCTACAATATTTAAATCATCAACATAAACCGCAATAATAACAAATCCGGATTCTGATTTCTTAATAAAAACACATGGGCATATAAGATTATTCTCAAATCCTTCTTTCAATAGATATTCGCTTAAGCGATTATACCACATGCGCCCGGATTGCTTCAACCCATATAAAGATCTTTGTAGTCTGATTGAGTACATATTTCTAGATGTACTTGTAGATGCTTCAGGCATCTTATATCCTTCAGGGATTTTCATATATATATCATGGTCTAAGGATCCATATAAATATGCAGTGACCACATCCATCAACCGCATTTCTAATCTTTTTGTAACAACCAGACTAATCAAAAATCTAAATGTGATTGCATCCATAACGGGAGAGTATGTTTCTTCATAATCAATCCCGGGTTTCTGCAGGAAACCTTGTGCGACAAGCCGTGCTTTGTACCGCACAATTTCATTTTTCTCATTACGTTTTCGTACAAATACCCACTTATATCCAACAGGCATTACACCCTTCGGTGTTTGGACAACAGGTCCAAATACTTCTCGCTTTGCTAGCGAATTTAGTTCAGCTTCAATAGCTGTTTTCCATTTTGGCCAATCATTTCTACGTCGACATTCTTCGACGCTTTTTGGCTCACTTTCTTCATTACTTCTGGTAATGTCAAGGGCCATTTTATATGAAAATATGTTGTCGACAACAGTTTTATTTCTATCCAGAATTTCTCCAGTTTTCATGAAATGTATTGAGATCTCATTATTTTCAGGTACATGTTCCTCTTCAGGAGAAAACATTTCATGACACACCTCTTCAGGAGGTCCCTTTTTAGGAGATTTATACTCTTCAGGAGTTTCCTCTTCAGGAGGTTCTGGAATAGAAGATTTGAACTCTTTAAGAGCACCAATTATATTTGTAGCCTGTATTGTGGGTACGTGTTCTTCAGGAACACCAAATTCATTTTGTATTCTTTTTCTTCTGGGAATTTTGTCTTTTGCCCCAATAGGTCTTCCACGCTTCAGGCGTATTTTAGATTCACCTATTGCTGTTTTGACAATTTGTCCTTCAGGGACTTCAATCCTTGCCGGAGCATTAACAGCAGGAATATAAGATTTTACTACACCTTTAGTGTCAGTAAATACATCCGGTAATTGATTTGCAACATTTTGCAAATGAATAATCCTCTGAACTTCCCTTTTACATTCATTTGTAGGAGGATCAAAATGAGACAGGGTCTTATTATCCCAAGTAATATCTTGTCGTGCTTCAGGCACCGATTTTTCTTTACCCATTAACGGAAAATTTGATTCGTCAAAATGACAATCTTCAAAACGTGCTTTAAACATATCCCCTGTAAGGGGTTCAAGGTATCTAATAATGGATGGAGAATCAAAACCAACATATATCCCAAGTCTACGTTGAGGACCCATTTTTGTACGTTGCGGAGGTGCAATTGGAACATATACAGCACATCCAAAAGTACGAAGATGAGAAATATTTGGTTGTTGACCAAATGCAAGCTGTAATGGAGAATATTTATGATATGCAGATGGTCTAATGCGAATTAGAGATGCTGCATGAAGTATAGCATGTCCCCAAACAGAAATAGGTAGTCTTGATTTCATAAGTAAAGGTCTAGCGATTAATTGAAGCCTTTTGATCAGAGATTCAGCTAAACCGTTTTGTGTGTGTGTATGGGCAACAGGATGTTCAACATCTATTCCTATTGACATGCAATAATCATCAAAAACTTGAGATGAAAATTCACCTGCATTATCCAATCGAATGGTCTTAATTGGATGCTCAGGAAATTGTGCTCGTAGTTTAATTATCTGAGCAATAAGTCTAGCAAATGCAACATTTCTAGTGGAAAGAAGACAAACATGTGACCATCGACTAGATGCATCAATTAGAACCATAAAATATCTAAATGGTCCACTTGATGGATGAATAGGCCCACATATATCTCCGTGAATCCTTTGTAAAAAGGATGGAGATTCAACAATGACTTTTGAGGGAGATGGTCTGATAATCAACTTACCTTGTGAACATGCAGAGCACGGAGATTCATTGGGTAGAAATATCTTTTGATTCTTTAAGGGATGCCCATGTGAATTTTCAATAATTCGTCTCATCATTATAGAACCCGGATGTCCAAGGCGATCATGCCAATTCATAAATACTTTAGGGTCAATGCACTTCTGGTGCATTACCACATATGATTCAATTGTTCTCATTTTTGTATAATACAATCCAGAACATAGAGCAGGCAGTTTTTCTAAAACGAGCTTCTGGCCCGATATTGTTTTAGTAATAAGAAGATGCTCTTTACTGCCTTCATTGTTCGTTTCAATATGGTAATCATTACGACGTATATCTTTGAAACTTAATAAATTTCTTCTGGATTGTGAAGAGAATAGAGCATCATCAATACAAAATTTGGTGCCATTAGGCAACACAATATAAGCTCTTCCGGAGCCCTCAATTAAATCCGATGAACCTGATATGGTATGGACATAGGCTTTACTCAGTGTTAGATTTTGAAAATATTTCTTTTCTTTGAGAATTGTGTGAGTTGTAGCACTATCAGCCAGACATATATCTTTATCATTCAACTCAGAGATAAAATGCTCATCAATGTGATCCATGGTTCTACAAAATATATAAAAACTTTTATTACAGATAGAAAGAAAATACATTAATTGAGTGGAACACTTCCATCTCCAATTAAGTGTTCAATACTACCATCAGGATGATTAAAGAAATCAGATACATCAAGATGAGTAACGTCTACATTTACTGAATCTAATAAATCATCTGATGGTTCTACTAAATTTGTTTCATGCACTTTATTCTTTCCTTTAATAGAAGCTTGATATAAATCAGCTAAGTGCCTGGCCGTACGACAGGTACGTGACCAATGTCCAATCATTCCACATCTATGGCACACCTCTTCACTTTTCTTTGAAGAATTATTCTGGGGATTTTTACCCCTTTCTGAATTGTACCACTTCTGGTGATATGGTATATCCCTTTTAATGTTGTCATTTCTATGACCAACATTTCTATAATTTCTTCTACCACGTCCACGTCCACGCCCCCGATTTCTTCTAAAAGATGCACCATTCACTTCTGGGAATGATGCAAACCTATTACCATTCACTTCAGGGAATGATATTGAGCCAGTAGGGCGTGACTGGTGGCTTTCTAATAAGAGCTCATTATTTTGCTCAGCTACTAGAAGACATGATATAAATTCAGAATATTTCTTGAACTTTCTCTCTCGATACTGCTGCTGCAGGAGCACATTCGAGGCATGAAATGTAGTAAAAGTCTTCTCTAGCATATCTTCATCGGTGATTTTCTCACCGCATAATTTTAATACTGAGCTTATTTTAAAAAGTGCGGAATTATACTCACTAACACTTTTATAATCTTGCAACCTCAGGTGCATCCATTCAGAGCGAGCTCTTGGGAGGATAACAGTCTTCTGGTGTTCATACCTCTCCCTTAAACTGTTCCACAAAATATAGGGATCTTTTACCGTGAGATATTCAGTTTTCAATTCTTCATGAAGATGGTGGCGAAGGAAAATCATTGCTTTAGCACGTTCCTGCAGGGATGCTTGATTTCCTTCTTTAATAGTTTCTCCCAGGTTCATTGCATCAAGATGTATTTCAGCATCAAGTATCCAGGATAAATAATTTTTCCCAGATATATCAAGAGCAACAAATTCCAATTTTGTAAGATTTGCCATTTTCTACACATATAAATAATAAATATGTGTATCTCAGAAAATATATTTATAAATTCACACAGATAATCATCAATAAAATATATCAAAGATTTCAAATAATATATTGAAAAACTTACAGAGGAATAAGGTCACTAGCTTCAGAATTGGTAGAACCGTCGTGCTGATAACGTGTTATGAAACTTAAAGAAAGGAACTACTATTGTAAAAGAGAAATAAGAAACTCTCTCTGAAACTCTTAAGAACTGAAACTTTCTTTCTCTCTATATTTTCTTATGAATTTCATTACAACTGGAGCCCCTATTTATAGGCTTTGAAATTACTATGCAAGTTACTATGCAAGTCACTATGCAAGTTACTATGCAAATTTAATATAATAGTGGTGGGGTCATTCACATTATTTAGTGGTGGGACAGGGGGCGGCTGCCGTCCCTCCACTAAATTCATTACAATATGTATATATATATCAGCCTTGTCTCTTGTGATTATCTTCGTTCTGATCTTTATGATTGCCAGCTGTATCCACGTAAGTTGGATCTTTACCTGAACAAGCATCTAAACACTGCGTTTGGTGCATACAAAATTATTGCGTACAAATCAGGAAACAAACATGGAAGAATTAGTTCCGGTTTGGATTGAAAAATGATATAGGTTAAGGTGTGTTTAATTTATTTTTTTATATTATTATTATTTTAAAATTAAAAAAAATTAAAAAAATTAAATTGAAATTTCAAAAATATGTATTAAAATTTAAAAAATTATATTAAAATTTGTGTTTTGTATGAGAATTTAAAAAAATATAATAATAAATTTAAAATGAGTTGAGACGAATTTATCTTACCTACGAATCCAAACCGGACATAGTAGTTTTGGTTAATTGCCATTCTTTTTACTATTCTAATTTGTCAAATATAACCTTTTTTTTTTTTTCAATCAACGTCATAACATTGAATTCATGAAATAGTATTCATACGAAGTTTGTCCTTAATTACATCATTACGAATATAATATATATTATAAGAAAACTACTTATTTGTAATTAATTAATTTTAATAAAATAATTATTTATAATTAAAATTAATCACAAATAATCTTTTTTTCCATAATTAATTAACCACAAAAGTGCAGTTTTCTTCTAGTGATGATCCATCCATCCATATCTTCTAAGCATTATCAAGCAGTAAATATTTTGCTAATTTGTGAGCAGGTATCGCAACAAAGAATCCTTATGATATCTTCATAAACTACTCCATTCCAAACCTTAACTATTGCCTGTGCTTCACCTTCATAAAGTAAATTTTCTAAAACCCAACTCAGCACATACCTCCATAACTTATCTTCTACGCGCCATAGCCTATGTTGTAACGACCTCTAAAACATGCTCCAGCCTTGCACAAAGGCAAAGGCACATTTGAATTTCCCCTTCAAAATTCCTAGCCATAACTCCAATCCCAATTCTTCTAGTTTATGAATCAACAGCTGCATCCCATTTAACCTTGATTACATGCTTCTCTGGTCTAACTAACTGCTAATACTTTTGTCAGTTCTTTGTACCGTCTGGTCTCCTGAGATGTTAACCTGTGCATTCTTAAAATCTTCTAGTCCTTGTTGGGCAACAGAGAACACTTGCTGAGGTGTTTCAAATTTATTCTCAAAGAGAGACACATTCATTCTGTTTCAGATTCTCTTCATAACAGCAACCACAAGATCCAATTAGTCATCTTGCAAGCTAATTAACATTTTCCTATATCTAGTCAATGTATAATAACTTATGAGTAATATACTACATATAAGTTTTAAATATTCAAACATAAGTTTTTTTTTAAAAAAAAATAATTCCATAGTGAAAAAAATGCCTTTTTTATTTATTTTCTTGAAGTAGGATCCACTTTTTTTTTTTTTTTTAAATGCAAAAAGTCTATGCAATAGTTTTAAGAAAATGATTTGGACAAGCTTAGGTCATGTAAGCTTCATGCAGTCTCTTTTTTGAAAGGGGAAGCCCTTGCTTTCATTAGAAAGAAAAGAAATGAAGGAAGACTACAATACTGGTTAAGTGAGCAGTTCAGACTCTCCTTCAACTAGCAATCTAGACATCTTTGCTAGACAATAGGCTTCATTGTTCTCATTTCTCTTAATAAAGATTGATTTCCAAAAAATAGAAAAGAGAAGCAATTTTGTATCTTTAATAATAAGACCAATAGAGTCCCCTCTCTTAGAATTCCTTTGAAGCTCCTTGATGACTTGTAGGCAATCTCCCTAGATAATGACATTAGACAAATGCATTTCGTTAGCCAATTTCGCTACTTCTTGTGCACCTATGGCTTCTGCAAGAAGAGGATCCATAAATGAGGCTTTAGAAATCTTTTTGGTAGTCAAGACAGTTGCCTTATGATTTCAAACAATGAGGCCTATACCTATTCTGATCTCATATTTAAATATTGTAGAATTCCAGTTTATCATTATAAAATCAGTTGGAGGAGGGCACTAGGAGATGTTATGGTCTTGACACTGAGGATTCTTTTGGTTGAGATCTGTTTGGGCCATTTTAAAATCTTCTAATGAGGCCAAGGCAGACTTAGCCACTTGATTAGGATGCATAAAAGAGGACTTAAATAACAACTTGTTCCTTCTAAGCCATATAGCCCTAGCAACGATTGAAAAACTCTCCACAATCTCCTTGTTGCAAGTTTGACTAATCTGCTCAAATAGGTCTTGGAAACTACCATTTGAGCAGGCCATCTTTTGAAATTTAGGTGGACACTGACTCCATACATCTCTGGCCGCATTACAACTCCACAGAACATGTTCGGCTGATTCCTCAGCTACTTCACAATTGGGGCACAGTGGTGAATCTAAAAATATTTTTCTGAACAAATTTTGCTTTGTAGGCAAAGATTCTAAACAAGCTGTCCATAAGAAAACGTTTGTAACATTTGGAATGTTAAGTCTCCACAACTTTATCCACACCATTTTACCTTTACTTCTTGATGGCTGCCCTTTCTCTTTCTCAAGCATTTCAATTTGTTTGTGGTAGGCTAATTTAACAGTAAAATTTTTCTTTTTATTACCTATCTAGATCAGTTTATTCGGCTCCCCATGCAAGCTGATTGGAATTCTAGAAATTAGGCCTCTTTCCTCCTCATTAAAAGCTACTTCTAATAGGTCATATCTCCACTATTTAGTATTCCAATTTATTAAGTCTTGTACTGGAGAACTTGCTTGCAGATACCTCATAGGAGATTGCACTTTGTATGTTGATGGCTTAGGGATCCACTTGCTTTTCCAAACCTTAATACTTTGCCCATTTCCTACTCTCCATATTGACCTACTCTCCACATTGACCTTTCCAAAAGGAGCTTCTTGGCAACACAGATTCCCCCTCCAAATCATTGAGAGTCTTGTTCCTATCTTAGCCTCTAGAAAATAAGAGGAAGGAAAATATTTTGACTTCAGGATTTGGGCCACTAAAGAGTAAGGACTTTGAATGATTCTCCATTTTTGTTTGGCCCTGAATCCGAGACCCCCTTCCCTTTTTGATTTCCCCATCTTTTTCCAATCCACCCAATGCATCTTCTTCTCTTTCTCCATAAAGTTCCACCAAAAATTTTTCATAAGTCTATTAATCTCTCTCACTAGATCTTTTGGTAATTTGAAGACCCCCATATAGTAAGTGGGGATAGATTGAATTACAGCTTTCAAAAGGATCTTTTTTCTAGTATGAGTGAGGAATTTTGTTTTCCAGTTTCTGAGTCTCTCCCTTATCCTTTCTAGAATGCCTTTAAAAGCTCTACTCTTCGACCTTCCCACTAAAGCTGGTAACCCTAAATAATTTTCTTAAGAACATGTTGCCCGAGTTCTTGCAATACTCACTATATAATCGTTAGTTTTCGTCTCGGTATTGGCACTAAAGAAGATTAAGGATTTCTCTCTATTAACTTGTTGTCCAAAAGTTGATTTATACAAACTTGAAAGCTTATTAATAGCAACCCATTCATTTGCTTGAGCTCTACAAAATATAAGACTATCATTGATAAAAAAATAAATGATTCACATTTAAACAGCCTCTGCTTATCCTGAAGCCGTGAATTTCTCCTTGCTCTTCTACTTTGTTGATTAAAGAACTTAAAACCTCAGCTACCATTATGAACAATACGGGGAAATGAGATCTCCTTGACGAATACCCTAGATGGAATCAAAAGCTCTTGAGGAGAACCATTAATGAGCAGGGAATACTTCACAGTTGTCACACAATCCATCACCATACTAATCCATCTCAGGTTAAAACCCATTCTTTCCAATACTTTCCTAAGGAAAAACCATTCTATTCGATCATACGCCTTACTCATATTGAATTTAATGGCCATATGACCTTTGTTTTCTTCTTCACTTTGCTGTCATCGAGTGTAGAGCTTCAAAGGCTATAATAAAATTATCCGAAATAGATCTCTCAGGCGCAAAGGCACATTGGGAAGCAGAAATAATCTGGGGTAGAATTGGCTCTAATCTTTTTGCTATGACCTTTGAAACTATTTTGAAAATGCCATTACATAACAAAATAGGTCTATAATCTGAAATCTTACTAGGCTTCTTCACCTTAGGAATAAGGACTATAAAAGTCTTATCAATAGATTCAACATTGACCCCATGATTAAGCACATTAGAAATTGCTCTGATAATGTCTCTACCCACTATGTTCCAATGAGTTTGATAAAAAATAAGAAGAAAACCATCTGGTCCAGGAGAACCCATAAGTTTCAATTGGAATAGGGCCTCTTTAATATCTTCATCAAAATAATTACAAGTAAGGAAAGTATTCATCTCCTCTGTGACTTTGGGACTCAGATTACACAAGCATTCATCAAGATTACCAAGAAGTTGAGTAGTAAAAAGATCAAGATATAATTTATGAAATACCTATGCCACTGCCTGTTGGTCTGTCAACTCTATCCCATCTTCCATGACGATCTTCTTTATTGCATTCTATTTCTTCCTCTGGTTTGCAAAACAGTGGAAACATCTTGTGTTTCTATCCTCACTTTTTAGCCATACTTGCTTTGCTCTTTACTCCCATTTAGTGCTCTCTTTTGCTAGGGAAACATTTATATCTTTCTTTAAAATTTTCTCTTCTTCATTACTACCTCTTGAGTCATTGTTTTGTATTTTTGCCAGTCTCTTCATCTTCTTTTGGATCTCTTTTGCTTCTTTCTTCAAAGAGTGCTTGTTGCCCAGATGACTAACACAAGAGGGGGGTGAATTGAGTTATATTAAAAAAAACTAATACTTATAAAATAAATATATAATATAAAATATAAATAACATACAAAGAAGCAGGAATATAAAGAGTAAGGACAAGAAGAAGCAAACTCAGTATTTTAACGAGGTTCAGTCTCACTGCCTACGTCCTCGCCTCAAGCTACCTCTTGAAAATCTCAAATTCACCATTCAATCTCCTTCAGGTGGAGATAGAAACCTATTACACATTTGAGCAATACCGCTACAAAGAATCCGTGTATAACACCCTCTACATTTGCAATTACCTCATGATTCAACTATTCCCTGTGTAGAACACCTTCTACAAACACAAAAGTTATACGTACCCTCTTATAAATACAAGAGCTGATATTGGGTAGATTATCAGAGTACACTCTTCAATGAGTGAAATAAGAACAATATAGCGCAACTTATATCTCTCTCAAAATGAATAAGAATTAAGGCACAAAACTTAGAGAAGAAAGAATGATGGCTTTGAAAGAATGATGCAAAACTTAGCAATTGATGTGTAAGCTCTTGTTGTAATTTTTGTAAAACTCAAGTGAGCTATTTATAGGCAAATGAGTCTTCATATTCAAATTTGAAAAAGTTCACATGTCAAATAAGAGCACTATTCAGTTTTCAAAAAATTCAAATAAAAATATCTTCTTTTTATATTTGTCAAAGACAATTCCGTTCGTTTTTCAAAAAAATAAATTTAATCTTTTACTTTTCATACATGACAAAATGAGTATGATTTATTTTTCAAACCAAATCATCTTCTTTTTTTATATGTCAAAAAAAAAAAAACATACACAACCTCCCTTCAAGATTTTCAAACAACATATGCACATGTTAAAGATGACAATCAATCATCTTACAAATTCAAATCTTTATGCATATGTGGAAAAAAAAAATTCAAAATTAAATATTTTAATAAAGTTATGCAAATGTAAAAAATACAATTTGATATTTTATGAGAAAATATTAATTTTGAGCTTTAATCCAATTTCAAAATTTAAGAGATGTACAAAATTACTCTATGAGTTTCATTTATAGATTTGTTCTTCTTATTGCTCATGCTTGATTTCTTGATGTGCTTAACTCTCTTCATGCGTAGCCAATTTGAGATTGAGTCTTGAATTTATTTGTTATCATCAAAATCTATACGTAGATACGAGATTTGATATCTTGGGTTCTACAGTATTGATTCTAGTGATAAAGAAATGTTCTACAATTACCCAACTTTCCTTGGATAAACTGAACTCTGCTCTCTTGGCACACCACTTGACTGATCTAGTTTGACTTAACAATATTCTTGCAATTCTCTTGGAGACTCCAATTTGCTTCAAACCTAAAGATCCCTTTGTATTTCTCGAGGCATTTCTTCTTTGCATAGTATTTATCTTCTTATTCCATCTCAAAAATATAAGACAATGATCTGATGAAAGAGTTGCCCCATTGTAAAAGGAATAATTCTCATACATTTCTATCCATTCCGAATTTCTCAGCACGCAATCAAGTGTCTCTTTTGTAAACTGTTGTCCTAATCTCTTGTTGCACTATTGAAACTATTCCATTTGCTTGTATGGTTTTAACACAGCCCCACAGTTTCATCTTGACTTAGTATCTCATTAAAATCTCCAAAGCAAACCCAAGCCATTTTCTCTCTCGAGATCATCCTCCTTAAAAGATCCCAGCTGAGGTTTTTTAATCTAGTTTCAGAGTAACCATAAAAACCAGAAATCAAAATTATTATTATTATTATTATTTTTCTGTTATTCATCAAAATATGTCATAGAAATGTGGTGTTGGGAGGAATTATCTAAAGAAAAATCATATCTACTATCCCACAAAAAGATAATCCCACCACTTAGGCCAACACTATCTACGATAAAGCTGGCATCAAAACCCATTTTGTTCCTGACTTTGTCAACTTTTGTACGGTCACACTTTGTTTCTATTAGAAAAACAAAAGCGGGGGATTTTGTTCTAATTATCATTTAGAGTTCTCTAACTGTTAGGGGGTTTCCAAGCCCCTTACAGTTCCACAACATATCTATCATTGCTCTAGGTGGGGCTGTCATGCAGCCTCCACCAGTTCCAATTTTTCATTGAAGCAGCTCATAACATCTTTCTTAATTCTCTTTTCTTTATACTGGTTGTCCTCCACTTCTTCCACTGTTCTTGTGCCTGTTACATTCCAGCTCTGCTCCTAGTTCAAATTTATTGAAATTCCAACTCCCCTGGCCCTCCTCTTCCAGGTTGCCATCTTTTTGCTAATGGCCTTGACCTCTTCAATTGTTTGGCTAACTCATATCTTCTCTAATTCTGCAGCCTCTACTACCCTTCTTTCTTCCCCATACACGTCCCTATTATTCTTACCTGATTCTCTACACACTTCAATTACTAATTTCTCATCTTTTATCACCTCTGTTTTCTCGAGACTGAGCCTCATACTCTTCTGCCTTTCTGTTTTACTGTCTATTGGGGTCTTGGTGAGAACTTACCATCAGTTTTCTCTCCTGTTTCTTCTAGTTTTTTCTTGGGTGCTATATGTTTTAGTTTACTCCTTGCCCCCATACTTTCTTGTTTCAAAAACTCTTGCATTTCTTGGTTGTGCTCTCAACTATGCCCCGAATTGGTTTGAAGTCTCTTCATCATCTGAATCAAGTTCCCTCTGGCAACTACAGTTTTTATCTTTATGAGCTAAGACCCCACATTTAAAACAAAAAGCTTGTAGCCTCTCGTATTTCACGAACATCCAATAGTGTTTATTTTCCAATTGAACCCATCTACCCCTTAGCAGAGGTTTCGTCATATCTACAACAACCCTAACTCGAAGACAATTGCCCCAAGCCAATCCATCTACGTCGGATTCTACTCTAATTACATGACCTACGGCAGCAGCTAATTCTTTATTAATCTTCTCGATCATTATTGCTAATAGCAAACCATACAACTGAGCCCAGAAAGGTTCAAATTGAAAAGCTATTTCTTTCAAAGGAACATATTCATTCACTTCTTGTAGTGAAATTAGGTTTCTATCAAAAAAATCAGGGATGTCCACTAAGAACGCTCTCCTTATCCACTAGAAATTGAAATTTAATCATAAATTTTTGTTCACCTAATTCCCTAAATGCTTTACTGTTGATAATCTTCCCCGACATCACTCCCCCAATAAGACAGAAGCATCCTTGCAAAGCTTTATCTTTCAAATCTTTTCCATGGATGACAAAAACCTCATTTTCTTTTGCTGTAAGCTTTAGTTTCTCCCATCATGCGCCCGCTCCTCCTCCATCTGGTCAATTCGTACTAGAATCGCAAGAAACTAGGGTTCCTTGAAAAAGGAAACTAGTGTTCGTACTAGAAATGAGAGAGAAAGAGAAGGACATGCAGTCTCTTTAAAAACTAGTGAATTCCACCATAAAAATATGATATGTTTAAACATTTTTACATACTACAAGAAAAAGTATCTATTGTGGCCTTTTTTTTACTTTGTAGCAAATAAAGTCGTTGCTAAATGTTACTTTTTGTAGCGATTTTATATTCATCGCTGCCAATAAAGCTGATCAAATGCGATTCTATCAGAAAAATGATATCAAGGAAACATCCCATTTTAGTTAGAAGGATTGATCAAGAAACGAAAATAGATTTAAAGGCTACAAAATTCTTAATTTAATTAAATGGTAAGAAACAAAGAAAGAAGATACAAAATTTAAGAAAAAAGAATTATGCTCTGTTCTTTCCCATTCCAGACTGCATTCCCGAGTACCAGTTTATACTCCTCTCGGCTTCATCTCCATTCCCGAGTACCGACAATTAATCCACCCACCCCGCTCGGCTTCATCTCCATTTTCGATCACCACCCAAAGCTTCTACTCCTCCACTCTAGGTTTTTAATGGAATGTCTCTTATGTTTGCGTCCTTGTTTTCAAAAGCATCTAGTAATTTCTAGGTAGAGTTTCTGGCTTGACATATTGTTGTAGATTGATAGGCTTCTAGATTTGCTTCTCATGTTGGCAACACAAGCTGAAAGATCCAGTTATCTGCTTCCTTTAACTATTCTATTTGTGGAAAGGAAGGTATGCTGAGTTTTTATTTTTAACTTTATTTTTTTCATTGTTAATGTCATCTTTTAGCTTATAAGTTCTAGTATTTTGCTTTTATATAGTTGCTTGGGATAATTTCAATGAGGCTATTGTTATATAACTCCTTATAACTTCTTTATTTTTTATAATTCCTTATAATTTTCTGAACCAATTGTTGTATAGTTGCTTCTCTGATTTGAATTACATTCAGAGGATAAATAAAACGAATGTAGAATTTGCTTTGAAGCTTTTTGAACATATGCATGCGCTTTGTTAATTCACAGAATATTTGGGTAAATCCCTTCAACTTCCCTTGGATTATCCTAGCGGGCCGGCGTACCGCTGGTTATAATTTTTTTAAAATATTTTTTTAACATTTTTAATTATTAAAAAATTACTAATAATCATTTTTTTAATTATTAAGTGAAAGTCAAAAATCAAAAAAATAAAATATAAATCATTTTACTAATATAACATTACTTTTTAAATTATACTTTTTTATTATATTCATAATTTAAATGAATGGTGACTTAAAATATATCACATCAATAAATACGATTTAAGTAGAAAAACATTTATAATCAAGGACGAAGGTTCCACAATAAGGAATCGTTTGAATTCAAAATTGATGTCAACTGATTTTATCCGATTATTACAATTTTACTAAATTTTTAGATAAAATATAATAAATAATTTATTTTTAAATCTTAAAATAATAATAACAATAATAATAATAAATATTATTATAATAATATTTTATTTATTTTTCAATTTTTATCTGAATTTATCACCTCTTAACTCATTATTTAAATCTATCTTAAAGTATTGGCATTAAATCTATTAAAAGACTCATCAAATTTAAATTTTATGATTTTATCTAAAATAATTTCATATTAGACCTATTAGACTCCATCATCTCAAATTTTGAGCTATATTAATTTAAGTTCATCTTTCAAATTTGAAGGATCATTATATACATTTTAAACTAATTATTTAATGTATTTTATTCTTCATAATTTCTTTTTCTCTTTTTTCTCTTTCTATTTTATTAAAAAAAAATTATTATATTATTATTTTGATGAATTAAATAATGTATCTATGGATGTAAATGTATTGATTTTTTTATCACAATTATATCTTTTATCAAATTTTAAAAAAATATTGTTGAATCTAGTATGAATGCTCTAATAATGATTGGCTAACAAAGTTTGAAATTTCAAAATAAGGAAAGAGTGAACACCTCGATCTAGAGTATTGACTACAAGCCTGAAACTTTGAAACCGAGTGGTAACAGCATTATGAACAGTACACATGGATGTATGTAGCTACTATTTTCACCTAACATCATCGTTATTAATTTATTAAAACTTAGAAGGTACGTCGTGAACTCTTCCGTAAGTTTGTTATTAGTCTATTCTCATCTTAAATTGCTTTTTTATTATTATTATTTTGTTAAAATAATTATTTTTATCAAAACAAATTAGATTTTCATGGTAAATTATAATAATTTTGGTTACAATAAATTTGCTATAAATACTATTTATCTTTCAGTGATTATTAAATAATAACAATAATATTCAATCAGCACGCGCACCATGCAATAAGGATAACAAAATTTTCCACAAAGTTGCAAGGAATTAGAAATAAAGAAATAAAACAAAATCCTTAATTTAATGAAATGGATGAAAAAGCACACGACGTTTGATTAGAATCTAGGAGGAAAAGAGAAAAGTCAGAAAGACCAATCAGGGGGCCCTACGTCTCTCTTTCTCTCTCAGTTTCTAAACAATAACATAGAACTTTCTTGGAAAATTGTGACCTAATGATGTCTGGGCTTGTGTGCAAAGCTTTGGAAAAAAAGGTGCGTTCATATTTGCTGCCATTATCGTTGACAAGTCAGACATCTAGAATTGTCTAAGGAGGGATTGATATTTGAGATGATGAGATATATAATGCACAGTTCAAATCTGATTTGCCGATAAGATAATATTGGGACTATTATTCTTCATAATTTTCCACAGATAAAGACTTTTAATTATGTCGTTTCTTGTACGTACGTATTTTATGCGTCCCATGGAAAAATCTATTTTCAAAGCTATTTTTTATTCTTTCGCATAAAATGACCTGAGAATATTCTCATTTTTCCCATGCTGTAACTGAGTAATGAATTATTCATGGCTTCCAGAGATCTTTTGCACTTTTTGTTAGGGTACGTTTAAGTAGGAAAAAGTGTGTTGAGAGTGGTGAGAAGAGTTATAAATAATAATAATAATAATAATAATAATAAAATAATAATAATAGAATATTAAATAATAATAACGTAATGAATAATAAAAGAATACCTGAATTAATAATCTTATCAGCGTACCTTTTCCCAAATCTATGGAGATTATGGACAGGAAATGCACTTCGTATATGCATTTCATGATCCATAATGTGAAAATTTTATGTACTTCTGTTTTGAGAAAATTGGACTCATTGTAAAAAAAATAAAAATAAAAATAAAAATTCTTTCTAATTCTAAATTTATGCATTATTTTTTAAAGAGAATCCACGAGACTTAAACTCTCTAAATCTGCAAAAGTTATTTTCTTAATCTTGAGTATCGAAATTTTTGTTGCCCAAATTAAGGCACTTGAACCTTAGAAATCTTTTATGGAAAATACTAGCTAGGGTGCACACTTGCCAAATGTGCACCCCAAATATGCATAGTGAAGTGAGTTTTTTTGTTTTGTTGTTTTTTTTTTTATTTAAATATTTTCTAAACATTCTTAATCATTAAAATAATAATATATATATATATTAATTCATAATCACTTCTTAACCATTAAAAAATAAATAAAATAATATATGAGTGAACACATGATTTGATGAGCATATTTAGAAGCCATATCATCATTTTCCATTTTTAAAGCTGATTACTCCATGGTAATCAAAAGGCATTTAACAAGTTTAAATAGGGGGAATTAGAGGGCTTATTCTTTCGAATGGATTTGAAAATTTTTGCAGTAATTAACTAAAAGTTTTTTTTTTTTTTTCTTTCAGCAAAGTAATTAAGAAGTAGTTGTGGTAGTGGTTTCTTGCCTTGCATGTTTGCATAAAACAAAATTATCATAACATTTCTGACAAAAATAGATCAGATGCTATGAAAGACTGATCATCAAAGCTTTTAGTTGTTGCTTTTAATTAATTTTTATGGGGACCATGTCCACGTGGTACTTTGTATCTTATCAAGTTCTCAAAACCGTTGGCTTCAATTATTATATAAACAATGCATGCAGAGTCTGCTGTACTTGTAAACATCATGATGATATTCATGATCATCTCTCTCCGCGTTGTATTGAAATTTTATACTGAGAGTTGTCAGTTTAATTCCCACTTGGAAATAAATAATGATGCATATAAGTTAAATAACTCACTAATTAATAATTAAGAATGAAAAGATAGTTAAATCTCTAACTTAGTATTAATAGTGGCCAACCTGACTTAATCTTAATTAACATTATTAAGCACAAGCATTAATAATATTTGTCAATTCTTGATCCCAAGCCTAGGTGCATGCATATACGTCTACAACCCATTATGCAGTATAGGCGTTAATATTTAAGAGAGTTCTTCAAGTCTTAACTAGTATAATTAATATATAAATATGTAATCAGGACTTCTAATATGGAAATTAATAAATTTATATATACGTCTTAATTAGGTGTGCTAAACTCGTGCACTCCTTTTAAAATAAGTGGATAAATTTAAAATCTATTTGAAAGAAACTTATTTTGTACCTCATGTATTTCTTAAAAAAAAAAAAAAGGTAATAGCATCACTCTTACTTATTTTTTACTCTTAATGTAAATGAAATTTTTATTTATTATTTTTTTTAAAGTATTTTTTTTAACATCCTTAACCATTAAGATAAGTTTAAAAAATATAAAACTTCACAAATAATTACTTTCCTAATCATTAAATAAAAGAAAATTTTTTAAAAATAAAAAGAGTATTAAAATGACAGTAAAAGAATGATAAGACTATCATGATTATTCTTTTGAAAAAAAAGTATAGTCCATCATTATAAAAAAAAAAATGATTTTTTCATATATATTCTAAATTTATTTATTTTTTTTTTTAAAAATATAAGACTTGTACATTTTAAAACTGTATATATTATTTTTTCTCAAAGAAAATTAGTGAGATTTGCACCCCTCAAAATTGCATATATATATATATATATCAAGTTGATATTTGCAACTAGGGTATTAGAACAATTGATAAACTTATATCGAACTACTTGTTAGAGTATGAAGATTTAGGTTTTTCTCGCTCAATATCAACACAATATAAGTTTGAATCAATAAGTAGATCTTACTCTTTCTTAAATTAGTTTGACACTTCAAATGGTGTCCGGGCAAAATAATATACTAATATAAAACTAATTTGCTTAATTTTTTTTCTCGTAATTTATTCTTCCAATTAAGTTGATTAGCCCGCTCGTGTAATTTACCTGAGCCCTTGCAAATCATGATCATCTCTAATAAAAACGACCACTTTTTTTTTTTTCCTTGTTGGCCATGGCCAGACCTTAAAGTAGTACCACTGTATATATATTTCAAGATTCAGCCCTTCAAAAACGTTCAACAAGATAAAGTTCAACTCATGAAAATCTTTGAAGGCCAGGTCAAAGATAGCAAACTGAACTTTTATGCTTCACAATTAATATATAAATTGTTGTTTAGATTGAAAAGTTATCTTAATTCATTTTATTTTATAATTATAATTTTATTTTAAAATTTTAATATAAAATATAATAAATAATTTAATTTTTTAAAATTCGAATTCAAATTTTTAAAATTTAAAAACTTTATAATATTAAAAAATTATATTTTATTTTTATTAAAATTATCTCATTCATTTTATCTCACGTATTAAAGGGATAAATGAAGTGGGGGCATGCATAAATGCTTCATAGATTTTTACTAAAATACAGAAAATGTGTGATTCACGGTTAATAATCAATCAACATCGACGTAACCAATGGGATGGATATGACGATGGAGACCTATACGTCAGATAACGTGCCTTGATCTGAATTTACTATTATTTCCGTACCATGTTAAAGAATAAAAAAATAAAGCAAAAACAAGAGTGTAGAATAAAAGATATCATTTGAAAGTCAAAGATCAAGCAAAAAGAAATGAGACCAAGGAATCTTCAAACCTTCTTCCGCGTTGCTACTCGGTCCTTGTAAGAAAGAGGGGCATGAGAGAAATCTTTCGAGTGTATTAATTTGTGACCCTTTGTGGGGTTTTGGCTCTTTGGGGTTTGAAATAGTCAGCAATTCTAGTTAGCTAAGCTTCTCTCACTCTAATATTTTCATGATAAAGAAACATCGATCATGTCCTTTGCCGGAATATAAATAAATAAATCAATCAATCAAAAAATAAATTCACTCGGTTTTCTTTGGTCAAATTTCTCACTTTTCCTTCTCCTTTCTATCCCCCTTATCTCCCCCTTTCCTCCCAGCTTCTTTTCACTATAAACAAGAGCTTTTTCCTTTCTTTATCTACATTAACTTCAGCTCTCTCTCTCTCTCTCTCTCTCTCTCTCTCTCTCTCTCTATCTGTGACGCACACGCACCAATAGAAAATAAGGAAAGAAAATAAAAAAAATAAAAAAAACTTTTTCTTGTTCTTTATATCTTCCCTCATCACTTTATAAAGCACTTGTCCATCAAACCTCTACTCGAGAGCTTGAGGCCATTATTGCTTTCAAATTTCACCCATCTCTTACATTCTTCTTAAGCCATCGATCTTTCTAAACCCCTCTACTATATGCGCTGGCTCATTTCATCTCTACATACAGCAACGCAATTTGTAGAGAAGAGTTTGCCTTTCCGAATTCCCATTTTACTACTTACTTTCATGTTTACAGCTTTTTATTCCTACAATTTTCTGCCTTTCCGGTGATCATATGGATTGTTTTAAGATGATATAATCCTCAAGCACTCCAGATTTTGCCATTCTTCAAGCTGAAACTTTGATATCTTTTGTGCATTTTTTTGTTTACGCAATGGAAAAGACAGTACTTGATTGCGAGCAAAGGACTCTAATCGGGGAAATCAATCAAGGGATGGAGCTAGCAAAGCAGCTCATGAATCATCTCCATTCTTCTTCATCGCATGAAACGCGCGAACTCTTAATTGGGGAGATACTTTCTTCTTATGAGAAAGCACTTTCAGCTCTAAATTGGGGTGCTTTTGTGGGACAGACCAAACCCACCATTAGCAAAACTGAATCTCCCATTAATTTTGGCAATAGTAGCCCAAGAAGCGAGGGCTCTGACCCAGAATATAAGCACAGAGATGTCTACAAGAAAAGGTAAAAACTTTGTTGTTAAAATGGGTTTTTAGCACCTGGGTAATTTAGCTGTGGTCTTGATTTAAAGTCGTGGGTTCTTTGAATTTTTGTGTTGCAGAAAGACATTGCCCAAGTGGACAGAACAAGTGAAGATTGTCTCTGGGACAGGTCTAGAAGGGCCTGTTGATGATGGTTATAGCTGGAGAAAATATGGGCAGAAAGAGATTCTTGGAGCTAGCTTTCCAAGGTGAGAAAGCTTTTGCCATCAATATTCTTGGCCATGATATGAACAATGAAGTAAAACAATCAATTTTACCACAAATATCGATATCTTATCCAAAGTATGAATTCCTTTTGCTTCGTGCCAGATACACCCGTCTTTCGGGTTTGAATAAAGCTAAAATTTTTTTTTTTCTTTATTTACTGGTTAATGTGGGAAGGAGCTGTCAGTTGACAAGTTGATCGTTAATTTTAAGGCCAAGTTGCTGGATTCTACCTTTATTCATTTATGGCCCAGAGAGGCCAGAGTGTTTAGTATTTACAATCATTTTAATACACGACCTTTTAACATCAGAAATATCAATCACCAGCTCTTTGTCCAAGATGTCAAGTCCCATTGAAACTATTTTGAGCACAAAACCCTGTTTTACCTTTATATTTCTTTATCTCTAGTTTTGTCTGCACAAAAGCGACAAATTTGCCATAACTAGTGTATTTTTTTTTTCATCAAAATTTGCAAAAAAAATCTTTAGTCACATCTGTAACCATGGCTGCTTTCTGTTGCAGAGGTTACTACAGATGCACTCATCGAAATGCACAAGGCTGTTTGGCCACGAAGCAAGTTCAAAGATCGGATAGCGACCCAACTATCTTCGAGATAAACTATCGAGGACGGCATACTTGTAGCCAATCATCTCGTTACAACTTGGCACCCTCTTCAACAAGAAGTGAAAGTCTAAAGGAGAACAAGAATACTTGTCACCCAAAGCAACAACCACAGGAAGAGAAGCCGCCGCAGGAAATAGCAGGGCATTTGGTCAAAAATGAGGAGTTGGAAAATGGGGAAGATGACAAATTTCCATTCTTTTCCTTCCCTTCTACACCAATTGAATCCGAGAATGCAGATGATAATATCTTCTTTGACTCATTAATGTGGGATAGCCATATCAACTGCTATGGATTAGGCCAAAATGTGCAGACTTCGGAATCTGATCACACTGACATAATTTCTGCCCCAACCTCTGTCACCAATTCACCTATTGGAAATTTTGATTTCTCACTTGATCTAGACCCAAATTTCCAATTTGACAACCCTGAATTCTTCTCCTGATCTGGCAAATTGGGCAATGCTCTTGTATCCTTGCCAGCATTGAAAGAGAGATGTGGAGGAATGTTCATAGCGGTGATTTTCTTAGTTAGTAACATTTGAAAGCCTCTTTTAAGTTGTAAAAGTTTCGCTGAAATGAGTAGCTTTGTAGTTGAAGGGTTAATTTTCCTCCTTGTTCCTTTTCTTTTCTGCTTTTATTGTAATTGATTTTCGTCTTTTGCTTTGCGATTGTAATCCTCAATTCTTCTCTTCGATCGTGTAAAATGTTGTAAACTTCAATAATATCCATTTTCTGGTGTTGGACACTACTGAAAATGAATCTTAAAGCAGGTAAAACTTGCACAAATAACTTGATGGAATCAATTCGAATTGAGAATCTACGACATTCGTTCTTGTAATGCACGCTTTGTGGGCTCCTTGTCGTCTAGGTTCAAATTCAATCCATTTCTTGACACGCTTTAGAATCTCATTTTATATCTTCCACGTGTCAACTAAAACTGACTCCAGTATCATTTTTTATACAGTAATTTTATAGGGAGTTTGCTTTAAGGAGTCCATGAGGAGTTGTCTGATGTAGCTGATATACATTACGCCACGTTAGCCGTTATTAAAAAAAGGAAAATCATGTAAAACGCGGGATTTATGAGAAAAACCTAAATTTGGTTTCAACCTTCGATGGAGAGTTTAGAGAGAGAAATCAAAATCCCTCACTATTCCCTCCGGCCATTTCTTTCAGCCTGAATTCTAATTTCTGACTCCCACACTTCGATTCGTGAGGTAATAAAGACTTTCTCTCCTGGCTATTTATCATTTTCATTTTTTTCTTATGCACATTATTTCTCATAAAATAGAAAAATTAATGTAACAAAGAAAGGGAGTGAGAATTTAATAAATAGAAATGAGAATGGAAGTTGATAAATAGCCAAGAGAGAAAGTGTTAAATTACCTGGCAAATCGAAGTGTTGGAGTCTGAGTTCAGGCTGGAGGTTAAAGATTGACAATGGTCGGGGAGAATAGCGAGGGATTTCGGTTTTTCTCTCTAAACTCCCTATCAAAGCTTGAAACGAAATTTAGATTTCTCTCTCATAAACCCCTTGTTTTACACATTTTTCTAAAAAAATAATAGCTGATGCCACATCAGCTGACTTCCTGTTGATTCTCTAAAATAAACTCCCTATAGAATTATTGTCTATATACACACAAATAGTCATGTTGTATAGGGGTGTTTAAATGGATTCTGGATCGGAAATCTGGATCAACCCGGCGTAGAACCAATGACCCAAAAGCAGTTTGGACTCCAACCCATATTTACTCGGATTGAAATCTGGGTTGGACCCTGATCCATCCGGTTTTTAAAAATCGAAAATTTGGTTTTCGGATTTTAAACCTTTTATTTATTTATTTATTTACTTTAAAACTTGTATTATATAATAGAAATTGGATTCTCAGTTGAAACCAAAATTATAGAAACTAAAATTTTCTAACATAATAATCTAAAATTTATAGATATATATTATGAAAAGCAAAACAAGAAATGAAAGAGAGACACTTAACGATCTTCCCAAGTCATTTGTATTAGAAGATAAATAAAATCATTGTTGTATATATAAAAAAAGTTTTATAAAGTAAAATTTTAAATTTCTATGACTTCATAGTTCATATGATACATCAAATATATTTTAAAACAAAAGTAAAATTACAATTTAAATTACCACAACAAAAATACAATAGTTTGGAAGTTTATTTTTATAAATCTCTTTGTAGTTAAAGTATTTCTTTTGAATAAACTTGCGACGTCGTCCTTTTCTTGAAAAAAAAAATTGTAATATATTTTTATATGAACTTGTGATAATCTGAGGTCAGTTTATAAATTAACTAACTACATATGACATAAGATGCTTTCATTAGCTAAAAACAAAGTTCGTGTATGGTTTATTACAACCGAAAATGACATTTTCAATTTATGATGCATTCTATATATATTCCAACCATGTACTTATGATCCTAGAAATAGATTTCTTTTAAATTAAAATCTAACCTCATATCTTATTAAAAATTGGAATCTTTCTTACAACTTTTAAAAGTAATCTTACCATAAAAGGTGGCGTCAATTAATTGGTAATGTCATGTAGGCTTAAGTCAAATATCTAATTGCTTGAATTTGAATGATCTATTATGTATACTATAAAAAATGGTACAAAATTAAATTGTTTATGATTCAATAGAAGCCCAGAGAGATGATGAATGGGGTCCTAAATAAAGAGAGTGATATAAAAGTAAGTCAAATTACACCTAGCATCTTTCCCTAATTCGAAATGGAATTAAATGACATTATAGATACGTTCAGATAATCTCTCAATAATTAGAATTTATTTATATATATATATATATAAATATATTATATATGTATAGCTTCTATCTTTTCATATTATGATCCACTGAGGCAACTTCAATAAACATTAAGAAAAATAGAAAGTCTAACTAGTTATTATAATAAAAATTGAAATCGTCAAAAGACCTTTTGAGAATATTTCCAGGACAACACCATTATTATATCCCTTTCTGACGGTTTTTTTATCCATGCATTTTGAGTTGCACTTTTTAAGTCAGAATCGAATATATATATATATATATAGAGAGAGAGAGAGAGAGAGAGAGAAACTAGAAATAAACAACTGTATCCTGCAAACAAAAATAAATGCATTTTGCCCAAAATTAGTGATTACAGTCTCGTGGACGTAATTAAAAAAAATCACAATTAAAATACCTTAAATAAAAAAAAAATTGAAAAACAAAAGAAAAACCAGCAAGACCACCTTGCCATGATTGCTACTATTCTAATGGAAAGCAATTATAATAAAAAAGGAAAGCAATTATAATAAAAAATCTAGTTGCTATATTTCTCTCTCTGCCACCACATGATATCAAAATAAAGTGTAAATTACAATTTGTCTCCTTTAATTTTCATTCAATTTACAATATGTCATCGAATTAAAAATTTCAATAATTAACCCTACCAACTCTTAATTTTTCATAATATCTCCTAGCCTCATTAAAATAAATAGAAATTTGTGCACATGCGCCTCATGCGCACAACCTGCAAGAGAAAAAAAAAAAGTCTCTCATCTTCTTCATTTTCATTTCCGATCATCTTCATTCCAGTCAAAATATTCGAACCCCTCAATCGACAACATGTGTTCATAGTTGAGCTTCTAACCAACCTCCTAGGGTTTGTGTCGCATTGAGAAGTAGAGCACAGCTATTGTTAGGGGTATGTGATTTGCTTCAATGACGCTTACCCCCTACTTCAACAACCTAGTTTGCGTCTGTTAAGGTAAAAAAAAAAAGCTTAAACAAATCCTAACTTAATCTATTGAATTTGTGGATATGGTGAATTGCATATGCTTATGTAGCTTGTTTTTAAAGGGCTTTAATGATTTTGCTTTAGAGCCATCCTCATTTGTTATATGCATGTATATATATAATACATACATATATAAATCCATACATATATATAAATAATGTCAAGCAGAATATTTTATTAGTAATTCTACAAGTTCTTTCTATAATGTGTAAACATGTTGGGCTTAGGTTCAATTTGTCTAGATTTCAGTGCAACCGTCAAATTAAGCTTAAATTCATCCTTACAAAACTTCAAACTTAACCATCTTTGATTTCTGTTGTGTTAGACTAAACATCTTGAAGTGATGGAATTAGGTAAAAGCAAATGCTCATGTCTAGTAAAGTTGTATCAGACAAAAGTCATATGATTGATTTGGATGTCAGATTTTAGTATTGGATTGCAAGATTCTCTATGAGCTAGATTCTTTCTCAAGTTATTAGCCCCCATTGAGACTTGTTGGTTGTTGTATTTTGTTGAGGATTTGAATCATCACATTAGATCAGGCTTGCAAATTAATGGCATTAAGAAATATATTGCCTTGATCAAATATTGTCATGACTTGGATCCATAACTTATGACTAACACGTATATTTCAGCAGGTTTTAAATACACATGTCCACTAGTTCATCTAGTACAAGTTATGATGGTAAACCACCATAAGATGTCCCATTTTACCATTATGATCTGCAGGCACGAGTAAGAGTGTCAACGACTGATGATAACTACAAAATGAAGTTTTGGAGATACTCATAATGGACTCCAGGTTGTCAATATGGGGGTGGAAAAAAGTGTTGTGCATTTTTTGATTAGGTAGATGATAATGCCATAGTAGACTCCTGATGGTGATACAGGTCACAAGAACTTGATAATAGCGTAGGATTAATTTATGTGCTTTTGTAGATGTCTATTGTTGATGACAACAATTATGTTTGTCTTTTTTTCTTTTTGTTATTGGGTTGGTGGCAACAATTTGATGGTTATATTGTACTCTATCTTCTCAATTGCTAGCTTTGGTTGTATGTAATATGGTTATGTATTGAACTTAATGACAAGAAGTAGGTGTGTGCTATTTGTGACTATTTGGCGAGCAAAATTTGTAGTGTCTCATAAATATATATTATAGCATCATACAGTAATTCGCAAAAAACTTGTCTAAAAAGTGGTAACAATTGTCATCATCAAATCAAAAAGTTGAAGTGGTCCCTATAAATTACAAGTTCAAACATGGCAGAAATGCCATCCAATATCAAGCTCAGGACAATGAACTACTAAAGTACTTCAAACCAAATTTAATCAAACTTTTAGTCGAAGTTTTCAACATGGACAAAACATGATGAGTCATGACACTGACACCTCCATAATTATTTATACCTGGGCTCCATTAAATAAACAAACAAAAACCAATATTGTTGCTAGAATATCATAAAAAAATGGCATCCAATATTCATGGACATTATTGTAAAATATTTCTAGGCTCAAACATCACAAATCTGTCCAAATATAAGGGATAATCTTGCATACAAAAAAATGATAGACCTGGTTGGACCTTTTGCCTGCATGTCTATTTTACATCATCAATAAAAAGAAAATACCTTAATTAGTCATAGACAGAACATTTTAAAGCATAAGCATGCAAACTATTTTGCCCATAACATCAAACTAATTAATTCTGCATACAACTTTGTCAATATTGCCAGTTTGGTCTCTTCTATTTTCTCTTCTTATTTTGTTTCATTTTATTCACACGTGAAGAGTTATGCCCTTCTCCATTGACGCATTGGCCTTTATAGGAGCCACTTTCGCCTTCCCAACTGATGCATTGACCTTGGCAGGAGCCTATTTGATTTTGGATGGCAATTGACCAATTCTTAACTGCATCATTCCCCTTCCATGATTGCCTCAAGAGCACAATCTCCCTTTTACTAGGTCGCTTGAGTTGAACTCTAAGTCCACAAACATAGGTGGCTGTGTGCTAGTCATTGAGATGTGTCCGTCAAGTCTTGCAAACCACCTTATTGGGTACTTGTTCGTTGACCAAGTTAGACACACGACCTACATCATCAAGAAATTGATCATAGAAATTGATCATCCTATGTCCTGCTCCCTATGAAGGCGATGTGGGTGGAGTTTGGCCACTAGTGTTGTTTGTTGGTTGTGATGATATCAATATAAGTTGTGAAATAACCTCAAAACACATTAAAATATAAATGAAGTTGAGAATAACATGTAATGACTAATAACACATTAAACTGGTTGTACTGAAAATAAGAAAGAGTAGGCGTCTGACCATTTTATCTAGAATTGAAGCAGTTTGGAATTCTACTGTAGAATTAAATGGGGTGTCTATGTTCTTACGTGGGTATTTTCTTCTGTTGTGACCTGGTTGCCTACACCTCGAATATGTCATATAAACACTAGCCGTAAAGTATTAGCATTAGATTGGTTAAAAAATTTCTTCAAAAAAGTACAATTTGCAATTTGAAGAAAATTTTGAATTTACTAATCACTTTTGAAAAGTAAGAGTACTTTTATTCCTTTTTTTTACTTTTTTCTCTCAACTATTGATCAAATATGACCAAAGTTTTTTGATATGTGTGCAAATTTGCATTTTTTTGAAAAAAACTTTTAGCAAATCCAATGCCAATGCTCTTACTCAATTTACTTGCTCCTTATTCATCATCTTCGGTTCTTCTTCAATATTTCTTTGGACTCTCGGGTTGTTTCCTAACCTCAGGAGCATTTGACTTCTCGTAGGTAATAGTCAACCACTGATGTACAACATTGCCACAGACATTCTCAAAACCAATAAATTTTTCATTTGAATTTCATGTATATCATTTTCAACATATGCATATGCACAAATATCAATCATACGCACATATATTGCAGCAAATAAGCCAACAATTCACAAACCCCTAATTTTATTTGCTACCTAAATCTTAAATTTTCCTAACCCCAATAGTTGCACTAACAATATACACACACAACCAATTCGTCATTTTCATATCAAGAATACACATATTCAATAAAGACAAAGGTTAACTCACCAAAGTAATCCCCTTTGTGAAACTTGCTATGCAGGTAAACAACAGAGACGTCCACGATAGTGGTGCGTCGAAGTTGGTGATGGTTTTCTCACTAGAAATGCTAACTGTAATTACGAATCCATTGCCCAATGAAAAATGACTTTAGATTTGCACTTCAAATGCTGCAAGTTGATGGTGGTTTGGTATGAAAACCCTAAAATCGTAAATGGTATTCTTCGAAAAAGAGTTGGCTCATTTGTTTGGAAATTAGGAGTTGATGGGCTTTTTTGTCAATCTGGCACACTTATGCACGTGAGACGTGTGTGCAGTAAATTTTCGTTTGTTTTGATGTGGCAAATAAATGGAATGAGGACATTGTAAAAAATCAAGAGTTAGTGGGGTCAATTGTTAAAATTTTTAATTCAAGAGGCACATTGTGAATTGAATGAAAGTTGGAAGAGGTAATGTGTAATTGACCCAAAAATAAAAACGTCATTGCATCGTTTTTTTTTTTTTTAATAACCAATCATCACTTTATTCATCAGAAAATACTAGAAATAAACTCAAAGCAGAGTCATGCCATGCTTCGACTATTACAAGAGTCCACTATGCAGCAACTAGTAACAGCACTAAAAAGAACTAGCAACAACAACTAGTTACAACAATCAAAACAAACTTCGAACTTTATCAAATAGAAAACATTAAAAAGAAACTCATACAACTTCATTCTCAACAATTTGACACACCGATTTAGGAAGACCATCCCACCAAATTGTTAGTAGGGTAGTACAAAATTTCCGACCTCCGACTTCCGGCCGACTTCCACTCTGATTCGGAGTTGGAAGTCAAAAATCGGAGTCAGAGTCGACTTCGAAGTCGAAGTTCGAAATCGGAATTGGAGCCCATATGGGTTCTGAGTTTCGACTCCGAACTCCAACTATATAAAGATTATATATTATATATTGTAAAATAAGTAATAGAAACCCAAGTGGCTAAATGGCTACGCTCGTTTTAGCCTAACTTGTGAACCTAGGTTCGAGTAGTAGCACTGACCAATGTTTTGAATACCGTATCGGTGAGCATACCGGTCAAGTCACCGAAATGAAATATTTCGATATCGGTACTATTTTGTGTATCTTTTCGGAATAATTTATATATAAATGAAGAAAATAATCTGAATTGAAGTAAAAAAAATAGTAAAAATTGAAAAAAAAAAAGGCCGAAATCCGATACTACACGAATATCAATAGGTACAGGCCGGTACCGGCCGATATTTATGCCGAAATTTTGTGTACTGGCCGATATGGCCAAAAAATTCTCTGGTACGAAATTGCAGATTTTTTGTATTGGTAGACCGACCGGTACGACATGTTTCGGCTATACCGGCCGGTACGGTACAAATTTTAAAACTTTGGCACTAACCCGTCTTTGGCTCTTTCTGTCTTTATTTTTTATCTTTAACAAAATTGTAAACGACGCCATTTGAGAATGTATGTAACATGCGAAATGACAAAAACCATAATCCTACACATTGCAATTTACCTCTCTAAGAATGGCTCTCTTCACTCTTCACCACAGCGCCTCCACCCAATGCCCATATATCGAAAACCCTAACCCTAAGACAACAAACCTGCAACAGATCAAGAATGGGTTTCGTGACTTCGTCGGTGATCCTTGCAGATGGAGCAATCTTTACTCCAACATATGGGTTTCGTGACTTGCCAATGTGTTTTTCAACCCTTATTGTAGCTTTTGCTTTGGAGTCTGGACGATGTCGACTCCGATAGATTCACCGATGGGTTTCGTCATTCGTGACTTCGTCAGCGACAGAGTAACCTAAGTAAGGGTTTCCATTTCCTCATTTTATTTATTGATGATTCGATATATTTTTTCTTAATATTTAGGGTTTTTTCATTTTCTTTGATCATTAAATTGGTGGAGTTACGAATAGTCTCTAAATGAATTTAGGGTTTTGCCGGAGACAGAGTAAGGGATTCCGATCGAAGGTCGGAATTCCAACCTCCGATCGGAACTCCGAACTCTGATCGGAGTCGAACTTTGACTCATTTCGAAGTTGGAGTCGGAAGCCAATTTCGACTCTAACGCCGTCGGAGTCGGAGCATAGCCCTAATTGTTAGAGAACTAAGAAATCTTTCTTATTTAGCAATTCCATCTACTGCTCGATTAGCCAATCTTCCAACATGTTGAAATGACACTTTAGGCATCTATCTAACAAGCTCTTGAATAACCCTGACCAAGTTCCCTTGCAATGACATAGATGCTGCCTGATTTTGGAGAGCTTGCACACTCATAAATAATCAGATTCCACAATAAGTTCTTTGAGTCCCAAACCCCTCTGATAGCAAGTAATTCAACTTCCATTGATTCTTGCACCTATCTTTCCTTGCCACTTGCTGCCATTATAACTCTTCCTTTTGAATCTTTGACAATCACGCTAATGCCTGAGCTACTAAGATCACCAAAAATTGCACCATTAGTGTTTAACTTGAACAATGAATCAGGTGGTGGGTGCCATTTCTGATTCATTGCCAAAGTTATAGTGGACAGAACCTAAGAATCAACTTGTTCCTTATACAATGACAATGCGTGATTAACAACAAACAAAGGATTCTGAGTAATATTTTCATAAATAAACTGGTTCCTTCGATGCCAAAGAGCCCAAGCTTCCAAGAAAAATTTTTCAAACCCACCTGCAATACCATTCTTCTGAATTTGTTGTACTATCAACATTAAGTCATGCTCACCCTCCCAACAAAACTCATTGAACACATGCTTCCAATAAGAAATAATCTCAGGATAAAAAACCAAAGCATGGTTCACATCTTTTAATTGAGTCTTACAGAGGTTGCACAAATCATCTGTGACAATAGTTCTTTTCATCAGGTTTGTTAAAGTAGGCAGTCCATTCTTCACAGCCCGCCAAATAAGGACTTTCACTCTACTAGGAACCTTCAACTTCCAGAGTTGCTTCCACAAACTTTGTTATTGCTGTGCATTAGAGCTTTTACCATAAAACTAAGCAGACCTGAGATTACAAAACAGTTTGTATGTACTATTGACAGAGAAGAGTCCACTCTTTTCATAATTCCACAACAATTGTCCTCTCTTGGACCAGGCAATAAGACCACTTTCAGAACTTCATCAGTTTCTTTTGGTGGAAATAATATTCTAACGAAAGCCACCTTCCGCCAACTTGAACACATTGCATCGTTGAATATTATGCCGGCGTTTGTATTTAACAATCATATTAACTCATCTCATCTCGTCTTATTTTATTTTATCATTATAATTTTTTTTAAATTTTTACACAAAATATAATAAACAATTTAATTTTTTTAAATCTTAATTCATTTTTTTCAAATATCAAAACAATAATAATATTAAAAAAATATATTCTAATAATATTTTATTTAACTTTTAACTTTTATATTAATTTACCTTACCAATCTCTCAATTGAAATTGCCAACTGCATATAAGTTGCCACATCAGTTCTTTTTATCTTAAGTTTAAAATTCAGAATTTTATGTATATATATATATGTATATTCTATTATTATTATAAAAAAAAAATGGGTATTTTGGCCAATTCCAGCCGCCGATCCGATTCCGACCATTGATCAGAATGATGTAATTCTTCCCATCGTCTCTCTACCTCAAGTGATGGGTTGCCGGAAACGGTCGTAAAGATAATTGAGGTTAGGATTTTTTATGGGTTTGAAATGAAATAATGCACTTTCCATTCTAACTTTTGAGAAATATAAATAAATAGTTTTTTTTTTTTTTAAGTTTCAGTCTGTTTTTATTACGTTCCTTTCACGTCCTCAAACAAGTTGGAAATAATAAAGTTTTTTTTTTTTTTTTTGAGAAAAGAAATAAAGCAATTAAACGCGTCTTGGAGTGGAACTCATTGGGAAAAAAAACAAGTTTATATAAAAGTCAATAAAGACAAAAGGAAAATAATTGGTACCTCTTCAATTTGTAGAGATTGCAATTTAATTATAACCCATCTATTGCAATTTGCAGCCTCTGAACAATGTAGTTGACAGTTTTATGTCAGACAAATTGGTTATTGTGCTTGAAGGGACATTTTTTAAGGAAGGGATATGTTTGATATGCTAAAAGAGATAATATTTTATATTAATAAAAAATAAAAAGCCTTTAAAACCTTAACTAATTTAATTTAGAGATGACAAAAGCCTTGTCCTACTCTCAAACATGTCCAACATATTTGAAAGCTCATGATATTTGGACCACAAAACCGTGCTTCTGCTGGCTTTGTCTTTCTCCACCTTTTCTATCTGTAACGGAGAACACGTTGAGCAGATTCATCCATACATTGAAGAACAAATATCCATATTTGAAAAGAGAAATGATATTTTTATAATTGTAATTTGTGCAAGTACCGTGAATTATTTTAAAAATTAAGTAAAATATGAGATCTACACGAAAAAAAATTAAAATTTTAAAATTAGATTTTACTCTTTTTTAAAACAATTTACGCAAAATATGATTATATGTAACGTTTATGTTGTTGAAATAGTGTAACATTTCATACCCACTTCAATCTCCTGGTTTTTTCCCTTATATTCTCCTATGATTAGATACGTTTTCTGTGAAAGTTAGCTCAAATATCAAGATGGAGACCCAACAATCTCTCGAGTACGTGGTAAACCTAGCTATCCTTCTTAGGCCCATTTGTGACTATTGCACCGGCTATCTTTTTTTAACCATAGAGCATCGGCCCGTTTGAGTCGAGTACAAGCCCCTTTTCTTAGGCCCATTTTATTATCATAATTTTCAAATTATGCGGCTTTGCTCATATCAAATCACTTCATGAACTATCTCATCATGTTACCTAACTCATAAATAATGCTATAGATTATTGCTTATTTCCAGTTAGAACTAAACATTTGTGACCATTGGGTTACCTATCTTTTAACCGTCAAAATTGGGCCTGCTTGACTTGAGCTCAAGCCCCCAATTTTTAGGCCCGTTGTATTATTTATATATTTTAGTTTTCAGAGCACACAACTTTGCTAAGTTGACGTGTTCATAGATTGTCTCATTATCTTATTTTTAAATGACGGCTGTCGACCAGCGGCATATTAAAGCTAGGGGTGTAAATAGTCCGGTCCGGTCTGAAAAATTTGTAGACCGATTCCATTCGGTCCAAGAATTCTCTCACCCTGGACCGGACCGACAGGAGTTCGGTCCATACCGGTCTGGTCCAATTCGATCCAGAGGCGGTCCGGTCCGGTCCGGTCTAGGGGTGCCCCATATGATTTAATGTGCTAAATTTAATCTAAAATTCTATAATAATTAAATATTTTTTTGGCCCAAATTTAACTACTATAAATTATAATATGTTAATATTATAAGAATATATAGTATATATTAATATGTTAGTATATATTATATATTAAGTATATTAGTAAATTATAATTTATAACACTATAAATAATAATATGTTAATATTATAAGAATATATTATATATTAATATATTAATTTATATACTATTTTTATATATACATATATAAATATATATATATGTGGAGTTCGGTCCGGTCCGGTCCGGTCTGGTCCAGGGGGAGAAATCCTTTGGACCGGACTGGACCGGAATTAATCGGTCCATATAAAATTTAGACCGGACCGGACCGAATTCCATTCGGTCCGGTCCGGTCCGGTCCACCGGTCCGATCCGATCTTTTTACACCCATAATTAAAGCTACATCATCAGCTCACAGGATAATATTATATAATTTCGATTAAAATTATGAAATCTGAAAATAATTTTTCTGACTAAAATACTAATTCAAATTATATTATAATATTAGATGAAAATAATGTATATAATAATAAATTATAAGCATAATTTAATTTGCGAAAAAGTTAATAATGCATTCGTGAACCTAATTAGAAGTCTACTGTGCATTAGTAGCAATGACAAATAATGGATGGAATAATAGTGAAAGTAAGGAAAAACAATAAATGGGTTTAATGGGACTATTAGATATAGATAGAAGTCATTTATGAATTGAACAATGCAGAAATTATAAATAAGGCATGACCAAACTTGCTTCGCCTCTAAGGGAAATGAAAAATTATTAGATTTAGTATTTTTTTCTTTTTGTTTTTGGAAGGAGCTTTTAGCTCAATTACTCATTAGCAAATGAAGAATACAAGGAGACGGTATTGGTCGGTGTATTGGTACATTTTTTAGTTGTTGCTTTCTTAAGTTCTTATTTATTTAATCAAGGATCAAGATAAATTGGTCGTGAGAATCCTCTTCAGCCGGACCAAATTAAGAAAAAGCAGCACACATTTTTCAACTGTGAGTTTTAGTTATATCTCAATTATATGTTCATCAAATTATTTTAAAATTGTTTCAAGTAGTATCCCCTTAATAAGATTTGGTGGAAGCCAAACTTTTGACTCTAAAACGTGTTTTTTTATTTTTCTTAGTGTTGCTTTTGTATGTTTTGGGATGATTGTTAGAGATTTCCGCACCCACTGAAATCTTGTATCTTGTAACCACGTAGTTTTATCTATGATATCACTTGCTTAGAAAAAAAAAAATGAGGAATACAAGGAGGAGGATCTTCAATGTTTACTACAAACTCAAAAATATGCAATGCATTTTTAGCTAAGCCTTGCATCACTTTATTCGTTGCTCTCTTAACATACCAAGCAGACCACTTAACAAATTGACTAAGGCCTGGTTTGTTTTTATAAATAAGATGAAATAAAAGTTAAGAAAAAAATATTGTTATAATATATTTTTCTATTATTAATTTTATTTTGAGATTTGAAAAAATTGTTTTAGAATTTGAAAAGGTTGAATTGTTTATTTTATTTTGTATAAAATTTTAAAAAAAATGTCATGATTAATTTGAGATGAGATAACATGGTTTGAGAAAACAAACCAAGCCTAAGTAGCTTCTTTGTGTCCTTAATAACCATGTCAGTATCTGACCAGTTTTGCTCTTCCATCAAGATAGCTCTAACCACCTTATATGAATTCTCCAACTTCAATAAAATATGGTGCATGCCAAGTTGAACATCAAAGTTTACTACTTCAAAAGCGCCACAAGCCTCTGCTAGCAATGTATTTGGGTACAATGATTTGTTCTTCCTTAAGGTAGCAATCACCCCAATTCTAATTTTACAATGAACTTTATCCACAGTTGCATCCAAATTGAATTTGAAGACATTCTCAAGAGGTGGAGACCATTTAGTTTCAGCCAATTACCCTTCCTTTTGCTTCTCAATAGAGCATCTAATAGCATCCAAGCCAGTTAACTCATATGCTGCTTGTTTGATCACAGAGTTTGGATTAGTGAACTCCTTCTGGAAAATAAACTTATTTTTTCTCTGCTAAGTATCCTTCAATACAACAACAAACTCTTCTAATATTTCCATATCAGCACAGCTACACAACTGGTTCCATTGCTCATTGAAAGACATACTTGGAAAATACCTCTTCAGCAGGAACAAAGAACACTAGTCCCAGATGTCATGTGCTGCTAGACAACTCTACACCATATGAAAAACCATTTCATCCTCCTAAAAACAAATTGAACACAGGCATTTATACAATTATTCTCTTAAACAGATTAAGTAAAGTATGGAGGCTATCCCTCCAAGCTCTCCAAAAGAAGGTCTTCTGGCAGGTATTATGTTTAACTTCTAAATTACTTTCCACTCCTTTGGATTCTCCTCACGAAAAGAGCATTGGTCCTGTGTTTGCTTAACAATCTCTTTAAGAATTTGATAGGCTCTTCTTATTGTGAATTGATCATCCACTGCATTTCTCCAAATCAACTTATCTGGCAAGCTGGAACAACTCAAATGGATATGTTTAATCATTGAAGCTTCCTCATCCCTAAACAAATCATCAATAAACACCTTGCTCCATTGCCTAGTATCAAGATCAATCAACTAGTCTACTGTTACTAGATAGTCAAGCCCCTTCACCTCACTTTGCACTTTGCCTCATTAAGTTTGTGGGATCCACTTGTCCACCCTTATTTTTGTATTGCTTCCATTCCTAACTCTTCACATCGTACCTCTTTTCACTAGTGGTTTAGCAGCCAAAATGCTCCTATATATGTAAGATGTGTGAAGGAAATATTTCATTTTCAAAATCCAAGATGCGAGAGATTGAGAATGTTGCAATAAGTGCCACCCCTACTTATCCAGTAATGCCAAATTGAAGCTTTCAATGTCTCTAAAACTCAATCCCTTAGCTGAATTTGCTTTCTCCATAGTACTCCATGAGATTCAGTGGACTTTCCTTTATATGTTTGATAAGAGAACTATGTTGCCTCCACCATAAATTATACATAATGCTCTTTATATGTTTGATAAGAGAACTAGGTAGCTTAAAAACTCCCATGCAATAAGTAGGAAGTGCTCGGACCACAACTTTCAAGAGAATCCCCTTACCTGCTTAAGAGAAGGGCTTTATTTTATAGTTGTTCACTCTCTTCTCCATTCTAGTATGCTTTTAAAGGAACCCTAGTTTGATCTCCCTACCAAAGAAGGAAGTCCATGGTATTTTTCATAAGATCAGTTGAACCTAAGTCTTGTAATCTGCAATATTAAGGTTGCGTTTAGATATCGAACTGAGCTGAGTTGATCTGAATTTTTTATAAATAATAGGAAGTTGAGATAGTTGAGTGAGTTTTATGGGACTTACTTATGTGAGTTTAAAATATTTTTGAATGTTAAAATGCGTTTAGGAATATTTATAAAAAAAATTGTGAAATTATTGGGTCCCACCATCGAATCAACTATTCATCTAACATTTATGAAGGACTGCCAGCTCCAAAAATAAATTGTGCAAACA
The DNA here is from genome assembly GCA_036559045.1 of Platycarya longipes. NCBI lineage: Eukaryota > Viridiplantae > Streptophyta > Magnoliopsida > Fagales > Juglandaceae > Platycarya > Platycarya longipes. The sequence continues at coordinate 11,685,878 of CM071789.1, read as the reverse complement.
TGATATACTGGTCAATGGACTACACCCAAATGCAAAACTAATATACTCTCCTAGAAGTCTAACTTAAGCATCAGAGGTACCCACGCTCTCTCGAGTCCCTCTTCTCTATTTTATTAGGTATCGGACTAGGCCTAGTAACATGGACCCCACACTTCTACTTGAGCACCACACGTGATAGGTAGAACTTATGACGTTGTAAAAAATTTAATGCTGAAGGGAAAGGGTGAACCATGATTTAGGTGTCAAGAACAACTTTGACACAACAGTACCAACAGTAGTGTAGACTAAGGTACCGAGTAACTGGCCAACAACATAGTCTCAGGATGTCAAGGATCACCATATACTCGAGTACTGGCAGCTGGACAGGCCCAAACAGTATGGGCCCACCTAACCGTGACCATGTCACATTAAATGGAAGGCGACACCGAGCACAACACGAAATAGGAAAGGTGTTAGTGGTTGCCACGATTGGGCGTGAGTGCTCTGCGATCTGATAGAAGACTAATATAAGATGCGAGAGGGGTACAGGCGACACCTTCACAATTTGGCTGATAGATACGGACGACACCCCCTGAATAATCTCGTTAGAAGATATCATTGGTCAGGTATATAAATAACCTTTCTTATCCCTTAGAGGCACTATTTCTAATTTATTTTATCGGTTTCTTCCTTTCTATTCAAGTTAATATACTCTCACAAAAGTATAACTTAAGCATCAGTGTATGGAAAGAGGTATCAAATCGTGTTAACGGGTCGTGTCAAAGCAGTATATTATATTATATGGGTCAACCCTTATCCAGCCAATTAAGCTTATCGTGTCAAAATTAAATCCTAACATGACTGATGAACATAACGAGTCTTGTCGTATCAACCTGTTTGGACCCATTAGTAAATATTATGAAATATGTTAATACGATACAATACAACCTATTTCAAGATATTTATGTAAATGAGTTGAATATGTTTGAAATTAATTCATTTAACCTGATTAAATTTAGCATAATTTTATATAAATGTTATATGTATAATATCTATAAAATTATAAAACTAATTACAAGTCCAAAATTAAATCCAAACAAGAAAAATAAAATTAAAATACTAACAATTTTACTTTTAGGCATATGGGAATAACTGTAACTGTAACTTTCTTAACGTATCACAATAGATTAAAATAGGTTGAAATTTTATCAAATCGTTAAGCAATCGTGTTTTAACAAGTCAATCCGTTTTTACTCGAGCCCATTAAGATCAAATCCTAACTCACTATTATCGTGTCATGTTCGTGTTGAGTTAATAGGTAATCTAACATATTGTGGTGCCTCCATTTTCTGTTATAGTAGGTACTTGATTGAGCCCAGAAATATGAACCCCACGCTTCCACCCAAGCACCATATGTGGATGGGCAAAATATATAATGCTATAAAGACTTCAATGCCAAAAGGGAATAGTCGTGCAAGATATGGAGGTCACTAATTCTCTTATTTCGAATTATAAATTCCCACCATACTAGCATCCTAGGAATTTGCAAGATACTTTTAGGGGAGTAATCCCCGAATCCTAGGTTGGATCAAGCAGGCCCAGACCACGAAGTCCAAGTAATGAACACTAAGGACGGACCAAAGAGGGTTGAGCTTGCCCAGGAGGCCCATAGTAGGAAAAGGCACAAGATGCTCTGAGCATGAGGCCTAACAAGTAGATGGAAGAGTCGGTGAACCATAATTCAGGTGTCAAGAACAACCCTGACACCTAAGTCAACAATAATGCAAATTGAGGCACCAGGTAAGTGGCCGACAACACATGCGTAGAATGTCAAGAACAACCCCTACACTCGAGTACTGGCAGCTGGACAAGCCCGAGCAATAAGGGTTCACTTGATCGTGATCACGCCACATTAAATGAAAGATCACACTGCATTAAATAGAAGATAATGCTGAGTATAGCACGACACAGTAAATGTGAACATCAGAGGTATCCTGGCTGCCTAAAGTCCCCATTCTCTATTGTAATAGGTACCTGATCGAGCCCAACCACATGGAGTTCCCAAACGATGAAACACGATATCAACATTAGCAGTCTAGGGTACTTTTATGAGTCGACAATGAGCTTAAGTAGGATCACTCTATGTGGTATGGTCAGTTTCATATGTTTGGGAAAAGAGAGAGAGGTAAAGCGAGATTCAAACATCAAACTAGAATATATATGTTTTGGGTGCAAATATATTTTTGGAAAATATTTTCACTTCTTGGCTAGTTGGAAATGGCAGAAAAGAGTTGTTGATAGAAAATGACTTGTGGATCAATGAAAAAAGAGAAATGATTTGTATAAGTCCTAAATTTCATATAAGCTTTTGTTAAAAAATAGACTCCACCTAAACAATGTATTAAAAAAAAAACTATTCTAAATAACATGCATGAGGTGAAAAATGACTTGCCCTTCTCCACTAGTGGGTCAATTCTTTGTGTGGCGGATGAGCAGAAAACTCATGTACATTCTGATGAATCAATAATCTTTTGCAAAAGGAATTTATTATTGGAAATAATCTTAAAATTATTAAATTAGATGTTCTCTCTCTTTTCCTTCACTCTACATATACCACAAATCTAAAAGAATAATAATAGTTTTATTACTTATGTACCACTCTTTTATTATTTTTTTTAAATTTTTTTTACTTAATAATTAAGAAAGTGATTATTAATGGAATTATATATTTTGTTTCTTAATGATTAAGGATATTAAAAAATATTTTAAAAAAATAATATAAAATAAATATACTAAGAATATTGGTAAATAAGTGGTGAAAAATGATAAGTGTATCATTACTCAATCTAAAATATCTTACAATTGTGAATAAATAATCTTGAAGATTATTAATGATTATCTATTTTTCTACCTTTAATTAATATTAGTATAATGATACTATATCCCGTGATTTTGTCTCTCATTTTGACCTTTTTTGTATTTTTTTTTTTTAATGGTTAAGAAAGCATGTGACTATTAATGCATTAGTGTATTTTTTTTATTTTTTAAGAATATTTAGAAATATTTTAAAAATAAAATAAAAAATAAAAAATGTGACATTTACGCCCAGTGGTCACAGAGTAGCAGGGCCCCTTTAATACTATGATTTAAAATTACGAAGTCATATAAATTGAGTCATGGATTTCAATGCAACCAAGCACCAGAAATTATTTTTCGTGTTATTTTTCAAGGTTTGATTTTGTTGGGCCTTGAATCCACAAGAGGTTTCTTCCTGTCTTGCCTATGTGCTTGTATGCATGCTTGGTGGACCTTGAGCCAATTCACTTTGAGGAGTCCGTATACCCAACAAAGCCCATATTTCAATCATATTAAGCCGAGTATAAAAAGCCCAAGTCCCAAGACTCAGATGGAAAAAACTAAAATTAGTTATAAAAAGAAATCCCCCTTTATGATCTCCTCATTCTCTCGAGTCTCCTTCATCCATTATTCTGTTAATATAATCTCAAATACTTTGTAATAGTGCTTGATGATCCTTCTTAGGCCTACAAATTATGAAGAACAATCTCGGGATGGGCAGAGTGATGACATTCTGAAAATTTAGATTTTGAGGAAGTCGATGAATAGTAGAGAGAGAGAGAGTAGAGATGTTTCAACCCCTTACCCTATAAATCGGGTTATTTATCGTTAAAAATTAAATGAACTCCATTGTGTTAACATCCTTTGTTGTTCTTTGATTTGAAGGGAACTCGTTTAATGCAGTCCTACAGGCTACTCTTCATGTCATGCTTGCCTAGATATAGTTGATCATTACTTGCTACTTGCTATAATTCACCCGATAATTTTATTTTTCGTCTTTTTATTTAATTTTTTCCTTAACATGCAAGTGTGTGGCTGCTCATGAATAGATTCTATTACTTGCAATGCTATAAGTCACCCCTGTCTTCATTTAATACTAATTCGTTTTACGTCCTGTTCATTTAATGACACAAATTGTCTCCTTTTGCATTTATTATTACACCCATTAAGGTATAAAAGATTCTATTCGGCAGTTCTATATCACGCACCTGATTTGATTTTTCATCTTATTTATTTATTTATTTATTTTTCCTTCACAAGTGTGTGATGTAAGGCTACTGATCTATTCAGCAGTTCTAGCTCCTGATGTATTCTCGCTTGTCATTGGCTATAGGCATTGACTCTTCACTCGCCATAGGCAAGCTAATTGCCCGAGTCATTAGGGCAACAATATGCATCTTCTTGTTGCGGTTTTCTCGCCCTTTAATTATTCTTAAAGCTATTGCATACCTACCACATTTGGACCCATATCTCGCCCAAATCAACTAAGCTTGAGCTCCATCATGGATTTGGGTCTTCCTTCAGCTTATCTTCAACATTATTCGCACATGCATGAGTTGAATTCGACACCATGAATTTGTATGTTAGTTTTTCCACCCTCTTGTAATATGCTTACTTTTATACACTAAAAAAATGAATATTTAATCTTAATTAATTAATCATAAATATTCATTTTTCTTATAGTAATAATTAATAAAAAATCACTTTGGCCGCTAGAGTAAAAGGACACCTATAATTATTCACTTGCTATTTGACGCAACGACAATCATGCACATTAGGAAATGCAAATTACTAGTAGCTGCTTTTTACACAAAAGGCATGCATCATCATCACTACCATGACTACTACATGTATCTATTTATGTATAGGAAATAGATCAGTAAAATGAAGGTGAATCCAGGCCACCCCAAGGGCCAAAGGCCAAGGGTGGTTCTCCAACCAAACCACTCTTTTTCAAGATGTGGTTGGTCATCCCATATTATTAAAAATTCTCGTCCTTCAAAAGTTAGTTTTGATTCTTGAAACCATACACTTCAATCACCTCTCTACTAAAGGGAAAACGAAAGTGAATAATTATGGCTGCCTTGAACAACAAAAAGTAGAAAAAGGTAGTGTGTAAACTATCTTCTACATGAAATGATGATATGGATGTGTGCTTTTCAAGTATTAATTAAACCCTTGACAACTCTTCCGCAATCATTCAACTCATCTTTATTTGCTAGCCTTTCGCTGTTGTGTCTAAAGTCAGAAAAATATTCTATGGCCTGATGGTATATGACCTGATTTTTTAAATTAAAAAAAATTGAGTTCTACCGTATAATGGCAACATTGGCATTCATTCAAAATTGAGACTTGGAAACTGAAAAAAAAAAAAAAGTCAAAAGGTGCCCAAACAAACGAATTGCTCATGAATATATATATATATAAACAATTTCTTAAAATTAATTTGTAAATCATAATATATTTTATAGTAAATAAAACTTTGTAATTTGATTTATGAGATTAAACTATATCAACTTATTTATTTATTTTTATGAAGTTATTTTGTGATTAAAAAATTTCTCAAATTGAAAGCTAAAAGAAAAGGTATTATTGTGAAATCAAAACATAATTTTAATGAAATTGGATGAATGTATCGATTGATTGTAAAAATGAGTTGTAAAAAGGTTATAAAGGAATCGTGAACTTATTATTACCGTTAATAATAAATGTATGGATCAAACTTTTTTCTAACAGTACAAAAGGTAATAATAACTTTAAAAATAATTAATAATCACTACAAGAATATGTAGTTTTTGAGCCCAAAAATCTACCCCACGACTAGCGGTCGTGGTTAATCGTACTTGTTGACACAAACAGGGCCTGCGGCAATAAAGAAAATGACTAGCCACAGAGTATTTTGCGATAGTGAAAGTCGGTGGCAAGAATATGTATTTGCGGCGAGTTGGTACCGCGGCAAAATGTGTTTCCCATGAGACGATTTTTCATCCGTCGTTTTGATTTTAATGCCACAATACTTATACACATCGTTTCGATAGTGGGGAGTTATATCTACAGTCCATTCGAAATCAAACAAACCCCCCCCCCCCCAGTTCGCTGATTCCAGGCCAAAATCCCTGTTGCCCAGATGACTAATACAAGATGGGGGGTGAATTGAGTTGTATTTAAAAAAAATAACAATTATAAATCAAATATACAATATAAAATATAAACAAAATATGAAACAGCAATAAATATAAAGAGTAAGGGTAAGAGAGAAGCAAACTCAGTATGTTAACGAGGTTCGGCTCCACTGCCTACGTCCTCGCCTCAAGCTACCCCTTGAGAATCCCCGAATTCACTATTTAATCTCTTTCAGGTGGAGATAGAAACCTATTACACCTTTGAACAACACCGCTACAAAGGATCCGTGTAGAACACCCTCTACACTTGCAATCACCTTACACGTGGTGATTCAACTATTCCCTGTGTTAAACACTTTCTACATGCACAAGGGTTATACACACCCTTTTACTGATACAAGAATTGATAGTGGGTAAGTTATCAGAAAACACTCCTCAATAAGTGAAATAAGAACAATACAGCGTAAACTATATCTCTCAAAATGAACAAGAGTTAAGGCTCAATGTTTAGAGAAGAGAGAATGAAAGCTTTGAATGAATGTTGTATGCTCTTGGTGTTGTAAATGTGAAGCTCTCAAATGATTTATTTATAGGCATATGAGACTTCATATTTAAATTTAAAAAGATTCACATGTCAAAGATATCATCATTCACTTTTCAAAAATTTCAAACCTAATCTTTTTACTTTTTGCATGTGACAAAAGGAGCACACTTTACTTTTCAAAAATTTCAAACCTAATCTTTTACTTTTTGTATATGACAAAAGGAGCACACTTTACTTTTCAAAATTTTTAAACAAAGACATCTACCTTTTGCATAAGTCAAGAAAAGCATTCATCATTTTTGAAAATATTCAAATAAAACATGCACATGTGAAAGAGGACAATCAATCATCTTAATATTTTCAAAATTCAAACCTTTAATCATGTCATGCACATGTGAAAGATGACAATCAATCATCTTTCAAAATTTTCAAAATATTCATGCACATCTGGAAAGTGTATTTTAATGCTTTATGATAAAATATTAATTTTGAGCCTTAATCCTAATTTCGAATTTTTAAGAGATTTACAACATTACTCTATGACTTTAATGTGAAGTTGTTCCCTTCTTGCTCATGCTTAGTTCCTTGATGTGCTTGATTCTATTGTGTGGACAACTTGAGCTTGAGACTCATTTATTCTTTGAATTCATTTGTTATCATCAAAATCCATGTGTAGATTTATAATTACACGAAACTTGAAACCTTGGGTTCAACAATCTCCCCCTTTTTGATGATGACAAATACTTGCTAGAACCTGAAGCCTGTATTAATACTTAAGCTCCCCCTGAGAATGTGCGTTAGTTTTTCGAGCAAAAATATAAATATAATTCCAAGCATATATAACAAGTTTAGCAATTTAAACAATGTTAATATTCTAGTATAAAACTTCTCCCCCTTTTGTCATCATTAAAAAGGATCGGCAGCAAGTAAATAGACTGAAGAAAACGGTGCGTTAATAAACACTGTAGATAGTTGAAAAAGGGATCCGTCCGTGACCCGACAAGTGCTGCAAAGCTTCGAGGCCTAACTCTATGAATTTAGTGCGGCTGAAGATTTAAACAATCGCCTGATGTTGTTGACAAACAGGATTGAAGGCTCTGAGTTTCTATAAAAAAATGATCATTTTCACCTATCGGATACCAAAACAAAATATCGCTTCTTGACCTGAGTTCTGTTTTTCCATAACGATAGAAGGGCCGAACAATTCTCTTCGACTAATGTTCCAGACTTGAATAAGGAACCCTTGACGCATCAACCATCAATCTTCTCTCCTGAGGCTGTCAATACCATGATAGGAGCAGAGAACCATTTTTCTAGTAGGGCTGATTCTGAGATTATTACAGAATCAAGAATGCTCAGTAGTCAATATGCTGCCTCTATTACGATCATGTCTTGGAGGTTAATGGCGAGGGTGAGTGAGATTGATCATCTTAACATTCAAATATCTGAGTTACGACAGAAATTTGCTAATAAGGATAGAGAGAATAAAAGGCTAAAGCAAAAAAACAAAGAGTTGAAAAAATTTACAGATTGGTATGCTCATGATCTGCAATCACAAATAGAGGAGCTGGAACGAGAAATGGTTCAGATACAAGGTCAACATCGGCAGATAACAGCAGAAGTTCATCGTTTACTAGAAAAATAGGGACAATCTACTGTTAATCTCGCTGGCTTAGTAAGAAAACTTTTGACAATGTGTGTCCAGCATATCTTGTATTTCTTTTGACTAAATAAGATTTGAAGAGACAATAGTTTGTCTTGTTCTTTATGCTATCTCTATAAAATCAGTTTTAAAATTCATCCGATTTGTATCAAATCTTATTCTCATCTCTATAACTCATCTGCATTCCTTCAATATTCTCGCTTTAAGTTTTCAATTCTTTTCTCAATGGCTCATTCTTTTAACATTCCTCTAGATCCATCCATGAGGTATTCTACACCTCAATCTCATATCCTTTCTGCAGCTACCATTGGTGCCATGTTGTAGCAACAGAATAATAATTTGGCTAATAAGTCAGACTCCGATGCTATCTACGACTTGGTGAGTCTCGGGACTCGCTACTCATCCTCTATTGTTGCTTTTTCCCAGCAGCTACAAGTCAAAAACCATGAGGTTGAAAAGCTTAAAGAACAAATTGTTGTACTTCAACGAATTGTTCAAGAGTCTCACACAAGGGAAGGAATCCTTCGGCAGAAAAATAAACAGCTGAAATCTCTATTGGATTTTTCATTCCGCTTGCCAGTTCTCATGGATAGGGATAACATGATATTGTATGAAGAGAATGAGCATCTCAAACATGAGGCTAAGAACCTCAAGTTTATGTAAAAGTATTTAAAAAAAATATCTCTCTATTTTTATGAACTCTGATCTATCTTTTAAGAGATATTCATAACATGCATTATACCTATTTCTCTTCTAATCATACATAATATATTTTCTGGTAAAGGTTTTGTGAATATATCTGCTAACTGATCGTGTGTGTTTGTGAACTCTAGTACTATATCGCATTTCTGTACATGATCTCGAAGAAAATGATATCTTTATTCAATATGCTTAGATCTAGAATGTTGTATTGGGTTCTTTGAAAAATTTATAGCACTTGAATTATCACATTTAATTGGAATGTGATTATATATGAGTTTAAAATCTTCAAGTTGTTGTTTCATGTAAAGAACTTGAGCACAACAACTACCCGCAGCAACATATTCTGCCTCAGCAGTAGATAGTGTAACAGAATTTTGTTTTTTACTAAACCAGGAAACTAGTGCATGACCTAAGAAATTACATGCTCCACTAGTGCTTTTTCGATCTATTTTACAGCCAACATAATCTGCATCTGTGTAGCTGATTAGATCGAAAGATGTGTGCTTAGGGTACCATAACCCTAAGTTAATTATACCACTAAGATATTTAAGAATGCGATTAACTGCAATTAAATGTGATTTTTTTGGAGATGATTGAAAGCGTGCACATAAGCACACACTAAACATAATATCTGGTCTATTGGCTGTCAAATATAATAAGCTACCAATCATACCTCGATATACTTTCGAGTCAACTGGTTTACCGGATTCATCTTTATCAAGTTTAGTGGATGGGCTCATTGGTGTTCCAGTTTCCTTAGCACCTTCCATCCCAAACTTCTTTAGCAATTCCTTAATATATTTTGATTGATTGATGAATGTCCCACTTTTTGCTTGCTTAATTTGCAATCCGAGAAAAAATATAAGCTCTCCCATCATACTCATTTCAAATTCTTCCTGCATAGTCTTAGTAAAAACTTGGCACATATTTTCATTAGTAGCACCGAATATTATATCATCAACATAAATTTGAATCAAAAGAATATCATCATTTTCGTATTTAATGAAAAGAGTTGTATCAATTTTTCCTCTTGAAAAGCCTTTTTCAATCAAGAAACCATTGAGTCTCTCGTACCACACTTTAAGAGCTTGTTTGAGTCCATATAGTGCTTTTGTGAGTTTGAAAACATGATTTGGAAAAATATGATTTTCAAAACCTGGAGGTTGCTCAACATATACCTCTTCATTTATAAAACCGTTTAAGAAAGCACTTTTAACATCCATTTGAAAAAGTTTGAAATCTTTATAACAAGCATATGTAAGTAGCATTCGAATAGTTTCTAATCTTGCGACTGGTACATATGTCTCATCATAATCAATTCCTTCTTCTTGATTGAAATCTTGGGCTACAAGTCGAGCCTTATTTCTAGTAATGACTCCAGACTCATCTTTCTTGTTTCTAAAAACTTATTTTGTTTCAATAATAGTATATTTTTTGGTCTAGGAACAAGTGTCCAAATATCATTTCTTCCAAATTGATTAAGCTCTTCTTGCATAGCTAAAATCTAAGATTCATCAAGAAGTGCTTCATCAATATTTTTAGATTCAATCTGAGATAGAAAAGCAGTATGATTGTAAATATTTTTAAGAGATGATCGAGTGCTTACACCTCGTGAAGGTTCTCCCAGAATTTGTTCCACTGAATGATCTTTCACAAATTTCCACTGTTTGGTTGCATCTTGTATTAAATTTTGATGATCTTTCCTGATGTCTCCATGTTGGACTTCCTCTATTGTGTTCTTTTTGTTGAGATTGAGACTTTCCGTATTATTTATACCTCTTGTTTCTTCATCAATGGATTTCTTGGAGACTAGAGAATTAGATTCATCAAATACTACATGCATAGATTCTTATACAGTCAAAGTTTTTTTATTGAATACTCTATAAGTTTTACTATTAGTAGAATACCCGAGAAAGATACCTTCATCAGATTTTGCATCAAATTTGCCTAAATTATCCCTGTCATTTAAAATAAAACATTTGCATCCAAATACATGAAAGTAACCAATGTTAGATTTTTTCTCATTCCAAAGCTCATAGGGGGTTTTATCTAATTTGGACCTTAGCATAACTCTATTTATAACATAACATGCAGTACTTACCGCTTTGGCCCAAAAATAACTAAGCAAGTTGTGTTCTCATTGAGTATTGTTCTTGCCATCTCTTGAAGAGATCTATTTTTTCTCTCTACTACCCCATTTTGTTGAGGAGTTCGAGAATCAGAAAAATTATGCACAAAACCATTTTCATCACAAAATATTTCAATATTTTTATTAACAAACTCTTTTCCCCTATCACTTTGGATACTTGAAATAGTATAACCCTTTTCATTTTGAATTCTCTTGCATAACTTGGTAAAGGCATTATGTGCCTCATCTTTATGAGCAAGAAAGATTACTCATGTATATCTAGAGAAATCATCAACAATAACAAATGGATAATATTTTCCTTTTAAACTTGCAACTCTATTTGGTCCAAAAAGATCCATGTGTATCAGTTGCAGTGGTCTAGTAGTGGAAATATATTTCTTGGTTTTAAAAGAAGTTTTTGTTTGTTTACCAAATTGGCATGCATCACAAATTTTGTCTTTAAGAAAATTTGTCTTTGGTAAACCTTTCACAAGATCATTTTTTGAAAGTTAAGAAATAAGTTCCATGTTGGCATGACCTAGTCTTCTATACCATAACCAATTAGTTTCATTTTGAGCTGAAAAACAAATAGCATCTTGTGAGGTAATTTCTTCAAAATTGATTGTATAAACATTATTGCTTCTAAAAGCAATAAAACAAATATTACAATCATAATTATTCAAAATAATGCACTTATCCATTTTGAAAGTAACTGTAAATCCTCTATCACATAATTGACTTATGCTCAAAAGATTATATTTTAGACCTTCAACAAGTAGAACATCTTCAATTATGAGAGAAGACTCATTACCAATTTTACCTATTCCCACGATCTTCCCTTTCGAGTTGTCTCCAAATGTCACGTGTCCTTATTCTTTAGATCTAAGATCAAAGAACTTAGTTTTGTCTCCCGCCATGTGTCTTGAACATCAACTATCTAAAAACCATTTATTTTTGTTTGTGGAGGACTTCATGCACACCTATAAAAACAATTAAAATGATTTTTCTTGGTACCTAAATTCTTTGGGTCCTTTATTTATTAGTATTAGAAGAAACAAAATTTTTAGGTACCCATATAGCCCTAATAGTCATTGTATGTTTTCTTCTAACAGGACAAGCATGATAATTATGACAATTTCTATTACAAAAATTTGGGGCGAGTTGGTACCGCGGCAAAATGTGTTTCCCACGAGACGATTTTTCATCCATCGTTTTGATTTTAATGCCACAATACTTATACACATCATTTCGATAGTGGAGAGTTATATCTACAGTCCATTCGAAATCAAACAACCCCCCCCCCAAGTTCGCTGATTCTCGGCCAAAATCCCTAACTTTGGATTTTGAAGCCAGCGCCGATTATGATTTCCATCGGTCAAAATCTTCATTCACTGCCACGATTCCGGCCATTATTCCCCCCCCCTGTTCGCTGATTCCAGGCCAAAATCTCTGTTGCCCAGATGACTAACACAAGAAGGGGGTGAATTGAGTTGTATTTAAAAAAAAATAACAATTATAAATCAAATATACAATTTAAAATATAAATAAAATATGAAATAGCAATAAATATAAAGAATAAGGGTAAGAGAGAAGCAAACTCAGTATGTTAACGAGGTTCGGCCCCACTGCCTACGTCCTCACCTCAAGTTACCCCTTGAGGATCCCCGAATTCACTATTCAATCTCCTTCAGGTGGAGATGGAAACCTATTACACCTTTGAACAACACCGTTACAAAGGATCCGTGTAGAACACCCTCTACACTTGCAATCACTTTACACGTGGTGATTCAACTATTCCCTGTGTAGAACACTTTCTACACGCACAAGGGTTATACACACATTTTTACTGATACAAGATTTGATAGTGGGTAGGTTATCAGAAAACACTCCTCAATGAGTGAAATAAGAACAGTACAGCGCAAACTATATCTCTCAAATGAATAAGGGTTAAGGCTCAATGCTTAGAGAAGAGAGAATGAAAGTTTTGAATGAATGTTGTATGCTCTTGGTGTTGTAAATGTGAAGCTCTCAAATGATCTATTTATAGGCATATGAGATTTCATATTCAAATTTAAAAAAATTCACATGTCAAAAACATCATCATTCACTTTTTAAAAATTTCAAACATAATCTTTTTACTTGTTGCATGTGAAAAAAGGAGCACACTTTACTTTTCAAAAATTTCAAACCTAATCTTTTACTTTTTGCATATGACAAAAGGAGCACACTTTACTTTTCAAAATTTTTAAATAAAGACATCTACCTTTTGCATAAGTCAAGAAAAACATCCATCACTTTTGAAAATATTCAAATAAAACATGCACATGTGAAAGATGACAATCAATCATCTTTCAAATTTTTCAAATTTAATTTTCAAAATATTCATGCACATGTAGAAAATGTATTTTAATACTTGATGATAAAATATTAATTTTGAGCCTTAATTTTAATTTCGAATTTTTAAGAGATTTACAACATTACTCTATGACTTTAATGTGAACTTGTTCCCTTCTTGCTCATGCTTGGTTCCTTGATGTGCTTGATTCTATTGTGTAGACAACTTGAGCTTGAGACTCCTTTATTCTTTGAATTCATTTGTTATCATCAAAATTCATGTGTAGATTTATAATTACACGAAACTTGAAACCTTGGGTTCAACAATCCCTAACTTTGGATTTTGAAGCCGGCGCTGATTATGATCTCTGTCCGTCAAAATCGTCCTTCACCGCCACGATTCCGGCCATTATTTTAACCCCTTTTGCGCCACGTTTAAGCTAACAGCCAGGTGAGTCCTATCATTTCCCTCAGATTTTTTGCCTAAACCCCTATTTCCATCTCTCCCGATTTGTGATGCATGCCGATTTTCCATATTTGTTTTTTGATTTCTATCCTCTCCCTCTTGCGCGCACGGCATTCCTCTTAGTTAGATCCATTTACCTATTGCACATAGTTCGCGCATCCGTGTGTGTATAGTGTGTGTTGGTGCTTATTCACAGTGTATGTATCCCAAGTTTTAATACTTTTGGTGAAAATGCTTTTACATACTTCTATTTTTGTGTATCTCCTGCTGCAATATACATCGATATAAGATTATTAATGGACATTCATTACGGGGCTTGGGCAGTTGTCTCCAGGGCTCTGCTTTAATTAAGTATACTCCTAACTCATGGTTAATTGTATAAATGAGTAATTATATGAACTATTTTGCAATTAGAAAATGTAATTTGCAAAATCTTTGTCTCATCTTCGGAGAAAATGTCAAAGCAGGAAAATAGTCAATGTGTTTAGAGGATGTAATTGGTTATTTATTGAAGTTGGCTACTCCTATTTTATCTTGCAACTCAACTTTATATGAATTTCTTTTTTTGGTGCAAATAGGTTTTTCTGCATGTAGTTGTAGCTCCCCATCGAAACTTTGTGATTAATATGAAGGCATTACTTTATTAGTGAGGTTGGTAATGCTCTTAATTATCAAATAAGTTGTGGTCCTTAGCATAAGTGTGTCTGTTTTGCATTTTTAATCTGTTATTTGTTTTGGATGAATATTCATTACGATTATCTCTCTAATTGTATAAGTTAAGTTTTAAAAACCATGCTTTTGGGTTTCTAATTTGATTTAGTTTACCTAATGATGCTGCAAAGTTATGCTCAAACAAATTGATCAGTGGGGAATGTCTATTGTTTGCCATATTATGACATGTCATTGGCGTGCAACTTCTCACCCCATTTATTTATTTATTTATATGAAATGAAATTTCATTAATCAAAATGGATAAACCGATTACAGACAACCATTAAGCCAAATAGCTTGAGAGATACAGTTTGAAATACTATCCCACCATAATCTGATATCATCAACCATACCAGCATGTCTAGCTAAATTATGCGCAGCCATATTGCCCTCCCGAAATACATGAGAAAAAATACAAGACCCAAAACAGGATGAAAATCATTTAATTTCCACTTAAAATGCTTTCTAAGTTGCAAATTAGAGGTATTCTTCACTTTGCCAAAACTATGCAACATATTCAAAGTATTTTCAGCAACAAATTTAGGACTCAAATGAACCCCTTCATGCACAAATTTATTACATCTGAACCAGAAACTCCATAGTAAACCAAAGAAAATCTCTAGTTTATCCACTTGTTTAGCATCACATGTATCCTCAGCCAACTCCATGATTGACCTAAACCTTTTATTAATCAACCCAGGAAAATAAATTTGTTCTTACTTATAATTCTAAATATTTATTCTAGTTAATGTTGGAAATGACAAAAGTTGTGTATATTGAAGTTAGCAGTGATAGTTGTAATCATTTGCCTAATGATTTTTATTTGTGTGGCAATAGTCGAGGATTGGTTGGAGGGTCCTTATGTATACTATCTTTATAGTCAGTATGGTTTTGGGAAAGGGGAAATTGGACAGCTTTTTATTGCTGGGTTTGGGTCCTTAATATTGTTTGGGACAATTGTTGGATCTCTGGCTCACAAATAGTAAGAGTTTCTCAGAACTTTGTTTGTGAATTCTTCGTGCTTTATCGGTTGGAATTGTTTTCTCACTATATTTTGCCTTTACTAACTGAATGCAGGGGTCGAAATGAGCATATGTGACATACTGCATAACATACATACTGAGTTGCATCACGAAGCATTCTCCTCACTACAAGGTTTTGATGTTGGGCCATGTCTTGGGAGGTATCACCACTTCTCTTCTATTCTCAGCTTTTGAGTTATGGCTTGTAGCATAACACAACAAATGGGAATGTATAAATATGAGCATTGATTTTCTTCGAGCTTATTAGTTCTAAAAAAAGCTATGTTTTAGTTTGTCCTATTTCTCAGGATTTTAGTTGAATTGTTTCTGTTTGTTCTCTTCTTCTATAGTTCACAGGTTTGGCCCATTTGCTACTTATTTAGTTGTTTATTTATTTGTCTAATGTCTTAGTTACAGGGCTTAAAAAGAGGTATATTGGGGATGTCTTCTCAGTTAAGGGTAAAATACCTGTTAAGTCCCCATTATCTTAGTCATATTCAATCGTGTTGAGACAAATGGGATTGAGTAGGCCGATGGAACCAACACCATTTATTCAACATGCAGTTTTTCAGTTTTTTGCTTAATTTTTTTTATTTTATTCCATTGTTAATCAAATGCGTCCTTTGCCTTTTTTCTTTAACTGTCCTTTGGCATTTATTCAACATATGTTCTTGATAGAGTCTCTTAAGCCAAATCATACTTAGTTTAACTTTCAGCTTGACAGTTTACATATATCATATTATTTCCAGCATTTCATTAAGTGATTTTATTTATGTGCTAATGGCCTGAGAAAAACATAAGTGTAATAGCGCTATTGCACTTACTCACTTAGATCTGCCTATAAGGATCCAGTTTTCTGTCATATGTTCCAATTAAAGGAAACTAGTTCAAGGGAATGCCGTTTGACTTTGGTGAAGTACTATCCATTGCTATCTCCATATGTATTTTAGTGTTATATGTTGATTCAAGTTAGTATTTCCCTAAAAAAGTACTTTTTCAGCATCAATTTTGAATGTACTGCTTATTAATATCTTTTTTTATTTTTCTATTCCAATCTTATTGTGTTGTCAGAAATAATCTTTTTAGGAATATTATCTCATCCCAACCTGACCAAGCTACTGGCATATTGTTGGGAGCAAAAGAGCTACTACTTGTGTATGAGTACATGCAGAGGGGGAGCTTGGAGAATCATCTTTTTGAAAAATCGTAGTAGTTTAGACTGATATTAAATGGACAATGCCCATGTACGTTTATTCTATAACTTGATGAATGACTAGCTACTGGCATATATATATATATGTGTGTGTGTGTGTGTGTGTGTGTGTGTGTGTGTGTGTGTGTGTGTGGATGTCAAATTGCTGAAACGATTGTTGTAAATTGTTATTATCAAATACCAAATGGTACTCAAAAGTCTTTTAGTCAAGGTATGAAATCTTGGGCAAAAAACATTTGTCTCAAGCTGGAGTGGTGGTAAATAACATGTTATTAACCACAAATATATATACCTCTAGGGAGGAACATGTTTCTGTGAATAAAGTAATGCACAGAATTGGACTTCGTGGTAATAACTTGTTGGTGCAAACTATAACCATGTGATTGGTAGTAAGCATTAATTCCCCTCTAGACCATTATGTGACAAATATTTAATAGCCACGAAAATATTTGTGGGAAATAGGCATTTCTCACGAGATATAATACATTTCTAGGCTTTTTTGCCACTACCAATATGGCTTTTAACCAAGAACCTAGTGGTGACAATAAGTAGCTATTTGCTACGAAAATGCCTACTCGTGGCAATAAGTAGTATTTGCCGCGAAGCATATGCCAGAAGCCTTCCACGAATGAATTTTGTGGAAAATGCTCATTTTCCACAAAAAGCATGCTTTTAGCTACAAAAAACACTCTTAGCCAATAGCCTTATATCTTATAGTGAATGCTAGAGAATTGTATGAGGACCGTGGTAAATCAAGGGAAGGAATCTCCTCCTGCGGGCAAAACGCTAGCGATAAAGAGGCAGCCTGGTCATGAGCAATGTGTAGCCAGGTATAAATAAAGCAAACAACACATTCTAGAGCCTAATAGATGCGCGACAACACAGGGCAACGAAGGAAGCACTACAAAAAACTAGATAATAGTGATTAAATATTTGTGATAAAAATAATTATTAATGATTAAAATAAATTATTAGAAATTAAAATAGATTATTTACGATTAATAAATAATAATAAATAAATAATTTTTTTATAGTGAAAGTTCGACCTACTAGACGAGTAAAGGATGTGCTAACCATACGATTGACGAGCAATGGGTTAGGACAACCCGGTGCAAAGTGAAGACCACTAGTTCGAGGTGACCTGAAGGAACTCAGAGTGCGCTAGGTGTCGTAGCTAAGGCCCATGCTCCATCATAAACCTCACAACAAGAGTACAACTAGGAAAGAAAGAATATAGACCTGCAACCCTTATCATCTGGCCTCATAATTAAGTCATAACGCCATATGCGAGACTCTCATAAAGAGAAAGACTATAGGTTTGGCGCCATGACAATCTGCAAAGGCTTATGAGTCTTATCTCATTAGTTGCACTTGGTTTCTGCTATGATAAAAAAAAAATGGTAAACCAAATCGGATTGAATTGAAATGGTGGATTTGGTTTGATATTGGTTTGATTTTTCTCAAATTCAGTCAAAATCGATCTGGTTTCAGTTTTTCTTTTCTCTTAAATCGGATCAAATTGAACCACTTCATATATATATAGTGTATATAATTTTATATATAATTTATAATCATATATAAAACAATTTTGTAATAATATGATAAACTACTACTATATCACTATATATACTAATACTATATCACTATATATTATAATATAGTATAATATATTATATATTATATATTACAATATATTATCATTATATTATTATAAAGTATAATATAAAGACTGAAAAAATAAGACCGAAACTGATAAAATCGAAAGTACCAATTTAGAAATGTAACCATTGTGATAACAGTTCTTCAAATATCAAAACTGGTATATACCGGTCCGATACTAAAATATGTTTAAAACTGGACCAAACCGGACATATTGCACTCCTAATCTCTACCGTCTTCAAGTCTAGAGAATACATGAACGACCAAGTTTAAGTTCTCTCATTCAATCAATGAAGAGGCTAGAGAAATGTTAGGACCGAAGCTGATAGTCTTTTCGTATAGAAGACTTTGGACAAAAGGCAACATCTCACTTTTGAGATCTTAAAGTATTTCTTTCTTCTGCTATTCGAAGACCTAGAGAAAGCCAGGAGAATAGAGTTTTCATCAACGAGGGGACCGATCCTAATTTCCAGCACAACCATGTGCATTTAGCTGCTATCCAAATAGGTTGAGTATGGTCATGCTCAACCTATTTGCATACATGCGTACTGTCACGGACTTAGAAATTCTTCTTCGCGTCCCGTGCGGCCTTAGGAGGTTTTGTCCCGGACAAAGCTCCCAAGTAAGCCTTCTAAGCGACTCAAGACAAGAGAGAACAACTCTAGAGAGAGAGGGAGAGAGTAGAGAGAGAAGCTCTAGAGAACTTGTTACTCTTATTGCTTGGTGATTTACACAAATGAGAGCCCCTCTATTTATAGGGAACTCTTGGTACAAAGAATGGCTCGGATTGTGACAAGTGTCACAATCTTAACGGTATGGAACATTCTAGACTACTTCTAGAAGTATAGCTAGGATTGTGACAAGTGTCACAATCTTAAGGAAAAGAACCATTCTAGGGTTTACTATACAACTCTAGAAGGTGGTAGAATTCTCTAGAAAAATCCAGGTGGTGACATTCTCCCCCACCTAGCTTCGCGACGTCCTCGGCGCGATATCTTATGGAACCTTCGGATTTGATCTTCAAACTGCCATAGTGACTCCTTAGGTTCCCATGTCGTCTTATTTGCGGGCAATCCTTTCCACTTGATCAGATATTCTTGGCGTGGCTTGTGACCCCTTTGTCTAACTTCCCGATCTGCCAAGATTTCTTCCACTTCTTTATCGAAAGTGGCGGTTATGCCCAATGGAGCCCGTTTAGACTCTCCCCGTGTTGGCTTTACTTCATCACCATGATAAGGCTTCAGACAGCTTACATGAAAGACTGGATGAAGCTTCAACTTAGTCTGATGATCCACCTTTCTCCTAGGTGGTAGTTGCTTGAGCAACTCTGGTGGCCTGACATCCTCGTAGGCCTTGGGGACCTCTTGGGTCTCCTTAGGTGGAGGGGAGTGAATCTTCACTTCACCTTCCTTCATAGTAGCCAAGTAAGATTCCTCATCTTTCTTGACTTGCATAGCCGATAGGAGTTGGGTGGTGTTCGGCTTAGACATGGTGGGTATCATGCAAGGCCCATCCTCCAAGATGCACACCGAGTTGTAGTGAGGAAGAGACACTACATTAAACTGTCTCAGGAACTCCATTCCCAACACGACGTTGAAGTCGTCCATGGGGGCGACGGAGAAGTCCACCTTCCCCTTCCATGTGCCAAGTTGTAGCTCTATGCCATGAGCTACACCATCAAGCGGTTTGGCTTCAGAATTCACCGTCTTCAGCCATCCTTGACCCTTCTTGAGAGGAATCCCTAGCCGTGTGGCCTCTTCCTTCTTGATGAAGTTGTGAGAAGCCCCCGAGTCGACCAGGGCATGGGTCTTCTTCCCATTGACGAACACCTCTACAAACATTAAGGACCTATCCTTGGTGGTTGGCTTGGTGTTCGCCTTGAGTGAGTTGAGAAGTTGCAAGCACCCCATGTGCGACTTCTCTTCAACTTCCTTTTCCTTGAGAATGGCGTTGAGAGCCTTCCTCTTGGGACAGTCTCTAGCCCAGTGTGGCCCATCGCAAAGGAAGCAAGCATCCTTTGGCTTCTTGTCTCTGGAATGATGCTCTTTCCTACCTTCCCTCGATGTCGAAGGCCTGTCTCCACGCTCTTTGTGCTGTGGGGACTTGTACTCCTTTGCTCCCCCACCTTTGTCGTGATTATCCTCCGAAAACTTGGGTTTTGAAGAGTTATCACTCTTGTGATACTCAAACTCTTCCAAGGTTTCTGCTACGGTTAAGGCGGTGGAGATGTCGGTGATCCCACGTCGTTTGAGCTCTTGAGCCACCCATGACTTGAGGCCATCGGTGAAGTTGAAGAGAAGATCTTCCTCACTCATGTTCGTGATTTGAAGCATGAGAGCAGAGAACTCCTCAACATAGTCGCGGATTGAAGAAGTGTGCTTCAACTCCTTCATTTTCTTCCGCGCATAGAGGGCTACGTTCTCAGGGTAGAACTGCCTCTTGAGTTCACGCTTGAACTCCTCCCATGAGTTGATGGTGCACGTACCCTTCTCTATCTCACTGTGCTTACGACGCCACCAAGTACCAGCAAGGTTAGTAAGATAGAGGGAAGCAGTACGTACCTTGACATGCTCGTCTAGCATGTTCAACGCTTCAAAGTAGCGTTCCATGTGCCACAGGTAGTTGTCGAGTTCTTTGGCATCCCGCTTGCCGTCGAACTCCTTTGGTTTGGGTGTATCCACCCATGGGGTAGCCACCATTCCTCCTCCGATGGTGCCCCCATTGGCCACAGCTCGCTTGCACATGGCCCAATCCGCCCTGGTCTCCTCTAGACCGACGCGGTGTTCCTCCATTCGCTCCTGGAGTTGTGCTAGTTGCCCCAAGACCCGGTCTTGGAAGGCAACGTTTGCGACACGCTGTGCTTCGAGGGTGGGGTTGATGGTGCTCAGAATGGATTCCTTGAGCGATTCGGATTGGTCCTCCAATCCTATCTCTTCCATGCTTTGCTCCATGATGTCAAGACGGTCCTTGACATCCGCCACAGCCACCTCCACCCTGGTCACGGTGTTGTCAAGGGTGCTCACCTCCCTGTGAGACTGATCCCATTCCTCCATCTTGGCCAGTATCTTGGCCATGGTCTTCTCGATGCTATCGAGGCGAGACTCCACGGACAGGGTCGACTCCTTCGACCTCTTGCTCTTGCGTGGCTCCTGGTTCTCTATGGTGACCACACTTGGTTCCGCCATCTCAAGCTCGAGGCTCTGATACCAACTGTCACTGACCATAGGTCCAACCTATGTCACCTAACAATGGTACCTACCAGAGTAGCCGGCCACCGTCTCCCCCGGTCCACCGTCACCCATGAGCGGAGAGTCCTGCTTCGGTGACCCAGTCACAAGCGAGAGTTCCCATGAGTGATATGCCTGTATAAATAGTACAGGTCAACTAGCTCTGATACCAACTGTCACGGACTTAGAAATTCTTCTTCGCGTCCCGTGCGGCCTTAGGAGGTTTTGTCCCGGACAAAGCTCCCAAGTAAGCCTTCTAAGCGACTCAAGACAAGAGAGAACAACTCTAGAGAGAGAGGGAGAGAGTAGAGAGAGAAGCTCTAGAGAACTTGTTACTCTTATTGCTTGGTGATTTACACAAATGAGAGCCCCTCTATTTATAGGGAACTCTTGGTACAAAGAATGGCTCGGATTGTGACAAGTGTCACAATCTTAACGGTATGGAACATTCTAGACTACTTCTAGAAGTATAGCTAGGATTGTGACAAGTGTCACAATCTTAAGGAAAAGAACCATTCTAGGGTTTACTATACAACTCTAGAAGGTGGTAGAATTCTCTAGAAAAATCCAGGTGGTGACAGTACGGTGCTCGGGAACTGCATACTGTACTTCTCATCTCTTTCTGTCATGAAAGTGCATATTTGTTTTACTATTATTTATTTATTATTTTAATGATGTGAATTCAAAGGCGATATGATTTTAAAGTGATGTGCTATCAGTGCACTCTGTACCCATGGGATCAAGTTGAGGGGTCCTCGTATTATTCTTAGGTAGTACGTTACCACGAGTTTCATACGATCTAGGGTTGGGGCATTTTTATCTGACTTCACATGATAACGCAAGGTAGAGAAAGTCCTTATGATGATCAGGTGGAGTACTGTTCTTTGTGATGTATTGGTGGATGTGTTCCACGTGTTAGCAGGAAAGAAATTTCCCGTGCAGGGTGGCAGATGGGGAGTGATTTTACGTATTGTTTTGATGGAAATTTCTACGTATTTATTGAGGTAGAGAGATTTTTCGTGTCGAATGGATTGAGTGATTCCTCATATTTGGTGAGAAATCGTGATGCTTTCCTAAAGTGATTTGACAAGAGGTATAAGATTCCTCACTATATTTATGAATATGGGTGTGTGTGATTTGATAAGATGGTATTAAATTCTATGATCGCCATGCTCAAGATACAATTTATTCTCGAGTTTATTTACATGAACTTGGACATATATATTCGTAGTCATTGTCTCTCATTAATGTTAGTACTGTTACAGATTTTAACTTATTGAGGTTTCATTGAAATCTCACAATGGTGGTCCAATTATGGCTTCGCTTTTCATAGCTATAGACTTTGATGTCAATATAGCCTTGGAAAGCTATTTGATAAAGGAATAAAGACCTACCTAGCTAGCCTGAGGAATAATCACGGGGCCTCTCTCGGTTTAGCTTTTAGTATTTTTTATAAATTTTAAAATGTTTAATATTGTAATTAGTGATGAATAATTATTGGCTTTTTATATTTTGACGTGAGTGATCACGAACTTATGATGATATGTAACTATATATATATATGTACATGCTTGGGATTAAAGAATAGTAACATGTAGATATATATTATTATTATTATTATTAATGAATGTGCATTTGTACATTTCTCTAGCTAGTATTATTAGATTAGTCTCTGACTACTCACCTTTATTTAGGGGTGGAATCACATGTAAGGTAGGGGGCTACCACCCCCCAAAAAACTTTCAATCCGGCCGGGCATTTTGCATTTGAGGCTTTGAGCTTCTTCATGCGCAAGTTAAGAATCGCTTTTATTTTATTTTTATAAATGGGGGAAGACGAAGAACCGCCTAGTAGATCAGTTGATTAGATCAAAATTGTTTGGTTGCTGACATAAGGTGATGGCTATATTAATTTGAAAAATGAGTAAAGAAGTGTTATTTGAATAGTCGAACCCTTCTCAAAGTACTATTAATATTGTTGTTGAGTCCATGGTTATACTAATTTGATAATTGCCTAAACTCGTCATTTCTGCTTTTGTTTGATTAAGTACAGGTCGATGGCGCTAGAAGATATGAGATTTTACTGGAAGCCGTGTAGATTCCCACCGATCTGAATCTTTCTATAAAGAAAAGCTCACATTTATTTTTATCAAGTTTTTTTTTTTTAGGAAGTAAGTTTTATTATGAATCATGATGATCTTATTTACGTCCTATCTTTAAATAAAATAAAATAAAATAAAAAAATTGTAGAAAGCTTGCAGACATCATCCAAATAGAATGCATATGTCACAAGGGTGTGTCATAAGGGGGACTTGGGGATCGAAGGGTTGCAATTAGTTGATTAAAGGTGAGGTGTTAAAAAATAAAAAAAATAAAAAAATAGAGCTGCCAACTGGTAGCCACCCATGGTAGGTGATTATCGTATTCCGGGACACTTTCAAAGGGGCTACATAACTAAATTCGAATCTTGGTTTTTATATTATTTTGTAAGTTGCTTCCAATTATATCATTCTCCTTTAATTTTAGTATATATAATTATTATTTATTACGTCGGGATGACCGTTTTATAGAATGTGCATAAAATTAAATTATGTGTTTGTTTGATAGCTAATATTAAAACGTCATAATCATGACTACATCTTCCCATCATCCATTGGAAATATAGAATAAAAGAAAAAAGCATATCTTAGATAATATCCATCACACATAATCATGTACCTTATAATATCCCCTCCCCCTCCCCCAAGTTTTTATTATTTTTTTATTTGGTTCATATATTGACTACTTTACAGTTACAGTCATCATGCACGTGACAACAAACAACACTTTTCATTTATAAAGTTTCTTTTGAACAGTAAGATAATTATAAAATATTCTAAAAATACTTTAAAATACTCCTTAACCAAACCTAACATAAATAATAAAAAAAAATTAAAGAAAGAGGGAAATCATTAACAAATTAAGATGGCAAATCGTCACTCAATTTTTTAGCCAACAACTTATCATAGATCAGGTCTAGTTTAAGGCTTTGTTTGTTTTTAGAGATAAGATAAGATGTAATAAAATTAAATAAATTAAAATTAAATATAAAATTAAATAAAATATTATCAGAATATTTTTTTAATATTATTGTTATTTTAAAAGTTAAAAAAAAATTAAATTATTTATTTTATTATGTATTAAAATTTGAAAAAATTATAATAATAAAATAAAATAAGATAAAATGTATTATAAAAATAAATAAGACCTAAGTTTACGCACAAATCTTATTTAAGAAAATCTATATACTAACGCTG
The DNA here is from genome assembly GCA_036559045.1 of Platycarya longipes. NCBI lineage: Eukaryota > Viridiplantae > Streptophyta > Magnoliopsida > Fagales > Juglandaceae > Platycarya > Platycarya longipes. The sequence goes on along the minus strand of CM071789.1, from coordinate 11,660,957 downwards.
CATATTACCAAAAGTAATCGTAAAAAGGTAGGTTTCACAAGTATAAAAATATTATTATTTATTAGTGAGATTCAATCTTTTATAAAAAATTATGAGCCATATCTATTTGAGATTTTTATATTTATCGATAGTGGACACCAAATATGTATTTTCTTTATTTAATAGTGCATCTTAGTGCTGGTCGGGCTAGCAATTCCAGTTGAGCAGCCCTCCACTCATATTCAGCCACGTCAACAAGCTCACTCTCACAGAAGTGAAATCGACTGCACAAGATTGAAATGAAATTCGGTCATCTTTCTCTCTATTTTTGACTTCTCCCTTGCATCTCAATCCCTCTATCTCTATACAAGAAACTAGGTCGTGTAGCCCACCATCTCAGTCTCTTTCATTTCTCAAATTACTCCTACCACCGCTTACGAGTCCTAAGTGCAATCTCCGATCGATCGAGTTGCCAACGTCAAGTTTTTCAGCTAGTTCAACACATGGAAATCACACCATCCCACAAGGTGCTCGCACTATCCCAAATGAATTTCGCAAGGATTTTCATGGCTGACATTGATGACTTTGGTTTTTCTCAAATATTTTTTACCATCCCCCAATACTCAGTCAAAGATCAAACAAACTTGAAAACTCAAAAAATTGAGATAACATACCATGAACATATTGGATTGTCACAAAATTAGAGTGAAGTGTGAAGTCATAGTCAAATATTGTTTGCTGTTGTGCCAAACAGATAAGTCAATCATGAAGAATATCTACCACACATAGTAGTGGGCATGCATAGCAATAAAAGTCGATAAATAGACATTTATTGGATGGAAAATTCTTCTTAACAAAATTTAGACATTTAACAAAAAATTTCGAGTTTTACCTATGTTTGACGTTTACCTACGTCCACAAAAGGGGAATTTGAGACTTACCTTTGTTCGACAATGGCTGGTATGAGTCCTACATCGTTAGCTTCGAGTTAGATGGCAATGACACTATGCGATAAATGGGTGGTGTTCGAGAGCTTCTACATCGCAAGAGGAGATGCAACTGAACTCTCTCTCTCTCAATAAACCTTCCTTAGTTTCATGGGAGGAGATACGTCGAGAAGGGGTAGAAAAGGGGTACTTAGAAGGCAATGGAGAGGGGGTGGCCAGATCAAGGGGGTGGAGAGAGGGGGTTGAGAGGGGAGTGGAGAGGAGGATAGGGTTTTCGAATTGAGAGAGACGTCAAACTTCAAGAAGAGGGTTTTCAAATTGAGAGTGAGATTTGCTTTTTTATCCAAATATTTTCTAAATCTTTTTAAACGTTTAAAAAAATAAAAACAAAAACAAAAACATTTTGAAATATGAACTCATTAAAAAATACCAACTTTAACTATGAATTAAATTTAGAAAAAATCAGTATCTAGCGCTTGTCATTGGAAATAGCATTATTTTAAAATAAAATGTAATTTGTATATAGTTTGGATACTTTTGCGTTCACGCCATATAAAAATATTATTTGTACATATTATTTGGTCTAACTATTCATATTTTTTTATTTTTGTTTTTTGTTTTCTTCTGATCGTATTTTTGTCTTTTTTTCTATATTTTCTTTTAATATTTTAACTAATGTAATAGGGAAGTTCTACACAACTTCCTCAACCTCCACACACCATTATTTTTTAATTTTCTTTTAATTTTTTAAATTTTTTAATATTTTTATTTTGAATTTGTTCTTTTTAAATTAAATGAATTTTTATTTATTTATTATCTATATATCAAATATTTAATAAAAAATAAAATAAAATAAGTGTGGTGTATAAAAGTTGTGTGAATAGAATGAGGTTATAAAAAATTTTTTAATATAATATTATTACTACATTCCTAATTCTACAAAACATATATATATATATACTGAGCAGGGTACATGTATCACTACTCTTCTAGAATTTATCACATGTATCACTACTCTTCTAGAATTTTTCGTGGACTGCATGCACGCCCTTTTGCCCTTGGTTCCAGACGTATATGTGAGGCAGTGCCGAGGTCAGCATCAGGCTAAGCACTAAACTTTCAAATTGACACGTCAAGTTCTAGCCTCTTCTGGGTTTTTTTTTTTTTTTCCTTGAATCTTCATTCTTGGTCAAACATTTAGGATAATGACATTAATGGTGCTTCTGGAATGACGATAATGCCCCTAGAAAAACCAAACTGATGAACGTCGCAAAACACGAAAATGACAAAAATGCCCTCTAGAAAAACCCGTGCACGTGAAAATCAGATTTAACCAAAAAATAAATAAAAAATGTGCATTGTATGTCATGAACAGGAACAGATTCCTAGCAAAACTCTTTAGACACCGGATACCGAATATTTGTATCAAATTGTGGGGGTTTTTATTTTTATTTTTATCTTTTTTAATAAACATACATATACAATGATAAAATCCAATACGCTATATATACTTGATGAGAAAAGCTGGAGTCGGTCTGGACTCCCTTATAAAAGCAGCCTGTCATTAGAGAGGTGGTGGCCGACACCGTCATTTTCGATAGTTCCGTTCGGTTGAGGATCGAATTTTTCTAAAATTTATTTTCATTTTATTCTTTTATTATATTTTTTATTATGTTTTTTATTGTATTTTTTATTATATTTTTTTATTATATTTTTTTATTATATTTTTTATTATATTTTTCTTATTTTATTATTATTTTATTATTATATTTATTATCAAAAAGTAGCTCAAATAATTAAACTGTTTTTTATATTAGATATAGCCCGACCGGTCCCCGCGTCACCAAATTCGGTACACATTTTTTTTAAACTGAATTCGATACGCATTTGGTTGTCGCTAGGAGTAGCACTCACCATTACTGAATTCGTTCACGCATTTTGTTTTTGAAAATTAGAATAATTAGAATTTATAGTTTAAAATTAACAAAGTAGCAGTTTTAAAAGTAGATTCAGCCTTACAGATCCACTTGCGTATATCCTTGCCCGGTGGTGGATGGGGGATTTCCACCTCTAAATTTCAGAAATTAATATAAATATATTTAAACTAACCTTACATGAAAAAAATTTTACAGAAAGATCTCGTTTAAATAATAAAATGAAGTAAGATGATTTTTTTTTTTAAATTAAAAATTAAATAAAATATTATTATAAAATTATTATTGTTTTAGAATCTTAAAAAACATGAATTGTATTTTTTATATTTTGTATTAGAATTTTTTAAAAAAATATAATAATAAAATATAATAAGATAATATCGTTTTTATATTCCCTTTGTTTTTTTTTTTAGTTTACAATTTGGCCCTCACATTAGACTTTTTGGTTCCAAGATTTTTCAAACTACTTCATTTGCAGTCTTCGCATATTTAGTTTTAAAAAATTATTTTTTTAATATATAATTTACAGTTTGGCCCCCACATTAGATTGTATTACACTCTTAATTTAGTAGTAGAAGGCATTCTAACCGGTGGGACCAAGAGATTGTACTTTCGCATAATGAATAAGTTTTAATTATTCAAAACCACTCGTAGATATTCTAACTAAAATCTCAAGAGAAGGGGCAAAAAGAAAAAATAAATAAATAAAAAGGCCGCAATCTTTGATAAGTAGTACACGTTCCCAATAATAATACATTTTGGGGTTGACATATTTTCAATGACGTCAACTTAGAAAGTATGGGAAAATGATCAGTCTTATCTTATATTGATCGCTTTTTTTTTTGGTGGAGTTTATTTTATAATTACACCTGAATGTATTGGGATTATGCTGCTATGTATGCACTATGTGGTGTAGAGAAAGGTCATCAAATAATTGAGATTAGGCCAAAGTGGGAGAGGTTTTGCATGCTTTGAAATTATTGAAGCTTGAGTGGATTAAAAAGGCTGATCAGTGACCTATGCTTTAAAAGGTCAAGGACCCTCATCTACGTTGGAAAGTGCTCAATAACAGTATTTTCTGATTTTGTAAAATTATTCCAGTCGCTATCCAGAAAATGAATAAAATATATTAAAATAAATAGTTACAAAATTTAGAAACAGTACTTTGTGTTCAAGACTTTGTTGATCATCAGTAAGACAGAAGTACTGAGCAGCTTAACAGCCTCTCATTAGCAAGAAGGAAAATTCACATCAGTCATGCATCTACTTTTTGCAGATGATTATTTAATTTTTTTGCCACGCTAATGACATGTAATGGAGAAGGATGATGGCACTTATTGGTCAATATGAGGCAGCAACGGGTGAGCAATTGAATAAAGAAAAGTCAATTATATTATTCACATGAGCACCAACTCAGAAACAAGGTACAGCATCATAAATATAGCAGGAGTCCGAACAACAAATTCATATGAAAAATACTTGGGACTTCTAGCATTAATTGGTAGATCAAGAAATAAAGAATTCAAAGATATCCTTGATAAAATTAGTGCCCAGATGAGCAATTGGAATTAACATAAATTTCTATTACAAGTTGGTAGAGGGATCTTGATAAAAGCAGTAATCTAAGCCATCCCATCTTATGCTATGGGAGTTTATAAACTTCCTAAAACTTTGTTGAAACAAATGAACAAGATTATCAGAGATTTTGGTGGGGCCAAGTAAACTAAGAAAGGAAATTGAATTGGCTAAGCTGGTCTCAAATGGGTTAGTCCAAAGATAAAGGAGGATTTAGGTTTAGAGAAATTAAAAATTTTAATATTGCTTTTCTAGTAAAGTAAGATTGGAAAATTCTCAAATTCTTTAGCAAATATATTTTTCAAAAACTGACTTTTTAACTGCTAAAAAAGGAAGTAACCCTTCTTTTATTTGAAGAAGTATATTAGCTACCAGAAAATTAATAGAAGAGGGACTTAACTGGAGAGTTAGGGATGAAGGATCAATAAGAATTTGGCAGGACTCATGGCTGCATCTAGGGTTGTACACCGACCCAACCCGACCCAACAGTGACCAGTTCCTACCCGACCCAAAATCTAGCACAATTCCGATTAGCCGTCATCCAAATGCCCGATTAGCCGAATTTCTTTTTTTTTTAATTTCTTTTTTGTAGATCTATGAGGGTTTTCGATGCCGGTCTTGTTGGTAGATATCGAGTCGGCATAACACAGGCAAACGGGTAGGGTCAAGTAGGTGGGTTTTTTGTTCAACCCTAGCTGCATCAACCAAGCCTCGAAGTGGAAGAAATTTGTTAAGAGAATGATGCAAAAATGGAGCTTCTTATTCACTCAGAAACAAAGGAATGGAATGCTTCATTAATACAAGCAGTATTCCACAAAGAGGAAGCCTAGTTAATTAGGCAAATCTCAATCAGTAAATGTAATCAAAATGATAGACTATCATGAAGATACAATGCTGATGGGAACTTTACAGTGAGAAGCGCATATCATTTACTAGGAGAGATGCACGACAAAATCAAAGGACAAAACTCTTCCAACAAGACACAAAGAAGATTGGACCAAAATATGGAAACTGGATATACCTTCTACATCCAAGAATTTTCTTTGGAGAGCTTGTAGAAACATTCTTCCCACTAAACTGAATTTACAAAAAAGGAAAATCCTAGATGATCCCTACTGTCTTATGTGTCTCAAGGAACCAGATTCGATTGAAAACATTCTTTGAGAATGTGTGTCAGCTAATGATATCTTAAGTCAAGGAACAAGGAAAATTCAAAAAAGTGTGTGCAATTCTAAGATCTATTGCAAGATATGTTCAACAAACTTGACATGGAAGAAATGAAAGAGCTAGCTCTAATTTTCTGGAACTTACGGTGGAGAAGAAATGAATTTATGTTCAAAAATGTTGTCAAAGACCATCAGAGAGTGCTGCTCAGAGTTAATCAAGTGAAGAGGATTTGAGTGCTTTACAAACAAGGCAGGATTAGAATAATTCAACCAATATCAGAAGATCAGTTAACTAGGAAATTCCTCCTCAAAGTTTTTGTATAATAAATTGAGATGTTACTGTAAATAAAAAAAAAAAAAAACAATGTATGATAGGAATAGGAGTGATGGTAAGAGAAGAAAAAAACAATGTAAAATAAATTGGGATGTTGCTTTTTGGCAACTTTGAGAAAAAAACAATCTTCTTTACCTAATTATCTTTTAGCAGAAGCAATTGCAGCATATATAACAATAAACTTTGGCCTTGAATTGGATATGAGAAAGGCAATCCTAGAAGGAGACTCCAAAAGTGTAATTGATGATCTCAAATTTGACAAAACAAACAGGGACCTATTTTGGGATGTTGATCTCGGATACTCAACTGAAGATGAGCAACTGTGAAGTTTGTAAAGTTTGCCTGTTAATCTCGAGGCAAATTCCATAGCACATGGACTAGGAAAGAATGCATTGTAGGTATCTCATTGTATTGTAGAATTGGAGGAAACTCCAATCATGTTCTAGTCCATGTATCTCTAATGGTATCAAATTCAATGAAGGAAGAGGTTTTTGGGAATAAAAAAAAAAAAAAGACTTTGTTCAATGTTGATCTCCTAGATCCTTGTGTTCACTCTCCGACTTTGATTGACTGACAACTTTGCACAAGTATCTGACAAGAAGTTTTCTGACAATGCACATTGGATTATTTAAAAAAAAAAAAAAAATCAACCCAGTAGCCTTCAGAAATATGAATGTAGAATTTCGAATCCAAGGCGTCTATACCCCAACATCTGGGGTAAACAGTATTGGGGTGACTTGCAGTTATTATTGTCAGGCTATAAGCAACCTCCAGTTTGCACTATTGTTGCCGACCTGATTTGGACGTTGAATTGAATGGAGATAAATTAAGTTTATATAAATAGTACTGAATTAATGATAGAGTGAGTTTTATGAAATTTATTTAAGATAAATTTAAATATATTTAAATATTTAAATATATTTATAAAAATCTGTATATAAAAAAGTATTGAGTTAAAAAATATTGTAAATTTGAGGTGTAAAAAATTTTTGAATTGATATAAATTTAATGATTTGAGTACTCAGGTTAATTTAAAATTAAATTAAACTGACTTGATCCAAATTCCAAAACGGGACTCAGTATTTCCTCCCACCCACCCAACCAACCCTTCGATTACGTTCCATAGCTAATATCTGAAAGAAAAGAACAGGAATAGAACGATATTTCTAGAAGAATAAGAATATGAATTTAAGGGTTCTTGTAGCCGTCCTTTTGATGTTTATCATCCGCCGGCAAATTAATAGCCATAAGCTAGCTAAAGGAGGACCATGCTTTCGGATTGCATATCGGTTGGACACATATATGGGCGCTTTTACTTTTGGGAAATATAACAGAGGTAAGCAATTAATCATTAATTTCTTTTACTTAATTTTAACATTTCATTTTTGAAGATTTTAAAACCCACTATATATACATATCCAAACGTCAACAACAACCACCCACTTCGATCGTTCTGACAACCACTTATTAAGAGGTAACGAAATTTCAAACTTAGTCGGGTCCCAGCCCTTTTGCTTCATCCTCTTGTTGCTATATGTAGAGCAATTCCAAGGCGACAACCATCTCTCTCTCTTACCCACCTTATATTTTAAGGCCACATAATATTTTTAAGGCCAAAGCATTTAAGAGAGAGAGACAGAGAGAAGTGAGCCCTTTTTGGATATAGATGTGAGATAAAATTCTCTCATTTTATCTTAATTTATTTTAATTAATAGTTTTATTATTATTTAAAGATTTTATTTTATTTTATTTTATCTTATTATCCAAATGATTGATATGTGATGAGAGAAAAGAAATAATAAAAGTAGTTGTGGTATTTAGTATATGCGTCGTAGCATTTCTAATCCAAACATGACAATATAGTACAAATGATGTGCCGTAGACAATCATAAAAGAAATGTACGAAAATATATGTAAAAGTCTAATTAAGTTTTTACTTTTTGTTCTTCCACTTGAGAGCCAACTCGGACAGTGCCTTTGTGGAAGACCCATCTTCACTCAGAGCCTTTGAAGCTGCATCCTTGAGCTCCTTCATACGGCTCCTCACCCCCTTCCCTTCTTCACCTTCCATTAAAGCTTTGGCAATTCTGGCAATTTCTTCTCTTACAACAATCCCTTTTTCATTCTGCTTTGGTCTCAAAGCCACCTTGATGTCCTTAGTCAGCATAACGGCATTCATTTTCTGTTCTGCATAGAGTGGCCAAGCAATCAAAGGTACGCCATTAACAACACTCTCGAGGATGGAATTCCAACCACAGTGCGTTAGGAACCCTCCGGTCGAACCATGGCTTAGGACTTGAGCCTGAGGTGCCCAAGATGGAATCAATAAACCCCGCCCTTTGGTTCTTTCCACAAATCCTTTTGGCAAGAAATCAAAAGGGTTTTTCTGGCTTTGGACATCGAAAAAAGTGGCACTCGAATCTTCTTCATTTGGGCTTCTCACTACCCACAAGAATCTCTGTCCACTCCTCTCCAATCCCAAAGCCAATTCAGTAATCTGGTGAGAAGAGAGGGTTCCCCCACTTCCGAAAGAGACAAACAAGACCGACCCATGTGGCTGCTCATCCAACCATTTCAGACACTCGCACCCCTCAACATTAACGCTTTTTGAGCCCATATTCACGAGCGGCCCAACCGGGTAAACGGTCGGTTTCCCAGGTTCTTTTTCTTGCAAAAATTTTATAGCTCCTGGTTCCAACTCCAGAAAGCTGTTTGCCATAATTCCCTCGGCCATGGGATAGCGTTTTGCGTGGTGAAGCAACCATTTATAGGCCTCGTTCTTCCGGTCTTGAACCGGGTCTAGCAAATCTTTGCCGTGAATTGGAATGCACCCAGGAATTCTGACCAGTTCAGGATGGTCTCTGTACTCGCAAGAAACCATTTGATCGAGCTTCGGCAGATGGAGGAACAAAGACAAAGCCATGGCCGTGGATGGGAAGAATATGTACGGCGAGGCGTTGAATTCCTTGGCAACATCGAAGGCGTCCGAGCCAAAGAGGTCAACAACGAGAGCCGCTAGCTTATTAGTTTCGGCCAACGACCTCATGGCCTCACGAATGGAAGGAAGAGAGCGAGCGACGGTGAGAGAAATGATGGTTTCGATACGGGTTCCTCCGGCGACATCGTCGAGGTCGACGGGAGGGAGGAAGACGTGATTTATGGAGGTGGGGAGGGAGGCAAGGACGGACCTTTGGGCCTTGGTCGGAGGTCCGTCGGTGGGGACGATGAAGGTGACGATGATGCTACTGTTTTGGAGGTCGACAAGTCGCTTGGCGAACTCGACGAGGGGTATGAGATGTCCCATGCCGGGACTGGGAAGAATGGCAACATGGGTTGCTTTTGATTCTGCAGATTGAAGGTGGTCTTCCATGGCAGCAATTCGCAAAATGTTTTTTTTTTTTCCCTTTCCCTCTCTATGTAGAACAAGCTAGTTTTTTTTTGTGTTATGGTAGTTGGAGCTAGAAATTGAGGAAAGGTGTGAGGGTGTTTATATAGAGAAATTTTAAAAGGGCGTGTGTTTGTTAATTGATCGTTTGAATTGAAAATGGTATTCGCCTTCCTCACCGCTTTTTACGGAGGTTGTATTGCCTCTAACGATGATTTTATTATTTACATTTTAATAAACATCTTAGTTTTTTTTTTTTTTTATAAGATCACGTCTTCTTCTAAGATTTGAGTAAAGTCTAAAACATTAGATCTAAATAAATTCATTTTTATTTTATTTTTTTTATTATTTGTATTATTATTTCTTATTTTAAGACGATTGTTGAAAAACCTCACACCGTATATGTTTTTAGTTTTAATGATGTTTAACTTGTTAAAAAAAAAAAAATTGTAGTGGTGCTGGTAAAAGAAAAGGAGAATTGTGTAGAACTTGACCTTTGGTGATTTGTTTTTAATGCTGGTGGGGGTACATCAAGAATGTGTTGGACTAGGGAGGAGAGGACTATTGAACTGGAGAAGGGGAATTTCTAGAAGGGCCGTTCATTCTCTGAAAATGAGTTTTAGATATTGAAATAAGATAGAGATTATTTTAAATAATAGTTAGAAATTAAATAAAATATTATTTTAATATTTGAAAAAATTAAGTTGTTTATTATATTTTATATAAATTTTAAAAAATTATAATAATAAGATAAATGAGATTAAGTATTTGATTAGTGCTAGGTTGCTATCCAATGTTGACTGTTAATTATGTCGCCTAACACAAATTTATTTTTTTATATTTTTTTATTATTTTAAAATACTTTTAAAAAATATGAAAAATATTAATATATTAATAATTACTTTCTAAAATTAAATTATTAAACAAAATTAAATTTTTGTTTTTCTAAAATTAAATTATTAAACAAAATTAAATTTCTGTTTTTTTCGAAAATTAAATTCATAAACAGTAATAGACAAGATAAAAAGACAAAGTAACATTATTCTAAATACTTTTTCCATCCCAACCAATGTAATGCAATAACAGGTGGGTGTGATGACGTTATTTCATACGTAAGTCTTATGTTATCAACAGCAGGCCTTTCTCACTTCGTGGGTCTCCACGGCCATGCATGGGTTTCCTAGAATTAATTATTCTTGTTGTCTCCAACCAAAGTGTGTGGCATAAATGTTTTCTTCAAATAAATTTATCACAATTTATAACTATTATTATTATTTTTTATTTAAGGAGACTGACCGATGATCTTCAACCGAAACAATTGATCGATAAGTATAAATATATTTTTTTTCTGTTTTTAAATATTTTAAAAAAAATATATTAATTTATTAATATTTATTTTCTTAATCATTAAATAAAAAATAAAAAACTCAATCGATGAATTTTACTAGTCATTTTTATCAATTCAAGTATCATTTTCCATTTATTAAATCAGCAATATTAGGTAAATTTTTACAAATTTCATAAAAATCATTTGTAAAAAATGAACTTTACTAATAAAATATATATAGTGTTTCAACACTTTTTTTTTAAGTGTGGCCAATTTTTTATAAAGATTTCTATGAACTTATCTATCTATTTGAGATTTGTATAATTTTTTTTTAAAATAAGTAGGATTAAAAATTTTAAGATGTGTATTTTATTTTTTCCAGTTTTAGTTTAAGTCTAAATAATCATGGTGCATTTTTTTTTTCTCTTTTAATTTGATACTATGGATGTTTAAACAAACGTGAGAATCTTATATTTTTGGGCGACAGATTTCTTGTTATTTCTAGGGTTGATCACATTCTTAAAATTTAGGATTGGTTTGTTTTTAAAGATGAGATAATATTAAAGTTAAAAAAAATTAAAAAAATATTGTTATAATTATATTTTACGTTTCAGATTTTTTAATTTTTAGTTTCATTTGTGTTGAATAAATATATATATATTTTTTAAGTATAGTTGATGTGAAATTTTAAACTTATTCCTACACAATTATTGCACAAATTGTAAGACTAATTAGACCAAATATAACATTTATATTATCTACCTTCATTGAGGATTTACATTAATCTAAATAACTATTTTTGATAGGAATTTTATTTTAAATAGAGATGGAATCAAAAAGTTCAATTTTGAGGTGTGACTAAAAAAGTGGAAAATGAAAAATGAAGAAAAAATAAAATTTTAAATTTTAATGATATTTTTGAAATGGCGGGCTGCCCTACGTAATCGATTACGATTTTCTTTTTTAAATGATTACGATTTTTCTGGTCATAAAACTCCATAAATGTAATCGATCCAAAAGAGGCCGCAAAGCCTTATCAGTTATAACTGGCACACGTCTTTACACACGTCTTTAGACTCTTTACTTTAAATGAGAATTAGGTTTCGTGTCCAAAAACGCTTTCCAAGTTTTATGTGTCCCAAAGAAGAGTTAATTTATAATTAAATATCGTAATGAAGTAATCAATTTCAATTTGTATACAATAATTACTATAAAAAAAATAGTTAGATATAATTAATTTAATGTATTTAAAAAGATAAATATAATTAAATATAATTATTTTTAATAATTAAATTATTAATAATATCTGATCATTTTTCTTGTAGTGAATTTATAAAAAATAATATTGATAATTTTAAAATATACATAACTCACAAATATATTATCTAAAAATTAATACATGAATATTACATATTTTAATATTATATCTATCGTTATTCTTTATTTACAGAAAACCGAAACAATTTTTTTTTTTTAATGCGAAATTTACGAAATAGAAACCAAAAGATAAAAACATGAAAACAAATAACCACGTTTAAATTATTGGGCAAAGCACATAAATGAGACATATGACCCATCCAGAAGCTAAGTTGAATTTTCGGTACATTTAATACCACACGAGCTCGATCGTTTGATTTACTTCGAACTCAAATCAAAATGACCGGTCGAGCATCAAATTACCGACATTTCAATGGAAGGTGGACAATTTGTTTTGAAAATTAGATGAGATAAAATAAGATAAAAATAAAATAAAATAAAATATTTTATTAAAATATTTTTTTTAATATTAATTTTATTTTAAAATTTGAAAAAATGATTTTAAAATTTAAAAATATTGAATTCTTTTATTATATTTTATATAAAAATTTAAAATATATAATAATAAATTTGAGATAAATTTAAAGGTTTGAATTTATCTTTTATGATAAACAAGTCCTTAATTTTTGTGCTTTATATATATATAACAAGAGGACAAAACAAATTGGCCACATGCATCAAAAGAGTATGCAAACTTTTAAGTATAGATAGGTTTTTTTTTCCGTACTTTTTTCAGTTAAAATAGTCTATTTTTATTATAAAAAAATTTTTATATTACAAATAATTGATCATAAATATATTTCTTTCCTTGTAGTGATATGATTTGGTATTTTCTTCTCATTATGGCGTATAACATAATTAATTTTTTTGTTGTGAAAATAACAAGTTTTAACGGCATGATTATCTTATGATATTATATAAATGAATTATACTATAAACTTCTCAGCCTGTTTTCTATTTATGTGTTATAGAGATATTAATTAAATAGTAAATATACATCTTTTATCAATTTAAAAATTTGAAATAAGTGATAATTTTAACATGATAGTATCAATAAAAATCTTAAATTTTAATTCTGACTCTACATTCTTATTTAAAATGAGTTTGTCTTATATATACGTGAAGAGAGTACTGTTAATATATTAAATTCAATAAAATCTACCTTTGTACACAAATTACCTTTTCATAATCATCCCTATTTTTGTAAAAGTGTGATATTTTTACAATTATTTCTGAAGTTATATATTTTACAAAAAATTGGTTAATCTAAAATATAATTATAACAATAATTGTGAAAAGGTTGCTGAATTTATATCTATCGAAAAGGAAATATATGTACAGGTAGTTATTATTTCATGTGTCGTTTTCGTTCCTGTCGATCCAACGAGGTATAATGTTTTGATCATCTGTTACAAAAGGTATGCTGATTAAATGTACATACGTAAATGAAAACTCCTGGTACAAATTAATTACAGAAAGGGATGTGCCTTATTGATTGGATATCCAATTTCTGATCCCACTCTATGTAACTTAAACTGGCCTTCTTCACATAAATTAATTGATTTATGTCTACTCGCGGTGACTGCATGATGCTTCAGTTTCTTCAAAAGTTGGTGCTTTTTTTTTTTTTTTTTTTTAATAATTTCGTACAGCGCCTCATATATGTCAAATTTAAAACCCTGCCCTTTATGTAGCTATATATAACATATAAATTAAAGTTTATGAGATCTGCAAATACTTGAAGTTGTAATTTGTAAGGGCCTTGCAACTGTTTTAAAATAGAATAAAGCTGCCTATTATTAAAAAATTAAATTTTTTTATAAATCTTAGATTTTCTTTTTTTTTAAAAAAATTATACGATATTTAAACCTTCTATAATTACAAATATTATTTCTCTATTTTAATTTTAGTATGGGTGCTTTCACATCTAGCTAGTTAAGAGCACTCATACTAAAAATAGTTAAATAATTGTTTTTTTTTATAAAATTTTGTTTAAAATATCAAAAATACACTCTATTAGACTCTATTAGGCATGTGAATTGGCACGTGGCCCTTGATGGGTAAAAAAATAATTGGAATGGACGTCTAGAAGTTGAGTGGAGCTCGCTCTACACTCTCCCTCTTCAATTAATTGCATATCGATAAAGTTGTTCATTTTCTTTTATTTGCAAAAGTCGAACATTCAAATAATGCGAATATAATCTCACTACAAAAAAAAAATAGTGTAGATGTAATACTTCAATTATGATAAAATAAAATAAATATGATACTTTAATACTATATTTGCTTTAATTTATTATAATTAAAGTATCACATCTATTTTATTTTCTTATAAATATCCATACAATGAGCTTAAAAATAATAAATAAATAAAAAGCCAAAAAATCCACGAACTGTGCCTGCTCAATCATTGGGATTCGTTCCTTTACCAAGATAAAGCAGGAGGCGGGACCATAGGAAATAGATTCTTATGAGGCGAAAATCTATAAAGATTGGCTAATCTTACTTTAGCAGAGGATTAACATCAAGTGATATTGTATCATACATATTTCTGAGCAATAATTTTATCAATTTTCATTTTAGTATCATATATTAGGTTTCCTCTGAATAAAAATTCTAACTTCACCTCTGACCAGGTATGGCCTAACTAAGATATATACTAGTTGGGATGTCACAAGTTTTTATGAATATAAAGGATAAATAAAGACGAAACCAGGATTATTAATAAGTAAAAATAGTTGAATTGAAAGTTTTTAGGAACACCTTTAACAAATTGACTAATAAAAGAATCGAGTAAAAACTAAGAAAAAGAAATTTCAGACTTGCATTCTTCCATAAATACCAATAATTTTATATTTTAAGCTTTTCATATGCTGCAATTAAGTTAATAGGTTGAACTATGGAAATTAAATATCCATACAAGAATTATAAAAAAGTATATGTAAACTATAAATTATATTCTGCATTTTTCTAAATAATGCAAATCAGTAACGTCATATATTTTTAAAAAATCTAAATAGTGCAATTGTATACTGCAAAGCCAGCTATCCAGTGAATGTGAGATTTTTTATTAAATATATTCCTCCAAATAATTTTATACTTTAAGCTTTTCATATATTGAAATTAAGTTAATAGGTTGAACTATGAAAATATCCATAAGGATTATAATTAAAAGAGGTAGTATATGTAAACTATAAACTATATTTTGTATTTTACTAAATAATGCATATCAGTAACGTCATATATTTTTAAAAAAAAAAAAATAGTGCAATTGTATACTGCAAAACCAACTATCCAGTGAAGCTGAGATTTCTCAATTATTAAATACATTCCACCAGATAATTTTATATTTTAAGCTTTTCATATGTTGCAATTAAGTTAATAGGTTGAATTATTGAAATATCCATATAAGAATTATAAAAGGAGGTAGAATATGTAAACTATAAACTATATTTTGCATATATATTGCTAAATAATGCATATCAGTAATGTCATATATTTAAAAAAAAAAAATTTAAATAGTGCAGTTATATACTGCAAAGCTAGCTATCCAGTGAAGGTGAGATTTTTTTATTTAATATATTCCACCAAATAATTTAATTTTAAGCTTTTCATATATTGCAATTAAGTTATAGCAGGTTGAACTGTGGACATATCCATATAAGAATTATGAAAAGAGATAGTATATGTAAACTATAAACTATATTTTGTATATTTTTTATAAGTAATGCATATCAGTAACGTCATATATTTAAAAAAAAAAAAAATAGTGCAATTGTATACTGCATATCCAGCTATCCACTGAAGATGAGATTTTTTTTTATTAAATATATTCAATTTTAAGCTTTTCATATATTGCAAATAAGTTAATAGGTTGAACTATGGAAATATCCCTATAAGAATTAAAAAATGTAGTATATGTAAAATATAAACCATACTTTGCATATTTTTAGATAATGAATACTCAGTAATGTCATATATTTAAAAAACTTTTGCACGAATAAATTTATTCATCATTCTTTTTCTTATCATTCTCTCATCATTTTATAATGTAGTATTAAATAATAGGCTAATAAGTAAAACATAATAAATAATTTTTAATGTCATATATTTAAATAATGAATAATGTCATATATTTAAAAAACTTCTGCATGAATAAATTTATTTATCAGCCTTTTTCTTATCATTTTTTCATTATTTCATAACGTAGCATTAAATGATAGGCTAATAAATAAAACATAATAAATTATTTTGAATTATTTAATGTCACATCATAAGTTAATAAGAGAATAATGAAAAATGAGATGATAAAAAATGAGATGATAGTAGCAAACCTCACAGTGCAATTGTATACTACATAGCCAACTATCAGTGAAGGTGACATTTTTTAATAAATATATTCCACTAGATAGTTTCAAATTTTAAGCTTTTCATGTATTGCAAATAAGTTAATAGGTTGAACTGTAAAAATATCCATATAAGAATTATAAAAAGAGGTAGTATATGTTATTATGTTAACTATAAACTATATTTTCTATATTGCTAGATAATGAATATCAATACCGTCATTTAATATTTAAAAAACTTAAAATAGTGCAATTGTATACTGCATAGCCAACATCAGTGAAGGTGAGTTTTCTTATTAAATATATTCAACTAGATAATTTTATATTTTAAGCTTTTCATATATTGTAATTAAGTTAATAAATTGAACTATGGAAATATCCATATTAGAAATATAAAGAGACGTTGTTTATGTAAACTATAAACTATATTTTGTATATTGCTATATAATAAATATCATGAGTAACGTCATATATTTCAAAAAATTTTAAATTATAGTCAGCTATACATCCAGTGAAGGTGAGATTTTTTATTAACTATATATATCAGTTTGAAACTTTTGATACATTGCAAATTAGTTAATAGGTTGAACTGTACTGGAAATATCCATATATATAAGAATTATAAAAAGAGGTAGTATATGTAAACTATAAACTATATTTTGTATATTGCTAGATAATGAATATATATATATAAGCAACCTCATATATTTAAAACAATTTAAATAGTGCAATTGTATACTGCATAGGCAACTATCAGTGAAGGTGATATTTTTTATTAGTATTCCACTAAATAATGTTATATTTTAATCATTTCATATATTGCAATTAAGTTAATAGGTTAAATTATGGAAATATTCATATAATAATTATAAAACTACTACAAAAAAAAAAAAGTCAGATATAGCTAATCTGATGAATTTAAAAGGGACAGAAATAACCAAATTTGATTATTTTTACCCGTTTTAGATGTATCAAATTGGTTATATGTGGTCCCTTTTCTTGTAGTGAGCGACGTAGTATATGTAAACTATAAACTATATTTTCTATATTGTGAATAATGAATTTCAGTAACATCATATATTTAAAAAATTTTAAATAGTGCAATTGTATAGTGCATATATAGCCAGCTATCTAATGAAAGTTTGGTTTTTTTATAAAATATATTCAATTTTAAGCTTTTTATATATTGCAAATAAGTTAATAAATTGAACTGTGGAAATATCCATATAAGAATCATAAAATTAAAGAGGTAGTATATGTAAACTATAACGTATTTCTAAATAATGAATATCAGCAACATTATATATATATTTAAAAAAACTTAAATAGTGCAATTGTATATCTACATAGCCAGCTATCCGGTGAATGTAAGATTTTTTTTTTAAATATATTCAATCTTTAGCTTTTCATATATTGCAATTAAGTTAATAAATTGAACTATGGAAATATTCATATAAGAATTATAAAGAGACGTTGTATATGTAAACTATAAACTATATTTTGTATATTGCTAAATAATGAATATCAGTACGTAACGTCATATATTTTTAAAAAAAAATAAATAGTGCAATTGTATACTGCATAGCCAACTATCAGTGGAGGTGAAATTTTTTATTAAATATATTCCACTAGATAATTTTATATTTTAACCTTTTCATACATTGCAATTAATTAAGTTAATTAATAGGTTGAACCATGAAAATATTCATATAAGAATTATAAAAAGACATAGTATATGTAAGAAATATCCATATAAAAATTATAAAAAAAGGTAATATCTGTAAAACTATAAACTATATATATTATGTATATTGCAAATAATGAATATCAATAACGTCATATATTTAAAAAATTTTAAATAGTACAATTGTATGTATAAACTATATTTTGTATATTGCTAGATAATGCATATAAATAACGTTATATATTTATAAATAGTGCAATTCTATAGTGTATAGTCAGCTATCTAGTAAAAATGAGAGTTTTTTTAAAAATATATTCAATAAGATAATTATAAACTTTGAAAGAGAAATAAACTTTGGCCAACACGAGGCAATTCGCGAGGATTTGGCCACTTTGTAGTGGCTTGAAAACTCTGGCCACCATGATAACCATATCGCCTTGTCATTATGATTAATTTAATCTTGTTTGCTCGGGTCGTTAGAAGGGTTGATATATAAATTTTTGATAAAAAATTAAAAGAAAAAATTTAAATTATATATACTATAAAAAAAAATTGTGATTATTTAATTATGATCAAATGATTATTTACAATTAAAATTAATTATTTCATCATAATTAAATATTTATAAATAAGTAATTTTTTTATAATAATATTTGTTTTATACATGTTATTATACAAAATTTTTATTGTCCTAAAAAATCTTTAGACCGTGTTTTGATGCACCCAAAAAAAGAAGGGTTAAATGGCAAGTACTATTTCGTACACAGCACAGTGATCAAGTGAAGTGCTTTCCGCCAACCTCTCAAAGAGCACTTAAGTCCTCGTAATATCTCTGCAATATCTGTCCAAAAATGATGACAGCATTCTGACGGCAAGATGATGCGAAGAAAAAAAGGCAAAAAAGGAAAAAAGAAAAAAAAAAAGAAGATATAGAAATTAACAGCAGTTGTCAACGTTGGGCACATGCTCGTTCTACAGGAGAAGGGAAGGGGGGTCGCCATGTTCAATAGTCATTATGAGGTTGCCAAGGACGACTAATAACTTAAAAACGACAACCCATATACTCTATATATATATATATAGAAAAATGATAAAGAGTTTATTGGAGGTCCTGCTTTTGTGCTCTGTTTTTAAGTTTTTTTTATTAATGATTAAAAAATATTTAAACATATAGAAAAATGATGTAAAAAAAAATAAAAAATAAAAAAATAAAAGAAAAAAATTAATACTAGTGAAACATTCTATCGAAACACCTTAATTGCCCTTAGCATATATATATATATATATATATATATATATATATATAATGTTAGTATGTCTATCAAGTTTAATATTTTTGTTTTACATCTTAAGTATTTTATTTTATTTTTTTATTTAATGATTAATGAAATAATTATTAGTATATTAATTTTTTTAAAATCTTTTAAAATGATAAAAAATAAAATCAAAATTTAAAATAAATGTCACACTGAGCAATACTATTATGTTGCTTGAGTAGTACCAGCGCTGCTATATATATATATATATATATGAATGAATATTGTTATAATCATAAAAAATTATATAATTTTTTTTTATAAATTGACATGACTTCGTGTAATTTGTTATATTTATTTTATAATAAAAATAATTTTATAATAATTTAATAATTATATCATATCACATTAATTTATAAAATTATTTTTATGTAATCTATTTATGATTAGAATATTTATATATATATATATAATATGATTGAAGGAGATTTATTAGGTGATGTGTCCTAATAAACAAAATTATAAAAAGAGCATGCATTATTATAAACTCCAATTTTAACTTAATTTGAAAAAAAATAATAATAATTGGGACGATGATTGAAAAGTCCATTTGAGCTTCTTAGAAGATTTATCATGAACTTCATTCTCATCACGACAATTTTTGACAGACGCGTAATTTGGTGGAGCTATAAAATAAGAATACAACTCATCATCTACCTGGCTAACTTTTGCACATGGAGAATATTAAATTTTGTTCAGTTTTTCCAAACCATACGACACGCATGCAGCACTCCGTATTTATAATGTATTTAAGACGTACACGAGTTCTTGACACATTGGCTTTGACTTTTGAGTTTTTTGACACACTGGAATGAGACATGTTTTGTACGGTTTCAGACCACTCGAAATTTGTATAGGACGTACGTACGCTCACTCTAGTAAGAGTCGTAGGGAATATATTCATAAATTTTCATCTCTTTTTATTTATTTCTACAAAGAAATATTATTCTATACGTAGAGTTTTGAATCAACCGACCCACTCTTCCACTTTAAATAAATATAAGGGGGTGATATAATGTCCATCAAAATTGATCGCTTAAATTTTATTTTTTATTTATTCTCATTTTTTATTCATATTTTTTTTTTATTATTTTAAAATATTTTTTAAAAATATAAAAAAATATCAATACATAAATATATAATCACTTTCTTAATCATCATTAAATAAAAAAAATTAAAATATATAAGATGTCAAATTGAGTTGTCAAATTAAAATATTAAACTAGCATTTTCCTTAAATATATAGAGAGAGATCAGGATATTATATATATCACGAACTTTTATTTTCCATGTCGTAAATTAGGCCAAACGGCTTAAAAGCTAGAATAAAAGACATTATTTTATAAATTAGCGGAAAGTAATCTTGTGAAATTAGGGGAAAATAAATCAAATTTACATTAACTACAAGAAAAATTACTTAATTATGATCAATTATTTTTAATTAAATGATTTTTTCCAGCAGTCAAAATGAGTTATTTTCATCATAAAATACTATTTGCTAGCTTACGTCGAAGTTGGCCATGCGTACGCATGCATAAATGTTGTCCACTCGATCCCATGATCTCCTCCCCTAAAATATTCTTTGATTGGCAACTTGGATTGATGAACTCATGAACACATGCGGATTTTGTGCTCCCCACGTATAAGGAAATAATTAAATAATTAACCAGCAATATTCTTTGAAGTACTACTGCGCGCAGTTAGTGGGATCATGTTGATGAGTCCAATAATTCGATGATTAAAAGAATTTCAGGATCCATTGGATTAGGTAGAATAAACCATCCCAGGTTAAGAATCATGCATATATACCTTTTCTTTTTCTTTATATAATGTTAATCCACTGACTCTCATTTTGGGTGCACCTTAATATATAACATCCTTTACTAGGAATTAAAGGGGAAATTTAGATGAAAATTGGTCTCTCCTTGATGTTGTTTTCACTTACCAACCATTTTGGTAAAAAAGAAAGAAAGAAGAAGAACAAAAATGTAAGAAATCTTGAATATAATAAAGGCAAAATGAATTGTCACGATGAGTCAATTCAAGATGGATGGTAAAATTCATTTTTCATGTGAGCTAGCTAGTCAACTAAACATATGTGTATATATATATATATATATATATATATGTATTTATTCAAAGAGTAGTACCGCCGTTGGAAAATAAACAAATTCCTTTCAAATATGAGAAATAATATTTACAATCGTAAAATGGAAAAGTGTTATACAATCTTTTTGAAAAAGTGAACAAATACAAAACTTATATAAAAAAACTAATTATTAATAGTGAATTTATTTTTTTTTCAAATTGATTGTACACACTTTCACAGTCTATGATAGTAAAAACTATAGAAAAAATACAATTTTCACCACTTATTAGGTTTGGCAACCTTTGTGAATTCCATCATCTTAAAAAAAAGCAAAAAACCTTTGTGAATTTGTCCAAATATTAGACTTTGGGTTGGAAGTCACCTGAGGTAAGGCCCTCTTTGTGATAGTTAATAGCAGGACATTCACTATTTAAAGCCCACCCCAATACAGGCCTCAAAAATGAAAAGAATAAATTGAAAAGTTTTTGTTTTTAAAAATATTGAAAAATAAGTAAGTGTTAACCGATATGCAAACGACACTACAGGAGAGATAAAAAATTTTTTATTCAAATATTTCTTTTCTTAAAAAAATTACATTAACTCTTATACATTTACGTACTATTAGACATAATCGATTTTATTTGATTGTTATTTTGTGTTCAATCTGTCCTTGGGAATTCAAGATGGTCAAGACAATACTCAATTCTATTATTATAACTTTATGCTTTAATTTGTTTATTTCAATTGTGATTGTCACAATACATGTTTCTTTATTATCCATGAACTTACTTATATTTCTTCTTTCTTTAATACTTTCTCTTTTGACTTCAAATCATAACATGATTTTGACAAAAAAAAAAAGACTCTTAATTTGGGGTAGAATTATGTCTTGAATTAAGTTTGCAAATTCATCACTTAAGCTTTTAAAAGAAAGGAATTTTTGTGTACCTTCTATATGGGCTACGTGAATAGTTATGGCATGTGATTTATATTCTACAAATAATTGTAGAGAGAATGGACGTGGTTTAATTTTATTATACCTAGAAGTGTGTGTATATGTATATATTATATATAATTCATATAAGGTTTTGTTCTATTCGAAGAAAATATGGTAGAAATTTTTCGATAGCAAATTTTTACTAAGTAGGCCCACTCCAAGAAAAGAGGATTTTTGTGACTGATTAATTGTGATGAAAAGATTATTTATGACTGTAAATAAACATTTTATTAGAATTAACTAGCTGCAACTAAGCAATTTTCTTATAATGGGGATCAAATATCACAAAGAAAACGATTTAACTTGATCCAAAATTAAAATTTAGTTTTAAGATTTTTATTCGACTATCATTTTTTTGATCCTAGTAATTTTGTCCTAAGTGATGCACTTATAAAACAAGAATGACTAGGCATATGAAAAAAGACTTCTCTATAAGTTGAGGCAGGTCTTTATTGAAGAGAAAAGTTACGACAGCTATGGACAAGGAGCTTCACATTTGTTGGAAAGACTTCTCACTAACCTTCGAGAAAGTGAAAACAATTGCTTTGGAGAACGAGGCCCTAAATGATCTCAATGCCAAGGGCATGAGGTGTCTTTTGGGTTTGATCGTCTCTGATAGAATAGTTAACAAGTAGGCCTTTAGGTCAACCATGTCAAAGGTTTGGCATCTAGAAGGCTGGATCTAGTTCAAAGATAAGAGTGACAACAAGTTATTGGTGGAGTTCCAACATGAAAGGGATAGAGAAAGAGTCCTCCATGGCAGACCATGGTCCTTCGATAGAATGCTGGTTTGTCTTGGTGAGTTTGACAGAGGGGTCCCAATGAACAAAATAGCTTTCAATAAGGAACTCTTCTGGGTCTAGGCGCATAACCTTCCTATGGCATGCATGACAGATGACACTGCCAACAAACTATTCACCAGCATGGAGAGTGTCATTGAAGTTGAAACTGGCAAGGAAAGTTGCGGTTGCGGCTGGGGCAATATCCTGCGAGCCAAAGTTGAGCTTAACATAGTAAAACTTCTCCCTTGAGGAAAATTCTTGGAGGTGGACTCTCAATAGAGATGGATCCCTTTTAGGTATGAAAGACTCCCGTCCTTTTGCCTGGAATACAGATCCATCAAACACCAGACAAACTGCTTTGGCTCTCACCTAGGGGAAAAGAGGGAAGGCCATGGCCAATATGGCCCCTGGCTCAGGGCAACTCCAACTAGGCTTGGTGGAGGAGAAAGCAGAGGTGGAAAACGAAGCAAACTCAAAGGACACTACACCTAAGCAAAAGGACAGAATTAGCAGGCCCCAGGAACCTACCCAGTGCAAAAGCAATCAAAAGGGTCAACTAGGATCAGACCAACATGCAAGTAAGATAAAGAAGCCTTCCTTGCATGAATCTTCGGCCCCTTTCACAAAAGTGGTTGTAAAAAATGAGCCTTCTCCAGTGGACCCTCTGTCCCAAACCAATTCTAAAGCTAGAAACCTGGATATGTCAGATGTCAACATGGCTAGCCCCAAAAAGGTACTCCTAAACTCCTTAGTTCCCTCCCTAGCTAACCAAGCCTCCCTTTTGAATCAGTTTCTTGACTAGCAAATTGAGGAATTAATTAAGTCCAAACAGCAAGCCTCTTGGAAAAGAAAGGCTCAAGACAAGTCTTTTGCTTTGGTTTCACAAACGCATGAGACATGTCTTGGCTCCAAGAATGGTCCTAATGCAACCAAAAGGAAAACAAGCTTTGGTCCTCTCGAGGAAATTGGTAATCTCCCAGGAAAACGCACCCGAAGCTCAACCCCTCACAAGAAAGAGCATTATGAAAGTCTGGTGGTGGCTGCTCAGTAGCACTACCATGTCCAATGATCTGCCTAAGTTGGAACTGTCGAGAGCTTGAGACCCCCTAAACAGTTCACGAACTTCACTAGATAGTGAAGAAAAAGCTCCATTCTCTTGTCTTCCTTATCAAGACCAAATGTGGAAGAAATATAGTTGAAACGGTGAAAAAGAAGTTAGGATTCAAAAACAGCTTTGTTATAGAGAGTAAGGGCCTCAGTGGGGGTATGTCCTTCATATGGAAGGAAAAGATTAATGCAAAGCTATACTCCTACTCTCACAGGTACATATCACTTGAGATTCAGGAGATTCCCGTCGACCAAAATTGGCTGCTAACGAGGTTCTATGGCTCCCCTCAAACCAGTAAAAGAGTGGATAGTTGGCACCTATTCCGAGCACTGAAACCTAGGTCCCCCACCCTATGGTTATGCATGAGAGATTTTAATGAGATAATGAATGATGGTGACAAGTACGGAGTAGCCCACAGACCCTTCAAACAAATGGAAGCTTTCAGCTCTACCATGGAGGATTGCAATTGCATGACTTGGGGTTCTCAAGAACCAAGTTCACGTTGGGAAATAACAGAGAGGGCCACACTTCACGAAGGAAAGACTAGATAGAACCTTAGCCAATCCACTATGGCTCAACAGATAGAAATCCCACTTGGTCAAAATGGAGCCAATGCTTTCATCTGATCACCATCCAATCCTTATCTACATGACAGTGAAACCTACTCAAGTCTTCAAAAGAGAGTGCCCCTTCAGATATGAGGCAAAATGGGTGAACCAAATGAAGTGCAACAAGCTGATAGCATACGTTTGGAAATGCCCCAGTTTGTCCCCCTCCAAGCTGGACCGCAATGTCCACTCTCTAGCAAGGTACAAACAGAAACTCATGATGTGGAACAATACTTCAAGGGCTAACTCTAGGAGACACCTCAACAAAAAAATCTAACAACTCACAGCTCTCCAGCTTCACAGAGTAGATAAAGCTACATAAACCAAGAATCTCCAAACTAAGATCGATAAGCTGCTAGAAGAGGAGAACACAGTTTGGAAACAACGGGCTAAACAAAATTGGTTGAAATGGGGAGATAGGAACACAAAGTGCTTCCACATTTGTGCCAACCAGAAGAGGGTTACCAACATCATCACACGAATCCAACTAACCAGTGGGGAGGAGGTCACAATTGAAGAAGAGATAGCCCATTAATTTCAAGACTTCTACCAAGACCTATTCTACACCTCTAATCCTGACCAGATAGATGACTCCTGCAAAGCCTAAAACCCTAAGTGACTGTAGCAATGAGATTGGACCTGAATTGCAAATTCACTACCAAGGAAGTCGAAGCAGCGATACTCCAAATGAACCCCCCTTAGCTCACCTGGTCCAGACAATTTCCCTCATTTCTTCTATCAACACCATTGGAAAGAAGTGGGTAAAGAGGTAACTAAGGCCGCTCTTTAGGTTCTTAACTCAAGGGGTAAGCTTGACAAGATTAACGAAATTTTCATTATTTTAATTCCTAAAGTCAAGTCCCCCAAAGTTGTTAGTGACTTTAGACCTATTAGCCTCTGTAACGTTATTTACAAAATTATATATAAAAAAAACAATTGCTAATAGGCTTAAGACTTGACTGCCAATGATTATTTCCCCCACTCAATAAGATTTTGTGCTCGGTAGACTAATTTCAGACAATGTAATTGTGGCGTACAAAGCCTTGCACTCCATGCACACCAAACTCAAAGGTAAAATAGGCTACATGGCTTGAAACTAAACATGAGCAAGACTTACAACTGCATCAAATGGGCTTTCCTCAAGGTAGCAATGTTAAAGCTAGGTTTCTTGGAGAATCGGACCAACCTGATCATGAATTGTATAAGGTCTGTTTCCTATTTATTTTGATCAATGGGACACCATAACAGGTCATCCTTCCTTCCCGGGGTCTTAGGCAGTGGGATCCCTTATCCCCCTATTCATTTCTTCTTTGCTTCGAGGTACTTAGTTCCATATTAAATGCAGCTGAAGCAAAATGGTGGATCTCAGGAATGCCCATCTCAAAGGGTAGGTTACATATTAATCACTTATTTTTTGTTGATGACTATCTCATTTTTAGCAAAGCTATCGTCTAGGAATGGTGAAACTTAATACACATACTCTCTATGTATGAGAGGTGGTCGGGGAAGAGACTGAATAAGCTGAAAACCTCAGTCCATTTTAACCACAACACGCCTCGACTAGCACAAGGCCTAATCCTACAAATTGCTGGGGTCAAAGGGAGCTCATCCTACAATACATACCTTAGTCTCCCAGCGGTGGTGGGGAGATCCAAGTATAGCTCCTTTAAAATCATACTCGATAGGATGAAGAGGATAATCAATAGTTATAAGATCAGAACTCTCTCACAGGTGAAAAATGAGACCTTATTGAAGGCTGTCGTCCAAGCTCTACCTACTTATTGCATGGGGGTCTTCAAACTTCCTATCTCTTTAATTAGCCACATCAATAGCATCATGCACAACTTCTGGTGGGGGCAACATAAAAAAAAAAGGAGGACTCACTAGATATCTTGGAACTCTATGGGGAAAGCAAAGATGGCTGACAAACTGGGGTTTAGAGATGTAGCTAGCTTCAACCTAGCCATGTTGGCAAAATAGGCCTGGCGCATCATCTAGCACCCCTCTTCACTAGCTACCCCGGTTCTAAAAACCAAATACTTCCCTCATTCAACCTATCTTGATGCCAAAGTAGGCCCGAGATCTTCCTATATTTGGAGAAGTATCATGGCAGCCAAACCTATTGTGGAGAAAGGTTCCTTGTGGAGAGTAGGCACGGGTGAAAAGATTTGAGTGTGGCATGACAAATGGGTACCCCAATTGTAGGATGGCTGAATTCTCAGAGAACTTCAAGCCACAGATCCCACGACTACAGTGGACAACTTAATCGACCAGCCTTCTAGGTAGTGAAATTCGGTTAGTCTCGAGGAATTATTCAAAGAGACTGTAGCCTCGCTCATCAAGCAGATCCCCTTAAGCATCTCAAATGTCCCTGAAAAAATCATTTGGAGATATGCAAAGGATGTTTAGTTCATCATAAGAAGAGCCTACCACCTTCACATGGAGATGATGGACCAACATACTGGCCAAAGCTCTCACAAGGAGGATGACTCAGCAACCTAAAAAACCCTGTGGAAACTAAACAGCTCTCCCTCCAACAAAATCTTCTTATGGTGAGCTTGTAGAGATAGACTCCCGACCCTCCATAACCTGGCAAGGAGAAGAATAATGGAGGCGCCCACATGCCCACTATGCAAACGTGAACTTGAACTAGTGTTTCACATGATCTGGTCTTGCCCTGCGTCACAAGATACATGGTCCCAATGCTTTAGGCTCTTCCAAAATAGATACTTTCCCCCCATCCAATTCCTTGAACTTTGGTTAAAGCTATGCCGCAACACTGATAAGGATTTTCTTGAATAATTTGCCATTGTTGTGAGACATATATGGCTAAGATGAAATAGAAAGGTGTTCCAAAATGAATTTATCCATCCCAATTCGGTGGTTAGAGGTGCCAAGAATGAAAAATTAGCCCTTGAGGCTCTTAAGGCCCCCACACCTGCTCCTGAGGATTCACAGCCTAGGGCCGCTTGGTGCCATCCCCCCTGAACATATACAAACTCAGTTAGGATGCAGCGATCAATAAAGCAAAATGCAAAGTGGGTATTGGGGTGGTGGTCAGGGACCACGAAGGGCTACTCATTGCTTCTCTCTGAAAGATTAGAGACCTTTTCTCTGACCCTCTCCTGGCGGAGGCACGTGGAGCTCTCAAGGCCCTCTCATTTGCTGGACATCTAGGTATCTCTTGTATATGCCTTGAAGAGGACTCCAGGCTGTGGTTAATGCTCTACTAAAGGGTGGCACAAAAGACTCAGCACTAGCTATGGTTATGGGGATTCCTGAAAACTCCTTAACTTTTTTTCTGAGTGGTCTGTAAGGCATGTCAAAAGGGCAGGAAAAAGGATAGCCCATATTCTAGCTAAGAACATTTTATCCTTATAGGATTACATTGTAGATTTGGAGCCCCCCCCCCTCCCCCTCCCTCTGTATTTGTCATCTTATTAAGTAATGCAAGTGTTAAGCACCATGCTCCTTTAAGAAAAAGAATTGACGTGGCATATAAATCATACAAATATAATATCAGTGAAAAATAATTATAAATGTATCATACATTATCATAGTTTGGAAATATGGCAAAGCTTGATATTTATTTAGCTCTCCATCTCAAGTAGTGAGATGATGCATACTTTGATTAGTAATAAATGTTTATATTAGTGGAAATGTAGGCCTTTTGCTCCTTTAATATTGCTTCATTTCAAATTTCCAATTCTCCATTTTTCTCTCAAAATTAGTATTTACTTATCCATATAATATTATTACATTCAATTTCATATTTCAGATCATACCTTCTCTACTTCTTAGGAATTATGTGAAGGCTTTTTATATTTTCATTTTCAAATCATTTATTAGATTAAGTCTATGTGCTTTTGCACAAAATGACAGCTCATTTCCTTGTGCACATTAGATTGGGACCAATGATGAGTTCTTTACTAGAATACTTACCAAATATGAGGTTGTAAATATATAGCACAGCCTATTTAAAATCAAACACCTCCTAATAACAATTAATTATCTCATCCATAAAAGTCTTGATTATCTCAAAATTCAAATGCTAATTACAACCCAAATTGAATCGAGACTGTCTAAATGCTTGTTTGACCAAGACTCGGGTGAAGGATTGAGTTATTGAGCGACTTTAATTAACAGTTGTGAGTATTAAGTAAAGTCTCGGGTTGGGTAATTATTGTACAATTTTATTTACTTTCCAAGTCATTTTTATACTCTAAACTCTTTTACACATTTGATTGCTACTTATAATAATAATAATAAAAAAAATGATTGTCATGCACCCTGCATCACTTTTAGAACCTCGGGGTGTTTAGCATTCCAAATGAAAAACTTTAGTTTTTAGCAAGAAATTTGTACTTCCATAGTATGTTATGTTGTTTGGATTAATGTTTCTTCTTTGAAATTATGTTATTGTATGTTTTGAGTGGCGGTTGTTTGTTCTATATGGGAAATGACCACTAACTGACCAGAATGAGAATCCAATGCTTAATTGTCATATAACGGTGTTGCTGTAATACTTAACAATGACAAAGTCATGCTTGATATTACTTTTCTAATATTTTCTCTCAACTTTATGTCTTTTCACATATTTCAATTCTTGTTTGAAAATAAATGTCATTTAAATTTTTTTTTATTTCATTTCATTTCATCTTATTATATTTTTCTCAAACATAATACAAATACAAATATTTTGAAAATAACTAATCATAACTATTTTCCTAATCTTTCAAACAAAAAAAAAATCAACCTTTTTAAATTCTTAAATAAAAGAATATTATAAAACTATGTTCTAATGATATTTTAATTTTCACTACAAGAAAACTACTTATTTGTAGCCAGCTATTTCCTACTAAAATAATTATTTCCTATCAAAATGAGTCTATTTTGATTGCTAATAGTCATCATGATCATAAATAATTTACTGCAAATACTCATTTTTCTTGTAGTATTTATGATATTCTAATTCAAAATTTTCTTTCTCATTTCGTTAAATTAAAAAAAAAATACCCAACTCAAACTATCTCATTATTATACAAAAATTATTTTATAATTATTCACAAAATCCTCATCTCATCTCACTTCTCAAACGAGCCTTAGTGTCGTGCTTTAATGTTTCATAGAATTGCTAATAGAGAAAGTGTCATATTTATCAAAAACAATTTTGCAATCTAACTTATCATTCTAAATCACGTCAATTTTTGCAAATTTATTTTTATGAAATCTTATTTTGGTTAAAGCATTTCTTTGCTAATAATGGTTGCAATTGTATTACATAAAACATTTTACAGGCTATAATATAATTGGATGTCATCTCCTTTTAACTCTTTATACATTTTATTTGCATTTCTATTTTTTCACCATCAATTTTCAAGTCCACTTGGCATACAATATATAACAATTGTGTGAACCTCATCTCTTAAATAAATAGTTCAAAATAGAACTCGATAGATTAGTGGATGAAACATCTTCAAAATATTGTAGAAATCGTCGCATAAATAGTCGAGCCACACATGTACTAGTCAAATTGGCTTTTGAAACTCAATTATTGATTCCTCCCTTTAACAACTATTTTGCAATTACCATCTCATTAAGAGGCTTGCTATTTTCCCAATTTTCACATTATATATTGAAAAACCATGCATGTTTTGCTTAAAAACAAAAGAAATACCTATTTGTGATATTGTACATGTTATATATTGCTTTTGTGATATTCTCATTATAATATAATTTGGAGACTATAAATGATAACCCTAGTTAGTCATTGTATGGAGAAGTAAATTTTTGAGATCATTTATTATTTTAATTATAAGGAATTTTCAATTAAGTGATCGTGGCCATAACAGGGATGGTTGGCTATATGTATTTTGGTTTAATTTCTACTTTTAAATTATACCAAATTAAAAAATGTTTAGTAAACTAATTTACTAAACATTATTGAATTTGTTATAATTTGATTACTTATTGAATTTGTATTTAAATGGATAGATGTTTGATTTACTTATTCAATAAAAAATTAATAGATATTTGATTTACTAAACGTTAATATTGTTTATCTATGCATTTAAATCAAACATCCTGTAATAGTTTCAATATTTTGGTCTCATACTACAACATTTGGTGTTTTCCCCACGGTGAAAATGTGGGAATAAGTGATGAGTAAGTGGCAAAAAAAATTTTCTACCAAATTTTTTGGTGGGACGTTCGTGACATATAATAAGTGACGAATACTATTTTAACATTACTGGAATTCTAAAAACAGTCTAACTGGTTCAATAAATAGTAAATATAATCTAACTTAGTTATTCATCCTAATTAAAGCTCTTAATAAACGTTATTAATTTATTGCTCATATGCTTATCCATCATGACCCATTAAATATAATTGAGATGCAATAAAAATTATCAATATGTTGACAGTATTTTACCAGATTATTACATCCAAGTTCCAAATAATGTTTGATTATATTGCAAATAATAAGATGGATATTGCACAATGAAAGTAAAGTGATGAGGGAGGAAGACATTTTTTAAATTAGTTTCATTTACAAGTTAGTGTAAATAACATACACTTTACCTGAACTATAAAACATCTGTAGTTCAACTTATCGAATTGATCCTATAATTAATAGTTGTAAACATTTTTATGAACATGATCAATAGTGAAGTTGAAAACATGACACCTTTAAAAGACAAGAAGCTACAACAATTTGAAAATTTAACCAAGAGAAAAAAAAAAAAAAAAAGGACAAGAACAAGAAGGAAAATACTCCAACCACAAATGGATTACACAAAAATATTAATTTTCAAACAAAAGTATTTTGATGTAGCCAACCAGAATATAAAATTTATTTTATTGTATAATAGATTTAACAGATCAGGTGATGTCATATTATTTTATATAATTTTTTTGTAGTTGTAACTTTTCTCGAACAAGAAATAAAGACTTTTTCTAAGAACTTTGTTGCTTTCTCTCTCACAACTGCATCTAAATGACAAACAAATTTGAACCATAGATTAATATAAGTTTAAAATTTGACCAGCAAAACTCTTCATATCTAACATTCATAATTTGTCACTTCTTTCTACCTTAAACAAAAATAGTCATATCAAGCCCGTACCACCTTCCTTAAACACAAAAATTGATTCTAGTTTACTAAACATTATTAAATTTGTTTATAATTTGATTACTTATTAAATTTGTATTTAAATGGATAGATATTTGATTTACTTATTCAATAATAAATTAATATATATTTGATTTACTAAATGTTAATATTGTTTATCTATGCATTTAAATCAAACATCTCGTAATAGTTTCATTATTGTGGTCTCATACTACAACAATTGGTGGTTTTTCCCATCGTGGAGAGGTGTGAATAAGTGATGAGTAAGTGGCAAAAAAACTTCCACCAAAGTTTTTGGTGAGATGATGTGGCATATAATAAGTATTGAATACTATTTTGATATTATTGAAATTTTAAAAACAGTCTATCTAGTTCAATAAATAGTAAATATGCTTTGACCTAGTTATTCATCCTAATTAAAACTCTTAATCAACATCATTAATTTAAGTAACATACACTTTACCTGAGCTGTACAACATATAGTTCAATTTATTGAATTGATCATATAATTAATAGTTGTAAACACTTTTATAAACATGATCAATAGTGCTGTTGAAAATAAAACACTTTTAAAAGACAAGAAGCCACAATAATTTGAAATTTTAACCAAGAGGGAAAAAAAAAGCAAGAGCTAGACGGAAAATTCTCCAACCATAAATGCATTACACAAAAATATTAATTTTTAAACTAACGTGTTTTGATGTAACTCACCAGAATATAAATTAATTTGATTGTACAATAAATTTAATATATCAGATGATGTCACATTATTTTACATGGTTATACTTCTATAATTTCTTTATAGTTGTAGCTTTCCTTGAGCAATAATAAGACTTTTTCTAAAAACTTGGTTGCCTTCTCTCTCACGATTGCATTTAGATAACAAGCAAATCCAAAACCGCAACTTAATAAAAGTTTAAAATTTGACCATCAAAATTCTTCACATCTAACGTTCAAAGTTTGTTACTTCTTTTTATCTTCACATTAACTGGCATACATTTATATTCAGATCTCATCTGATCCATCAAAGTCAATCCTTCCTCTTGCCTCCCAACTTTACGAAACCCATCAATCAAAGTAATATATGTAATTACATTAGGTTCAACAGACAACCCATCACTCACTCCTTTCATTTTTTCAAATACATTCATTACCGCATCGATCCTCCCATGTCTCTACATACCAACAACAAATATATAAAGGGAGATTACATTAGGAAATACTCTTTCCTTGTTCATCTGATTAAATAGCTTTTGTGCCTTCTCGATTTTGCCAGTTTTGTTGAACCCATCAATCAAGCAAGTATAGGTAACATTATCTGGCATATATTTATTTTCAGATCTCATCTGATCCATCAAAGTCAACCACTCTTCTTGCCTTCCAACCTTACAAAGTTCATCAATCAAAGTAGTATCTATGATTACATTAGGTTAAATAGACAATCCATCCACCACTCATTTCATTTTCTCAAAAACCTCCAATCATGTATCGACCCTCCTAGACTTGCACATATGATTGATAAGGATCTTAAAAGTTATCACATCTGGTTCAATATGCATGTCTTTCATCTTGGTCATGAGCGTATTCATCCTTTCAACATCCCCATCCCTTCCCAACCCCGTCAAAAGTGCACTAGAAAAAGCGTTTTCCAGAGTACCACCAGCCTTCATCACATCATGCAAAACATTCCAAGCAAGACTTATCTTTTTATTTCTACACAACTTGGTAATCAATTGCTTAAGTTTAAATGTATCTGGAATCACACCATGTTTGCATAATCTTGACGCCAACCTAACAATCTCCTCGTCACTAATACTTCTTCCAAGTCACTCTCTTCTAGATAATGCAGCAAAAATAATGCCAATTGTAATATCATTGGGCGTACAAGCTGCACCTGATTGAAGCATTTCATCAAGCATGTTAAGTGCCTCGACAATGTGCCCTGATCTAAAAAGCATATCAAGAACCATATTATAAAATTGCGTGTTTTTGAGAGTCAGGTCTATCTTGTCATGTGATAACCCAGATTTTTAGATATCCGCTTAATTTTCATATGTGAGATGATTATGTTTCTCCAAAACTATTTTTAGAATTTTTGGGATATATGTATAGAATTTTTTATATTGAAAGGTTAGGAGTAGGGTTGGATACAAATGTGGCTTGTTTTAAGGTGGAAAAGTGCCTAACCCGAGATCTCGCTCGACTCCCGCTTGATGTCTGGCTCGAGCGAGATACAGGGACAGACTTGACGTCTTTTGGTAGAACAGTCATAACTTACTCATTTGAGGTCGGATTTGAGTGATTCAAAAGGATATGGAAAGTTAAGAGGAATATCGACAACTTTTATGTTTTGAGTTTTAAGAAATATGGACTTCGTCAAATAAGAAATAGAGATTGAAGTGGCAGATCTGAATTGGAGATAAATAAGCATTGACTTTGAAGTTGACTAAGAACTTTGGATAAGATTAAGCTTTTGGATTATTTTCTCAATTATCCTAAGATCTGGACAAGTATATAGATATGTGGAAAATGAGGAGGTTTTATTTAGTAAATTTCTTGTGAAATAAGAGGAATCATCTATTCAACACTTGGTGTGTCCGGATTGGTGTTCTCGGGCTTATCTGTCAAGTTTTATTAGAAAAATCATAACTTGGTCATGTGAACTCCAAATGAAGTGATTCTACTTCCTATGGAACGGAACCTTACGAAATAGATCTAGAACTTTTATGATTTGAAGTTTTGGAGAATCGAAGTGTATTAATGGATTATTTGGGCTGGAATGGGACTGATCTGTTTTAAGTGCAAACTGGAGCCCGAAAGTAAATCACTCCACCACCTCACTTTAGATGCTCAAATTTGATTGGTTTTCCTCATTGCTATCAGCTAGATACACGTATGAAAGTATGTGTTAAGTGGAGGAAGAGCTTCTAGAAGAATAATTAGTCTAAAACCAAGCAAAAGTGAAGAACTAATCTGATTGGCCAAAACAGCCAACTATTCCCCTTGTTTCTTAACCAATTGGTAACCAAATCTTGGGAAGTAGGTGATAAGATTTTTTCCAGCCACGCTAAGGGTACTAAGAAAGTCTGGGGCGTGTGGCCAAAGGTGAAGAAGAGGTTCTAGAAGCTTTGGGGGTGCAAGAAAGGCCAATAGCTGGTTGAGCTTATCTTAGATATTTTAGGCTTTTTGGATTTTACTTTTATATCTATATTTAGTAATTATTTGGGCCATTGATCTAAGATGATTTTAGATATGGAAGAAGCATAGCCATGGGATGAAAATCCTTGGAGATCATGAGAGATATGGATGATCATTGGACTAGGCCAAGGCTGGACAGCACATACCCTTACACAGTTTGATTTAACCAATTGCCTTGATTTGTTTTCCTTCCCTTTTTCCCCAAGCCATTGATTCCTCCATATATATATAGTCATCTTCAGTCCATAAGGGATCTTTTGGGAGAAGAAACTCATGCCCAACACAAGGAAATAAGTCAAGTAAATAGCCTCTTAACCCTTGAACCTCCAAACATCACCTAAGTGAGCTAAGTGAGTGTTTTGAGGAGAAATATTGCAAGGACTAGTTTGATCATTCAACCAAGCTTTGGGGAAACTTGTAACTATACAATTTAACTTAATCTTGGCATAGAATAAGTAGATTGTTGATGGAATTAAGTTTGTTGTTAGTTGGAGCTTAAACTAGGCTTATATGATATGCTTGAAATCTATGGTGTTTTGGATATGATTTTGTGATGGTAAAATGTTAAGAAAATTATAAGGACATAGATTTATATTTTAATAAGTAAAAATAAGGTTTATGTGAAAAGATTACTTGGTTTAGGTTGAAAAACCTCATGAGCCGTGATCTCACTCGACTGTCGCTCGACAGGTGGGTTGAGCGAAGGCAAAATATAAACTCTCGCTAGACTGCCGCTTGATACCCCGTTCGAGCGAGTTCCAACCTGTGACTTTGCTTGATGATCGCTCGACACCCGCTCGAGATAGATATCCTGTTTTGATTAGACCCAGGGTTTTTCCTGGAATAAAATTAGTGTCTCAAATGAAATGAGTTCTAGGTGAAAAAATCATAAGAATAAGAAAAGTTATAGTATGGCCCGACCACGGGTAAAAATAGTGGCATGGCCCAACCATGGGTAATAATAGTGGCATGGCCCGACCACGGGTAATAATAGTGGCATGGCCTAACCACGGGTAATAATAGTAGATATTAGTAAAGACTTGCAAGAACAAAGGTTCTAAGATAAGAATGAAAATCATATGCATGTATAAATATGTTAGTCACATCATGATGGGGATGGCGATACATAACGCCCGCATGACTGACGTGCAGACAGGGATGACGATACGTAATGCCTTTCGTAAGAATAAGAATTATGTCACTATGGGGACGGTGATACGTAATGCCCGTAGGATTGACCTGACTAGCAGGGACGGCGATACGTAACGCCCGCTATGATAAAAATGTTTACGTCATCACGGGGATGGAGATACATAACGCCCGGATGATTGATAAGTTGACGGGGATGCCTGTCATATATGTTAAGTATGTTCTGTGTCATTACGGGGATGACGATACGTAACGCCCGGAAGATTGACACGAGACTCATCATTACGGGGATGGCGATACGCAACGCCCGGATGACTGATGAGTTATATGTCATGGAGACGGCGATACGTAACGCCCATCGAAGATAAGAGATAAGTAAGACCCGACAGGGACTGCGATACGTAACGCCCATCGAGGATAAGAAATAAGGGAAACTTACAAGGTTAAGAAGTAAGGTGAAAAGTATAAGTATTAAGTATGTGATGGTAGGTCTAGATAAGATCTAAGTTTGTATGGGAAGATGGGTAATTGACCTGTATAAGTCCCATAAAGTGTTCTTATAAGTGATATGTTGGTGAATATGACTATGTATGATGATAGTTGATGTTATCTGTGCTTTATTTCGTTAACTGTGTACTTACTGAGATTTCTTGTAAATCTCACTTTTTTATGTTTTGTCTATCACTCCTTATAGAAAGATAGATGTTGTTGCAGGGATAGATAAATTGCATTGAAACTCGGTCAGCACTGGAGATTCTGATGTATCCTGAGAGTCCTATAGAATACTCCTCTCCGGTTGAGATGATCTCGTGTACGTGATCAAGTAAAGAAGTAAGAGTACTGGATGATGGTGGGATATGAGATTATGTTTTGAGAAAACTAACTGGGTTATGTAAGATTTAATACAGTATGTTTTTGTAAACACGATGTTATGAGAAGTGTAATTTTAGTATGCCATGTGATCTATTTATACAAGAGTTAGATCTCTTTGCATATATTGGAAATTTACTTCTTCCAGCTGCGATCGGCGTTGCATTTAATTAGTAAGCTTAGATGCATGCATACTACTTTTTATGTTTATGTAGGATAAGTAGCCTTGTGTTACTTTTTCGGATGCGTCGATTTACGTTGTAATCGATGCGAAAAATTGGGGCGTTACATGTCAAATACAATTAATGCCCCGTCCACCCTTTTGGCCCTTCCCAATGAACGAACAAAAGATTGCATCAAGCATGTTGCTTGTTTTAAGGCTTGGAAGAGTTAGACCACTTTGTTTATGAGTCATTGTCTTGTGGTTGTGGTGGTGGAATAGGTTTGGTAGAGAGGTGGCGATGGAGGGGATGGTAAGGGATTGTGGGTGTTTGGGGTTTGAGCAGACAGAGACAGAGGAGGAAGATTGTGGATTGTTTGGATGAAGCAAATTGTACACTTATTTTGTTCAACCCAAGATGCTACGTCCCTCAGCAGTTGCTCTCAACGACAAAAATCTAACAAATTGAGGCTTTTGTTATGAGACATAAGAATAGGATTTGGAGTTCAAAAGGGGACTCATGTCTGTCTACTGGGGCCTCCACATAGAAAGAGATAACCAGCTTCTGATTCTGCTTGTTCAAGTGAAAATGTTGTAATGGTCTTTCTTATAATCAGGAAGAATTTACACGCAAATAGAATAAAATGTAGAAGAACTAAGAAGAAAGATCGAAGAGAAATGAGAGATGAACACAAGAAAAGAAAACCAAGAAACTGATGGATGATGACTTCTTGAAATGCAGCTTTTCGAGCAATCTCTAACTCCCTACAAATCAAACTCAATTGAACTTTCAGATTCCAGATATAAGATGACCCCCCACAGAATACCACCTGCCATCTATATACTCATGAAATGGGAATGTGACATGCAATCTCTTTGAAAAAACTAAACAAATATGGAGCCTATTTAAAATAAAAAAACTAGTTTTTAATAATGATTTTTTTTTCAATTATTGTACGACACTTTCACAATTTATGACCGTAAAAATTAAGAAAAAAAAATACAATTTTTATCACATATTAGGGTTGGGTAACCATTGTGAACTCTTCCAAATATTAGACTTTGGGCTTGAAGTTACCTTAGTGAGGCCATTGCTATCATAGTTAATAGCATGTCATTCACTATGTAAAGCCCGCCACAATAGAGGCCTCAAATGTGAAAGAATAAATTGAAAAGTTTCTATTTTTCAAAAAAATATTAAAATAAATAAATAAGTTTATACGATATGCATACGACATTAGTGGAGAGAGATGAAATCTTGTTTATTTCCTCAAATTTTTTTCTTTTATTTATTTTTTCTAAAAAACATTACATTAACTCTTATACATTTTTGTGATATTAGAGAAATTGGTTTTATTTTATTGTTATTTTGTACTCAATCTAGCTTCAAGAATCCGAGATGGTCATGACAATACTGAGTTCTATTATTATAACTTTATACTTTAATTTGTTTATTTCAATTCTGATTGTCACAATACTTGTTTTTTTTTTTAATTATTCATGAAACTTTACTTCTATATCTTCTTTCTTTGATACATTCTCTTTTGACTGCAAATCATAACACAATTTTGACGAAAAAAAAGAAAAGAAAAAGAAATACTCTTAACTTGGGGTAGATTTATGTCTTGAATTAAGTTTGCAAATTTCACTTAAACTTATAAAAGAAAAACATTTTTGTGTGACTTCTATTTGGGCTACGTGAATTAGTTATGATTTGTGATTTATATTCTACAAATAATTGTAGAGAGATTGGACCTGGTTTAATTTTATTATATCCTAGAAGTGTGCGTGTATATATTATATATATAATTCATATAGAATTTGTTATATCCGAAGAAAATATGGTAGAAATTTCCCTAAAGCAAAGTCTTACTGCGTGGGGGCTAATGTTACAAAGAAAGCAATTTAAATTGATCCAAAATCAAAATTTAGTTTTAAGATCTTTTTTCGATTACTCATTTTTTTTGTCCCAACACTTTTGTGCCAAGTGATGTACTTATGAAACAGGAATGACTTGACATATAAATAATACAAATATAATATCAGTGGAAAATAATTATAAATTTATCATACATTGTTAAAATTTGTTAGCTTTATTTTTAGAGATAATCCACATATTTAGAAATTTGTAATCCCTTCATTCAAGGGAATTGATTGAAATTTTATTTTATTTCCTTGTTGTTAGGATCATGATTTGATCTTTTATATGCATATATATTGCAGTCCATTGACTGAAAAACAAAATAAAAAATATACAGCTTTCTCAATTCTCATTTTTGTCATGGTATTAGGGCGCTATAGAAGATTGGTTGGAAAACTAATTTCTCACAATTACAAGACCAGATATCACATACTCAGTCATTATCCTAAAGTCAATTTATGCATGCTCCAAGAAAGCCTTACTGGGATGTTGCTCTTCGCATTATTATCTTAAAGGAAGTCTAGGTCTTGGCTTGTTGTTCTCATGAAGCAATTCTTTCAATGTGAAGGCTTATTATGATGCAAATTGGACAAATTGTCCTATGACTTGAAGATCAACTACAAGTTATTGTGTATTCTTGAAAATTTTATTGATTTCATGAAAGGCAAAGAAGCAGAAAACAATCTTAAGATCATCCTTGGAAGCTAAGTACAGGTCCCTTGTAGCAACAACTTTTGAATTAATTTGGCTCAAATTTTTGCTTAATGACATGCAAATTTTCACAAGACTAGTAATGTTGTTATGTGATAATTAAGCTGCACTTCACATAGCAGTAAATCCAGTATCTCATGTGCGCACCTAGCACATAGAACTCGATTACCATGTTGTAAGAGAAAAGATATAAGAAGGTCAAATTATTACCAAATTTGTTCCATCTCATTTGCAGTTGGTAGACATCTTTACAAAAACTCTTGGAAGAAATATGTTTAAGGACTTAAGAAGAAAGTTAAACATGTTGAATATACATGCTCTAACTTGAGGGGGGCTGTTGAAATTTGTTAGTTTTATTTTTGAAGATAATCTTTA
Organism: Platycarya longipes; assembly: GCA_036559045.1. Lineage (NCBI taxonomy): Eukaryota > Viridiplantae > Streptophyta > Magnoliopsida > Fagales > Juglandaceae > Platycarya > Platycarya longipes. The sequence continues at coordinate 11,620,547 of CM071789.1, read as the reverse complement.
CTGCACATATTTAAGAATTTGTAATCCCTTTATAGGGAATTGGTTGAGATTTTATTTTATGTCCTTGCTGTTAGGATCGTGATTTGATCTTCCATTGATTGAAAAACAAAATAAGAAATATACAGCTTTCTCAATTCTCATTTTTGTCATATATTATCATAGTTTGGAAATATGGTAAAACTTGATATTTATTTAGCTATCCATTTCAAGTAGTGAGATAATGCATACTTCGGTAATAAATGTTTATATCACTGGAAATGTAGGCCTTTTGCACCTTTAATATTGCTTCATTTCAAAATTGAAATCTCCCTCTTTCTCTCAAAGTTAATATTTACTTTCTTTTTAAAAAAATAAAAATTAGCATTTACTTATCCATATAATATTTTTACCTTCAATTTCATATTTTAGATCATATCCTCTCTACTTCCTGGGAGTTTTTTTTTTAAATATTTTTCTAGAGTAATTATGTGAAGCCTTTTATATTTTCATTTCCTAATCATTTACTAGATCAAGCCTATGTGCTCTTGTTCAAAACGACAGCTCCCTTCCTTGCGCATATTAGATTGGGACCAACGATGAGTTTTTTACTAGACTATATACCAAATATGAGGTTGTTAATATATAACATAACCTATTTAAAATAAAACATCTCCTGTAACAATTATCTTATCCATAAAAGTCTTGATTGTCTTAAAATCCAAATGCTAATTAAACCCGAATTGAATTGAAATTGTCTAAATGCTTATTTGACCGAGATTTGGGTGAGTGATCGAGGTATTGAGTGAACTTTTTATATGATTCTCATTTGACTTTATTTAAAAGTCGTGAGTGTTAAGTAAAGTCTCGGGTTGGATAATTATTGTACAATTTTTTTACTTTTCAAGTCATTCTGATACTCTAAACACTTTTATACATTTGATTGCTACTTATAATAATAATAAAAAAAAATTTGATTGACATGCACCCTGCATTAGTTTTAGAACCTCGTAGTGTTTGTTATTTAACATCCCAAATGAAAAACTTTAGTTTTTAGCAAGAAATTTGTATTTCCATAGTATGTTATGTTGTTTGGATTAATGTTTCTGCTTTGAAATCATGTTATTGTATGTTTTGAGTGGCAGTTGTTTGTTCTATATAGGAAATGACTATTGACTGACCAGAAAGAGAATCCAATGCTTAATTGTCATATAATGGTGTTGTTGTAATACTCAACAATGACAAAGTCATGCTTGATATTACTTTTCTAATATTTTCTCTCAACTTTATATCTTTTCACATATTTCAATTCTTGTTTGAAAATAAATGTCATTTAATTTAATTTTTTTTTCATTTCATCTCATCATATTTTTTCTCAAACATAATACAAATACAAATATTTTGAAAATAACTAATCATAACTATTTTCCTAATCTTTCAAACAAACAAAAAAAATCAACCTTTTTAAATTCTTAAATAAAAGAATATTATAAAACTATGTTCTAATGATATTTTAATTTTCACTACAAGAAAACTACTTATTTGTAGCTAGCTATTTCCTACTAAAACAATATTTTCTATCAAAATGAGTTTATTTTGATTGCAAACAGTCATCATGATCGTAAATAATTTATTACAAATACTCATTTTTCTTGTAGTATTTATGATCTAATTCAAAATTTTCTTTCTCATTTCGTTAAATTAAAAGAAAATTACTCAACTCAAACTATCTCATTATTATACAAAACTTATTTTATAACTATTCACAAAATCTTCATCTCATCTCACTTCTCAAACGAGCCTTAGTGTCGTGCTTCAATGTTTCATAGAATTGCTAATAGAGAAAGTGTCATATTTATCAAAAACGATTTTGCAATCTAACTTATGATTCTAAATCACGTCAATTTTTGCAAATTTATTTTTATGAAATCTTATTTTGGTTAAAGCATTTCTTTGCTAATAATGGTTGCAATTGTATTACATAAAACAGTTTTACAGGCTATAATATAATTAGATGTCATCTCCTTTTAACTCTTTATACATGTTATTTGCTTTTCTATTTTTTCACATTCAATTTTCAAGTCCACTTGGCATACAATATAAAACAATTGTGTGAACCTCATCTCTTAAATAAATAGGTAAGAGTAGAACTCGATGGATTAGTGGATGAAACATCTTTAGAATATTGTAGAAATTGTCGCATAAATAATCAAGCCACACATGTACTGGTCAAATTGGCTTTTGAAACTCATTCATTGATTCATTCCTTTAACAACTATTTTGCAATTACTATTTCTTAAAAGGCTTGCTCTTTTCCCAATTTTCACATTATATATGAAAAATCATTCATGTTTTGCTTAAAAACAAAAGAAACACCTATTTGTGATATTGTACATGTTATATATTGCCTTTGTGATATTCTCATTATAATATAATTTGGAGACTATAAATGATAACCCTAGTTAGTCGTTGTATGGAGAAGTAAATATTTGAGATCATTTGTTATTTTAATTATAAGGAATTCTCCATTAATTGATCGTGGTTGTAATAGGGATGGTTGACTATATGTATTTTGGTTTAATTTCTACTTCTAAATTATACCAATTTAAAAAATGCTTAGTAAACTAATTTACTAAACATTATTGAATTTGTTATAATTTGATTACTTATTGAATTTATATTCAAATGAATATATGTTTGATTTACTTATTCAATAATAAATTAATAGATGTTTGATTTACTAAACATTAATATTGTTTATCTATGCAATTAAATCAAACATCCTGTAATAGTTTCAATATTGTGGTCTCATACTACAACATTTGGTATTTTTTCCACGATGAAAAGGTGGGAATAAGTGATAAGTAAGTGGCAAAAACAATTTCTACCAAATTTTTTAGTGGGACATTGTGGCATATAATAAGTGACGAATACGATTTTGATAGTATTGGAATTCTAAAAATAGTCTAACTGGTTTAATAAATAGTAAATATGATTTAACTTAGTTATTCATCCTAATTAAAACTCTTAATCAACATCATTAATTTATTGCTCACGTGCTTATCTATCATGACCCATTAATTATAATTGAGATGCAATAAAATTTATCAATATTTTGACATTATTTTACCGGATTATTACATCCAAGTTCCAAATAATGTTTTATTATATTGCAAATAATAAGATGGATATTGCACAATGGAATTAACATGATAAGGGAGGAAAAAAAATTTTAAATTAGTTTCATTTACAAGTTAGTGTAAATAACATACACTTTCCCTGAACTATACAACTTCTATAGTTCAACTTATCAAATTGATCATATAATTAATAGTTGTAAACATTTTTAGGAGCATGACCAATAGTGAAGTTGAAAACAAGACACTTTTAAAAGACAAGAAGCTACAACAATTTGAAAATTTAACGAGGAAAAAAAAAAGACAAGAACAAAAAGGAAAATACTCCAACTACAAATGGATAACACAAAAATATTAATTTTCAAACTAAAGTATTTTGATGTAGCTAACCAGAATATAAAATTTATTTTATTGTAGAATAGATTTAACAGATCATATGATGTCATATCATTTTATATGATTATTTTTATATAGTTTTTTTGCAGTTGTAACTTTTCTCGAACAAGAAATAAAGACTTTTTCTAAGAACTTTGTTGCTTTCTCTCTCACAATTATATCTAGATGACAAGCAAATTTGAACCACAACTTAATATAAGTTTAAAATTTGACCAACAAAACTCTTCACATCTAACGTTCAGAATTTGTCACTTCTTTCTATCTTAAACAAAAATGGTCATATCAAGCCCGCACCACCTTCCTTAAACACAAAAATTGATTCTAATTTACTAAACATTATTGAATTTGTTTATAATTTGATTACTTATTGAATTTGTATTTAAATGGATAGATGCTTGATTTACTTATTCAAAAATAAATTAGTAGATATTTGATTTACTAAATGTTAATATTGTTTATCTATGCATTTAAATCAAACATCTCGTAATAGTTTCAATATTGTGGTCTCATATTACAACAATTGGTGGTTTTTCCAATGGTGAAGTGGTGGGAATAAGTGATGAGTATGTGGCAAAAAAAAAACTTCCACCAATTTTTTTGATGGGACGATGTGGCATATAATAAGTGGTGAATACTATTTTGACATTATTGGAATTTTAAAAATGGTCTATCTAGTTCAATAAATAATAAATATGATTTGACCTAGTTATTCATCCTAACTAAAACTCTTAATCAACATCATTAATTTATTGCTCATGTGCTTATCCATCATGACCCATTAAATATAATTGAGCGATAAAAATTATCAATATTTTGATATTATTGCACCGGATTATTACATCCATGTTCTAAACAATGTTTGATTGTGTTACAAATGAAAAGATGGAGATTGCACAATGAAATTAACCTGAGGATGGAGGAAGACATTTTTTTAAATTAGTTTTATTTATTAGTCAGTGTAAGTAACATACACTTTTCCTGAATTGTACAACATATAGTTCAACTTATTGAATTGATCCTATAATTAATGGTTGTAAACACTTTTATGAACATGACCAATAGTGAAGTTGAAAATAAGACACTTTCAAAAGACAAGAGGCTACAATAATTTAAAATTTTAACCAAGAGGAAAAAAAAAGGCAAGAACAAGAGGGAAAATACTCCAACCATAAATGGATTATACAAAAATATTAATTTTCAAACTAATGTGTTTTGATGTAACTCACCAGAATATAAATTAATTTGATTGTACAATAGATTTAATAGATCAGATGATGTCACATCATTTTACATGGTTATGTTTATATAATTTCTTTATAGTTGTAGCTTTTCTTGAACAAGAAATAAGACTTTTATCTAAAAACTTGGTTGCCTTATCTCTCACGACTGCATTTAGATGAGAAGCAAATCCGAAACCGCATCTTAATAGAAGGATAAAATTTTACCATCAAAACTCTTCACATCTAACATTCATAGTTTGTTACTTCTCCCTATCTTCACATTAACTGGCATATATTTGTATTCATATTTCATCTGATCCATCTAAAGTCAATCATTCGTATTGCCTTCCAACTTTACAAAACCCATCAATCAAAGTAATATATGTAATTACTTCAGGTTCAACAAACAACCTATCACTCACTCGTTTCATTTTCTCAAATACCTTCATTGCCGCATCGATCCTCCCATGTCTCTACATACCAACAAAAACATATTAAAGGATATTACATTAGGAAATACTCTTTGCTTGTTCATCTGATCAAAGAGTTTTTGTGCCTTCTCGATTTTGCTAGCTTTGCAAAACCCATCAATCAAGCAAGTATAGGTAATATTATCTTGCATATTATTATTCTCAAATCTCATCTGATCCATCAAAGTCAACCATTCCTCTTGTCTCCTAACCTTACAAATTTCATGAATCAAAGTAGTACATATGGTTACATTAGGTTGAATAGACAATCCATCCCCCATTCATGTCATTTTCGCAAAAACCTCCAATTACGTATCGATCCTCCTAGACTTGCACATATGATTAATAAGGATCCCAGAAGTTATCACATCTGGTTCAATATCCATATCTTTCATCTCGATCACAAGGGTATTCATCCTCTCAACATCCCCATCCCTTCTCAACTCTGTTAAAAGTGCATTAGAAAAAGCATCTTTCAGAGTATTATCAGCCTTCATCACATCATGCAAAACATCCCAAGCAAGACCTATTTTTTAATTCTGCACAACTTGGTAATCAATTACTTAAGTTTAAATGTATCTGGAACCACACCATATTCACATAATCTTGACACCAACTTAGCAATCTCCTCGTCACTAATACTTCTTCCAAGTCACTCCTTCTAGACAATGCAGCAAAAATAATACCAGTTGTAATATAATTGGGAGTACAGGCTGCACCTAGTTGAAGCATTTCATCAAGCATGTTAAGTGTCTCGATGATGTGCCCTGATCTAAAAGGCATATCAAGCACCACATTGTAAAATTGCATGTTTTTTAGAGTCGAGTTTGTCTTGTCAAATACAGCCAGTGTCCCGTCCACCCTTTTGGCATTTCCCAAGGAACAAACAAACGATTGCATCAAGCATATTGTTTGTTTTAAGGCTTTGAAGAGTTAGACTGCTTCGTTTATAAGTCATTGTCTTGTGGTTGTGGCGGTGGAACGAGGTTGGTAGAGAGGTGGTGGTGGAGGGGATAGTAAGGGATTGTGGGTGTTTAGGGTTTGAGCAGACAGAGATGGGGGAGGAAGATTGTGGATTGTTTGGGTGAAGAAAGTGGTACTCTTATTTTGTTCAACCTAAGATGCTACGTCCCTCAACAGTTGCTCTCGAAGACAAAATTCTAACAAATTGAGGCTTTTGTTATGAGACATAAGAATAGAGTTCGGAGTTCAAAAGAAGACTCATGTCTGTCTACCAGGGCCTTCACATAGAAAGAGATAACCATAAGGCTTTTGATTCTGCTTGTTCAAGTGAAGATGCTGTAATGGTTTTCCTTGTAGTCAGGAAGAATTTACACGCAAATAGAATAAAACGTAGAAAAATTAAGAAGAAAGATTGGAGAGAAATGACGGATGAACACTACCATCTGCCATCTATATACTAATGAAATGGGAAAGTGACATGCAATCTCTTTGAAAAAAGTAAACAATTATGGAACCTAAATAAAAAAACTAGTTTTTAATAATGATTTTTCTAAAATTATTGTACGACAATTTCGCAATTTATGACCGTAAAAAGTAAGGAAAAAAATACAATTTTTACCACATATTAAGGTTGGGCAACCTTTGTGAACTCTGTGACGCCCCCAATTTACATTCATAATTCAACGCAAATTGAAGTGTCAGGGTAAGTAACGCTAGGCTACTCACTCCTGTACTTATCGAAATTTAATACAATTCACAGTGAAAAAGTTCTGAATAAAATTTTTCTAATGATTACATGGTAAAATAAAACCACAATATTCATATCATCCATTCTTAAAAATATCATTGTATATTTACATGCATAACCCAGTTAGTTTTTTCTGTCATATACATAACTTATTCTTAAAATCTAAACTAACTTCATGACTATCCAGACTCCTTTGAGTTTTCTTAAGTCATTAGACCTTTCATTTTCTCAGTTATCAATCTTGCCACATAATTTTATTTTTCAGAAAAAAAAAATAGAAATATACAATAGTGAGATTTCCTTAGAAATCTCAGTAAATATATACATAACTTAATCAAAGAATAGACATCGTGAAATAATCACAAACAAGACAAACAGTCAGAGTATGCATTTATGGACCCACTCTATCATACTTAAATTCTTATTTCTTTTCTTTCGTAACATTGTGAGTCTTACTTGTTTTGTATCATTGACAGGCGTCCCTATCGAATATTACTTATTTCGTATCATTAATAAGCTTAGGTTCCTATCGAATCTTACTTATTTCATATCATCGACAGATTTAGGTCATTACCGGCACGTCAGTCATATGGGCATATTGCTGGTTTCCGTCATGATGTGACTGACTTATTAATCTTTCCACTTGTAAAGTTTTTTTAATGTATTTTCTTAAAATAGATTTTATGACTTATGATGATACATATGTGACGTAATGCAACATAAGCATAAACTTAGACTTATGATATGCATATTTTTTGTCCATATGACATGCATTTGCATAAATTTAGACTTATGACATGCATATTTTATGTCCATATGAGCCTTATAACATGTGAGAACATTTCACAATAGCATACATCACATGCACATACATTTACGTCACATCAATTCATAACGTCAAAATATAACGAATAATACTTAACAATTAAATAAAATTTTAAAATATTCACACATCAAGGCTAACCGAATCCTATGGATAATCAAACCTCATTTTCTTCTTATTCAAATCAAGCTAAAATCCACACATATAATTTTTCAAATTTTCCTTAACTTTCATAAATAAACTCATACAATTTTTCTTGTATGACGATTCTTGAAATCTTCCAAATAAACTAAAGTTTCTAAACTTACCATAATTATTAGAATATCGTTTAAATAATTAGAAATCCAGTCATTAAGAATTTTAGAATAAATTCACCAATAAGATCAATGCCTACTATGATAAGCTCAGATCTGCCACTTCAATCCCAATTTCGTTCTTATCTCTTAAAACTAATAACATAAAAGTTGTAGATATTTCTCTTATATTTTCATAGCCTCTTGAATAATGCAAATCCAACATCAAATGAATAAGTTATGCCTGGTTTACCAAAATATATCAAATTTGCCAAGAATAATCCTATTAAGGTCGAAATTCACTAGAGTTGTTTCTTCATTTTTTTTTCCAAATTAAAACCTCATTTTTCACATAATTCTCTTCATATAAAATCATAGAATATATTTCTAAAGTCTCATAATTTTCCTAACATTTTTCCATAGCAAAAATTACTTCAAAATTCAATATGTTTCAACTTAACATATAAACAAAGATTAAGCTTAAATAAAATAAAATATAATCCAATCACCAAACCACTTATTCTATGCCAAGATTAAGTTAATATATGCACTTATAAATTTTCCAAAGCTAGATTTTATGCTTTGGATAATAGGTTTTGCACCACTTCTTCTCTAATGCTCTTAATTAGCTCTCTTTTGATACTTAGGTGATATGAGTGAGTTTTTGTGTATTTTTCTTGGTTATTTCTGACTATGGTCGACTGGTATATCTCATGGGAAAAGAGAAGAAGTACATGCATCTATTTATAGGCATGAGAGGCGTGGGGATCAAGGGGAAAAAGCTTGGGCATTTTAGCAACACCCTTGGCTGATTGGGGTGATATGTCCCATACACTTGTGATCTCATGATCACCTTTAATCCTATAGGGATTTGTTGATATTTTAATCCCATGATTGAGATTAATCTACCTATAAAATAATATTGATCAAGGGCTCAAAGAGTTCTAACACATGGGGGTAAAGACAAAACAACATCATAGGAAATCTCTCAATGGGTGTATCTGGCCACTTGGCCTCCCCTAAGGGTTAGCCACGTTCCAGTCCCAATAACTCCTTGATACAACTCGATTCTTAAACAATTCAAAACATGAAAGTTTAAGATCATCCTCTTAAGGTTATATAGGATTTTGAATCACTTTATTAAGAGATCAGGTGAGAGAGATATGATTAATACATCGAAACATGTCAAAACTCACCTAAGAACATCCAATCCGAGTTCTCTATTTGTTTTCTTTTATTTTCTTACCCACCAGGACTTCTAGATAAATTCTTATCAACTTTCCACATGTTCCAACACTTGTTAAGAGATTTAGAAACCTGATAAACCAATTTGATCTTCGTCACATGGCAAGGTCGGTGCACTTTGCTTAAGTTGGTTATCAGTTGACTCCTATTCCTGTCTATCCACTTCACATCCGAGTTAGTCCTTGATCCAATCCTTATATTAAAAAACCTAAAACATGAAAGTTCTATATTTTCCTTTTAATATTCTATAAGAATTAGAATCACCTCATTTGGACCTCATACCAAAAAGTTATGCTCATTACACGAAAACACAATAGACCAGCTCGAGAGCTCATTCTGGGCACACCAAGTGTTTGATCTTTGGTTCTATTACTTCCTCTTCAATTTCTTCCTCAAATTTCATAGATTTATTTTTTTCTAGGTCCAAATTTAATTTCTCTAATTGACATCTTGCTAAAATTCCCAAAAGTTCATCCAAAATAACTCTAAATAAATTATAATTAGAGTAAACATAAAAAAAAAAATGAAAATTCAGATTATTACATACTCTTCCAAATATTAGACTTTGGGCTTAAAGTTATCTTAGGCTTGGTTTGTTTTTCGATATGAGACTGAGATGAAATGAGATAAATTGAGATTAAAATGAAAAATAAAATAAAATATTGTTATAATATATTTTTTTAATATAATTTTTGTATTGAGATTTGAAAAAGTTAAATTATTTATATTATTTTGTTTTAGAATTTGAAAAAAAATATAATGATTAAATGAGATAAAATGAGATGAAATATAATGTGTTTTGTAAACGAACAGGACTTTAGTCAGGCTCCTGTTGTCATAGTTAATAGTATGACATTCACTATCTAAAGCCAACCCCAATAGAGTCTTCAAATGTGAAAAGAATAAATTTAAAAATTTATGTTTTTCAAAAAAATATTAAAATAAATAACTAAGTGTTAACTTTATACGATATGCATATGAGATTAAAGAGGAGAGATAAAATCTTTTTTTTTTCGTCAAATTTTTTTTCTTTTATTTATTTTTTCTGAAAAACGTTACATTAACTCTTATACATTTTCGTGCTATTAGAGAAATTGATTTTATTTTATTGTTATTTTGTGCTCAATCTATCCTCGAGAATTCGAGATGGTCATGACAATATTGAGTTCTATTATTATAACTTTATGCTTTAATTTGTTTATTTCAATTCTGATTGTCACAATACCTGTCTTTTTTTTAATTATTCATGAACTTTACTTCTATTTCTTCTTTCTTTGATACTTTCTCTTTTGACTCCAAATCATAATACAATTTTGACCCAAAAAAAAAAGAAAAGAAAAAGAAAGATTCTTAACTTGGGGTAGATTTATGTCTTGAATTAAGTTTGCAAATTTCACTTAAGTTTATAAAAAAAAATGCATTTTTGTGTGGCTTTTATTTAGGCTACGTGAATAGTTATAGTTTGTGACTTATATTCCACAAATAATTGTAGAGGGATTGGACCTGGTTTAATTTTATTATATCCTAGAAGTGTGCGTGTATATATTATATATATAATTCATATAGAATTTGTTATATCCGAAGAAAATATGGTAGAAATTTCCTGATAACAAATTCTTACTGAGTGGGGGCAAATATTACAAAGAAAGCGATATAACTTGATCCAAAATCAAAATTTAATTTTAAGATCTTTTTTCGATTACTCATTTTTTTTATACCAACAATTTTGTGACAAGTGATGTACTCAATAAAACAAGAATGACTTGGCATATAAATAACACAAATATAGTATCAGTGGAAAATAATTATAAATATATGATACATTATTAAGATTTGTTAGCTTTATTTTTGGAAATAATCCACATATTTAGGAATTTGTAATCCCTTCATTCAAGGAAATTGGTAGAGATTTTATTTTATTTCCTTGCTGTTAGGATCGTGATTTGATCTTTGCAGTCCATTGACAGAAAAACAAAATAAGAAATATACAACTTTTTCAATTCTCATTTTTGTCATGGTATTAGGGCGCTATAGGAGATTGGTTGGAAAACTAATTTACCTCACAATTACAAGACCAAACATCACATACTCAATCATTATCCTAAAGTCAATTTATACATGCTCCAAGAAAGCCTCACTAGGATGCTGCTCTTCACGTTATTAAGTATCTTAAAGGAAGTCTAGGTCTTGGCTTGTTGTTCTCATCAAGCGATTCTTTCAATGTGAAGGCTTATTATGATGCAAATTGGACAAATTGTCCTATGACTTGAAGATCAACTACACATTATTGTGGATTCTTGAAAAATTCATTGATTTCCTAAAAGGCAAAGAAGCAGAAAATAGTCTCAAGATCATCTTTGGAAGTTGAGTACAGATCCATTGCAGCAGCAACTTATGAATTAACTTGGCTCAAATTTTTGCTTAATGACATGCAAATTTTTACAAGACCAATAATGTTGTTATGTGATAATTAAACTGCACTTCATATAGTAGTAAATCCAGAATCTCATATGCGCACCATGCACATAGAACTCGATTGCCACGGTGTAAGAGAAAATATATAAGAAGGTTAGATTGTCACCAAATTTGTTCCATCTCATTTGTAGTTGGCAGACGTCTTTATAAAAGCTCTTGGAGGAAACATGTTTAAGCACTTTAAGAAGCAAGTTGAACATGTTGAATATTCATGCTCCAACTTGTGGGGGAGTGTTAAAATTTGTTAGCTTTATTTTTAGTGATAATCTTTACTGCATATATTTAGGAATTTGTAATCCCTTCATTCAAGGGAATTGGTTGAGATTTTATTTTATGTCCTTGCTATTAGGATTATGATTTGATCTTCCATTGATTGAAAAACAAAATAAGAAATCTACAACTTTCTCAATTCTCATTTTTGTCACACATTATCATAGTTTGGAAATATGGTAAAACTTGATATTTATTTAGCTCTCCATTTCAAGTAGTGAGATAATGCATACTTCGGTAATAAATATTTATATCAATAAAAATGTAGGCCATTTGCATCTTTAATATTGCTTCATTTCAAAATAAAAACCTCTATCTTCCTCTCAAAGTTAGTATTTACTTTTTTTTAAAATAAAAATGAAAATTAGTATTTATTTATCTATATAATATTTTTACCTTCAATGTCATATTTAGATCATATCCTTTCTATTTCTTGGGAGTTTTCTTTTTAATGTTTTTCTAGAGTAATTATGTGAAGGCTTTTATATTTTCATTTCCAAATCATTTATTAGATCAAGCCTATATGCTCTTGCTGAAAACAATAGCTCATTTCCTTGCGCACATTAGATTGGACCAACGATGAGTTTTTTACTAGACTATATACCAAATATGAGGTTGTTAATATATAACATAACCTATTTAAAATAAAACATCTCCTAAAAAAAATTATCTCATCCATAAAAGTCTTGATTATCTCAAAATCCAAATGCTAATTACAATCCAAATTGAATTTAAACTGTCTAATTATTCATTTGACCAAGACTCACATGAGGGATCGAGGTATTGAGCGAACTCTATATATGGTTCTCATTCGACCGAATTCGTGAGTGATAAGTGAAGTCTCGGGTTGGATAATTATTGTACAATTTTATTCACTTTTCAAGTCAATGATGTACTCAAAACTCTTCTGTACATTTGATTGCTACTGATTATAATAATGATATAATCTGATTGCCTGCATGCACACCCTGCATCCGTTTTAAAATCAGGAGGGGTGTTCGTTGTTTAGCATTCCAAATGAAAAAGTTTATTTTTCGACATAGAAAGTTGTACTTCTATTCTATGTTATGCTATTTGGATTAATCTTTCTTTTTTTAAAGAGAAATGATAATTGCAGTTATAAAGTTGCAAGTATTGTGCAATCATTTTGAAGAATGATACCTATATATTATTTTATACAATATTTTACACACACAAGTGATAAAATAAGAATGTTTTTATAACTTACTTTATAAAATTAACATATTTTTTAAAAAAATACTTTCATATTATCATTTGTGTTATACAAAATATTGTGTGAAATAATGTACAATACTTACAATTTTATGATTGTATGTAGAATTACTTTAATTATATTAACTATTAATTATGAGTGATGATTGTTTATTCTGTATATATGAAAAATGACATCTGTTTGACCAAAAAGAGAATCCAATGCTTAATTGGATGTCCTCTCCTTTTCTTTACGGTTTACACATTTTATTTGGTAGTTTTTTTTTTTTTTTTTCAATTTCACTTGGCATATATGGTAATGAGTAGTGTCAGTACCACTCTTCAATTTATCTCTAGTATAAATTACACTTTCTTTTTTGCTTTTTAATTGAAATATTTTTTAAATATGTTTAAAAATTTTAGAAAATAAAAAAAATACTAATACACTAATAATCAATGATTTTTGTTACCTTATGTGCTTATCGAAATATGTGAGACACTGTTACTAATTAGATGAATTAACAGTTTATTATTATTTTTTTACCGGCTATAGATTTCATGATTAGCTTTTAATACTGTAGCAAGGTCATTTATAAACCGTTATGTTATTACATATAAAGCTATCGAAAAAGTGCATGTTATAAATTATGAGATTTAACACAAAGTTTATTTTATTTGATCAAAAATTAAAATAAATATGACCGGTAGATTTGCAATATAACTTGATGGAAATAAATTAGATAAGAATTATAAAAATCCTGGAATTAATAATTTTTATTATTATATGGAGTTTAGATGGATAATTTAGTGTAGTATTAGGATTTGAGTGGAATAGGTCAAAGACAAAAAGTGTGATTGATATTAAGCAAATTTCGACTAATGGGATGGGCAAAGTGATGCTAATGTTCTAATACATGATATTAATTCCCAATGTAGAAATCAGTCATCACTAATTATTATGGATAGGTCTGATTATCTGAACTAGATTGTCCGTTTTAATTTTGATGTTGACTCCTATCTTCACTTAAGTAGTTCAAAAAAATTAAATTTTTGGATCCAAAACTTGAATGAATAAGCTTAGCCATAAATCTAATCGCCATGGCGGAGCCAAAAGGATACAAAGTGTTGTAGATAATATGAATATACCGGAGTGTCAAATTGCAAATAGACCCTCTTCAAGAGTGGGCTAAACTCCACACTACCAAGGCCCACGAACCAAAGATCAAAGACTCCCTTATCACAACGCATGAACTAGGTCCAATTGCCAAAAAGCGCTGATATCATATTCGAATTCAATCATCATTAACGACGATTTAATGACATAACGAGCAAATAATCACCGGCGTAGTGTCTGGTCATAATACTTGTTCAGTCAACCCGTAATCTAAAAAGGATCGTAAAATGTCAAGCTATGAGGTTATCATTACGTGCTCAACCTGTATAAGTAGAAGAAATTTTTTTTTATGTATAGTCAGTTTTATATATTTACTATACATTTTATTATTGTGATTAGTTGTATTACTTTTTTTTAATAAAGAATAATTATTTTAGTCAATTTTGTCAATAAATTGCATACAAAATATACAAAAATAATTATATTTAAAATAACTCCACAAGTGTATATACATTTGTAAGAGCATTGGTATTGATCTTATTAAAATTTATCATTAAAAGTTAATAAAAGGTATAAATTTACACACACATAAAAAAAAATCATCATATTTAATAAAATAATAAAAAGAAAATGAAAGAAATAATATAAAAAAATATTTTGTGCTTGACTTTTGAATAATAACTTATCAAATTTAATATTTTTTTTTATTTTTGAATAAATATAGTAAATTTTTTTTATATATATGTATAAATTTATATTTTTTAATCAATTTTTTAATAATAAATTTTGATAAAATTAATGTCAATATTATAAGATGATTAAACAAATTCTTCAAGTACATTACTGACGCGGCGGCGCCTATGCCCTAAGAACTTCCCTGCTTAGTATCAAAAGCAAAGCCCGATCCCGGCCCAAAAACGATAGGGCCCGTGGCCTTTCCCGAGTCTTGAGATTCTGCGAAGGACAAGGGAGAACCAAACCCAGCCACCCGCCTACGTTTATCCCAGAACGCACAAAGAGAGAAATCGCTAAGAACGAGATCGTAGAAGAAAATGATCTACAGGAAATGGAGTCTCCTTACTGGCCCAGCAGCAATTCTCGGTGGCATAGTCGGCGCTGTGGTCGTCGCCAACTTCCTCTTCGTCGAGCACGTAAAAGCGCTGTCACCTTTTTCTTTCTGGAATGAAATTTCGATTGATTATATTAATGTTTCTATCTTTTCTTTTCAGATCCTCTATATATTTTTTTTCGTAGACTCATTGAGTTCTTTTTGTTTGATTGAAGCCTCTTCTTACTGGGTTAGATCGGGACTGGCTGAGTTTATTAGAAACTTAGGGTTTTGGAATTTAGTAGCGTTTATGTGACTAATAGCGGAACTGTGATTGATCGGAATCTAGAGGGGAAAGCATTCAAGAGTATTTGATTACGAGTGTGAGTCTCTGGAAATGTAAAATCTGCGCTGTTTTACTGGGTAGTTATATGGGTAGGTGAAATCATGAGATTTGACCTTCTGTTTCCTTCCTTTGCCTCTAATCTTGACGTGGTGTTATATTATTTTATCACGAGAATTACCCGGAGTCTTTTGCGGCTTACCGTGATCCTTGTGAATCCTTCATTGGATCTCTTAAGTTTTGGATCAAGTGTGATGATTGTTTGAATAGGGAATTGCATCTACCATATTTTCCCAAAGTTTTGAGGTCTAATTTGTTTGCCATGGAGCTTTGGCTATTGGTATGA
Organism: Platycarya longipes; assembly: GCA_036559045.1. Classification (NCBI taxonomy): domain Eukaryota; kingdom Viridiplantae; phylum Streptophyta; class Magnoliopsida; order Fagales; family Juglandaceae; genus Platycarya; species Platycarya longipes. Next base: position 11,604,468 of record CM071789.1, on the reverse strand, counting down.
TATGGGTGGGCTCTTGTCTAATCAAATTCATGCGCGACTTTGTCAATGGATAATGTAATTTTCTTGAGTCATAAAGAATAACATGTTCTACATAGGTTTTTCTGATGTGTACTCCTTCGTGTACCTGGTACTCCCTCTTATGTGTGTACATATATCTTTAAAGTTTACCACGCTACGTGTCCCTTCTATTTTGATTTTGGTGGTGTTAATGACCTCATGTAATACTGGTTTGGTTATTTTCATCAACATAGGTTGAAAAATGTTTTGGTGATTGATTTTGAAAAGCTTAGGATTTCTCTGTGCTTTATAGTATTCGACATTTATAATGATATGAGAGAAGCCCCACCTCTCACATTGAAAAGGAAGGATAACTACTGTATATATAGAAGCAACTCACTTAGGAAATTATAGAAAATGACATCTGTTCCATATGTTTAGGTTGCCACTTTCGTTTGAGACTTGCTCAACAGGCTTTATTTCTCTTTCAAACTTTTGGCTCCTAGGAAAAGAATGGAGCCTCATATGCTCATTTTGGTTGTCGGAAAACCTTAGAAAGCTAAAGATGCTATTGGATTTATGAGGGCCAGTGAGGCCTGGGTATAAGCTATGATGAGTAGACCAAATTGTTTCCTAAATGCAGACATCGGGCGTGTTGGTGCTTAGGACAGGGAGTGTTGATCTCTATTAAGCCTAAGCAGCATTCGTTGCAATACTATACTCGATGGTCGCTCTATACAGTATAATGTAGGTTAGGAGATTTCTCGAAACTATTATGTGATATCTCATTCTACTTAACACATACTTTTTTGTCGAGTCTCCATACCTATACCGGTGGTGAATCAAAGAGGCACGATGCCCTCGTAAAGGGAGGGTGAGGTATTATAGGGTCACACCTCTTAGGAATGTCTAAATACTGTTGGGTTTTTTTTGAAGAAATTTATTAGAAACGAATGTATAGTCAAAACCCATATACACAGAAAGTATATAAAAGAAAACACCTAAGTACATTCTAGGAAACAGAAAGCGACATTAGAAAATCATGAATCGAAGATCTGTTAGTCATTGAAGCAGAAAACCAAAACAACAAAGAGTGCACAAATAAATTCCAAAGTTGCTCCAAAGTACATTCCTTGTCCATAAAACACTGCTCATTCCTTTCCATCCAAATGCACCACATGAGATGCAAAGGGACTATCTTTCAAGCCGCATCCACGTGAGTGCAAACATGAAGCCCTTTCCAGAATGCTAGAACATCTACCACTCTCAAAGGCATCATCCATGCCAAGCCGGTTCTACAAAAATGCCATCTCATAAAGCCGTTGCCACCTCACAATGCAAGAGTAGATGATCCACGGTTTCACCATTCTTTTTACACGTGAAGCACCAATCCATCACAATAACACTCGCTTCCTTAAATTATCCAATGTCAAGATTTTCCTGAGAGTAGCAGTCCAAGTGAAAAAAGCAACCTTGGAAGGCACATGAGACCTCCAAATACACTTCCAAGTAAAAAGAGGACTATTTTGAGGCTTGGTGGGAATGATGAGTGGAAGCTTATAGTGCAAGCACTGTTGAAAGTTTAATGTCATCGAGTCTTAGAAGACTTTGTCTTTTACAAATTTTACCTTCCTGCTCATTATGTTTTTGGGTGATGTTTTTTTTTTCTTTTTGAATGGCATTGGGTGTCTAGGAATAGCGTCCCGACGAATCCCGTGGGGTGCACAAAGCCTTAAAGAATGAGTTTTTTTGTAAGTGCATAACAAATAATTCAAAATAGGGGTGGGCAGTGGGGCCTCGCACCCGCTGTTCATCTGCCTCGCCCCTGTGTGGCGAGACGGATTCTCCTATCCATGGTGGTAGGGGGGCGGGGGACTCCGCCTACATTTGGGCCTAAAGGCAAAGGCAAAGGCAAAGGCGAAGGCGGGGGCGGGGGCGGGGTCGGGATGGGATGAAAATATCTCAATTTGTTTAGAAGTTTCAACTCCCCCTTCATATATAAGTTTTCCTGTTTGCTTCAGAAAGTGACTTCACGCTGTAAGGAATGCTTCAAAAACTTCATACAAATTTCATCAAGAAGTTTCTCATTATAAGGAGGAAGTTTCTCACGTCTAGATGAAATTTGTACGAAATTTCTGAAGCATTCCTTACAACGTGAAGTCGATTTCTGAAGCAAACAGGAAAACTTATATATGAAGGTGGAGTTGAAACTTCTCAAGTGGTAACAAAACTTCTAGTGTTCCACCCATCGTTTGCTTCGTTGTCCCAATTTCCCAAAATAACCAGATCACCCTTTGTCTAAAATGGATTTTCTCATTTGAAGCATGTTCTTCCTGCTTATCCTCTCCTTGCTCATTTGCTTTCAAGCTAGGGTTTGTTATCTCCCTCTTTGTCTCTCTCAACCTACCATACACACATATATACATACGAGTATGTATCGAACGTATGGCTTTGGATCTGATAATTCTATGTTTATGTTGCTTTGCTTTCGATCCAGGCTGAAGGTACTAGTTCAATTTTCTTCATCGATAACTCCGCTAATCAATTTTTTCGCACTCGATCATCTAACGATGCCATTGAGGTAACTCCTATCATATCGTGGAGCAAAGCACGCAACATCTTTGTTGTTTTGGCGGGGGGCGGATGGTTGGATGTCCACCCCCGCACCTCCATCACCAAACGGGGTACCCCGCCCCCGCATAGACGGGGGCGAAGCACGGAGAAGAAAACCCTCCTCCCACGCATGCAAGGGCGGGGGTGGAGTAGGGGTGGCCTTGCCCCTGAGAGGGCGGGTAGCACCCTTGATTCAAGGGAAAAATCTCTTCCTTCGATAGTCCTTAGATATTGTTTGCACTTAAGAGGGTTTGAACCTTAGATCTCGGGCCAGGGAGAGCATTACCCCAAGCCCGGGCCCAGTGAGATGCACCACCAGCAACCTGGGTAGCCAATCTGGCAATGTTTTATATGCTGGCTGGTGTTCTAAATTTTCTGAATTTGTTTGGGAAATTGTGATTGATATTAATATTCTTTCACATACTGTAAATTGCAGGATTCATTCCTTAAGCCAGAGCAAAAGAAGCGAGATGCACCACCAGCAACCAAATAAATGAAAAGAGGTGGACGGTGTTGAATGTGATGGCCTGTATCTGGGTCCGTGTTTTGCTGAAGCATGTTTGTCAAGCAGACTAACTTTTAGTCATGTTAGAATTTGAGAGTTGAGAGAAAATTCTTATCTCATTGATTTGAAAAGGGAAAAATTACAAAGGCAGGCTCTATACACTGGTGCTTTATACTAGCCTCATTACAGCCGCTATTACTTGAATGTAAAGGAGAGAAATATGCATGCCTACTAAAATGTACAGCTGTTCTAAAATACAAAAATAACAATTTCTCATATATATAGTACATATGAAGTATTAAGTGTGTCTTCTTTATCAGTCCTGCAATCTCAGACAACAGAATTCGTTGCCTTGGCATAGCAGCAGCTTGGTAGTGCCCCTTAGGCAGAGTGTTGTCTATTCTGTTGGTGCAGACCTTGTCTATTCTGTTGGTGCAGACCTTGTCTATTGCAGCAGAGGAGTTGCCACATTCTCTTGGTTCCTTGGTGTGCATTTCTTGAGAAGCGACATAGTGGATCTTGAATTTTTATTTGAATAATACTTCTGAGATTCCGAAGCAAAATTGACTAATGATAAAGTGCCATGTTAGAGATCGGTCACTTCGATGTAGAAGTTATTTCTGAACCCAAAGAATGACTTGTGTTGAAGTTTCCGTTTGAGCCCTAAGTTCTTATTCGAATAACATTGAATTTCTCGAAGAGAATTTGACTTGGTAGAATGGGAATCAATGGAAAGGTCTCTTTTCTTTCAAAATAATTTTAGTAAGGTCATGAATATTGAATCTCATAATGTTGTTAAATCCCAAGTCTCTCTCTCTCTGAGTCTCGCACTCTCTCTCATATTGAATTCTATGATTCCACTTGAGTAGAGTGCTTGGATTTGTGACCGTTTGACTAATAAAGATGCCCCATTTTCCATATCAACAATGCGTGAAACGCTAAGAAAAATAATGAGATTTACAGTTTACTACACATTTTTCATGTGGATTTCATTCACACTTTTTTCAAAGCGATTACATGATTGCAAATATCATTTATTTTCCTCATAATTTTCATTTTCCAGCAATGTTCAATTCATTTTCCTCAAGTGTAATCGATAAGGTATGCCAAAAACCTTTAGTACGACAATACAATGAAATGAATTCGATCTCATTTTTATACTTACCATCCCAACAATGAACGCTGTCAGGAAAATGCCTTCCTAGTAACTTGTGATAAATAAATGTGTAGAGGAATTGTCCGAGTAAAACGCGATGGAGAGTATGTGCAGATGGCGAGAAGACCACATCTCAAATATTCATAATCAACTTAGCCGGGGACCCTCAAAACGCAGATAACCCAAAGCTAAAATCATCTGTATTTTTCACCATTCACCAGCAATTCCATCACCAAGTCATTCCAAGAGTCTATTGGCCCAGGCAAGCACCAATGCAAACAATCATTTTGAACTTTGGCATTCTTATCATTCGCAAAGGGTTGGAACTTCCGGTAGGGTCCCGGGTGCCCATCAGGCCTCAATATTGAAAGGAGGGTTGTATCCAAAAGCTTCAAAATCACCCCATTTTCAGATCCTATTGCAGCAGCCTTGTCAAATTCTTCCAACTCGATGTCACGCATTATATGGTCTACATCTCTCATATCAACCTCGCCGTCTTTGAATGGCATAGTTCGGTTGCAGTATCCTCCACTGAACCATTCTCCATTCTCAAAGTGGTCTGGTGTGGTAGTTCTGAGGAAAACTAATGCCTTCTGGCCATGAAGCATGAGAAAGTTGAGAACCAGCTGAAGTGCCTTGCGATATGCGTAGTTGAAGCCTAGCTCTGTCAAGTTCTTTCCAGGGCAGTAATGACATCCTGCGATGGTGTTGTTCTCATGGTAAATTGCCGTTTTGAGAAACCATTTTCCACCAGCAATTACCACGTAATCAAAATTCTTATATTGATTGGTCCAAGTTTCATCAAGTTTATCAAGGTAAAGCTGGATTTCCGATGAAGAAACTCCATTCATGTCCTCAAAGACAGCTGCTTTTATGAGGAAAGGAGTCCAAATAACTGAAAGTGTGAAGTTGTGAGTAGGAAAGTGCCATCTTTTGGAGCGGTATTCCTCGTCGTGGTAGACCTCAACAGCTTGTTCCACCTGTGGGACAGCAAAATTGTTATTTGTAGAATCAAATCGTCAAAACCCAAGTGCCCGTGACACACACTCAATGCCCTGGAGTCAACAAAACAACAATAACAGAAACAACTTTAGACAGCAAACTCAATCAACCATGTCAGGTGGCGGTAGGTCCAAGTATATGTTCACTAGAATTACTTAGTATTTTAGGTCTTTGGGTGACACCGGGGGTCTAGATTCTTGAGAATGAACATACAATACAGTCCTATCCCACTATGTCTTTCTTTTTATTTTTTGATAAAAGGCAAACTCTGTCCCACTATCTTTTAAGTAAACCATTCCATGGGGCCCATTTAAATTGTCTGTATATTGCAACCAGCCTTTTTCTCGTTATTGTGTTTAAGTAGCTTAAAATGACCAACACTTCTAATAAAAGAACTAGAACAGAGGCAATCAAACAAGTAAACGCTGTTAACTATTAAATTTAATTTATACAAGTCGTTTTCCTTGCTTCTTTCCTGCCCTTGTTACTGAAGACTTTTATCTGTGGAGTGTACAACAAAATACTGCCAACTGGGGTTTTGTTGGTGATAAGTAAACTCGAACCAATCAGTGGTAATAGATGTAGAAAAACCACTAACAGGGATGTCCACATCCCACAAACATTACAACCTCCTCAGAGCAGTAGTCGAACCACAGAAATGGAAGTTGACATCCTCCACAAATGAAAACAATTCCCACATGATCTTTGCAGCACAAAAAAAGAACCAAGACAAGAAATGGAGCAGTAAGCATCTTGCTCCACAACAGACACGATAAATACTCTCTAGGAATGGCTCATGGAGCTCTCTAGGTGCTGTAGAAAGAGGGAAGTCTTGGTCATGAAATGACACCTAACACTGAGAGCACTAATTGGACTCATCAAAATTTTCCTTCAAAATTTGATGGAAAATATAAGTATGATGGAAAAACACCACCTAAAAATATCTAATATTGGACTCATCAAAAATCTTTTGTCATATTTGATGGAAAATGAGGAAACAAAAGTGTGGAGAATAAAATTCAAGTAATTTTAGTTTAATTTTTAAATAGTAATCATTTGTCTGCCTTTCCATTAAACTTGTACTTTTTATCAATTTTTGCACAAAAATTTTAATAAATCCAATGCTAGTGCTCTGATAACCCATAACTGTTCCCTCCATTTTTATTGCCAACAAAAAGTGGTAAAGTTTTCACTGTTGTTAAAGAGTCAAGGATGCTTACTTTAACCCGAATCTTGGAAGATGGCGTAAAGCACATCTTGATGATTACAGTGCTTAAGCAATCAAGTAAGCAAGAGAAAAAGGAATACTTGACAACCAAAACAGATATAAAGACATGATTCGAAGAAAAAATGACAACCAAAACCTGATATTTCTTAAGTACTACTCAGATCAACTTTAGAAGTGTACCTGTGAGAGAATACAGAGCAATGACTGCACATGGTTACGAGAAATGGAATCGCCAACAAAGGCCCATGATTTATTCCTCATAAGGTCTAGAAATCTCTCGGAATTGAACCTGGGTATTTCACAGTCGAATGGACGCCACCTCCAGAAAAGGTAGCCTGAATCGGGACGCCCATTCCTCATACAATTTTGATGACTCTCAACCACAGGGCAGCTCTCGTTTGTGTAAGCTGGACCTGATTTTTCAGCTACCCAATCTCCCGTGAATATATCACACTTTTCTGCAACTAATATGGCGTCAAAACAAAATCAACATAATTGTCTGACAGGAGAACATAGTGGGCACTGATATTTAAGGAAGGTACTTATTATTATCATTATTTTTTTATCTGCGCCCAAAATGACAAACTTCTTTGCTAGCAAATAAAAGCTTATAAGAAGAATGAACTTATTTCTAAAAATAGAGAAGACGCAAGAAAAAACCAGCCCACTATTTTTCTTGAAGGAAACAAAAATCAAACAAAACCCATTTTCTACGCTAATTTTCATGTACTCTCATTCTTGCATGCCTTCAAATAAAAAATGATGGAAGAATTCCTCACCATTATCAGATGTATGGTTTTCATTTACAGGAGAAATAGGAGAAATAGCAGAAACAGAAGCCTGAGTTGGGACAGAAACCACAGGGAACTCTGTTTTTCTCTCGGAAACAGGGGGTGTCTCTAACTGTGAAGAAATCCTGATTGAATCAGAGGAGAAAAGACGAAAAGCGAGACCCAATAAGAGAAATGAGACAGCAAACTTCACAAAGACATGATTGAGTTTGTGGAGTGATAACAGCAGTTTCGAATCCCGTTTCATTTCCTTCACCATTTGGTGTAGAAAAAGACCAAGAAATGTCTGAGCAATTGGAGAGAGAGAGAGAGATGGCGTATTACCACGAAGAATTTATGGGAAATTTATTATTGAGGAAGTAAAGAGAGGAGACGAGAAGGTTGCTTACAGGGACGTGTTGTCTCTTTACGCTTCTTTGCGGCAGAGTGATGGCCGAGTCAGGTTGTGGATATTAAAGGCGGTATAAATTCACAACTCTTTTTTAATTTATTTCTATTTTATTATTATACAATTTTTAATTTTTTATATAAAATATAAATTTATATATATTTTTTAAATTTTTATATATATATTTTAAATTTTAATTTAATTTTTTTAAATATAAAATAATAATAATATTAAAAAATAAATTAAATCTATTTCAATTTATTTCATTCCTAAATCCAAAGGAAAACCGAGCTTGGGATATTTTAATTGTACCGTGTGATAGAAGAAAAGAACGTCGGCGTTTTGACCTCAACACAAGATTTAACTTTTTTGAATCCACTCATACTTTTGATCAAAAAACTGTTGCGACAGCTACGCACTTTTTAAGGCGAAGGAAATCGATTTGAAATCTTTTTAGAAAGAAACTTATCACATACCCAACATGCAAGAAATTTAATTTTAACTCTTTTATCGATCAAACTCTACAAAAGTCTATGAGAAGTGGTTTAAACGGTAAAACGACTTATAATGTGATTTGGATTAGGAAATGATATGAGATGAATTGAAATAAGTTTTAAAAGTTGAATAAAATATTATTTTTTTAATATTATTATTATTTTTAAAATTTGAAAAAGTTATATTAAAATTTATTTTTTATATAATAATTTTAAAAAATATAATAATGAATTTGAAATAAATTCAACTCATTTCTTAATTCAAACGGAGCCTAAATGTGATTAATTTTTTTTTATATTTGTGCATTAAAATACATTAAAAGAAATCCATATCAATTTTGAAATTTACCAGGGCCAAGTTACTCTTTTGTTATATTTGGTTTGGAATTTCTAAATTTTTTTGTTCAAAACTTAAAGCTGCGAATGACAAAATATGTATAAATTAAGTTATATAATAATGTTAGGGTATACGGCTTTATGTACATTTTAAAAAATTAGTAATGTGATAATAATGTTACGTCAATCAAAATAAAAATATATATATTAAGAAAATATAAAACGTAATTGGAGAAAAATAAAAATAAAAAAGACGAATAATTAAATTAGAGAATGTTTAAAATTTGTATTTATTTATAATGAGTGCGTTAAAGATATACAAATTGTGTATAAATAACATTTTTATAATAATAATTATTATTATTATTATTGATAAAAATGATATAATAATATTAAACAGTTGATAGATTGTAAGATTTACTATGTGTTAAGAACTTAAAATCCACACACCAACTCTAGAGAGAGTGATCCTTTAATATTTATTCACCTTAGAATTTGGTTGCATTTCAAATCCAAGTGAAAGAGAAATAATAAATAACGACAAAAATAAAAATTGGTACATTACATGGTACGTCTCCAGATGAAGAGAGAATATATGTCAACCGGTCCAGATCTAAACTCTTCTGTTCTGATTATTTTGACTGCAAGTCATTGGGAAAGCCAATCTGATGCACATGTCCTGTTTGTCATCTAAACAATAGTGTTGTTAGTTGTTACATCAAAGGTGGACCACTTTTGTCAAACCCATTAATATATATTTAGTTCATTAAAATAAAAAATATATTAATAATATATTCCAATTGATTATATTATGTGGGTAGGATGATTTACACATGTTTGAGTAATCAAATGTTTTTTTTTTTTTTTAAAAAAGGGTATGGAGTTCATATCAGTCAAAATAAATAGACCAACCTAACACCACCAACTTATTTAGAGGGGAAGGAAAAGATTTGAGAGGTTATACATCTTTATTTATTGACTAAGACTCTTAAACTAACACAAAAAATAATAATTATTGCTCTCACTTGTAGTGGTGCATGCGGGTAGAACAAATTGATAGTTAGGAATTGGAGAAGTATGATATGAAGAGAACTAGAGAAGTGCTATATCCACCGACAAGAGTATTTTTTTTCCATTAATTTTTTTTAATACTCGTAAATATTTAAAAAAAAAAAAAGAATTCATAACATTATTAGAAAATATTTCCATAACCATTAAGTAAAAAAATAAAAATAAATATAAAATCATTGAGATCCAATTAAGACCCAACAATTATTGGAAGTAGCATTTTTCTAATATGAAAGGATCATACTACTCGTGGCCCTAAACAAAAACTTGTTTATCCACATCTGGGTCCTTTCAAATAAACCAGTCAAAGACAATCCATTAACAAAAGATTCAAGCTTTTATGATACATACAAAAATATTCCATCCCAAGTAACTGTTCTAATTTTTTTACTTTCCTAGGGATAAACCCCACTTAGAACCCTTCTTTAAGGGACAAGTTCTTGGGGCACTCATTTTTTGGTGCAGAGATGACTATGGCAAGGGTGACTAGTGGTTAGTAAAAGTCAACTATTGGGAGATTGGAAGGAAACCAGGTGTTTCCCCACACGTCTTGCCATTGGCCATTTAATATCCTAGGCGGGTAGCCGCCCATGAGAGAATTCTCATTCCTTCGTCCCATTGTAACTTTATATGGTTATCCATGAGGATGGTAACTGTTGTGCTTATAAAACTTTCAATGGCCGTTTATGCTATATAGTTCCATCTAAAAAAATAAAGGAAGGGGTGAGTTCAACAACTTAGTGAGTTAGTGCCAGTAGTGTGACCAAATGAGCACAGATTATAAGGAGCAAATATAAAATGCAATGATGCAATAATGGATAAATAGACAATAACACATAGAAATCATGAGTTTTAATCTCAATGAATTGTTACCAATATTTGCAGCAATTTTTAATCCAAGATGGAATATAAGTGAGCCATAACATATACTATGAACAAAATCCAAAAAATCCCACTTGCTCAGAGTTATTTTCATTCCATTAGAGACAAACCAATATGGGTTCATCATTCATAAGGGGCGTTTCTCAATAAAATCTGCGTATGCAACTATTACCCTAAACTCAAACAATCAACAATCCCCCATTTCATCCATTCTCTGGAAAAATCCTAAAAACTAAAAACCAAGATAAATTTAAAGTTTCTTGTTTGGAAAATTCTATGCAATATCATTCCAACCAAGTCTTTGCTGAAAAACGTTCTTCCTCTAAATAAAAGACCAATCTTGCTCCAATCTGTAAAATAGATAAAGAAACACCAAAGACGAATCTTGCTCCAATCTGTAATATAGATTTTTAAAAAAAAAAAAAAAAAGAAAAAGAAGAAGAAAGAAGAAGAAGAAGAAAAAAACACAAAACCACTCATTCTTAAAGTGCTTTATTACCAGAATTTTGTGGAGACAATCACCTTGGCCTCTAAACATCTCTTGCTTTGTTGGTTTTGGCGTTAGTAATTGGATCAAATGCATTGTATCTCCCTCTTCAATTTTTCAGCCTCCCTATTAATGGAAGTCATTGGCCTAAACTATTTGCCATTCTGGCAGTGGATAATATCTGGCATTTAAGAAACCAAATTATCCATGAGTCAATCAACCCAGTTGTAGGAACCTTTGTGACTAGGGTTTTAAGATATACAAAGATCATTGTAATGCTTGGGGCAATAAACAATTTGACCAACTCTCAAAATTTGAAGCCTACACCAAAAGGCCATTTCTTATTAACATTTGATGTGGCTGTAAGAGACAGGTAACACAACAACGACAATCTGCAGATCAAAAGAAGGTTCTCTGAAACTTGCTATAACTAGTTTCAAAAGAAGTCAAAACCTGAAATAAGGTGAAGCCACAACTATGTATATAGGCATAAAAGAGGCAAAAGAATATCGGATCAAGAAGCTTACAATTGGAGGGGACTCCAAGTAGCAACCCAAGTAATTGAGGAACTAGAAAAAGTTCCAGATTGGACAATAGAGCCCATAGCAAGGGACACTAGATTCCTATTAAAGTCTTTTGAAGGCTGAAATATTAGGAAATTACATTGAGGTCATTTCTCTTATCACAATCCCACCATGCCTGCTAGATTTTTTTATAGCGGTAAAGATCCTTCTTTTTTAAATAAATTCAGTACTCTTCTAATTTTGTAATTTGCTTCTTATATATGGATGGGTGCTACTTGACAAAAAATAAATCCATCTTAAATTTTGTGTCATTATGATGCACCAATCATGTTATTCTCATTTGTTTATGTAGAAAATAGCATTCTGTGTTCTTAAAAAAACTCAACAATCGTTTCTACGAAGCATAAGGCAAAAATCCTGCAGGAGTTGAGGCTTACAGAGAGATTGCCGGTGCTGATCATACTGCGATATATTGATCGCAGCCATTAGATAGACAATCGTTTTGTGGGATTTCAACCTGAATTTCATTAATGAATCTTGATGTATTTATACACAGAGAAAAGGAATAAAAAATATCTATTTTGTTACAGAACCTGAGACAAAGTCTAACTAAATTCTCTACCGTGATTTGGTAATGTACAATTATGCCTATTGTTGTAAAGGGTGTGCTGCCTTCCGTCGATGTGTATCGTCTGATACATTGAGTGTACCGTCCATGTGTTTGTGAAAATTTCTCTTAGGATCACTTATCTTAATATGCCCTCTCGAACCTAATGGGGTGTCAACCACAGTTAGGTTCGTACGAAGATGCATGAACTTGTCCGAGACGAGGGGCTTAGTGAGAATGTCTGCATTTTGGTCCTTTGAGCTGCAAAATTGCACTTGTAAAGTTCCCGCAGCAACACGATCTCTGATGAAGTGGATGTCAATATCTATATGCTTGGTTTTCGAATGGTATACTGGGTTGGTAGATAAAAAAGTCACTCCAAGATTGTCACCCCAGAGAATTGGAGCTTTGGTTAAGGAGATGCCAAGTTCCCAAAGAACAGTATGCAACCATATAACCTTAACAACAGTAGAAGCCAACGACTTATATTCAGCTTCAGTGGAGGAACGAACTACAGTCCTTTGCTTTTTTGAACCCCAGGAGATGAGATGATGCCCAAGATAAATACAGAAGCCTCCAGTCGATCGATGATCATCGGGACAGCCTCCCCAGTCAGCATCAAAGTATGCTTGATGTGTAACTTGCGACTGTTTCGTGAAAAGAATAACATAGTTGATAGTAGCTTTCAAGTATCTTAATATCCTCTTGACGGCAGACTAGTGGGATGTTTTGAGGGTATGCATAAACTAGCATACCTTGTTCACCGAGAAGGAAATGTCGGGTCGAGTGAACGAGATACTATAATCCACTGACGATACTGCAATACAATGTTGGGTCATCAAAATCAGGAGAGTCAAATTGTGAAAGCTTCAGAGAGGTTGCCATAGGAGAGGAAATTGGCTTGGCTTGTAACATCTTGCTCTGAACCAGCAAAGAGTTAATATACTTTCGTTGGGAACGAAGAGACCAGCAGCAGTATGATCTACTTCAAGACCAAGAAAGTATGATAAACAACTCAAGTCCTTGACTGGAAATGCAGCACTTAAATCATGTAGCAAAAGATCAATAGCTGACTGTTGGGAGGTAGAGATGACTATGTCATCGACATAAACCAATAAGTACATATGAAGATTTCCATGGTGTAAAATGAAGAGAGATGGATCAGCCTTTGAAGCAAGAAAACCGTAGCCAAGAAGCCAGGAACTGAGCTGAGCAAACCATGCTCGCGGGGCTTGTTTTAAACCTTATATTGCCTTATGTAATTTGTAGACATGTGTTGGTTTAGTAGGATCAACAAATCCCTGAGGTTGTTGCAAAAACACATTGTCAGTTAGAGAACCATGTAAAAATGCATTTTGGATATCGATTTGCTGTAAGGGCCATGCACGAGAAACAATAGATAAAATTAAACGAATGGTTGAAGGTTTAGCTACGGGACTAAAAGTTTCATTATAGTCCAAGCCATGTAGATGATGATATACCTTTTGGCTACCAAGCGTGCTTTGCAGCGTTGAAAGGAGCCATCGACATTAGTTTCCATGTGACACACCCAACGGCAGCTGAGAACATTGAGGGATGGAGTAAAGGGTACAAGAGTCCACGTCTGATTTTGTTCTAGAGTTGTGTATTCCTCAAACATGGTAGCTTTCCATTCAGCAAACTTAGAAGCTATTGAGTAACTGGATGGTTCATCAGGAATAGTAACTGAGGTGGTAAGACAGAATCGTGAGGATAGGGAACCATTCCATCCGTAAAGATGCGAGGTCGAGAAGACTTGCTTGTTAATCTACAAATTTGGTAATGTACATTTATGCCTATTGTTGTAAAGGGTGTGCTGCCTTCCGTCGATGCGTATTGTCTAATAAATGGAGTGTGCCGTCCATGTGTTTGTGAAAATTTCCCTTAGGATCACTTATCTTAATAGTAGCCTAGCGGATAGGCGACCAATCAATCCTCGTATTCCCTTGTGGCTTGTAGCATAGCATTTGTACCACTTTTCCCTTTCCATATGCACCAATAACTCACTTGAATTGCCGTCATCACTTCCTCCATATCAATCTCCTTTTCATGATGATAATTACCCAAGAACCTTCTGTCCAAAAGTCCCTTCACATTACCCTCTTAAATTGACAAATTCTTCTTAAGCCCGCAAAGAAAACCTTTTCCAATTCGTTGATGCAGATACTTCAAAGTTCATTCTCCCACTCGCTATCTCCAACAAAACCATGCCAAAAGTTTAAACATCGAATTTGTTGTTAATGGAAGATTTGCCCACCATTCTGGTGTAAGTATCCTCTAGTGCCTATGATGAAAAATGGAAAAGAATTATGCACATGGCAATAGCAGAACATCTTCCATCGTTGTCAAAGGATCTGTATTAGTGCAAAAGAAATTTTCAAAGGGATTGGATTGATGCAAATGAATGGCTCCAAGAGAGTGAATATATCTATTCAAAAAGGATGATCAGGAGTTTGGACCCATTCGTCCTCGCTCCTAAATAGTTGTGTTTGGTTGTTGAACCAAACTCAACTCATCTCGTACCAATTATTGATGGAACCCACTACTCTTTCAACTTTTCATAAAAAAAGTAACTCATGTCAACCTACTTCAAACATTTCAATTTAAAAAGTTAAACTCATCTCAAACTAAAAGAGTTAAACACATCTCAATAGAACTCACAAAATACTATATTCACCACTCAACTCATCTCAACATCCAAATGTAGCAAGCTCTTCCAATACTTGACTACCAATGCATTATGTGAAAAAGTCAAGTCCATGACTAAGCTCACATTCGCTTACCTAATCTGCATAAAGGATGAAAAATTGACAAATATGCTACAGAAATGTTAGGCTTTTATACACTACAAGCATCTTTCTCTCTATAATTTTCACTGCTTTGCAACCTAGTACAATGGAAATGTAACAACTCTCAAGGAAAAAAAGTATAGCCCGTCAAAGGAAAGAATAAAAAAGAAACATTTACAGAAATGCATATATATTTTTCCTTTTAAGGTAGCAATAATCGAAGACTTGCTTGTTAATCTCGTTTGACATGCTGAAACCTAGCACGCACAAGGATAAGGCTAAACGACACCACCATGGCAACTAGGTACCCAGCCATTACTCCATAACTCACACAAATAGGCCATTCCTGCGTCATGACATAAAATCATTCCAAACCTCAATAAGAACGAATTACAATGACCCAAATTAATTGAGCAAATGGAACTAAACTATTCAGTTTGGGAACAGACAAGTTGAGCAAACATCTAATAAACCTTAAAATATATTAAATGAGAAGGATGATATAAGCAATAAACCACATAAACAGAGAGCATCGCAACATTTGATACTCCATGTTGCAGACCACGATTTTAAAGTTACTTAAATAAAGAACAACCAAGTTCAAAAGTATCCCAACACCATGATACCTTCTATGAAATCCATCACCTATGAAGTCCATCACTCAATGAACTGATATATCTGTCCGTGAATGATCCCTTCAAACTAGGATAAGCAGAAGTACCTTGTTTGTAGCTATTGCTAATTATTTATCTCACCCTTCTTTGGACTCATGAATCAATCGCTTGTGTAAGACTCACTATGAAAGGTCCACAAAAAGTACCAAGATCAATGCCAAACTGATGCGAAAGCACTAACCTAATTCCTGAACAGTAAATTCCAAGAAATAAAGAATTTTCCCTTTTCTCAACCAGAACCGGCCACTTTCATATCTGCCAGCTAAATCGGACACAATGATATAAAGAGTGCTGACGATAACTATTGCTAGTCAGCTATTAACATGTAATGTTTGAAGTAGTAAACTAGGAATAAAAAGGGATGTAGCACCTGCCATGGCCTTTCCCAATCAAGCGGCATTGGCCAAGCCCCAAGCCAAGCTCCAATAATAGCTCCATGTGCCGGTAGGCAAATCATAAAATCTAAAGATCTAATTGGCCAACAACTAACATAATAGAAGTTTCCATTATCAAATATTTATCCCAGTTAATGATAAAAATGAAAACATAAGCCCCATTGGCTGACTTGGTTTAAGAAAAAACTCATGATTGGAAACTAACTTTGTGTGTGCAAATATCCGTTGCCAGTCCTTCCACGATGAACCAAATACAGAAACAGCGGGCACAATCTGCCAAAACCAAAAAAGAATCGACTATGTAAGAGGCAAAGCATGATTAAAATGAAAATATTTCAAGTCCTACGAGAACTGGAACAGACCAATAGTGAGTTGAGGAAAAGAGCAATTCCTAGCATGTAAATGGTCTTGTATTTCTAACGTTGTTTATTATTTACCTTGAACAAAAGGATAATAATAATGTTTTTTAATGAATAGAATATATATTTAGGTCTAATAAAACATTAAGGAATTACAATCCAGATACTCTGAAATGTTATAATGTTGAAACTGTAAAGCGGGGAAGCATATTTAATACTTACAGTGAACAATGACATCATCAGAGACCAGTTAATGGTTGTTAAAAAGTATCTGTGTCCAACAAGAGCGGTACAAAATCAACATATATTATGCAATATAACTAAATATTCATAACAACCAACTGAAGAATAAAATCCATAGGTTATCAAATTTGAAATAGGTTTGATAGAAGGATCATTTAGATATATTCAGTCTTCAAAGTTCTGAAAACACAACTCACAGTTGAGGTTGAACACTCACAACTTATCTTTGAAGTTTGGAATACTCCAGCTGAATATCCAATACAATGGGCTTTCATTGTGTTTTCATTAGAAGGTTGGAACATAAAAAGAAATTATTCCAAAAAAGAGAAGGGTTGATTTTACCAGATGGTGATGGTTATGGGAAAAAAAAGTGTTGTTTCAGAAAGGAACAAAAGTGTGTGAAACCATTCCATCCAACCTAAGATGAAAATTCTATTTTCAAGATTTCTTTTAGAGACAAGTAACTTAAGTTTATAAAAGTATTTTGATAAAAAAAAAAGTCTATTTCAGCCCTTAATCACATACTGAGTGCCAACAGGTGCGCCCAATGCAATAGCTCCCAAAGAATTTACTAGAGCCCCTACATAGCAGAAACACAATATATGATATTTCTTTTTGTTCCCTTGCAAATTCATCATGGATAGTGCCTTATCTAGGCAAGTTTAACACGAGCTTAATAAGTTTTATTGTCCAGTTAATGAAGCACCAGCCTAGGCAAGTAAGCAGTAGCTAGCAAAAAGATACATAATCTTTGCAGTAAATGTGTCTTTCTGGTGTATGTTTTCTCTTTCAAATAGTAGCGTATGTTAAAAGATACAAACCATTATCTCTTTTTGGTTGGGGGAGGGGGGGGGGGGGGGGGGGAAGGTAAATGCTACAACCTTATCTACACAGATACTCTGTTAATTAAACTCGATTGGAACTAAAATAATTGAAATGCACACGTGGGATACATGTTTTCGTAATGATTATATGTTGTGCACAATGTGTTCATATGTGAGCTCTACCACAAAATACAATAGTTCTAAACAAGGATGATAATGGTATATCACTTTTCCAATTACAATATATTTAGATTCACCACAACTTGTGAATTAGATATCCAATTATCGTGAATTCATCTATAATATCAACCGAGCGTGGCCAAAGTGGATAAAATTTTAAATATAATGATTAATTCACAACCTCTTAAACTAACTCAAAAGCATGGCCAACCTCGGCATGACTCAAAAGCGTGAATAGTGAAAACCATTGCCAAATTTTTTCCAGCATAACAGTATGAGTTATACATTACCTGAGATGACCCAGGCTACTTGAAAACATTGATTTCGATTACCAAGGCTATAAGTGCTGGACATTTACTTCGTAATCTAATCACACACGTCAAGAGTTAAAGACATTGTGGGGAACAAAATACTAACCAACAGGAAGTCCTACTAGCCCTCGTCCCACGGCTTTCAAGTACTGAGAAAGAGAAGTCGTGAGTGAAATATACAAGGAGAACAAAAAAAAAAAACCTCTTTTGAGCATAAGTACAAGACATTAGATAACAAAAACACTGTTATTTACAGAAAACAATGAGGAAAAAATTGGTTCAAGTTTTGAATAAATCCACTTCTCTGAACCTAGCACATCCATTTAGTCCAATTGACCATAGCCATCATTCCTGGAAACTAAAATTTTTAAATAACATATAACTAAAAAAAAAGCCCACATTTTCACGGTAACCAAACAGATAAGGAAAAAAATGTAAACTTTACCGAGCATTCTTCACGATTGTTTCGGTGCCGGCTATAGAGAAGAATCACAATCGGGCATTCTATAACCTGATTAATTAAACAAAAAAGTAAAATAACAAAAACTAAACAAAAATATATATAACAAACAGAAGCATGATAAGAAAGAGGATTTACAGAGATGAGTAGGAGAGTGAGAGAAGGGTGAGAGACGAGGTTGACGGAGTAGACATTGTTGGCCAGCAGAAGGGCCAGACCCTGGCCAAGCATAGAGATCAGGTGTACAGAAAGTGCCTCAAGAGCTGAGATGGAAGGGGAGGAGCCGGAGGGACTGACTTCTGCCTCTGGTTCTGGTTCTGCTGAGAATTTCACGGACGAAGTCGTCGCGTTCGCCTGCATGTTTTTTCTGTTCGAGCTCCGTGGGAAAGAAACTTGTAAAGATGATTAAACTCCCGGGAAGAAGACAATTAACAAAAGTCGCGCTTGAGAGTGAGAATTATATGAATAAAATATTATTATTTTAATTTTTTTAAAAATTATAATGATAAAATAAGTGTTACTACTTTATCACTAGCAGCTTTTATTTATTTTTTATTTATTTTAAAATATTTATAAAAAAAATAACAAATAACAAATATCAATATATCAATAATTACTTTCTAAATTATTAAATAAAAAATAATTAAAAAAATTAAAATATATGAAGTCTTAAAATTAAGTGTCAAAATTAGCAGATAAAATAATATTTCTTTAATAAAATAAGGTACAATAAAATAAATTGAGATCACTTATTAATTCAAACAGAATTTAAATAGTTTGAAATAAAAATTAAGAATTGAATAAATATTATTAAAATATTATTTTTAAGATTATTATTTTAATTTTTTTTTTTAATTCAAAAAATTTATTATTATTTTATATAAAAATTTAAAAATATAAAATTTTAATAAAATAAAATAAGATGAGAAAAACGTTTATTTTTTCGAACGGGCCAAAGGCCAATATAGCATAAGATTTTGTATACACATTTTATGTCTATGCGATTGCTACCACCAGAGAGAGAGAGAGATCAACTGAATTTGTCTTCTTTTCTTGAAATATTAAACAATTGAAAGAAAAAACAAGAGCTTCGAATAACACCAAAATTTATAGTCAAAGAACTTAAAATGTATGAATACCCAGGAAAAAAGAATCATTTAAAGGAAGAAAAAACAAGATACACGCATGAGAAAAACTGAAATACTTCGCACAAGTCAGAAGGGTTTGTATCATATGATATGAGGGCATCAATAGTCAATGAGTGAAACAGCAACGATCGGTAATTGAGAGTTGAGAAACAAACCTCAAGATCCTGTTGGATATAGAATTGAATTGAGATGAATTAAGTTTTTTATTAAATAGTAGTAAGTTAAGATGATGAAGTGAATTTTGTAAAACTAACCAAAGATTAGTAAAAATATGTTTGAATATTAAAATTAATTTAAATATATAGAACAACAAGGGCGATGGAATGCACCACCTATGACAACCGGGACGCAAGCAAACAACAATGATGGAGAACAAAGGAGAAGTTAGAATTTTGAAAAGATTAGAGAAAGTTAGAGGAAGGAAAATTCTTAACCTGAGAATGGAAGTAAGCAACGACATTAGTGAGACACAATGACAATTGAAGAGAAAAGACTCATAAAGCATAAAAGAGATTTGAGCGACGAACATGAGGAGAAGAAATATAGGGGTAGATTTAGGTTATGCTAAGTCTAAACGGTGTCCTTTAAGGGATTTTCTTCACTTCTTAGACTACGTCATTTCAATATATATTATTCTTTTAAAATGAAATATACAGGTCGATGTGTGGAGATTCGCACCCTGATCCACCCGCAAGTTATCTCTTATTTAAATAAATTGCCAGCCTGCTTGCTTGATGCAGGCGGATAGCTTGTCCGCTTGATATAAGGGTTGTCTTCTACGATGACAATGAAATTGAGAGGGAGAAAATAAAAGAATGAGGGATAGACAAACATAAAGGAGGGAGGACGAGATAGAGAGATGAAAGGAGAGGGCTCACCAGCACTAATGACAAAACTAGGAGTTGCAACAAGGAACTAGTAAAGGTGGTTACCTTCGATGAGTGGCGATCACTCAATTCCACCATTTCCACCGTGATCCTTAAAGGCAATGTACAAATTCTTGTCAATGACGCGAATAGCACTGATGAGCTATCACACTTGTTCGGCCACATTGTTAAGGAGGTTAGATTGTGGCTGCATACCACACCACATAGACAAATTGTGTTTGTAAATAGGGAGGCTAATTATGTTGCTCATACACTAGCAAAAATAGCTTTTCATTTCCCTTTTGAAATGGTGTGGGTTGGTGATGGCCCCTTTAAAATTCTACATTTGCTACAATCGGATAAGTTTTGTAATGGGTTTCCCCCTAGTTGGTTTTAATGAAAGTAGTGATTCCATTTTTTTTTTAAAAAAATCCACCATTTCCACTTCAGTTCCTGCACTTTCGAATACAAATTCTTGAAATTTCTTAATTCATGCTTTATGTTTCTTTCCCAAAAAAACCATAGTCTTTGTGTCACTGGCAAACACCAAAGCAAGTTTGGTATTTGATGTCTCTCCCGGAACCTGTCTCCCTAACTTAGACTGTGAGGGTAAAATCTGGCCACAGGTCTTGGGCCCAGGGTGAAACCTTGGGAAGGCCTAACCTCAAGGAAGAATCAGCACAGAGCTCCCAAGCGAGCGAGGGGCAAGAAGCGCTAGCTACAAAATGAAGGCCATCACGCCCAATCTGGTTGCCAAGCAAGAGACAAGACCAAGCTGGGGAGCTCGGGAACAACCGAACTGTACCAAAATAGAGACACTTGACATGACGGCGTGTCACATTAAATGCGTGAGTCTGCCCCAAGCATGTTGCATTAAATACAAGGGTCTGCCCCAAC
This sequence comes from Platycarya longipes, assembly GCA_036559045.1. Lineage (NCBI taxonomy): Eukaryota > Viridiplantae > Streptophyta > Magnoliopsida > Fagales > Juglandaceae > Platycarya > Platycarya longipes. The sequence goes on along the minus strand of CM071789.1, from coordinate 11,583,226 downwards.
CAGAGCACCCCACCATATTTAATGCAAGCCAGGAGCCCTAATAAACACTCGGACTAGAGTAGAGGCTGACACCATGCCTTAGAGGGGACAAGTTGCCCATGCAATCAAGACATGATAGAAAAAACCACCCAAGATACAACAAAGGGAACGACGACCTAAACTGACAAGACAGCCGTCCCGTCCCCTCGGGACGCTCAGTGCTCACCACGGCCTATAAATAGCCAAAGATGCCATGAATCACATGTGAATGACTTAATCCCTTATCTCTATTTTACTTCTCCCATTTTCACCTTTCATCACTAACTTTATTATTGGAGTGATCACATGGCTCCACCACCTCCCTCCTCATTCGACCCCTTGTACCAGATCAGGTCATTTGGACATTGCTGACCAGCCCTGGTCGCGGAAGACGACATCAACAAGACTCCTAATCACTTTCATCAAATTTTTCTTGTTTAATCCCAAATTGTCAATCAAAATTTCTTCATTGGGGAATATGATCAGCACAGAGCTATGAACCGAACTAGAATCTTTCACCACTACTCTCTGAGTTTTTTAATCCAATATTGCTACATCTTGATGCCTCATGTACTAGTCTTCCACATTTGAAAAACACTTGAGGAAGCTTTTCATATCACATCGGCACTTAAATTCTTGTTCACACTAGAGGGGTTGATCACCCTTCCTATCCTGGTCGAAACGGTGCCCAGGACAGTGATGATCATGACTGATTTCTTGGTAGTCAAGGCCCCTGCCTCGTACAACACAATTTTAGGGTGCCCTGTCCTAAACCGCCTTAGGGTGGTCACTTCAACATTCCATCTGAAAATGAAGTTTCCAACCCGCGAGAGGACAGATGAGGTTAGAGGCGATCAAATCTTGGCATGAGAATGCTACTCTCGTGAGCTAAGACATGAGTGCCAAATGGTGATCCCGGCCAACATCGGTAGGGCGAGGACCAAGCTACCCAGACCCCCACCCTTAGCAGAGTGGGACGAGAAAGTACGAGATGAACAAGCCCTCAGGCAAGTCGAACCCAACAAGCCGCTAGAACTGATCACTCTCGACCCGGTAAAGCCTAAGCGAAAAGCGCAAGTGGGCACTAGGCTAGCGCCCGACTTAAAGCGAGGCCTAAAACAGCTCCTAGCCGAACACCAGGATGTCTTCGCTTGGACTCATGATGATATGCCCGGGATAGAAAACTCCATGGCAGAACATCACCTGAATGTCAATCCCGAGTCCCAAAGAGTCAAGCAAAAAAGGCGAAACTTCTACGCTGAGAAATATGCGGAGATAGCAGATAAGGTTGATCGCCTCTTGGCTGCCGAGTTCATCCGTGAGGTCCACTACCCCGAATGGTTATTCAACGTGGTATTTGTGAAGAAGGCGAGCAGTAAGTGGCAAATGTACGTCGACTTCACTAACCTCAATAAGGCATATCCGAAGGATAGCTTTCCTTCCCCACATCGACTTGATTGTTGACTTGACCGCGGGCCACCCTATCCTTAGCTTCATGAATGCCTATTTGGGATACAATCAAATCAAAATTAACCCTGACAATGAAGAGAAAACAACCTTTATTACAGACCGTAGGCTCTACTGTTATGAGGTGATGCCCTTTGGGCTTAAGAATGTAGGGGCAACCTACCAGTGCTTAGTCAACTGGATGTTTAAGCAAAAAATTGGGCAAAACATGGAAGTGTATGTGGACGACCTCCTGGTCAAAAGCAAGCGGCCTAAGCAGCACCTGGGTGACGTATGCGAGGCCTTCGTGGTCCTGCGCCAGTACAAGATGAAGCTCAATCCAACCAAGTATACCTTCGGGGTAAGGTCAGGAAAGTTCTTGAGATACCTGATCTCTGAAAGAGTGATCGAGGAAAATCTAGAAAAGATAGAAGTTATCATCCGAATGATGGCACCATGGAACCACCACGAGGTTCAGCAGCTGGAAGGAGGGTGGCCGCCTTGAATTACTTCATAGTGTACTCAACCGACCGGTGCCTACCCTTTTTCGAAGTCCTCACCAAGAGTGTGATGCAGCTTGTGATGAGGTGCTCCGTGAATTGAAAGGATACTTGACACACCCACCCCTACTCAATTAGACTAAGCCAGGCAAAATACTAACTGTCTATTTGGCACTCTTGCTGAGCGCGACCTCGGCCGTCCTGGTGAGGGACTCAGCTAAAGGATAGAGACTCGTGTACTACGTCAGTCGAGCTTTTCAGGAAGCGGAGTCCAAATATCCATGAATGGAGATGATGACCTTTGTGCTAGTCGTCACGTCAAGACGACTTCGACCATACTTCCAAGCCCACACCATTCGAGTGCTCACTAACCAACCCCTGAAGGTCGTACTACAAAGGTCCGATACCTCAGGAAGGTTGGCTAAATGGGCCATAGAACTCAACGAGCTCGATCTGATATACACCCCCGGGATAGTAATCAAAGGGCAAGCTCTCACTGACTTCATCACAGAACTCATGGGCTTCCCCGAGGAGGTTCTGCAAACCCTCTAAACTACGCCCTAGATAGTCTACGTAGACGGGTCAGAATGCAAAGCTGGGGGAGGCGCAAGAGTGCAAATCTTGACCAGCGGTAGAGAGTAGCATAACTATGTACTCAAGCTCGCCTTTAGGGTTACCAACAACGAAATCGAATATAAAGCCCGTCTGACCGGCCTAACCCTCGCCTACCTCTTAGGGGCTGAGGAAGTCGAAGTGCATGCCGACTCTCAAGTTGTAGTCAACCAAGTATTGGGGATCTTCGCTGCGAAAGGGGAACGACTAAAGAAATATCTCCAACTAGTGTGTGAAGCACGAGACCACTTTCGATATTTTCGCCTCTAGCAAATACCCAGGTTAGGTAACCTGCTAGCCAACCTACTGGCAAGGGCTGCCTCGGGACAGGAGGACTTCCCCCTCTTGGAGCACGCCAAAGTAAGAAAAGTCAATACCCCTACTATTGGAGTCAAGGTATTACACACAGCAGATGCCCATCCCGAGTAGGCCTAAGACATCATGGAATATTTGTGGGAAAGCAAGTTGCCTGTCAATCCGAACAAAGCAAGGAAGGTCAAAAATAGGGCCACAAGGCTCACGCTCCTCGAGGGGGTGTTGTATCAGAAAGGCTTTTCCGAACCACTCCTCAAGTGTTTATCAGCTGATAAGTCCGAGTACGTGATGGTAGAGATGCACGAAGGTATCTGTGAAAGCCACTTGGTAGGGTGAGCCATGGCCGTAAAGGTAACATGGGCAGGTACTACTGGCCCAATGCCCTTTTGTGAAAGAAGTGTTCCAAGTGCCAAGAACACGCACCAGTATTCCACCACCTGCCGGAATAATTCACGTCCATCACAACTCCCTGGCCCTTTGCCCAATGAGGGTTGAACCTTATAGGCCTCTTTCTGGTCACTCGAGGGGGGACCAAATTTGTCGTGGTTGCGGTCAACTACTTCACCAAATGGGTTGAAGCTGAAGTCCTAGTAACCATCACTGCCCAGGCCATCACCAAATTCCTGTGAAAGGCAATTATATGCCGATTTGGGATACCTCAAAGCCTCGTATTAGACAACGAGAGGCGGTTCGACTGCTCCCACTACCGGCAGTGGTGTGCGAAACTAAGGATCCAAGCAAAGTACTTGTCACCTGGCCATCCCCAAGCCAACGGCTAGGTGGAAGCAACGAACAAGACCCTCATCTCCATTCTTAAGAAAAAGCTAGGCGAGCATAAAGGCATGTGGGCAGATGAACTCCTAAGTGTGCTCTAGGCATATCGAACGACGGTCATACCTGCAGAGGTAGAGGCCCTTAACCTCTGAATACAATGTTTAGACCCGGTAGCCAACAACGAGAAGCTAACAGGGCAACTGGATCTCCTAGATGAAAAGAAGGTAGACGCCGTAGTACGAGTGGCATATCATAAACACATGGCCGAGCAATACTTCAACAAACAGATCAGGCCATGCGCATTCAAGCCAAGTGACCTGGTTCTAAGGCAAGCTGAGGTAGCCATAACCGACGAATGCAAGCTCGGACCACGATGTGAGGGCCCTTACGTTGTAGTCGCCAGCAACTGATCAAGCTCCTACTAGCTAAAAAACAATCAAGGAAACAAGCTCCCACAACCATGGAATGCAAAGCACCTAAAGAAGTACTATGTGTAATAGATTAATTTCATGATTCCATATAATTGGTCCGCTTGAGAAAAAACCGTGCTTTACGACTTTATCAATGAAATTAAGGCGAAACTGTGCCAAACAGCTTCTAATCCTCTTGTTTCAAACTCACCCACATGCACGGATGCCTTAATGGCTACTTGCGAATGTGGGGTCAAGTACTGGGTTTGGCCCACTCCCCTTCTTAACCATTTGCCCGCTATGGGGTTTGCCCCCTTAATGGCTACTTGAACACGGGGTTGAGTCTTGGGTCCGGCCCACTCCCCCTCCTAACCATTCGCCTGCCATGGGGTCTACCTCCTTAATGATTGCTTGCGAACGCGGGGTTGAGTCCTGGGTCCGGCCCATTCCCCCTCTTAATTATTCACCCGCCATGGGGTCCGCCCCCTTAATGACTGCTTAAGAATGCAGGGTCTAGTCATGGGTCCCGCCCACTCCCCCTTCTAACCATTCGCCTGCCATGGGGTCCGCCCGTTTAATGGCTGCTTGCGAACGAATGGTTTAGTCTTGGGTTTGGCTCATTCTCCCTCCTAACCATTTGCCAACCATGGGGTCCACCCTTTTAATGGCTGCTTGCGAACGTGGGGTCGACTCCTGGGTCTGGCCCACTCCCCCTCCTAACCATTCGCTCGCCATGGGGTCTGCCCCCTTAATGGCTACTTGCAAAGGTGCAAGTCTTGAGTCCAGTCCACTCCCGTACCCAACAACTCCCCATGACCCGTAAAGTCAAGAAAGTCAGTTCAATAATCATGCACAAGATGGCGTGACCCCAAGCCTCGGTCAAATCCTTATCGAATTAGTTTCAATAAGGATTCACAGGGTACTTGGGGAAAGAAAAAAAAAGTAAACGACAAGGTACTGCTCAAACAAAAAATCGATCTCATTAATCAATGGAAAGCGACCATAAATAAATAAATAAACATATATATATACAACGGGTTTGTACAAGAACCACCCAAGAGGGGTGGGGGCAGAAAATCACTTGGGAGGCGGAGGCTCGCGTGGGTCACAATGTTGGAAAGGCGGGTAACGCGATGTTCCGATCTTCTTGGCAAACAACTTAGCAACGACATCACAAGTAAGTTTGCGTGGGTCCAGGCCGTCCAAGTTAAGGGAAGGATTGGCCATGACTTCTTCTCTTAGCCTTTGCAGCTCCTCTGCATAGCCATAGCCTCAAGCCAAGATGCTAATGGCAATGGACTACACAACCTGGGGCTGAAGCGCCTCCAACTCTGCAGTAGTCTTGCCCAGCGCGACCCCGGTACCATCCAGCTTAGTGGCACGTTTATCCCGTGTCCGTTCAGCCGCCTCCAAACCAGCCTGGAGAGTCTCGAGCTCGGCCTCATGTGTAACCTACTCATGCTCAAAAACCTCAAGGTTGGATCTCAGAGAAGTAATTTCCTGAGCAACGACAGACAATTTAGCCCCCCGAGCAACGAGCTCCCTCTCGGCTAGTTCCCGACCCCGAATGGCCTCTTTGTGGTCAGCCCTCAGAGACTAATGCACCTCTCAAAGGGCAGCAATCTCATCCTAAAGAGTAGCCTAGTTCTCTTCCAAGGCTGCATTCCTAGCCTCTAGATCAGCCTTGGACATCTCCCAACCCTCATTCTCAACGAGCAGCTACTGGGCCACCTCGCCTAGCTCCAGATTTTTCTTCACAACGTCCTTACATTGAGCCTTGCCCTGCTTCAACAAAAAGGAACTAAGCTGGCATGCCTAGGAGAGTTCCCAATTGTGTTTAATAAGTTTCGCCATCTTGAAACTAACCACCTCTGCAATCTAGTTGGTAACCTACACATAAAGAAAACTAAGAAAAGGAAGAAAGAAGGAAAGAAGGAAACAGAAGTATGCGACAAAGGAAACAGATTCACCTGGACGAGTAGAGGTTGGAACTGCTGGGCTACATTCGAGGTCATTGGGTCCCAAGCTTGCTCATGACTAGCGGACGGCCACCCTTCCAAAGACCTCAAGCCAAGCGCAGGAACCCCGTCGTGGGGGGAAGGGGGAGAACGGATGTGTGGAGGCGTTGGGACACGCAAGGGGGTAGGAGTTCGAGGCGATGAAGTCATGAGAGTGTGAGGAGCACTTTCGTGGCAAGAACCTAAGCCGAACCCTTCCTCCCAAACCGGCTGGCGCTGTGGAGACTCGTCACCACGAATCATCACGTACTTCTGTTGGGCATCCCCCTTGGAACTGCCATCTCCTAAGTCCCTAGACCTGGGATCCTCAACCTCGCCCCCTGAGGGAACCCTAGTGCGCTCGCCCGCATCCCCGTTGTCAGTCGGGCTCCCTGCCCCGACATCACCATCATGATGAGCTCCAGATCCATCCCTCACCATCTCGCCTTCAAGCCCCATGGCCCCACTATCCGCCTCCGCTTGTGAGTCGAAACGAGCCCCTAAGTCATGACCAAAGAAAGTCCTCAGGGACATTGGGAAGCTGCTCAATCGCTGTGTCCCAATCCTCACGGCCTTGGGCAAAACCTCGAATATGAGGGTGGAAGTTCGAAGTCCCTGCGATAAAAGGTGGGGGACGCTCTAGTGCCTGGCAAAAGGCGAGCTCCACTTGCATGGATTCGAGCTGTTCGAAAGAGACCGCCTCACAAGTCTGAGGAACTGGTTGGAACAACACTTTGCGCAGGATGGTCTGCGCCTCCCCCAGACGAATCAGACGACTGCAAAGGAGAGAAGGGCTCTAATCATGCCGCCCAACGAGCAGCAGCTTGGGCCTCGGCCACCAACCTCCTCATCTTCTTACTAATCACCAAAGGGGACTATGCCAGTATCTATGATGGCGAAGGCTGCACCGGTGTCTGGTGAGCCAGGGGTTGGGGCACAGCTTGGGTAGAGGGAGGTCTCACGGACATCTAAAGACTGGAGCCCCCGGTAGAGGTGGTATCTTCCATGTCAAGGTGAAGGTTGGAGCCTTCGGCTGAAGTTGCGGCCTCCCAATCATGACGAGCTTTGGACTGCCCTCAGGATACACCCGGCGGGTAGTAATTTGTTTATGAGGTTGACTAGAGCGACTCAGTTGCGCGTCCGTAGGGACTCCGAGGATATTCTGGCATTCAGCCCAGCCCCGCCTTGGCTTGACCAAATGCGTCACTATGTTCTCCTCGATCAACAACCGGTCTGATTCCAGCTCGTGGAAATGATGTCAGGCCTAGGACAGGACCACCTCAATCCTAGCACGCTCCCTCTAGTTGAGATGGATGTCCAGGATGGAAGCTGGCGGGAGCAGCCTCCAGTAAGCTTGAACTGAGAACTCTCCTCGGACCTCATCCTCGAAAGACTACTATCCTTTTCCCGAGACAAAGAACAGCTTCTTGCTGTAGTCATTTGCATGAGAATGCCGAGGCTTAAGGGTGCAGCGCTTCACCTCCCCATCCCTCGCTTGGAAACCAATCTAGTTCCCGACCACTTGCGTAGGACACGGTACAACGACAGGAACTTCTGAGCCGACAAATTGGGATAAACGTAGCCCGACTCCAGGAGGGCAATACGAAACACCACGCAGGCAGCCATCAGTAGATGTCAAGAGTTTGGGAGTAATTATGCAGGGCCATCCCAAGGTAATGAAGCACCTCCCGTACTGGGCGAATGAATGGAAGGCAGAGCCCATTCTTAAATATAATTTCAAAAAGTAGGACGTGCTCGAACTTTCTCTCAGCATCACGTGGAAAATCCTGAACGGGTTCTAGGGACACTGAAGCTGGGATATGATTAAGGTCACAAAACTCCTGAATAGAGCTCATGGAGAAGAAAAGAACCCAGCTATGACCAGCAAAGGGTAAGGAAGACAACTCAACCATGGACAGCAAACGAAGGGGTATAAGTAGAAGGAAAGAAAAGGACACAAGAGGGGACTAGAAAGCACAAGAAAGTGCAAGGAAAGTACAAGAAAGAACAAGAAAAATCGAAGAACTCACCAAAGGAAAGAAATGAGCAATGGCAATGGAAATTGTAGCAGTGTAACGACAACGAGAAAAAAGTGAGAAAATTAGAGGAATCCCTCCCTTTTTATACCCAGAGGAACAGTTGTCCCTCACAGGAAATGAAGCGACACGACAAGTCACGTTGTAGCCTACGATTGTCAGGAAAGATAGGGCGATAAGGGGCGTGGGGTGCACGAACCAGTAGGATCATGCGAGCGTGGGCAAAATTCCTGGGAAGTGTAATCATGACCTGAAGCGTCAGCATCACAAACCAATCTAAACACGAAAACAGAAGGCGTGTAGTTGGGAAGACCAAAGGGTGTGTGTGCGCCAACCTTGCATTAATGGCCAGCTATCCCAACCATTCAACCGTCGGGCAGTCCAAAAGGTATGCACCTGTAGAAGGCACATTAATGGCAAGAAGTCCAATCCGTTGGAAAGCCAAACAATCATTCATGAGCAGACGACACATTGATGGTCAAAAATCCCATCACAATCGGGCAGATTCAGTGGGCTCACCAAGATCCCAAGAAGTAGATAAGCATACCAGGCACCCAAGCCAGGACATCCCCCCCCCCCCCCCCAAAAAAAGCGCTGGCGGGAGTGATCATAAAAGAATGGGTACTTAGGAGAATTCTCACCTCAGTCCCATCGATAAGAATTCACGGAGTACTGTGAAGAGAAAATTTAGCCACGGGTCTTGTGCCCGGAGTGAAACCTAAAGAAGGCCTAACCTCAAGGAGGGCCCAGCACAGCCATCCCAGGCGGGAGAGGGGCAAGAATTGCTAGCTATAAAATGAAGACCATCACGCTTGATCCGGTTGCCAGGCAAGAGACAAGACTAAGCTAGGGAGCTCGGGAACACTCGAACCGCACCAAAATAGAGACACATGACATGACGACGTGTCGCATTAAATGTGGGAGTCTGCCCCGGGCCCGTCGCATTAAATGCGGGAGTCGGTCTCAGGCACGTCGCATTAAATACAAGGGTCTGCTCCAGCCAGAGCACCCCATCGTATTTAATGCAAGTCAGGAATCATGGCAAACTCTCGGACTAAAGTCGTAATCAGGACGTGACAGGAAAAATCGCCCAAGACACGGCAAAGGAAATGACGACCTGAACTGACAAGACAGTCGTCCCGTCCCCCCAGGACACCCAATGTTCACTACGGCTTATAAATAGCTAGAGATTCCACGAATCACAAGTGAATGACTTAATCCCTCATCTCTATTTTACTTCCCCCACTTTCACCTTTCATTGCTAACTTTATCATCGGAGTAATCATAGCGCTCCACCACCTCCCCCCTCATACAACCCCCTTGTACCAGATCGAGTCGTTTGGACATTGTTGACCAGCCCAGACCACAGAACACGACATCAACAAGACTCCTAATCACTTTGATCAAATTTCTCTTGTTCAATCCCAAATTGTCAATCAAAGTTTCTTCGTTGGGGAATACGATCAACACGGAGCTACGAACCGAACTAGAATCTTTCACCACTACTCATGAGTTTTTTTTATCCAATATGGCTACATCTTGACACCCCATGTACTAGTCTTCCACATTTGAAAAACACTTGAGGAAGCTCTTCATTTCACATCGGTACTCAAAAATTCTTGTCCATAGCAAGTTAACAATTTTCCCACTTGATATTTCTTTCCTCAGATAAATTTCTATTTTAATTATGAGATAATTTCTCCTTCTAATCCCATCCTCCCTTACAACTACGGCCTTGGTAACGCCAATCATTGTTCCAATTTATAAAATTTATAAAATTTGAATTGTTTATATTATTTTATGTAAAAAAATAAAAAAATTATAATGATTAGATGAGATGAGATGAAATTTTTTCTGAAAACAAACGATACCAATTTGAACTGATGTCTTTGGAAAGGAAAGGACTTGCCCATTTTCCAAATCTTGACCATCGTTGATTGAATTATCTCCTGCCAATCATGAGCACAACTTCCCTCCAAACTCTTTTTCTCTCTCTTCGTCACCTCTCCCATATGCTTAGTTTTAAGATTTATAAATAAATTCTCTTCTTTAGAGAGACATAACTCTTGCCACATGTCTCTCGGTTTCTTCATATCTTGCCCCACTCATGTATATGTTTAATACTTGGATCGTCTATTAATAAGGTTAATTATTATTATTATTATTATTGTTGTTGTTGTTGTATTTTTATGAACAGTGATACATGTACAACTTAATTATAATTGTTTTACAATTCTTAATAAAATAATAATTTCTAAATCCTTAAAAAAATCAAATCAAGCTAAAAGTCAAACTTAAATTTTAAAAAATATATTATTTTAATTCATTATTGTAAACAAATTATAAATTAGTATTACCTCTATCATTTTTCATCTCTTATTAAACAATCGAATTAGAGTTGACTTTATACAAATCAAAATTTGAGACACTTGCTTACAACCCCGAATTGCACAATATTAAATATCAACTATTAAAGAAATTCTCCACGTTGCAACTTACTTTTCAAATTTGGCTACCAATTGTAAGAATGATATTATACGCATTCCATTTTCATGCCTAAAATAAATATTTTTTCTGGTTAACTAATATTTGGTTTTCACCAAAAATAAATAAATAAATAAATCATTGACTTCGTAACATTAAACTTAATTGTCAATTTTTATAGGGAATTAATTACGATTCTCACATGATCATTGGAATCCACTCATGAATTCAGGAAGTCAAAATTAAATAGCAATTCTTTTCCTCTAAAGATATATTCTTTTTTTTTTCTTTTTTTTTTTTCCTTTATGTGTGGGCAATAATTGAGATATGGTTAATTAATAGCAAGTTTGCAACGTAATCCAATGTTATATCATCATAAAACACGTTGTTAATAGCACTATTATTTATAGCAGCTACACCACCCGACTATTAATGCCATCGAAAAAAGTCACCAAGTGTGTATTTTTTTTTAAAAAAATTCAAACATTTTTTGAACTCTTTATATAATTATTTTTTAAAAATAAAAAAAATCATAAATTCATTAAAAAATAATTCATTAATCATTAAATTAGAATCAATGTTTTTTCTCAATGATATTCCTCGAGCCTTATTAAATTCATGAGATATTGTGTTAATTGAACAAATAGTAATTTTCTGTGTGGTCTAGTGTTTGATGCTGAGTTCAACCAGCATGTTTTAAGTTCTTAATTGGATATATATTTATAATTTCTATTTACTCACAAGTACTTGAAGTAGAGACATGACTTGTAAAATAATTTAATAAAATCATGCTATTATATACCATAGTTTTGGTACTTTATTTTGACACCTCATGCATTTTTTTAAAAAAAAAAAATTTACTTACAAGTTAAGAAAATAATTATTAATATATTGAGATTTTTAATTTTTTTTTTAAATAAAAACTAATTTTAATCTAGTGATCAGTTGGAGCGGTGCTACTCTAGCGCACCGCTCATAAATTTTCAATTTGGCATGTCAGTAGGGAGTGTCATCCATACCGATTATCAAATAACATAAGTTTCTTTTTATAAATTTATATTAGATCCTCTCGAACTCAAATAAATTAAAAAATAATGTTATTCACCATTTTAATTCTTATCATGATCTTATAACGTGTATATATATTAGATGATCATAAATAATTTGTTATATTTCACTTGTGAATTTATCATTTAATGTCACATAATAAAATATTGAAAAAAAGATAAAAAAAAAAAATGAATGATGAATAGATATTTATTAAATCAAAATCGAGGAAATGATTGATCCATGATATTTATAAGATTAAAATTTATAAATAAATGTGTTTTTTGACGTAAAAATTATAAAATATATTTAACATATAATCATAGTTAATTTAAATATTTATTTTTATCAAATTTAATACCTCTGAATCGATTACTTCTCAAGCCTCAATGGCGAGAAGCAATGCACACAAGCCAAGCCATACAGTTGGCTTTAAAGATTTGGATTAAAGAATCGGTTGATTCCTCACCGCGAGAATTAGTTGATAGATAATTAATCCATATTGATTAATACATATATACATTAAGCTGGTAACTTCATGAATAAGAGAGTGAATTCTCAAGAACATTGAACAGAAACACTTCCATATTATTAATACAGACGAAGGAAACCAAAATATATATATATATATATATATATATATATATTATTTTTGGTGCATAAATCATGATCTTCATGTACCGATCAAGTTACCTGTTTCATTCCCGATGTCATCTCATGTTTTTCTCTTCTTCTGAAAACCAAACCTTCCAAGAAAACCAGAAAACCATGTCATTTTAATCTTTTTTCCACGATTTTCCCGATGATGATGATCTCTTCCTCCCATGCTCATCATGATCTTCCTGTTTGGGTTCGATACCATCGAGGCCGCGACTCTGTTATTTGCACGAGAGAACGATCGGGTGGCGATGAAACGCTTTGATCCTCCGCCATTTGGCAATTTCATCAGATGCCGTTCGATGATATGAGCAACTGAAACCAACTCATACGAGTCATATAGAGGGCTGCCACAATCCCATATTGCTAAAGCTGCTTCTCTTTCTTCCTCTACTTCAATTTCTTTTCCTTTCAACGTTTTTCGCATCTGGGTTTGAATTTTTTTTTTTTCACCTTCTTAGGTACAAAGGGAGTTCTTATGAGAGATCAGACAGAAAGACAGACAGACAGGCAGACAGATATATATGTTTTTGTCCAATATTAAAGAGATTCTAATAAAGTGTTTGGGTAGTGAATTTGTACTGGCGGCCACTTAATTTGGGCAACTGGTTTGGTAAACAAGTAAATTATTTAGGAGGGACCAATTGATGAGGTTCCTGAATATACATCTGATGAGGATGATCTGGTTTTTTAAATTACAGCCTGGTCCCCTGTACGTAATAAAAGAAAACCAAATTATTTAAATTATTTAATGTTTGGCGAAGAATATGACATATCCAGTTGTTTAAATATCAACATAATTTCAACTACAAGCAATTACTGTGTCAGCATCTGAGTACCTATAAATTGGTAGAGTAGTATTGCTACAAACTTACATACAAATAGGGGTGCTACCCACCCTATCGGGGCGGGGCACCCCTACCTCTGCCCCCCGCTCCCGCATAGACGGAGGGGAACTTTTCATTCTGCATTCCGCCTCTGCCTACAAAGAAGTGGGGTATCCCATCCTGCAAAGGGATAGAGGGGCTAGGGGTCCAGCCGCTCTCCCCCCGCCACCATCCCTTCCTCCATCTCCTATTTTCCATCAATCAACCCAATGAACGCATCCACCATTTAAAAAAATGAAAAAAGGGTGAAATTTTGTACTTACCTTCGGCGTCAAGAAATAAGGATATCGCTGCCATCGATTTAGAGAGATAACGGCGAGGAACGGATGGCGAGACACTGGCGTGAAAGAACGGAATTTGGCAGCGACGTTATGGGTTCCAATGTGATTTGAGACTAGGATTTTTCATTGAAAAATGCTAGAGTTAGAGACGAGAGAGAGTTAGGGTAGACAAGGAAGAGTTAGAGGCGAGAGAGAAAGGGCAGACGAGGGAGAGTTAGAGGCGAGAAAGAGAGAGCATAGACGAGAGAGATGATCGAGGGAGGTTGTTTTAAGTTACTTTTAACTTAAAACAAAACGATATGTTGTTTTGTACATATATATTTTTTATTTAAATATATAAATAATAATATTTAATATAATATATTTATTATTTTTATAGGTGAAGGTGAGGGCGAGGGCAGGGGCGGGGTATGTGCGGGACGGGGATCCCCTCATACAGCCCCCGCCTCTGCCTTTGGAGCCAAATACGGGCAGGGGGACCCCGCCTCCCACCTGTCGGGCGGGTTGATTTGCCCCCGCCCAACGGGGGCGGGACGGAAGACAGGCGGGCAGCGGGTGAGGGTACCCGCTGCCCACCCCTACATACAAATATAGAGTGGGCATGCGCCATAATTTTATTTTGAAAAAGAGTGCTAATTTATTATTAAAAAATTACTCTATTTTTATATGATACCATATACTTTAAAAAAATAAAAAATAATTGCACAACACTTGTACAGATATGATTGCAAGAATAGTTTTTCAAATTTTTAACTGCACCCCCTTTATTAATCAAGGAGGTACTTCATAATAATCAGAACAGGCAGGCTCAATGAAACTATTATCAATATGATTGGAATTAACCGATCTGATTAAATTAGTTGTCATTGAAATTATTCATCCCCACGCCAATCAAGCTAATCAATTATGCTGGCTTTCAAAACTTCCTATCTTTATCATTGATATTAAAAGGTTGTTTTCATTTGCAAAATAGGCATTGTCTTGTAATTGGATATAAATATAGTTTATGCACGACAAATTAGTAGTTGGTAGATAAAGGCCACGGTCACCTGAATTTTTAGGGATAAAGTAATTTACCCATATCCCTGTTCTATCGAGATCAACCTACAGGGAAAATAGCTAAAAAAAAATAAAAAACAAACAAACTATAGGAATAGTAATAAGTGAGAGCATCAGCATTAGATTCATCAATTTTTTTAAAAACAACATAAATTTATATATATATCAAAAGAATTTGATCATATTTAATCAATAATGAAGTGAAAAAAAATAAGAAAATGAGATAAAAATACTTTTTATTTTCAAAAGTAAATAGTAAACTCTAGAAAGATGACTGTTACCAACATGGAAATCTAACTAACCGCATTCGATACAAATAGATGGAGATAGATTTAAGGAGATATCTACATAGGATGTGCATGAGTTATCAGCAATCCAATTAGTGGTGGAACTAGGAATTTGTTATAGGGACCAAACAAAGTTAAAATTATAACAAAATATATTTTAATTTATTTCTATATAATTTTTTTTGCGCTATGAAACAATCTTATAATAAGATTTAAAATAAAAATAAAATACATTTAATACAACTTATATATTAAAAAAATATATAATATGTTAAAAACAATATATAATTGATCAAATAATATATATATATATATATATATATAAAGAGAGGCTAGAAACATCTATACCGGTAAAATTATAGGCTAGAAACCATCCAACTTCCTTTTATATTTTTGATCTATTGGATGTTATTAGATCATTCTATTTTATCTGAGATGTATTTTAAATTAGATTTATAAGTATTTAATCTATAAAATCAAAATAATTCTGTAGAGGAGGGCCCACTACAGCATTTATGACTTTTTGCCAAGGAGGGTTGTTGTCCCTAAAAACCCATTATTTGCGGGTATAAAGATTTAGCCACCAAAAGCATTCGTGGGATACTCGTGGCATATAGTCCACGGCTAATAGTAATAATTGCCACGACTTAAAAATTTTGTGGCAATAAGGGACATATTGTCACGATGGGTTTCGTGGCAAAATTCAACTTTGTGCGTGGCAAAAACTTATGGAAATACATCAGTCATTGTGGCTAATACTACATTCCCGCAAGAGGTTTTCATGGTAAATAACTATTCAACTCTATCCATACTGTGGCATAAGGTCTTGGAAGCTCATTGATTGTTGTGGCTAATGCTTTATCCTTACAATATTTACTCGTGGTAATTAACTATTCCACTCTACTAATATCATGGCATAAAGTCCTGGAGATGCATTGACTATTATGGCTAATATAATTTTTCCCACAAGTTCTTCTCAAAGTTTTTTACTCTATCTATGTCGTGGCGTAAAGTTTCCTGTGGCAAATACTCTTCTCTGTTCGAAGCTAATACTCTTTTGCAAGGATATTATTTCTGGGGATTAAGTAATTGCTTCGTCAATCTTGGTCTCTAATTCCACCAAGTTCCGTTGGTAAAAATACTCTTGCCATAAACCTATTAAATATATTTTGCTACCTATAAAAATTTATCATCTGCCCAAATTTATGCATTGTATAAAATAGAATTCACCATTGAATTGGATGAAATAACTATTAGCAAATCCATCACTGTGAACTAAATGTCAATTGTTTGTCACTTCATATATATATATATATATATATATATATATATACATATATATATATATATGCCACAAGCAGTAATTCATCAAGTTATATACGATGATTACATTTACTTCTCATTAAGGGTTACACAGGAAAATTGAAATAAGCTGCACAGCTGACATGAATTTCAGTCTTAGGGATGCTGATCCATGTCTAGTGGGACACCATTAGAACTAGCAATTACAACCAGCTTGTGACATCTTCTGAACGTGTGTGTTGGACAGGATGCACTAGCGCTTGAATTTGCCTTCACCACTCATGTTTGACTGTCATAGATCTGCATTTAGTGGTCCAGATCAGTGAACTTATTATTGTTACTAGAAAGTATGCCATACTTTGTACATAACACTTCCATAATAATTGATTTAGTACGATTAAAATTGATGGCACCAAGGCAGGACATTAAAATACTTTTCCCATGGATTCTTTATCCATCTAGTGAGATATTAGTGCAGGGAGAACCCATCATGATAATTAACAGTACACCCTATTTACCACATAACAAGATTGTATTACCATTAATATCCGAACAAAGCTTGTCAAATATATACTCCAATATATGAAATTGGAATTTAATTAGTGGGGCATCACGTGATATTGTTAGTGACTTTCACCAATGTACACCAACTAAATGCAACTAAATGAAGTGTGATACCCTTGGATGAATTTATTTGTTCCTAGGCTTGTTGACTCTCTCTCGATATAGGGTACCATTAAAATGCAATTCTCCATAATGAATTTAATTACAAGCTATCAGTTTTACAATCATTAGGGTATAGAGAAAACCAGCATCAACTTACCATTATTGGTTTTGTAGCAGCAACTCAGTCCGTTGAATGCAATGTGAATTCCGTCCAAGTTGTGAACTGCATTGGAATTGTATATATACTTATCATTAGGGATCCAATTTCATGCAAGTCATGCCAGTACTATTCAAAGCTGCAGCCACCTCATAGCAATTTTGATAAATGTATATGTAAACCAACAAAAGTATAAATAGTTTCAGATAATTCCATAATAAAATATCAGCAAATAAATACCTAGATAAATCAGTTAAGAGTATTTTTATTAGCTTACCCTATGCATTTTCTGCTCTACTGTAGTTTGTAGGCCCTTAGCTTGGCCCATAAAAAAGTCCCAGAATACAATGGAGCATGCTCCAATTGCAAAAGCTTGACAAAACCCTCAAAGTTGTAATTTATTAGTAATGCCATGAACAACATCCAACACTGAGACTAAGGCTTGAACTAAGTTACATAAGTTAGGAACGTCACAAACTATTTACTATACTTACTAGGTATGCATCGTGAATGATAAAAATTAGAACACCTACTTAGCATGCAATTCACTTGATGGCGGAAAAACTGAAAGTTTTCCCTATGATGAACCAGCCCACATAGCAAAATTAAATTATTAAACAACATGTCACATCTTTTGAGGCAATAACTAGAAATTAAAGAGTGCAAGCAGCAGGGGTGAAAAATATTTTCAATCTCTTATCATTTTCTTCCATAGTTAAATACATATGTTTTTCTCTAGTGAGAGTTAAATAGGTATGTTAACTAAATTTAATTGTGCAAAATTTAAGCATATTAACTAAATTAAATTTTCTGAACTGATGTCATTTTCTTCAATACCAACTAAACCTAAAAAAATTGAAACCAGAACAAGTAAGCTTGCTTTCCAAATAATAGGCCTATGCAGCCTCTCTACAAAGGGTTTTTAGTAAAAAAACTAAAACTTGTTACAGCCCAAAAATCAAGCAACTAGGACTTAAAACACAAACTTATTTGTCCTTCTGACATGTGAATGTCATGTATTCTTATTAATAATCAAATCATATAATGCAAGAACTGTGCATAAATGTGAACAATCGCACAATCATATAAGTTTAGAACAACTACAAAATTGGTCAAATGCAAGTTCAGAATATAGTGATGTAATACATCAATCTAATTGTCTATATCAGTTGCTTATGTGCTGTGGTTTGAAGTCCCAATCTACACCTAACTGGAGTTGTAAGTAAAAACTGTTCTCAATATAAAATCTAGCCTAAGGGACAGCAAAAAATACAAAGCCTAAGGGAAAGGATCGGACAATATGCCAAGTTTCAGAAAAAATATTATTCATACGTAAACCACGCCCTTCACAGTAAATATAAACCACACCCTCAGCTGATCAAAGCATGCATATATACCTATCAATTACAAGTTCAGGCAACCAATATGTGATCTACTATATGGAGTAAGGCCAATAATAAGTTTAGAAAGAAACTACAGTACTCTAATCACTTACTATGATTGTTATAACATTTATGCAATCAATATTTGAAGAATATATAATCTATCACAATAAATAAATATAAAGACAACTTACATTAAAAAAGTAGTGCATGTATCAACTTCTTTTTACCTGTAAACAAAATCCAACTGCACATAAGAATGGGCAGAGAACCAGGTATACATGACAATACATGTATGTGCCATTAGCAAGGCTACCTCTAATCAGAGGACACCTTGAGTGTATATATGATTGCAGGCACAACAAAATCCAGTTTATAATAACCAAACTATAATTTGGGCAGTGTTTCAAATAATTAGTAATATTGACAAAAAAATAGCAGAGATTAAAAACATGCACCAAACCATAAGTTGCACAATTTTTACTCTATCCACCTTTCCTCTACTCGATTACACACCCAACTAAACAAGTATCATAGATAAACAAATGAGGACTCGAATTTGGAAGTCACTACACACAGTCGGCCAACAGGAGATACTAAACAATCAATTTTTACATCAGCACTGCCACTATGTATTAATAAACAATAAATTCTTAACATAAACGGCATCTAAGAATTTTTGCCATCAAAATCTAGAACCTGAACCAACAATTATTATAAACTCGAGCAATGCAATATGGAGTTCAAGGATAAAGTAAATAAATTAAAAAAAACTGAGAGAAGAGGAAGGAATCGGATGGGCTATTCCTTGAGAAAATGAAAAAAAAAACTAGAGAGAGAGGGAACAGAGAGAGGGAACGAGGGAAGAATCAAGAGAGAGATGTTGTTCGAACACAAACCACTTCAATGTCCCTTTGAGCCCCTTACCACCGAAACCCTAAAAATCCAAACTTTACCTCCATAGATCAAGCTCGAAGATCTCTAATAAGTTGTAGTGCGATGGTATTCCTGCGCAAGAGAGAAGCTACAGAGATAGAGTCCAAGAGAGAGGGACTGAGTGAGTTCTGTAGCTTCAATCGAGAAAGAGAGTGGGAGATAGAGATAAATTGAGATAGAGACGATGCAGAAAGGAGAGACGGTGGAGAGAGAGTCTCACCTTGGAAGCAAGACGAGGATCAGAGGCTAGGTGAGCTTCCAATTTTACAGTCGGTGTGAGAGGGAAGGAGAGGCAGGGTATCCGCCGGAAAAGGGGGGTGTTGTCGCGTTGAGAGAGAGAGAGACAGATATTAGGGATTTGATTTTGGGGGAGGGATGTAGCCGCCGTGTTTAAATTTTAAAGGATTATTTGCGGCGCTTCAATAGCGCCGAAAATACTAATTTCGCCAGTTGCATCGCCCCTACACAAAATTAGGGGTGTTGATACACTTAATTATTAGTGTATTTGTTTTTTTTATTTTTTTTTTAAATATCATTTTAGCATTCTTAATTATTAACAAAATATTTTAAAAATATACAATATTATTATTAATTATTTTCTTAATCATTCAGTAAAAAAAAAAATTTAAAATTAAAAAAGTAGTAAAAAAATGGTAAAAGAGTAAAAAATGTATCATTATTCCAAAATTAGTGCCGCTATAAGCATGCTTTGCCATCGTTTTCAATTGCGGCTAACTAAAAAAGTTTCCTACAATAGTTATTTTTTGTAGTGACGTATGTACAACCTCCAAAATATTATATATATTTTTAATTTTTTTAATTTTTTTCTTTTACCAAATATTTAATATATGAGTAATAAATAAATAAAATTAATTAATTTAAGAAGAATAAACTCAAAAAAAAAATTAAATGTTTTTAAAAAAATATTGTATGTGGAATATTGGAAAGAATTAGATGTCTTTTAAGTTTATTTGTCACGAAAAAAATTTCTCACAAATAGTATTTTTCCATGAAGTTCTCTTAGCAAAATGAAATTTATTTGCCACGACATAAAACCACCACGAAAAATATTTTTTTTCATCATAAAATATTATTTCCCACAAGGTTTTATTTGTTGGTATTGTATCGTGACAAAAAGTTTTAGTTTTTTTTCCCACAAATACTATTCATGTTATTAGCTTATTATTTGCCACGATTGTATATGGCGAAAAAAGAAATCATGGCAAAAATTTGTCACAAATAGTATTTTCTCATGAAGTTCTCCTTAAACCAATGAAGTTTATTTGCCATGACATAAAACCATCACAAAAAATATTATTTTTTGCCACAAAATATTATTTCCCACAAGATTTTATTTGCGGGCATTGTATTGTGGCAAAAAGCTTTTTTTTTTTTTCCACAAACACTTTTCGTGTTATTAGCTTACAATTTGCCACGATTGTATATGGTAGAAAAAGAAATCGTGGCAGAAACCCCTATTTGTTGTAGTGGGGCCAATATAATTTTTTAAAGAGGGGGTCAACATAAAATGAAATTAATATTATTCTATTAAATAAAAAAAATTAATATATATGATTTTTTTTTTCAAGCTTTTGGGGGGGCTAGGGGTCCATGGCCCCCCTACCCTCACGTGGTTCCGTCACTAAGTTGAATTGTGCTCCAGAAAGTAGCATACCAAATTAGACAATAATAATTGTGTCTATAAAGAGGTTTTGTCATTGCTTAAAACCTCAACCCCTATAAATAGCTTATTAAGTTTTTGCTATTGATATTCATTAGCCAATGAAAGAACTTAACTCCTTGCTAACTTAAGTATTAGACTACTAGAGGTTCTCCCAACTAAATTTCTTGAATTTTCCTTTCTGGCCAGAAGTCGCTAGGGCAAGTGTAGGCATACCTACAAGGTGAATTTGACCTTTGAAGATGACTATGATTCCAATATATTTTCAAAATACTTTAAAAAAGGAGTAATACTTTTTTTAACATTGGTATATGAGAAGTGATATAACCTCAAAGTGATTTATAAAAGTAAATTTATAAATTGATATGATTTTACATAATATATTAAATTTATTTTATAATAAAAATATTTTTATTATAAGAGAAAAGCTAGAAAACCGACATTTTCAAAATCTTAAGAAAAAAGTTAAAAAATTCACAAATTGACATGATTTTATATGATATATTATATTTATTTTATAATAAAAATACTTTTATTGTAAGGAAAAAACTAAAAAATGGATATCTTCAAAAGTTAGAAAATGGACCTCTTCAAAATAGTAGAGAGGGGGAGGGGGAGGGGGAGGGGGAGAGAGAAAAGAGAGTTCGGGTGCGGGTGCGGGTATTTGAAGATGATTTTTGTGTGTGGTTGAGTGTAATATGAAGAAAGTATAGCAGGTGACGAGTCAACATATCAGTGAACGTCTGTAAAATTGTATTTTGAAGATGTCCGATTTCTAACTTTTTTCCCATATCCTAAATCCAAAGGCTTCAAAAACAGTAAATGGGAACATTAATGCAAATGGTACGCAGCACACAATGTAGCCGAACAGGCCACCTCCCAAGTGAATTTAATCCGAATGGTCGTCCACATTCATAGCCAGATGTGACTCGTCCTAATTATGGATTTAATTGGTTGTCATTTTCATTTGTGGTACGCTGTTTCTTCAGAGTAAAATTCTATCTTTAAATTTATTTATTTATTTATTTATACGCTAAATATATTACAAGAAGTTGTCCCATAAGTTAAATATATATAATAAATATATATTTTTAGAATAAAACTATTGTTCATTCATTCTAAGAAATTGAATCCAATACATAATACATACTACATAATTGCTTTTACAGCAGTATCAAACCCCGAATATCAACCACAGATGTCGTCCAAAATAAATTTCCCACACTTAAAAATAAGGATATTTACATAAATATCTTCATGTCCACCATGGCAAAAGTCACAGGTAGTTGAGCTAAGTATTTGCCTATGAGATAAGAGCTTCTTGGTAGGCAAACTATCCATACAAGCTTTTCATAAAAAATTTTTAATTTTATTTAGAAGTTGCAGATTTCATAAAGTCTTCCATCTGAAAAGTTCATTCTTAATCTTATTTGAGAATTTAATTACAATGTATACATGATGAACAATAAAAAATTCTCAACAAAAAAGTGAAACGACCGTTAGCATCAATTCAATATTTTTTTTCTACTTTCGTGTCTCTTTTCCGTAGCGTGCCGCCACGCATATGAAAACATATGTACATAATGATAGGTTTATCATTATTTTATCATTTTTTTTAAAGTATTTTTTTAAAATTTTTAATCATTAATTTAAAATATATATATATATAATTTTATTAATAATTAAAACAAAAATTATAAAAAAAATAAAAATAAAAAGAGTGATAGAAGGATGCGTGATAAAATGAACGTAAGGCTATCATTATTCTATATATATTGTGGTGCCATGCGAAGTCCCTCGCCGATTACACATGCGGCTGCCTAAGGCCTTAATTTTGAACCCAATGAGTTGCGTGGGCCCAAGCGAAGATGCCTTGCGGTGCTTAAATGAAAGCCCAGCAGTTACGTGTAGCCCATTGCATTTGTGCGGGTACATGTGCTGCCTTGAGGTGCCGTGTCTCAACAGTTTGTCATCTAAAAACCATTCGGTCAAAGTCCGTTCCAGCTGCAACAAAACGTGCGGCCCCTCTTAGTTCAAAGTCTATTTGAAGTGCGGTATTCCAGCTGTTGTCCCCAGGTATAGCTGTTGTGAAGTGCTTGAAGAAAGCATACGGGCCCGTGAGTGCGTGAGTGTTGACGTCCAATTAAGAAGTAGCCGAATTGTGCTCAAGTGCGCCTATTCACATTTTATTATTTTAATTCAATAATAAAATATTTTAAATATATTTTCGTATACTTATCGATAAGATCTTAGATATATTTATAAATAATATATAAACATCTTTTGTTGAATCGATTTTATAAGTATTGAAGAATAAATTTTACATTATCTATAAACAAGATTTTGGACATGCTTATTATAAACAATATACAAACCTCTTTTATAGAACTTGTTTTATGAAATAAATTAGACCTATAAATTTCTACATAGTATTAGAGTTTATTACAAGATGAATGAGGACTCACAAAACTTATCTCGTGACAAGGACCAAAAATAGTACTAGCCTGCACGTGAGAGAGGGTGTTGAGGAATAAATCTCACATTGCCTATGGGCAAGGTCTTAGACATTCTTATAAGTAATGTGCAAACCTCTCTTATATAATCGATTTTATGAGATGAATTAAACTAAAAAATTTCTATAATAAGATAGATTAGCCTCATGAATTTCTTTATGGTATTAAATCCTGTCATAAAACGAATGAGAACCCACATTATTTATACAGTGATAAAAAAATAGAAAAAATAATGTCCTGCACGTGAGGAAAAGTATTGAAGAATAATACTATATTGCATGTGGATAAGGTCTTGAACATGGTTATAAGTTAATATGCAAATCTCTTTTGTTGAACCGATTTTATAAGAAGAATTAGGTTAATGAACTTATTCATATTTTATAGGTGATTAGTTACAAATCAGAATTAAAAACAGCCCTTATTTTATAGTTTTTTAGAAAAAAAGTTATAAAAATATTAATTTGTGTAAATCCATGACTTTTTAAAAAAAAAAAAAATTGTGACTATTTTCTTCATTTTCTCAATATCTCATTGACTGTTAATTATTTGTATTCCTCATATTTTTGCAATTGAGCATACGTTATGGTAAGATATATATTAAGAATGCTATACATAAGCTTACATACCACATACATCATACAATTTTTTTTATTTTTTTATTTATTTTTACAAATTTTTTCTGAATCTATTTTTTTAAAACTAATTGAATTCTCTACTTATTATTTATATACTAAATATTTTATAAAAGAAAAAATTAAAAAAAATTAAAAAAATATATAGTGTGTAGTAGTAGATTTTTTTTTAATATTTTATATACACATTCATATTATTTTCTTTCTCGATTGATGTGATCCCTATTGAACACCAATTTGTAAGCATAACTCTTGTTATGAAAGGAGCAAAAATTCCCCACTAGTTCCTGTATGTGTGACATGTTGGTAGGGGTGAATACCGACTTTATCGAAGTTAGATTCTCTTTTATCAAACTCCGAGTTCGAATCTTACTCCATTTTATTTTTTGGAGTTCAAATCTAAATTCTGACTCTAATTTTGATCTATTTAGGCTCCGATCTAACTCCAACTTGTCTGAGTGGAGTCGGATTTAGATTTTCAATTTTGAATTTTTTAGCTTTATATTTAGTCCATTTTACACAAGATTTTCTTGTGTATTCCTAACATTTTCCAAACAACATGTTAAATAAATCAGTCACGCAATCCAAATAAGTTTCTGTAGTAGTTCATCAATTACTCTTTTTTTTTTTATGAAAAAGAACCTCCAAATTGTATTTATGTATTAAACGTATTTCAAAGCTTATCAAAAGCAACAAGTTTTTGGATCTCTAGAGGAAAATCCTACATCCATACTTTCTCCTCATTTACAAGTAAGGCTATTTTTGCTAAGTTGTGAGCAACACAATTGCCAAGTCTATTAACATGCAAAATCTGCCAATCCTTCCTCTACTTTACAACTATCTTCAAATCTTCAATTACTTGCTTATGCCATTCCCAACATTCTATTGCACTATTTACAACTTTAACTACATTTAAAGCATTCCCTTCCAGATCCACCTTCACAAAATTCAATTCCACACACAATTTCATAGCTCTCCGCAATGCATATAGTTCAGCAAGAAAAGGATCTGTTACATGTTTCACACAGCAAAAGGAAACTAGAACTTCACCTCAATAATCCCTTATTACTATCCCAATTCCACACCTATTCTCATTGACTCTTAAGGATGCATCCCAATTTACTTTAACATGATCTCCAATAGGTGGCTTCCCTCGAATTTTCCTACTGTCTGGAACCAGAATACTCTTCCCCCTGTCCAGTTTACATTGCACTTCTTGGTACTCCTTGAGACATTCAACAGCTTGATTAAATACCTCATTAGGTCCTTCAAACTTATTATTAAAAATCAAGCTATTTCTCCTTAGCCACAATCGTCTCAACACCACAGAAATAATCTCCAACTGATCTTGATTTAGCTTTAAAGACCAATCAGACCATAGTTCAAATAAATCCTTGTCACTACTAGACCATTTATGCACTGGACTTCTATCACACGCCCATACATCATTTGCATCTGGACAGCTCCATAGAACCATCCTCCTCACTAAGTTTACTTTTGTAGGAAGACAATTATGAATTGCTTTCCACACAAAGACCTTTACAACCCTTGGCACATTCATTTGCCAAATTCTCCTCCAAACATCACCTGCTTTATCAGAGACTTCACCACTTTCCCTTTTTTTTTCTGTTAAACTTCACATGGTAAGCACTCCTCACATTATACAAACCATTTATGGAATATGCCCAAATCTGCTTGTCTGGCAAACCTAAAAGACTCACAGGTATTCGAGATACAATATCAGCTTCTTCTTCCTTAAAAACTTGCTTAACAAGTTCCACATTCCATCCAGCTCTATCTTCACATAGCAATTCCTCAACCTTGGCTTCAGCATGTAGTACATTCACAAGAGATTGAATTTTGAAAGAGACACCTGTTGGAACCCATCTATCTCTCCAAATTTTGGCTTTCTTTCCATCTCCAACTCTCCACACCAATCTTCCCTTTAACATATCCAAAGCTCTCCACATATTCCTCCAAATAACAGAAGGTTTATAACCCAAGCCAGCATCTAAAATATCAGATTTCCTGAAATACTTTTCTTTTAATATCACAACAACCAAAGAATGAGGATTTACATGCACCCTCCAACATTGTTTTGCTAGTAGGGCTTGGTTAATAGCTTCAAGTTCTCTAAAACCAAGACCCCCATCAGCCTTAGACGGACCCATCTTCTCCTAACTTTTCCATTGAATCCTATTCTCCTTTTGCTGAAAACCCCACCAGAATTTTGCCATTTGATATGCAAACTC
Organism: Platycarya longipes; assembly: GCA_036559045.1. Taxonomy (NCBI): domain Eukaryota; kingdom Viridiplantae; phylum Streptophyta; class Magnoliopsida; order Fagales; family Juglandaceae; genus Platycarya; species Platycarya longipes. Next base: position 11,556,895 of record CM071789.1, on the reverse strand, counting down.
CTTGCACAACTTCTTCAGTAGCTTAAAGACACTCATAAAGTAAGTAGGGATGGCTTGGATGACAGCCTTTATAAGAACTTCTTTCCTGGATGGAGATAGAAATTGATTTTTCCAGCTATTCAACTTGTTCAATACTCGATCCTTTAAGCAACTAAAAGCTCTGTATTTTGATCTTCCAACCATAATTAGAAGCCCAAGATACCTTTCACAATTATTCTGCACTCTAGCCCCACAATCATTCACAATGGATTTCCTCAATCCATCCCCAACTGTAGAACTGAACAGAGCTGTCGTTTTATGCTTATGTAGACATTGTCCCAATGCCTTCCCATAAACCTCCAAAACCCCTATAATCTTCCTCCATTCATTCCATGTTGCTTTCCCAAAAATTAAGCAGTCATCAGCAAATAGAAGATGTGTCAGTTTGATCGCTCCTCTAGCTGCTTCAATTCCCTTCAAATCACCTCTCAATTGAGCCTTATCAAGCATTGAACTAAGCCCCTCAGCACACAAGAGAAAAAGATAAGGAAATAATAGATCACCTTGTCTTAAACCCCTTATGGGTGTAAAAAACTCACCAGGCTTCCCATTAATCAAAATTGCATAGGAAACAATCGAAATGCACCTCATAATCAAGTCTGTCCATTTGGTTCCAAAGCTCATTTGTTTCATTACAGTCTCCAAATACCACCATTCTATTTTATCATAGGCCTTTGAGATATCCAATTTCACTGCCATACCTCCCACTTTACCTCTTTGTCTACATTTCATGGAATGGAGCATCTCATAAGCTGCAATGACATTATCAGAAATCAATCTCCCAGGTATGAATGCACTCTGACACTTTGATACCACACAATCCATTATCTTCTTTAGCCTATTTGTTAGAGTATTTGCAATAATTTTATAAAATATATTGCAAAGACTAATAGGTCTAAATTCAAAACATTCTTTGGATCATTTACTTTGGGAATGAGAGCAATAAAAGTCTGATTGATTGAGTTTTGCATGCCACCATTCAAAAATCTAAGCACTGCTCTATTTACATCATCTCCCACCACATGCCACTAAGATTGAAAGAAACATGCCCCAAAACCATCTGGTCCTGGGGCCTTAAGAGCACCCATCATCTTCAAAGCTTACTCAACCTCACCCTTTGTGAACTCCTTCTCCAACATCTCATTCATGTCAGCAGTCACCTTAGGTTCCAGAGACTTTACACATGCATCAATATCATTTATAGATGGTTCTGAACTTCTATAAATGATAGAAAAATACTCCTTGAAGGCAAAAGCAATATCTTCCTCATTTTCTCTCAAAACAGATTGACCATCCATGATGTTCACAATCTTATTCCTCCTCAATCTTTGATTAGCACACTCATGAAAGAATCTTGTATTCTTATCTCCCATAATGTACCAATTCCTCTTTGCCCTTTGCTTCCATTTCATATCTTCCTGTTCTAATAAATTCCCGATCCTTTCTTGTAATTTTTTCATTTCATTCACATTACTTTGGTAGAGGACTCCTTGAATTTCATCAATTTCTTTTGACAGCTTCTCAATCTCCTTTACTCTCTTCTTATCCTTCTTTTTAAAACATGAAGATAAAAAACCACTGCAAGATTGTAATCCAGATTGTACTTACATCATTGGCTCCTCATGTGATAGTCTTCTTTCCCAACTTTTTCTCACAAGTTGCTCACATTCCTCCTGCTTAATCCAACATGCCTCAAATCTGAAAGGAAAACAAAATTTTTTCTTCTAAAGGTCACCTTCAACAATGGATAATAAGATGGGAAGATGGTCAGGGCGCCTTCCACTTAGAGCAACAATCCTTGAATTCTTGAGATTAGATCTCCACATTGTGTTCACAACAAACCTGTCCAATCTTTCTTTAGTGAAAGTCTAATTAGTATGCCTATTGGACTAGGTGTATGCATTTCCCCTATAGCCAATATCAGCAAGACCACAATCTTCAAGTGCTTCTCTAAACATCTTCATTTCATTTTCTGATCTCATCTTCCCCCCAACCTTTTCCGTTTGCCATAGAATTTCATTAAAGTCACCCCCTACACGCCAAGCAGCTTCATTAGCAGGCTTAAGACTCCTCAACAAATCCCAAGAGAGTTTCCTCTTCCCACACTCCGGATGGCTATAGAAGCCTGTAAAGAACCAGTCCCTTTCCCTTTTTTCCCCTTTAACAAGAGCATGTACATGACAGGCAGAATAATTGATCACTTCTACATTCCTTCCTTCCTTCCAGAACATCACAATACCTCCTCTCCTCCCAACACTGTCCACTGCTAGGCAACCTTCCATACCTAATTTTCTTTGTAAGCCTGTTAATTTCACAAACCTGGCTTTAGTTTTACATACAAACACCAACATTGGCCTCTTCTCCTTAACCATAAAGCTAAGGTCTTGAACTGTTCGAGGGTTGCCAAGTCCTCGATAGTTCCAACATATAATACTCATAATACCAGGTGGTGCTGCACAGCAGCCACCACCCCTAGACTGTCATCACAACAATCCAAATTATTAATGCTCTTCATCATTTTTTCATCCATCCTCCCTTCTTCAATGTCATTCATATCATCAAAGTTTCTTTTCAACAAAAATTGAGAGTTAGATTGCTTACCTGACTCAGGCTAGCTCTAGCTCTTCTCTTCCATGTTACTAACCTCTTACTGTCCGCAGCTCGCTCTACCTCCTCATTTTGAATTTTTTCAATCAGCATCTTGCTCTTATTCACAATATTCTCAACCTCAAACAAGCTGACAATTGTATCAGTCCCTACATTATTCACCTCAGCCTCATTTATTGTAGATCGTAGCACTAGTTCCTGTGATTCCAGGAAGCTAACATTACCTACAACTTTTCCAGCTCTTCTTGAATTACCTCCCTCTCCATCATACTTTCATTATTACTCTCTTTCTTCACTTCATCTTTTTTACTCTTCTCCTCTCCTTCTTTCTTTTCATAATCCCCTGCCTCCTTAGTCCCACCTTTTCTGACTCGAGACAAAGCTCTAAGCCAGACTCCATATTAACTTGAAATGCCTTCCTTCTCGCTACATCCTTCATTGCCATGAACAATCCTTCCACAACTAAAACATAATTTAGGTAACTTTTCATATTGAAAAGGTATCCAGCATTTCTTTCCATCTAGCAATATAGTCCTTCCTCGAGCTAAAGGCTTTCTTAAATCACACACAACTTTAACTCTTAGACACCTTTCCCATGCCGATCCATCATTTTGCACATCTACCTCCTTGACTTCCCCCATTGATTCACCTATTATCTCTCCCATCCTCCTGTTCATTCGGCTCAAAGGTAAATTCAGCATATGCATCCACAGATTAGCATGATTAAAATCAAGTAGACTAGGTTGTGTTTCTCCAGCAAATTCCTTTAGCACAAACAAATGATTATCAAATAGCCATGGACAACCTTGAAGAACTCGTATCTTATCTCTTCGATTAGCAAATGTAATAACAAAGGAATTTCCACCAATTTCTTGAAATTCAAGTGGTTTCCTTACCTTCTAGACTTTCTCTAGTGTAGATCTAACAATATCCTTACCAATTTTGCGATTCGAATGTACTTTCCCTACCAGACTTCTTTCTCCCTTCAATCTCATCTCATTCAGCATATCTTCTCCAGTTTCAATCGGCACATCCTCTTCATCATTCAACTGCAATTGCCTCCAGATTTCCTCCATTTCCTCCATCTCGACACTCTACTCACAATCGCAAGTAGAGATCACCTTTCTTCCTCACTACTCTTAAATATTAATCAAATGGAACAATTTTAATAGACCACCTCTCGTGCATATATTGTTTCTTCTTCATCTTTTGGATATGAAAAATGATTAAACTGCACCTCCATCATATTTTTTTATAACTCTATATTAAATAAAATGTAGTTTTTTAAAATTAAAATTTATAAAGTTAGATTGTAAATATATTATAAAATAATTATACGTGTATTATTATTTCATAAAAATACTGATATAGAACGTATGGTGATCTGGGCTATAGGAGAATGAAGACTGGTCGATATCTTAAGAATTACATACTTTAACCGAAGTATGATTGGATCCTATAGCCGAAAGGGTGGGCCCAGCTCTGAATACAATTCTGTCCTATTTGAGGCGATTCTTGAGCACCCTATCAATTTGATGCCCATCTAGCAATGGATGTTGGGCCTCGAAAGGTTAGGCCCATAAAACTTAAAGGTTATAGCGGGGCCCTTAAAAAAGATTGACCAGAACAGTTTGAGATGAATGGAATCATTGTAAAATACCAACCTCTTTTTATGCAATAGTTTTTTCTGTTCACTTGCATCTTTCTTTTCCACAACCAAACATCACATCATGTGGCTAAGCTAATTTATAGTTGTCATCCTAATCTTTGAGAGAGAGAGAGAGAGAGAGATTGATTGCAATCGATTTGAGATGGGAAAGATCAAATTGCAATGACAAACATATTTAAATTAAAATGCCACTAGAAAGCAGTGCTAAAGTAGGCCTTAACAACATTAGCACACAAGATTTGCAGCACCAGATTGTTTGTTGGCCCTACACATCTTGGTGTTTTAAACTGGCTAACAGCAGCTCCTAATCCTAGATAATGATCTAGAATCTTCTGGAAAGTTCCTCTCCGGAGAACTCGGAGTTCGAGTGGTCCTATGGTCTTAACCTTGCGGGAGCTAACATAGCCTGCATCAATAAAAGACCTGTCCAAGCAGTTACAGCATTCCTTAAGAACATCCTCACTTGCTTCCCCATTTATTTCCCAAAAGATCACATAGTGACCAGGATCTGTGGATGAGTCCACATGGCTAGAGAAGTCAACAACATCCAGCTTTTCTTCGCCTAATAGCGCGGCAGCCGCCTCCACGGCAAGCTGTAAATCTTTCTCGGTGTTCTTGTCGATGTTTATGCTTAGCAGAAGGTTCCTCCTGCACACAAATTTAAGTTCTGGGGTGGAGTTATGGAATCCCACCACCTTCACTGCATCTCCAAGCCTATAGCGGTAGATGCCTGCAGTTTATTCCAAATTAATTAGGATATGAAAAAAAAGAAAAAAAACAGCCCACTTTTCTCTAGCAACTAAAATATGTAGTAGAACAACGAATCATTTATAATTAATATTTTTATGTCAGTTTTTTTTCAAGGGTGCATGTGCATTGAGTTTATGACTATCAGAGTCATACGAAGAAGAAACAGTTTGATAGTCATATAAAATTAATAAATAAATGCAATATTATATGTTATCTTAAAACTAGTGGTAGGCACACTGAACAAAGAACCACAAAAATGTCTTTAGTCTCTGTATCTACTGTGAAAATCTGACTCTTTCATAATTAAAAACAACTGAATTCCAAAGCATCAATTTGTCAACAGAATACAGATGGCATCTCTGGATTTCCTATTTCCTAAAGTGGGGACAATAAATATGCCAATTAATTGGATATGTCTTTTGCCCAACCAGAATAATAATTAAGTTCAAACAATTAAAGATGCATTTGTCTTAGCCAGCTGGTTTAGTCATGTCAACTAGTGTGAGTAAGAATCTCATTTTTGACACTGCAGCTAAAACAACGACAAATAACTAAATTAACATGACAGTATATATATATATATAGGAAGAATACTGCCAAACGATTAGCAGCTGTTCTGTCTGACACTAACTCTCAAATGATATGTACACTGATATGATATGAGATGAAACTATTTTTGTAGTCCTAAAGATGAAAAGACAATCCTAGATGTGAATAGGAAATAGAAAACTTAAGATGAAGAACATCATTTCTTTGTTTCAAAAAGAATATTAGTACCTGCAAAATTGGTGAGGACAATCTCATACTCTTCACCGATCTTGACTTCAGTTAAACCCACAGGCTCAGGCTCCGCACAGAGGAAACTGGACTCCATCCCATTGTGATCCTGATTCTCGATGTTGTCCCTCAGAGGAATGAATTCAAAAAACCCAATATTAGGAAGAACAGCAAACGTGGCAAGCTCGGGTGGCAAATGTGGATTGACATTTGCTCCAATCCATCCTTCAGAAGCCCCATAATCAGCACTCAACAGGGGCAGCTCCCCTGCATAGTGCCTCAGTTTTTTCAAATAAGGCTCCATTGATCCTGTCAGGATCCCATATATGTACTTCGCATTAGGAAAAAGTTCTGGTATTAGTCTATACCAATTACTCAGGCCTGTGATCTTTCTATGAATCAAATCTGCCAATTCAGGGTTTGGTTTGAGCAGTTTTGACATAGCTGTTCGGATAGACGGGACAGTGATTCTGCTGCTGAGGATTCCATATCTGATATCAGTGCACAGTTCTTCCCAAACTTGTTCAAAGGTTATGAATGCATGAATGAGGCTATGGGCAAAAGTAGAGGTTACAAACTGAACTTCATCACGAAAGATTAACCCACATAAGAGATGGCAGTAGAGAGATTGATGGAAATCAGGACCAAAGATTACTTCATCAGGGCTGCAGGATTGGGACTGCATTGCCGTCATTGTCCTCTTGAACTCAGAGTTACGGTAGACATTAGTGGTAGCAGTTCCAGCTACTAGACCCCCATTGGTTTTGAACTGCTTGCTGCTGTAAATCAACTGCAAGGCCTTTCCATTCCCAATAGGAAACTCTCTGCAGAATTAGGTATAATTTCACATCAGCAGAAAAAGGGTTAGATTAAATTAAAACATTAAAAAGGCATCATGGGATATCTTATATTAGTCCAACAAGGTACGGTCTATGCTCAGAAAACTAGCAAAAAGGTTTGGATTTTTTTTTGAGACAAAATATATATAAACAAAAAATAACTTTCGTTAATTTAGAGTTTATTAATAATTACCTGTTTCGAAAAGCAAAAGATGTCCGAAATATCTGCATGGTGGATTCCATCAACTCCTCGTTGAAGGGTATGAACTTAGGCTTTCCCTGAGTAGTACCCGAACTGCAGCAAGTCAAAACTTATTCTCAGAACCATAAACTTTTCTGTCAAATAAGAAGAAAAACCAGAGGAAAGATTAAAATAAAGACCTTAATGAGATGGTTGTGATCGGTTTTCCAGTGAGAATGGGAGAAGGATCACCGTCTACAATTCTCTGAATATATGGTTCAAGTTCTTTGTGGGTAACAAGGGGAACACATGCCTTGAATCCCTCAGGATCAGTTCGTCCATTTAGATCAACATTTTGTAAGTACTCTGCAGATGCATTCTGTTCAAGAATCTTCTTCAGGGTCTCTTTCTGAACTTTTTCAACGTCCTTCGTTATTTCTTCGAATTCCTCTATCACTCTCTCCGAGTCAAATTCTTCCATCTTCTCCAGCATCTTTTCACAGAGCTAGCTTCGACTGCAGGCAAAAGAAAAGCTTGAGCACTAGATAAAGTAAACAAATGGCAATCGATGAGGAATTTAAACAAACTGAAAGGCCTTCCTTTTGGTTAGAAAAAGATGAAAAACCTTGACATACGCGTGCAAAATTTTGAGTTATATTAGAATTGGAGAACTCCAGAAAAAGCAACACTTCCAGTAGATAAAGCTTAGTACAACTTCCAAGTCGGCATGGAAGAACTGGAATATATGGGGTGTTGTGGGGGGGGGGGGGGGAAGCACTTTACATTAGAGTTTATAATAAAAGACCGACAGTAGTTATCGTTTCTTATATTTTTCTTTTTCTTTCCCTCGGGTTTCACAGCAACCAAACAGGACTGAATATCTAAATGGCTTGTCAGTCTTTTAAACAAAAGCCAAAAGTTAAACAAAAGATAATTATAGTTTAATACGACCAGGTTCATCGAGAAAAATGAAAGGGAAAGCTTGGGAAATTTTTTCCAAAAAGATGCAAAAGAGAAGGGTCAAGAAATGAATGGCAACGTAGATGTAAAGGAAGTTCACCAAACCCGAGAACCAATCGATACAAACAGGTCTCCTCAGAGCTCAAATCATTCATCTTTCTTTGACGGCAGTCAACTTGGTCAACTCTACGGAATTTTCCAGGAAACAGATTCTCAGACAACAGAGAGAGGACTGAAGGCTGAAAATCAATGTAAGGCAGCAAGTACGATTGATTTCCAATTGCTCTAAACCGAAGTTCTAGCTTTGGAAAACTACCAGTTTTCCTCCCGGTTTTTGAAGGTGAAAAAGTCAACACGGAAAAATTGAAAGCAAAACAGCTCTAAAAACTCGTTTTGGTCGACAAAAAACCAGTCAAACCTGGAGAAGTTAGCAGCTAACGAGAAGAATATCGAAACCGGAAAAATCAAGTAAATAACCCCAAACGGAGAGAATTCACGTGGCATGTGATGTCGTGTCGAGCTTGAAAATTAGCACCTCGCAAAAGGTTAAGAATTTGGAAGGACGATGGAAATTTAAAAGACCCAAGAGATTAATTTGAAAAAGCATGAATGCTCGAACACCATTAACGTATAGAAAAAGCTCCGGAAAAACTATACCTGCAAAAGTACTCTCGAGTGTCTCGAACTCCCTCAGAAAACAGAGAGAAACAAAGAAAGAGATGCAAATTCTCGTGTCTCGATCTCAACGAATTACAGTTGAAAATAACGTTAACACTTCACAGACATCAATGCAAAAACTCTCTCTCTCTCTTTCTCTCTCTCTCTCTCTCTCTCTCTCTCTCGCAGACAGAAAATGGAGGGAAACAGCGAGTGGGATTTCTTAGCTGAAAAAAGTTGAATGGCTATGGAGGATTGGAATGTGTGAGCGAAGATTCTTGGGGAGTCACCATTATATATATAATAATATTACTCGCAGGCATTAAGGCCACTGCAGACTGCCGTCCACTTTTTCTTTCTACTGATGAAATACCAATATTACCCCTGGTTTTCTGACGGAATTACGTGTAAGGCCGACGTCTGGGGACTTCGTTGGATGACGGTCCTGGGCTCGATTCCTCCGTTGAATTACGGAAATGGACGTGTCTCGCAATTTCTGGATTTTTAATTTTCTTTTCTTCCATCACCATCTGCATTACCAAAAGCGGAGTTAATGAAAAGGGAACGGATTTATAGGCAGGATTTTACGGGGGCCCACTTTAGATTCTTGAGTTTTTAATTTTTATTTGTAAATTTATTGAATTTTGCTACATAGAATCCACAATTTGATAATATTCATTGATTAATTCATTTAAGTCGCTTCATATATATAATAGACGCTGCTAAATAATAATTACTTTCAAGATTTTTTCAAATTCATTATCTATAAATCGACCAATCACTATATGTTTTTTAATGTAGATCACTGTCATTTCTTAATATAGAGATTAATGTTAAGATCTAATTTTGAGATCTCTAAACCTCTTATTTATTTCTATTGTAAAGTTATAATGCTTTGAATCATTTTATGAATATAAGGAATCTCATATTGGTGATGTGTTACACACTATATTTGTAAAGTGCATAACAGCTTGAAATCTAACTGAAAGATATGATAAGATTCTCACTAATATGAAATTTTTATGGGTTTTTTTTGTTTTCTATTTCTCCAAGAAAGAAAGTGATCTATTTCATTTTAAAGAATCAATCATTATAGAGTTGATACTTTATACTGTATTACACAACTGTGAATAGTAATTAGTCCATCTTCAATTCAAGCAGCTTGTTCCTCATTAAAAGATAGAGCAAGTTTAGCAAGTTGATGAGCAGTTGTGTTACAATCTCTATAGTTTCCAATCTAGTAAATTGAATAGTTTCCAATCTAGTCTTCCTTTTAGTACATTTCTAGCATCATCTATTAGCTGCCCGTATAACCAAGATAATTCTTCTTCTTCGTTGTTGATAGCGTTGATAATTGATTGGGCATCTCCTTCAAATATACCACAGTACTGATGAATCCTATATTGGAGCATAATTCCATTGCTCTCCATAGTGTATTGATTTAAACCAGGTTGTGTCACATTCATTGGTGACAATCTGATGCCATAACCTCCCCCTTCAAGTTTTTTCTTTTTTTTTTTTTTTAAATTTTTTATCATAATGCTGGTACATATTTTCTTTTTTCTTCGAGATCAAAAGCTGCATCCCAATTTGCTTTAATAATTCCATACTTTGTTTTTTTTTTTCCATCTTTGTCAAGAATCTATGTTTTGTTTATTTATTAAAAATCTTGCAAGAGTTATTTCAAAACATCCATCTCTATAATATTCCTCTACATGATTACATAAAGCTTTTAACAAATGTTTCTTCTATTTTGGTTTTCAACAAGCTGTTACTTTTTAACATAAAGTTCTTTAACCAAATAGTAGCATAACAAGTTCATTAAACCAAATAATATCCTAAAGAAAAGTGTCCAATTATAATAAATATACAAATGATTTCATGATGAAAAAATAAAAAATTTCATTCACCAAAGATTAATGCCACAAAAGTTTCATGAACTCGGATTTGTGTTTGTGAGTTTTTTTTTGAATTCCGATCCTAGCTATTTTTTTTTAGAAAGGAATCCACATTTTCTTCTATAAGCTATACATGATATAAGAAAATTATTTATTTGCGATTAATTATGTCTAGTAAAATTATTATCATTACAAGAAAAAGGACCTATTACAACGATTTTTATTTTGTTGCTAACAAAATCGCTGCAATAGGTTACGTTTTGCAACGAATCCTATTCATTGCAGCCTTTTAACGTTGACTCGCAATTTGGAACTTTTTGTGATGAAAAGTAACGATGAAAAAAATATATTTTCTTGTAGCGTATTTTTAATAAAACGAGTTTATTTTCATTTTAAATAGTATTTTTACTATAAATACTTAATCACAAATATTTATTTTTCTTATAATTAAGGGATTGGCCATCATGAGCAATTTTTAAGTTCCCTCCACTTAATCTATCCAAATGCGTGGGTTCGAATCTAAAATATTCTGACGGGTATTAGGATTTCGTCCAATCAAATGCAAAATAAGATTTTTTATTATTATGTCCTAATATAAGATTTTTTATTACTATTCTTCAAGTCATTGTCAAGTTCTTTGGGTATCCGGGTGGGATGGAAATCTAAATTCATATTTCGATTCCTTCACTTAGGCTTGAATTTGGATTTAGATTTGATCTCAATTTTAAATAAAAGATAAAAGTTGAATAAAATATTATTTTTTATATTTTTTATATTTTAAAATAATTAAATTTTTTATTATATTTTGTATAACAATTTTAAAAAATTATAATAATAAAATAAAATGAAATACTCCGTGTATTCAGACGAGGGCGGCTATGCTATATATGCCTCAATATAAATGCTGTTAATGCTATGCATGCCTCAATATAACTTAAAAAAATGCTATGCCTCGATATAATTTTTTTTATTATTCTACTTGTCATTTTCAATTTCCAGGATTATCTGGATGGGATGATGGTCCAGATTTTTATAACATTTATATTCACTTCACTTATCATAACCACCTTCATAAATGAAATTTATACTTAATTAGATACAGTTTTAGAATCTATAAATTTTACGGTACACTTTAAAAAAAAATAGAGTTTAGATTTATCTTTTTTTTTTTTTTTTAAAGAGAACATGCGGAGTTTGCATATTCCAAAACATTACAAATATCATTTCTTAATTTAATATTTCCATAAATAAAAAATGATATGTTAAGTTAGGAAAGATGGTATAAGAGTTGCACACTAGATCTAGTACTGTTTTATCCAACAATATTATTAATCTTCAATATTTCATAATACAATTAGGAGCTTGCTACTGGTCCGACGTGGGATCCCGATAGATTTTGAGATTTTTCTTTTACATTTTAAAACATTTTAAAAAAAAATAAAAAAAATTACAACATTATTTAAAAATACTTACTTAATTATGAAGTAAAAAAAACTAAAAAAAAAAAAAGGAGCAGGATCCCATTGAGATCTCAAAATCGGGATCAATAGCATTTTTCATACAATTATGTTATTTATTAATTTATTTATTTTAGTGGGATTGTCAATTTCTAAGAGTATGGATGAACTGAGCATTCAGGTTCTAATAATGAGCATCTGAATTCCTACAACTGATAAGGTATATCCAAATCATGTCCGATAAATCACTATAAGAAAATGAGGTCTTTGTGACCAATTTAATTTGATTGTAAATAGTCATTTTGCAGGAATTGATTGGTTGTAAATAAATAGTTTTATTGTAACGAATGAAATTAATGCCATGTCCAAATCAAAAACTATTTTATTCTACAATCATTTTATTTTTCAATTTCTTATCTCAAAATCATATAATTGCTTTATTATATAACTACAAGTTTAAAATTTAAACCCTTAATGAAAGCATAGATATTGTACTATTGTTATACGAGGAATTAATGTTCTAATATTTGAGATCGTTAATTCTCCTTGCTTTTACCAATGAGAAGGCAAGTACTAAAAATTTGTGGCGACCTTGTACGTTGTACCTAGTAGTACTTCTTCTTTGAATACTTAAACAACATTTCCCCTCTCGTCCAAACTCAACAAATTGTTAAGTTTATTAAATATTACATGTGAACTCATCAAGTCAAATCATCATCATCATGATCATCATCTAAACTTCAAAATTTTGGAAGTTATATGATCTTATTTTCATTGCCTTATTTGTCAAGACATGATATACTTAATGGAGTGTTTTGGAAGCAAAGAAGGTCAGTCTCTTTGGATATTCTTAAAAACATTATCATTCCCCCGAGGAAAGCAATAATATTTTTTTTTTCTAATTCCTTAAAGTGAAACAACGTACTATAGCATATGTTACTTGATTAATTCGTAGAACTTGGCTTTCTACAAAAGGCTAAACCTATAATATGACATGTCGAGGCCGCCTAGCTAGGGTTTCATGCTGCATGATGTTCATCAATCAAATTAAATTATTGTTTCATGGATAAGTTTTGGAAAAGCACCAGATCAATTAAAGGAAGGATAAAAAGCTGGTAACGTATGGGTCGTGCATGCTGGTTTCAAGTTTTCAACAAACACTATTCATAAGTAGTAGTATTACAGGTTTCAACCTGCAACATGATGACATATCATGAGATCGTGCATGCAATCATGCCCTTCATGAAGAACTAGTACTGCTGTATATATGTATATATATATATATATATATGTATTATGATATGTGGCAAAAGTACTAATGTAGACCTTAACGATCGATTCTTTTTCCTTTGTGATGAGACTTTGAAGAACATGATGATTGCATGCGCCATGCGATTCACAAGTTTTTTCATCTACTGACGTATCCAACACGTTGCTGATATGAAAATCTTTCAATCCGCCAGTTAAAGGCTGCGTTCGAATGTCGAGTAGTAGAGTTTTTTTTTTTTTTTTTATGAATTGTAATGAATTAGAATGATTGGGTGAATTTTTAGTATGAGTTTAAATATTATAAATTTAAATATATTTATAAAAAAAATATTAAGTAAATAGATCCTATCATTAATTTCTATTATTCATCGGACACAAAAAAAAAAAACTAAAAATAGCATGCCGACATCAAATCCTATAATGGACCAAAAACATTCCACAAGCTGCACTTGCAGCCATCCCGATGGAATAAAGTAAGGACAAAATGGACCAAATATAATTTTTTGAGAGCAATGATATAGGCTCTCTTGTATCTCTATAGGCTTATTTTATTTTACACTTTTTTATTATTTATTTTTTTTTTGTTCCAAAAAATTATAGAAAAGGTTGTGTTGATATTATATATATATATATATATATATATATATATTTTAATAAAATAAGATTGTAAGAGTACAATGGGGTTTCAATCAGGGAACTCTATCTCTTTTTCCATTTTTTTTTTTTTTTAATGTTATAGCATCCATCGCTTTGTTGGCCGTTTGGGCGGAATCTCTAGCATTTGGCTCGCAGGAGCGGTTACATCAACCTAGAGCGTGAACTCGCTTAACTTAGCATCGGATGCAGCTCAAGTTGGTATTTGGATGGTTGGAGAGGTCTAAAAATGAATTGCACTGAGCTCAGTCGAGGAACCAAATGTGGCCTACGAAAAAAAACAATCATGGTATTTTGAATTTGTTTTTTCTTTTATAACTCACTATAAAAAAATGAATTTTTATAATTAATTATTTGTAATAAAAAGATTATTTATGACTAATTTTGATTATAAATAATTATTTTGTTATAATTAATTGACTATAAATAAATAATTTTTTTATAATAATAATAAGAAATCTCTAAAAATAATTTATATTTACATAGCAACGTCTCGTAAGTATAGATCGAAGATTTTCTTTTTTGTCTTAAGTGGGGAATAGTCAGAGTAGATGCTATCACTTTGAGAAAATTTGATCGATCATGTCATTTCTGATCGCATAGATGATGGTAAGCACTATTCCTCCATTTGACTATACATGTATCACCAAATTAGTAGTCTGCCACTAGGCCTAGCTAGATAGGGACATTGTGACAAAGAGAGCATTATAACCAAGATGCAGGTGGATTGATTAGATCTCAGATATATAGTTTTTGAGGTCGATGGCTCAATTATTTTCTTTTCACTCTTCTTCTTGAGTTGATAATATTATGACATTTTGGAAATTGGTGTTATAACTCTAGATATTATTATTCAAATTAAAATCTCATGTGTTTTGGAGAATATATATCTTCACTGGAACGAGGGGCCATATGGCGATTATAATGCCCCATAAGCACTTCACCCATAATTTGTGACCTTAATGAATAGTGTATGACTAGTTTGCATCAACTGCAACCCTCCATAAAATATTTTTTTTTCTTTTTTTTTTTTCTCTTTTTAGAGAGAAAAAAAATCCAAAAAAAAAAAAATTATTCCCAAATTCAAAAATATCATGTAATAATCGATCCCACAATATTTATTAAGCATATGAGAAATTTATTATAATGCTCATAAATTTATATCTATATCTAATCTTATTCTAGACTCTAAAGTTAGACAAAATTAAAACTATAAAACTCAATTCCCAATATATATATATATATATATATATATATATTTTATCTTAGAAAAGCATTTTATACGTTACAAATTAAATTAGAAAATGGATTAAACAACTGGGAAAAAGACGGAGATTAAGCATCATGCATTTTTTCTTATATATATACATATACATATACATATATATATATTTCAATTAAAAGTTGCATTTTTCAATTTCTTCTCGAGTAGAGAATGAAATATTTCAAAGTGATGGATGTTATAATTATAATTATTAGTTGAAGAAAATTGTTAAGAGTATAGAATGCTGGCCAACGGGTTGACACTTTAGCTAGAGGACCCAGATCATGAGATGCCATTGGCACTACATGACAATTAGCTAGGCACAATGGATGAGTGATGACTACTTCGCAACTATAACCGTAATGGGGCATTAATATATATATATATATATAAACAGTTAGCAGATCATAAATGGTAAAAGCATCCATTAGTTAAGATGAGTCAAATCAAAATCAAATCTGCATTGAATATGTTCAAGGGTTGAAATTTTTACACATTGACTGGTTTTAACCTTTTCTTTATTTGTTTTCAGAATATATATTATAAACAATTAAAAAAAAAATGTTAGGGTGAAAGTAATTATGAACATAAAGAGACAAGACTTGGGTTGGAACTTGCTGTAAAAGCTGATCACAACTCACGAGCAAATAATTTGGATTCGCAGTAGCAGAGAAAAACTGGGCATGGCTTAGGCCTCGCTTGGATTCAGAGGTGAGCTCAGCTCACCTCAACTCATCTCAACTCATCTTCATTTTATTATTATATTTTTATAATTTTTTATATAAAACACAAATTCCTATACACCTTTTTCAATTCCCAATACACCTTTTTCAATTTCCAATACACCTTTTTCAATTCCCAATATACCTTTTTCAAATCCCAAAATAATAATAATATTAAAAAATAAACTAAACTCATCTAAACTCATCTCAACTCATCTCATCTCTGAATCCAAGCGGGGCCTTAATATTTTAATAAGTTCCTTTTTGGGAGGGACTGGTAAAAAGAAGGACAGGGTAAAGACAATTTCTGTGTATATATTTTGCGGCTAAAAGTAATCGACATTAATCAATCGGAATCTTTTCTGCAAATTATGGCAAAAGATATAGACCTGCATGGTTCTGTTTCATCTTGGGCGCCTCTCCGGCTATAACTGGAAACTCATATATATATATATATATATATAAACTTTTTTTAATATTTTTAATATTTTAAAAAAATATAACAAATGAAAAAATATTTTTTTAATTATTAAATAAAAAATAAAACGGCAAAACAATAGAAGTTGGGTTTGCTATCTTGCATTTGTCGTAATTCTCCCTGCATTTGGATAA
This sequence comes from Platycarya longipes, assembly GCA_036559045.1. Classification (NCBI taxonomy): domain Eukaryota; kingdom Viridiplantae; phylum Streptophyta; class Magnoliopsida; order Fagales; family Juglandaceae; genus Platycarya; species Platycarya longipes. Next base: position 11,540,540 of record CM071789.1, on the reverse strand, counting down.
CACAACCACGGCGAAACAATAGAATAGTTAGTTACGTAAAGTAAGATAGTTCCATGTGGAATTCCAATCATGGTCCATGAAGAAGTCATTAGTGGAAGCTTACTCTATATAGCTTCCAATCTCTTCACAGTTATTCAGCCCATACAATATACCTGATGCATGAAGTTTATCTTATAATTGCACATTACTAGCTATGCCCAAAGGACGAAGTTTTTGTGAGAAAATTCTGAATCCGTCAACATTCAAGTCTCCATCCATGTCAATGTTGCGGTCTGGCCTTCTAAACTTTGTCTCAACATCTTGGAGATACATCAAACAAAATGTCAAACATTCTCTATGAATGTAGGCTTCTGCTAATGATCCTTCTGGCCGGGCTTTATTTTTAACATACCGTTTGAACTTGCCTAGATACTTCTCGAAGGGGTACATCCATCTATATTGAACTGGACCTCCAAGCATGGCCTCACGGGGTAAATGGATAGCTAAGTGGATCATAACATCAAAAAAAGATGGAGGGAATATCATCTCCAGTTTACATAGAATGGTGACTATATCATTTTGAAGTTGTGAAAGGCGGTCTACATTCAGTGTTTGGGCGCATAACTCTTTGAAGAAACTGCTAAGTTCTGTCAAAGCTAAGCCAATATCACTTCTTAAAAGCCCTCCCACAGCAATAGGGAGCAATCTTTACAAGAAGACATGAAAATAATGACTTTTTAATCTTGAAATTTTATAATCTCATATAGACACACAATGCATGATGTTGGAGGCAAACCCATCTGAAAATTTCACATCTGCAAGTCATTCACAGAATTTATTTCTTTCATCTCCATGTAATGTGTACATGGAATGTAGCATTGTAATACGGTCATTGATCCGCTTTAGATGTAATTCTTTTCTATAGCCCAAGACTTTAGATGTAATGATGGCATGTCTTTTTTTTCTGCACAAATAATGTTGAAAGCGAATACCTTTTCTTTGTAAACATCAATCACTATGTTTTAAATTAGCTAATGAGGAGAGAAAATGGGCACACATGTGGCCTAATAAATTAAATTAGCTCACATCACTTTAAAAAATGTTGGCTGGACAAGATCATGAGGAAGAAAAAATGTCACGAAAGCAATTGCATAAAAAAAAGTGAAGTGGCGGATTTTAAATTTCTTATTGTAAAATATATAAATCGAAAAAATATATAAATCGAAATCACATTAATTTATAAATTAAATAAGAGTTTTTTCAGCGCAAGCTATAGTAAATTAGTAAATTTCAATTAGTAAGTCAGATTTTTGTTAGAGCTAGCAAAACTAAATTAAAAAATAAAAATATCACAACAATCCTATTTTTTTGTAGTGACGTAAGGTACATTCCAAACCAATTATTGAAGCGCGACTTGATTGAGAAATGGATAAGATTTCAGCTCTTTTTTATTGCTGGCAATTCTAATTACAAAGATTACACAAGATTTAGATAGGAACGAGTAAAAAAGAGAAGATGATGCTTAGAAAGAAAAAAAAAAGCTTAGAGAAAAAAAAAAAAGAGAGAGAAGATGATCTCATAAGTTGCAATTTCCAAAAAAGCATCATTTTTATATAAAAATAAAAAAGAGAGGTACGAATCTGCATTGTAAATTCTTTGATAAAATAGATTTTAGGTATCATCATATAAAATTATATTAATGTATAAATTTAATTTTATAAAATTTTGATTACTTTAACATGACTTCTCACTACAAAAGAATTTGGCTTTTATGATCAATTATTTATCAGAAAAAAATTATTTGTGACAAATTTTAATTATAAATAATTATTTTATTGAAATTATTTGAAAATAAATAAATAATTTTGTTATAATGTCTATTTAATAAATACATTAACGAAATATGTAAAGCTTCACCTCAAACAAGGGACCAAAACTCTCTGTTACTTCGCTCATCGAATTTATCTGATCTTTTGTTGCGCAAGATTAGCATGCATTACAATATTTTCTTTGTAACAATTGGTAGAGTACTACGTACGGATGATCACGCCATTGTTGAAAGCTGTAATGCAAACACGACGTACAAGTCACTATTATGTCTCACGGGAGAACCTTCATTAATTGATGGTCTCGATTACATGAATCGTGTTTCAGCATATATGTTAGGAAAAGTTTTACACAATTTTTACAATCTTCACGTATCATTGTTTTTTAATTATTTTAATTGTTTAATATTTTATTTTAAATTTCTTCTTTTTAAATTAAATTAATTTTTTTATTTATTATTTATATATCAAATATTTAATAAAATATAAAATAAAAAAATATAATATATAAAAATTATATAAATAATAAAAAATTGTGAAGATTTTTTGATATATTATATATAGAATAGAAACAATATATATGTTTGTGCGGGACACCTACCTCGCGTGGACTTATATACCGTAATATTCGAAGGGGGGTTGATCTTAATAATTTAGAGAAAAAACATGACTAATTTTGTGGCCATTGGACAATGTTCAGGGCGCTATATTTTCTTTTCTGATAATAATTAGATGACCGCACATGACAAAGATATAGATGAGCCCAACTTCCAGTCAAGATGTATATTTTTTTCCTCTAGCCATTATATGCCATACACACCATATACATTTCTCATGCGCGCGGGACTTTCTTTTTGTTTTTTGTTTTTTTTTTTTAAATGTCTTAGACAACAAGTTTAGATTTTTTGGTTAGTAATAAGCCACATCACTGACCTCAGGGAAAGGGACCTCTTTCATTCAAACATTTGAAAAAAGAAAAAAGAAAAAGGAACCAACTGCAAATTTCTACTGTCTATTTGGAAGAAAATAATTAGGATGTAAATGAATTAGGCCCTACTTGATTATACAGTTCAGATGAGATCAGATAAAATATTTTGAATAATAGTGAGATTTTTTTAGATAAGATAAAATGAAATAGTTTATAAAAAAAAAAATGTATGTTTAGATAAGTGAAATAGAGATGGTCGAATGACTTTTTACTAGTGTTTATTACTGCTCAAACACTGTTTCGCATGAGATGAAATGATATTTTTTTAGATGAAATAAGACGAGATGATATTTTTTTAGTATTGTTCAAACACTGTTTTGCATATCAGATACTATTGGGATGAGTTTAAAAATTTATAAATGAAATAGAGATGGAATAACTTTTTACCAGTGTTTATTATTGTTCATCATGTATGTACAAGCAAGAAAATATTTGAGCAGATTTTCAAAATTTGTAGAAGAAATAGAAATGAAATCAAGATGAAATATTAATGTCATTTGGATGCCCAAAATTACTCTACCGTACAAACCCATATGAAATAGGGTCTTAATATACTCAAGCTCGATATTTAGGGTCACATCTGTTTAGAACTGTTAGAGTTTTAATAATGGATTCATAATTTTTTTTTTTTTAAAGTACAAGTTTATATATATATTAATTTTTTTTATTATATTTAATTAAAAATAAGGAGAAGAAAGTGAGGAGAAGAGAATAAAAAGTGACAATATATTGTGACTTAATTCAATATACGAGCTAATAACTTTGCATAACTAACTAAAATGATATAATCTTGACATTAATTAATTAATTAATCGTTAATTGGAAAGAGAGGAACTCACTTAATATTTAAAGGGATTATGAACTTTTCTCATCTTTCATAAGCTAACGGACGGCCACTAATTGGTCAGTAGTCGAAATCATATATACGGAACAATCTCATCATTCTTTTGACTATTTTGTACGTAGATGGTAACAAGTGATGATATATCTATATATATCTATATATTTATATATAGGCAAGAGCTTTAATTTGTGTTGTCCAAAATGGAGAAATTAAGGGCTTGATTATTTGGGAATGTAATTGTTTTTAGATATTTTTAAACTTTATTATTATTTATAAACTATTGATTATAATTAGTACTATTAACATATTATTTATTATGAATATTGTAGCTACTATTCATGACAAGCCTCTGAAATATTTTAATATCCAGATATGGAATCTAATTAACTAATTAAGCTACAGAATAAAGGCAAAAAGTGGTTCTAATATTGTCGTTAACTTCTTTATATATAATTATATATGTGCTAGCTACTCAAACTGGCTATATATTATATGCTAATTATGTGAGATTGAGGATGTGTGCATTTTTTGTATGTATTAATTGGAATATGTCAATCAAAATATTCAAAGAATAACAAAACCTAGATCTGATCGCTCGAGCAGAAATAAATTCATCCTTGACTTTGCTACTCGTGTGATCTGGTAGCTGTAGATAGCTACGCCCAATCTCCTGCATGCCAAAACAAATAAAATAGTGCTCCTCCGGCCAGCCGAAAAAACTTTGGAGCCCAGGCCTAACTTTTCTATTTTTCCACGTTGATTATTATTTTACATGGTACGTAACCATTTAAAAATCAAAGCCGGACCCAGTTACAAATTAATGCCACGTGATAAACGTTTCAAGACAAGCCCTTTTCTATTTTTGTTTGAACTCATGCGCTTTTTTTTTGCAGGACAATCTTCAGAACCGGTCAGGATTAATGCTGCTTGTCCGCTGTGGAGATCAGGCCCCAAACCTCTAGCTCTTTGGCACAGTCTACTAGGTAAGATTGTGGAAGTTTTGGTTTACATCCATGATGGAGACTTCTGATATTAATAGTTTGATAAATGTTAATATGTTTATTTTAGGATAATTTTTTTTTATATATTTTATGTATTTTTTTTTAATTTTTAGTTTTATTAAATAATTAAGAAAGTGATTATTAATATATTTATATATTTTTTTCATATTTTTTAAAAACATTTTAAAATGATAAAAATAGAAAAATAGAATAAAAAATTAACAATAACAATACGTTGCAGCGGTATATTGTAGTAGTACTATTAGCATCACCCTAACAGTTTTGCCGCTTAGAATGTATCATTATTATAAAAAAATATTTATTTATGATCCATAATTTTTTATTAAAATAAGTACTCTATTTTTATCCCAAATAAATATGATAATCACAATAATATATTATAAATACTCATTTTTCTTAGGATACACTTTGTAGTACTGAGACAGCAAAACACATGTTTTAAGCATCATAAATATGAAAGCTCCACTAGCAAAGAAGGGCTTGACTTTAATTGCTTTATGGAAAATGTACAAGTGGTCCATTATTATAGTTTTCTTTTTTAGATAAGCCGAAGGTATGGCCATGAAAGTTTTACCATATTCTTAAATTTGTTCATGTTTATATTCTAAATACAATTCTATGAACAGAGTCGAGATTATTTTAACTTCTTATCAGGATTTGAGAATCTTAGATACAAAATAGATAGATATAAGAATTTAATTTTATAATTTTATTAAACATTTAATACTATTTGAAAATTTACAGAGACAATAATAAATATTTACTATTTCTCTCCAAGTTAGAGTTCTCAAATTTCAAGAAAGAATTTAAAAAGATAGTTTTCCCTAATAGTATCATACTTGATTATCATTATTTTTTAAATTATTGTTCGTACGAAAGTTTATTTCTCGAACTAGCATCCAACTTGTCTCCATATTTGAGGTAGAAAGTGGTGGAATATATATCATATATTGGATAAATTAAAAGGTTTTAATGACCACTTAAAACCACTATGTTGTTGTATTTGCCTAATACATGCTTTGTGACTTTAAACAATCATTTAGAAATGATCTTATATATATATATATAATCTCCTTTTTAAACTTTCATTGTTATGCAGCCGTTCCTTTGTGGATATAATCGGACATGCATTAATATTGACATTATGACACATGCATAAATAACTTAATGTGATCTAATTGGATTTACCCCTAACAATATATAGCTAGTTATTATTTAAATGTGGCAGTTAATAATATTGTTTCGCAAATTATTTTAAATGTAAGCTAATTGGATTTTCGCCTTCCAATAGCGCCTAGTTATCGCAAATAACTAATATATCTTGTTGGTTCAGATCACATATTAATACGGAAGTAGTACTTAGGGGTGTTCATTCGGGTTTCGGATTTAAGAATCCAGAACTCGGATTCAAAATTTCCTTAAACATTTAAAAAAAAAAATTCAAAAATATTAATAAATAAATAAAATTCCAAACCGGGCCGGGTACAACCCGGCCCAGATGAACAGGCCTAGTAGTACCTCTTGGAGGTAAGGATCAATTCTTGATCCATCTTCCATCAATATTACCCATGCATGAAACTTTAAATATTGCATGCATGCATGCATAACAAATGACCTACGTAGTACGCTAGGTTAATCTAAATTAAAGTCTAATTCGGTACTACTGCATGCATGATGATCATCTGTATATAGGATGGTTGTATATATATATATATATATATATATATATATATATATTAATAATATTATACATGCCTTTAATATTAGGAAAATGCAATTTAAACTGATAGAAGTGACCGATTCAATTTTTTATTTTTTATTTTTTACTTAATTATTAAGAAAGTGATTATTAGTGAATTGATATTTTTTATTTTTAAAAAATATTTAACGATATATAAAGAATAATTGACATAAAAAAGAAAAATAAATAAAAACAAAAAGTATATTTGCACTTATCATTTAAGTAATATTATCGGTTGTTCATTGGTCTCCATAGCATTGTACTCCTTAATATTATATATAATTTATTGTTTATAATTGTAAGAATTTCTTCCGCATAACAAGAAAATTGATTATTTATAAAAATTATACTCTTACCACTAGTTCTTCATTACTGTTTGGTGTTACCACATTGGATTTTTTTTTATAAATATTTAAAAAAACATTTAAAAGTGTTGAAAAGATATGTAAGAAAAAGCAAAAATAAAAAAATAAAATTAATGGTAGTCCCTAGCGAGAGCTGGGAGCAGTAGGTTTAGAAAGGTCCATGAATTATTATAACTTATTTGTGATGAGAATGAGTTCATGTTGAATATAGAAAATAGTCATTTTTATTGCAACTAACACACCATATATAAATGTTTGTCTTGTAAAGAGAAAATATATATGCAGTCGTAAATTGGGACACCACTGCGTAACCATTTTGAAAAAAAGTGAATAAAACATGGTGACTTCACTATTTTTCAAAATGATTACGTGATGGTTATGCACTTACGGTTGTATGTATAATTACTTTTTATAAATTTGTAATGTCGTTTTAATATCATATCCCTTATATTGACAAATAATTCTTATCAAAGTTGATGAATATCATATTTATTAAATACTTTAATAAAATAATAACAACATATTATTTTTACAAGTACTAAGTTTTTTTAGTCAAAAAAAGGATGCTATAAACTTGCAAGCAAGACAAATATACATTAAATGTCTGTTTGGCAACATAATTATTTTTAAGTTTTCTTAGATATTCTCATATATATATATATTAATTTCAAGTATTACCTAGTTATTACAATTTTTCAAACTTTTAAATAAAACACAAAAAGCAATATACTACATTTTCAAATTTTAAAACAAATATAATATTTAAAACTTTTTTCAACTTTATGATAGTTTTTCTCAATTTTTTTTCTCATTTTCCAAAATCTTATAAAACATCTTAACTTAAACCATTTCATTACTATCCACAGATATATTGAGATATTCTTAATATCCAAGCGGGTCTAGGGGTTTAAAAAACAAAACCTCTTTACAATTATTGCTAGCACGTACTCCTATCGAAAAAGTGAGTAAATATGAAATGATCGACATGAAATAATTAATTTTTTGATATGATACTCTACTCTTTTTCGAAAGGAGTGTGCAACGGTTGCACAACTGATCATAATTATATCTAGTATTACTCAAAAAATTATAGAATATATAGTTTACACAAAAAAAAGCTACTATATATATGTGTGTGTGTGTGTGTATAAAATTCTAATATATTATAGTACTATACTATAACTACTATAGTATAGTAGCATATAATATACTATTTTTTTATACATTTCGTGGTGTGATGTGGTGTGGGGTGGGTGGTTTCAAACTCTAGACCTCCATTTTAGAGGGTAGGAGTTATGTCAATCAGGCCAAAGGCCTTTGGTAGCATATAATATACTATTATACTATAATCTATTATATAGTTATAATATATCCTATTATAGTATATCATATATATTTACTACTATATTATAATATTATACCTATTATACTATTTAACTAGTATAGTACTATAATATATAATATACCAAATTGAAAAAAATGGCATATAAGCAAAGCAAAATATACAATAAACTAACATAAGGATTTAAAATAATTGGGAATAAGATTGAAATGCACTTGTAACAAAGTGGCTTGTCTATCTATATGCCAGCTACTTGTTATAGAATGTCAATAAACGAAAAGGTTAGGGTTTTGGGAATGACTAATGAAAATCCCTAAAAGAAATAACACTTTTTGTGGCAGAAATTTTCGTTGGGAAAAGTGATAAAAATCGCTGCCAGTCACTTTTCTTGGTGATCTTTACCTCGCTGCCAATATGCTCTGGTTTGCCTAATGCTTTCTAGAGTAAAAAATAACATATATATAGTTGAATTAGATTATGATAAAGAATTCAATGAGAAAAATATTCCCACTAAGGCAATACCTACTCAAATGAATAATGAATTATTGAAGTCTCGTAAGAAAATAAATTACCAATCTATTAAAAAAAGGATTAATAAGGAAAAGTAAATCGGCATGACATGTGCTTCCTTTTATGTTGGAAACCAATCGGACTTAGAGTGAGAAGTTTTAACATTAGTCAATAATTATAAACCATTAATAAATAAAGTATTATAATAAATTTATTATCTCACTACAAGAAATTGGGGTTTTTACCACCAATTTTTTGTTCCACGACATACGATCATGGCAAAAAGTGATTTATTGGGACCAAAAATGCTTGTGGCAATAAAATAGTACTTGTTGCCACGATTTTTTTGTTGTAGATAAAAAGTGGTAAGAAAAAATAATTTACCACGAGAAAAGAAGTTATTGCCACAAGGTTAATTTTTACTACAACATTTATCACTTTTTATCACGAATTTTTTTCCCACGATATGAGCTCATGAAGAATACTTCTTATTGTGACAAATTTCATCTGTGGAAAAAGCGTTTTTTAATTTGCCACGACTTCACATCCGGATAAACAACCATTTGCAACGAGTTGAAGTTGTGACAAATACAACTAACATTTAAATTTACTTTTTGCATTGACGTCTTCTCATGACAAATAAGTATTCTACATTAAAATACATTTTATTTTAATTTTTAATAATAATATAATTATAAAATATTATTTTAATTTTATCACTTATTTAATAATAAAAGATAACTACTTTTATAAATTAAAATTAATTTTTTATGATATGATATTAATATTTTAAATTATTTATTTTAATTAGTTTAATTTAATATTTAATGATTACCGTTGGATTAGACTTGAAAATGATCTAAGGGTTCACATTAAAAACCTAAACACCCAAATTAACCAGCCGGCCTTCTCCCTTCTCTATTTCAATCCCCGTATTCCCCCCCCTCCCTCCTTCTCTCTTTCGATCCCCGTATCCCCCCCCTCCATCTCGCTCTCTCTTTTGGTTCTAGGGTTCTCACAGCCGGCCAAATTGCTGGATAATCTTCTTCTTCTTCTTCTACACACGCCGGCCTTTCGCCACGCACGGCAGCATACCCTTCCTCTCCTTTCCCTTCCCATGATTTTCCTCCTCCCTTAGCCGAGTATCATCCATCACACATGAGCTCAACGATGCCGTCTCAGGTGAGAATACTTCTCTCTCCCTCTCCGTCGCCTCTCTCCTACACTATCCCTAAATATCTTTCTCTCGCTCGCTCTCTGTCTTTGTCTGTCTCTGTGTGTAGGGTTTCAGCGATTTGGGTTCTGTTAAGCAAAGTGTTGCCTCTACGCACAGCCGCCTGAGACTCCTCTCCCGAGCCTCCAGGTAAGCCCCACAATTTTCCTCGGATTTTTTAGTATTTGGGATGATCCATTTTTGGTTTCCTTGCGCCGGGTTGAGTATGGTACTCTTTCTCTCTCTCGCTCCGTTTCCTCTCTCTGTTTGTGTCTCTCCCTCTCTCTACTTTTGATATTGTGGTTGAATGTAGGGTTCATCAGTGATAAACATGGGTAAACTTATGCATTTTGGTTTTCATTTTTGGGGATTTTGGTTATACACGAAATGGAAAACTAGGGCTACTCTGAAAACTTTGTTTTACTTCCAGCCAAGATTCCTTCTCCATTGCTTCGGATCACACACTTTCATTTTGCTTATTTAATGTTAGGAACTTTAGAATAGTTTTTGAAGCGATGGAAGGTGTTTCTGAGTTACATAAGCTCTTGCATCATTTTTTGTTTCCCTTAGTTTCGGTGTTGCAAGCTCTTGTAAGATAGAAAAAAAATTGCAAGTTAACCATTAGTGCATTGGTAAAAACTTGGTCTATATGTCACTGTTAGCTGAACTTAGTATGTTTACTTTATCAGGTAGTTTTGGAAAATGTTGCAAGCTTAGAAAAATGATGTGAAGAGGAATTATGATATTGTTGATTTCTCTTGAATTAATTATTTTTTAAAAAAATAATTAAAGTCAGCTCCAGTTTAATTTTTTTTCATGATGTTGCTTTAAAATTATGTTTTTGTGAGTATACATCCAGTGCAGTTGATTAAACTGTGTAGTGCAGTAAGATGGGGATGCATTGGATTAGTTGAAGCCCCAAAACGGAGTAGCCAAAACAAACTGCTTCAACCAGTCCATTGCATCCCCAAAGTATAGTTCTTTCTTTCTTGTTCATCAAGTATTATATTGTGCTAATTTCATCTTATGGGTTGTTACTTTCTATTGACATTGGTTGTTTTAACTTCTACATTTGTGAGGATCAAATTTTTCATTAAAAGCTTTGAATTATTAAGTTATTTTTGGTTAGTTTTATTTTCTTAACAATTAATTGTTATCGTCTAAACTGTAACTTATTTTTCTGCAGTCTGTTAGTAGAGAATGTGAAGAGTTGCATGCAGTCTGTAAATTCCCATGACATTGCTTTTTATGCAGTCTGTTATCAACTTTTCAGTGCTTGTATTGTTTGCTGGCTTTGAAGCTTGTTAAACATTTGTAGATAATGTTTAGTTTCAAATGTGTCTTTAAATTCAGATTGATCTTAGTTGTCGAAAACTCTTATGCATCCTCATCTGTTAGGATTTTCTTCTCTAACAGTGTTATATTTTCTGTTAGGATTTTCTAATTTCATGTTGATGATTGTGAATTATAAGATATTATTAATGCTATATATATATATTCTGATAGCAAGCCCAACCTTTTATTTTTACTTACAAAAAATATAAAAAAGAAACCAATCTAGAAGATAGCATAAGTGAAGTATCTATGTTAACTAGGGGAGCCTTTTTATATTGATTATTACTTAATTTTTTTGGTATACAAACAGGGGTTAATAATGGGTGGGTAATTTTCCTTAATTTTCCTTTGCAGGGAGAACTATGGGTGGGTAATCTTTGGGTTATCTTTTGTGTCATGTTTAACTCAAGTCGTAATTTTTAATTACTTGCGGGTTGCTTTGATTGCCTCTCCCATGTTGTTTATCTATGATTTTCTTGCTGGTATGCGTTACATGTACTGTGAAGTGAATGGTTTGTGTATGAAAAAGTTTTTTGGAAAATGTATCTTGCTGCTATGCTTTACATTTTGTTGCTGCTATATATATACTTGATCCTTTTAACATAACTAATAATAATAACAAATATTAGTGATTTATTTGCTTGCTTTGTATTTTGCAAAAGACTTGGGTGAGAGATTTGTCTACTTGTAAATTTTAAATAGCATTACTACATTTTCATGTTCATTCTTTCTGGTTCTAAATAGCATAACAATATTAGTTTCATTGCTTTTATAGTCATAGTTTCCCATGATTGTTTTAAAAGAAGGATGGAAGAACTATTGGGAAAAGCACATGAATGCCCACAAACAAATTATAGGGTTCTATGGTGTAGTGGTTAGCACTCTGGACTTTGAATCCAGCGACCTGGGTTCGACTCCCAGTAGAACCTTCATCACTTTTACTGTCTTTATTTTACCAAAGGAGGTGATTGTACTTCTGAAAAAAAAAAACATATAAATAAGAAAGCTGGTGAAATGAAGATGAGATCTTTAACCAGGCTTGATTAGGTAGAATAGAATTCTGCTATGTTTTGGTTTAGGCAATTTAGGTTCTGTTATAGTTTATGTTGTAGATTTAGCTCTATCATTTCCTCTAATTGATTATGTTTAAATCTTCTATATTCATTTCATTATTCAGATTCTGTTTTGATGATTTCTACAATTATTTTATAGAAGTTGTTTTATGATTTCTACAATTATTTTTATATATTTTTTGTCTAAAATATTTTAGTATTTGCTGTGAACAAAACTTGTGGCAAATACTTTTGCCCACAAAAGGTTATTTTTTGCTATGAAACTTCTCTGTGGGCGTATAGAAGGGCATACGATTAGACTTGGTGGTAAAAGAATATTAGTTACAAGTTGAAAAGAGATAGTCTGGTGGCAAACTTTTTTTTACTACGACTGTTTCATAGTGCAAACTTATTAGCCACGACAAGATTTTGTAGCAAAAGAATAATAGCCATAGGGTTATTGCATTTTTAAATTTTATTCCTGCGAGTAAAATTGGCTATTACCACAACAAATGCCATGGGAAAAAATATCTATTTGCCACGGAATTGTATGGTCCGTGGCAAATGCTCTTTTACCGCGAATTATATGCCACGGACGTCCCACGAGATGAATTGGTGGGAAAAAGTTTTTATCCACGAAAATGCTATTTTTCGCCACAACTACCGTTCGTGGCTAAAACCCGAAAATCTTGTAGTGTCTGATTTCTAATAAAAAATCTATTATCTTTCTCCCCTTAACAATGCTACAATATTCTCAAAATCTGATATGAAAAATAGTTTTTGAAAAATTGAAGTTGTTGACAATGACCATTATAAAACTCTTTTTCAATCTCATTTGGACATTATGAATGTAATGTTATGCCATTTGAATAAAAAATGCTACTATTGAATTTCAAAACATTATAAATGATATATATAGCTTCTACTCACTTCTTAGCAAGTAATTTATGTAGATGATATATAAATCTTCTCTTCATCTATTGAATAACAATGGAAATATTTGAATACTTTTATTAGTTATTAATTAACAAAATGAATTAGTTGTTTCATCATCTAAAATAAAATTATTTCAAAATTAAATTAAATTTTTTGTATGATATTTATAAAGGGACTATTACACCTGTTAGTAGAGATACATAATTTCCTACTAAGTTTGTTAATGAATTTAAAGAAAAATCCACCTCCATGGATAGGAAAGTATACAAGTATTATAAAACAAATTAAGTCTTATGTTAAGTAGGGCTGTAAAAAGATCGAATCGGACTGGCGGACCAGACCGGACAGATTATCCCGGACCGGGACCGGACCGGACCAGTTGGAGTCTGGTCCGGTTCGGTCCAAAAAATATATGGACCGGAAAATTCCGGTCCGGTCCCGGTCCAGGGAGTTCATCCCCCTGGACCGGACCGGACCGGACCGAATCCCTAGAGTTTTTTTATTATTTTAATTTTTAAATATATGTATATATAAATAATAATATATAAATATTAATATTAATATTAATATATATTAACATATTAATATATAATATATACTCTTATAATAGTAACATATTATGATTTATAATAGACTAGTAGTTGATTAGTTATAATATAAAAATATAAATTATAGTATATTTAGATAAAGTATTAGTAATAATTTATAAGTAATAAGTATATTATTATTATTTAATATATTATTACTAATTTATCACTATTTACTAACATATAAATATATAATATACTAATGTAAATTGTAATAGTGTTATTACTAATTAGTTATAGTTTATTAACATATACTAATGTAATAGTATTATTAGACTATTAGTTATAGTTTACTAACATACTTAATATTTAATATAGACTAACATATTAATATATAATATATACTCTTATAATATTAACATATAAATAATAAGTGTATTATTATTATTTAATATATTATTACTAATTTATCACTATTTACTAACATATAAATATATAATATACTAATGTAAATTGTAATAGTGTTATTACTTATTAGTTATAGTTTATTAACATATACTAATGTAATAGTATTATTAGACTATTAGATTATTAGACTATTAGTTATAGTTTACTAACATACTTAATATTTAATATTAACTAACATATTAATATATAATATATACTCTTATAATATTAACATATAAATAATAAGTGCATTATTATTATTTAATATATTATTACTAATTTATCACTATTTACTAACATATAAATATATAATATACTAATGTAAATTGTAATAGTGTTATTACTTATTAGTTATAATTTATTAACATATACTAATGTAATAGTGTTATTAGACTATTAGACTATTAGACTATTAGTTATAATTTACTAACATACTTAATATATAATATATATTAACATATTAATATATAATATATACTTTTATAATATTAAAATATTATAATTTATAGTAGTTAAATTTGGGCCAAAAAAATATTTGATCATTGTAGAATTTTAGATTAAATTTAGCCCATTAAATCATATGGGGCACTCCTGGACCGGACCGGACCGCCCCTGGACCGAATTGGACCGGACCGATATGGACCGAACTCCTGTTCGGTCCGGTCCAGGGTGAGAGAATTCTTGGACCGAATGGAATCGGTCCACAAATTTCCCGGACCGGACTGGACCATTTACACCCTTAATGTTAAATAATTTCGATGCTTAGAATTTTCTTCCCCTCATACTTTTAAAATTGTTGAGAAAGATGTTTTTGACCTCGGTTATGGAGGAATCCTAAAGCAGAAATTGTCATCTAACTTTAAGCAAAATATTCGTATTCATTCAGAATGTTGGAATCATTCTCAAAAGAATTGAATATTATTAAGAAATATGTTTTAGTTATTATATTATGTATTTCAAAGTTTCAAGATAATTTGTTAAATTAAAAGTTTTTATTTAGAATTAGTTGTAAGTCAATTAAATAAGTTTTGATTAAAGATGTAAAAACTTGATTTCTAACAAATCTTTGCTAGATGACAAGTTATATTTCGTATTTTTTATTTTTAAAATTGAACATATTAAAGGAGAACCCAATTCTCTTCATTATTTTCTTTGTTGAGAATTCTTATTGGAAGAATCATGTCATCTTGAAAATCTAGATAAAACTTCAAGTGATCATATGATAGAACACAATCTCCTCCCTATCATTCACCATGTTCTAACTCTAAAATTATACACAGTATTGGAAACCTTAGCACAAGGCCATATTAAAACCAATTCTCACCATTATGATCTTCTTCAAAATTACCAACTAAGTCAAAAGTTATTTCTTCTTCTTCTTCCTCCTCTCATCCTTCTCAAATCATTAGTTTTACACTCCATTCACAACTATCTGTATTTTTAATTAATATTAAACCACACTAACACCCAATCTTTTCAATTGAACTTGAAATTCAAAATTTTATTGAGTCATATCAATTACTCAATTTTATCTCCTTCCAGATTGGCATTATATCCCAAAAAATATTAAAAGGATCTAGTACTTTTTTATGAGTTCATATATATTAGTAGATACCAATTCAATTATCATTTTTGAGATTCGCTGTAATTTACAAGCTCAGTCTCTCCTCTTGCTCCTCTTATTATTGCCTTCTATAAGGTCATAATTACCCTAGAACAATGGGGTAAGCATCCTTATTTATTAAAATTATTTTCTAAACCTTATAATCCTCATGTTTTGATTATTATGATTGTTAATAGGCATGGATAATAATATTTTTCAAACAAAACATATATTTGCATCATTCCTAGATCCAGCATTTCAATAAATTATAGAAAATAAAGACACTCCCACAATAATTTATGCTATTGTGGGAATATCATGGACGTGAACTTTCTCTTCTTATTTTTCCACTCTAGTATAATTTTATAATTTTCTCATCTCAAAATGATTATCCTCTCATATTGAAGCATTTTTTTTTTCTTATTCTATTTTTTTCTTCAAACAAAATTATATTAGAATACGATGATCTATACTAGTATAATAATACATATACTAGTATACTAGTGATAATATTATAATAGATAGTAATATATTATATACTATAATATTAAATTTTTATAATTGTAATAGTATATATATAGTAGTATAATTATATATCAGTATATCACATCCCTATATATAGTATATAATATATATGTGGTATATTAGTAATTATATTACAGCCTATGGGGGTTTGGGGTATTGCACTCTTTGAAAGAGAAATCTTCCTTGCATAGTTCTATCTGTCAAACGCTTCTAACTGCAGATCAACAAAGCTATTGTCGCCTCCATTGACAACCTCCACTTCTATACTGCAAGTACAACACTGCGTATTTGTACAAAATAGATAAATACTTTACCTTTATATTTTCCAAAAATGGTATACTATTGGTGGCCGAAAAATAGAAGGCCAAGATGCCTTTGTGCTCATATTGGCCTTGTGTGCTTGTTATTTTGTAGAATAACCGAACAAATTACCAGTGTTAATGGCAACTGAGTTGACTCAACCATGGTTGAGTTCAATTAAAAAACCATTCGAACACTTACACTATTCATTCAAATGATATTTATTTAATCATTAAATGCTTAAGTAATCGTTCGAACTAGTGATTAAATAGGGCGTTTAAGTGTGTCTATTATGTTCGAATATATGTTCAACTGCTTGTGTTTTATTCGAATAGTAACGGTTTTGTTCTAACGGTAAGTGATTATTTTTCTTTCCGATTGAGCGGATTATGATTCGATTGGAGGGTAAATCAATTTCTTGCTTAAATTATTAACTTATCTCTACCAATTTTTAGTTCAACCATAACTACTTTCTGTTCGAATGTTTATTTCTTTTATGATTCGAATGTTTTAGTACCCATTCAAATGAAAATTGACAGTAGGGATGACATTTTCCATCTTTAAATAAATTGTTTAAAGGCAAATTGACTGTTTGAATGGCAAATGCATGCTATTATCAGTATTTATGGTTGAAGTTTGGATGTTTTCCCTAAAACTCATTTTTGAGATGATTTTGATTTTCTTTAAAATAATAGTCCAAATTAAAGACCTTTTTTGTTGTAGTGGAATTTCATAATTGGCTAATTACGCAAAATATTGAATCAGCATCAAAGATAAACTATTGAAACACATTGCATGGAGTACTATATATATATATATATATATCAACTTCAACTTTGTTTAAAACATCATGCACTTCCATACACACATTTTATATATAGTACCATCATCATTAAACATGGTACACATAAAAATAGTACTTAATAATTAATGGACCATGGTTTGACTACCAACTATTGTAAATAAAAAGCAAGAATTGCGTGTACAAATGAAAGCAACTTCATTTAGGTACAAATATCTAGATCTAATTACTTCATGGGACCAGTTTTATTAACTGCATGGATGAAAATCAGTAATTAACGGTCTTAATTGGCTCGAACCCTTGAGATTGAAGTCATTTGAGGCCCTCGAGCTTGTACTATGTCTTGATTAGTACTAGTCTCTTTCAATCCCTATTCTAACATAGACTTGCTGCAAAATGACATTTTTAAAATGCAAGCTTCTGTTTACCCTTATCATGACCA
Organism: Platycarya longipes; assembly: GCA_036559045.1. Taxonomy (NCBI): domain Eukaryota; kingdom Viridiplantae; phylum Streptophyta; class Magnoliopsida; order Fagales; family Juglandaceae; genus Platycarya; species Platycarya longipes. The sequence continues at coordinate 11,522,741 of CM071789.1, read as the reverse complement.
ATAGGCAATAAGGACGTACCTAATCAAGTAACATGCATCATTTCAGTCTTCTGAAATTAATAGAAAGGTATATCATGCAGATATTTTATACACGGGTCATATGTACATTTACTTGATTATTTTATACATAATATAAATACTTATTTATACTTTACCCTTACTGATTTTTTACACATGAGTTGATTTCAGATCAATAGAAATCATTTTACTTTTTCTCCCAACATTCTAGAGTTGGATTTTTCTGAAGATTTAATATTAAATGAGCCTGTTCTTTATTTTTTTTAATGACTAAGTGCTATGTACAAGGGGTATACGTCTCTTGCACGTAGCACGTACACTAGTGTGGTAGTGATCTTTCATCATGTTTCTATTGTTTTTGTTCATCTCTTATCTTCTATTTTCCTATCTTTATCATTTATTCTGTTGTGTTTATTTCTTGTCAGTGTTGGCGCCACACCTTAGTTGTAAAGTGAGTTCCGACCACCAATCAATAAGCCCTGTTTGGAGTATAGGGTATGAGCGGTACTATTAGGTTAATTAGGATATGTATTATATATGAAATGAAACAAGGAATATTAGAGAAAAAAACATGATGAGTACGAATTGACCTTAAGGTACGTGGTTTTAGTGTGATTTTTTTTTTGAAAGGAGACTTTCTTACTCATTAAGGCAAGAATAAATACAAGAGAGCTACAACACTGGTAGGATGTTTATATATATATATATATATATATATATATATATATCAATGCAAGCTTATGTGAATTAATTAATATTAGATGGTGATTAAACGAGGTTGCATGGTCTTTATCCAATTATCATCACCAATAAGGGTCGACGTAATCAATTAATTACATGCTTTATTTCAGTCTTCTGACCTTAATTAATTACTGCCTGTGGGGTCGATCGGTGAATGAACCGAAATAATATATATCAAGATAGAATGATTCCCTTTTTTTAAAATGACATGTCGAGTACGGTTTCTAAGAATACACGTAGATGCATTGTTTTTCTCTATTGAATATAGTACTCTCTGTTTTCTGCCTCTTTTACAACGATTGAATGTCCTTTTCGCTTAATTCAGAGTTCGTCATCATCTTCACGCGACCTGAATTAATGTACGGCCATAAAGTTAAAGTTGATTTCATTGTGTCTAATAACTTTTTCAAAGAAAGCAATCTATATATATAATTTGGTATCATGAAGGCTTTGCTTCTGTTGATCCAATCATGCATGCATAGGCTGTGCTTCTGTTCAGTTCGTGGTGTTGATGTGTCTATTCGTACATGCTTCTAAAGAACTTGAGCTGTAATTGTTGTTCAATGATCAAAATTCGAGTAAGTGTCAAACAAACTCTCCAGTTGAGCGAGAGGGTTAGAGAAGTCTATATATATATATATATATATATATAATAGGCTTACTCAACCTAATATCTAGCAGTCGACCTGTCCTACTTTATATTGATTTTAAACCAGCTTTCTTTGTTATTAGAATATAGGTTATAATCTACATATAATATGGTATCTAACTATACTCAATGACAAGATGTGTTGAAAACAGGGAAATGAATAAAATAAAGAGACAAAAGTTGGGTTGGAAAATTTCTGTAAAAGCCCTAAACTCACAAGCAACTAATTTCCATTCGTACTCAACGGAGAAAAATGGAGCACGCATGGGCGCTAGCTTGCCATTTTGTATTTTTTTAAGTCAAATTTCCACTTTTTTGATATTGATATGATGATTATCAACTAATATTATAGAGCTCATTGTCAAATATAATAAATATAGAAATTATCTGTCAGGGGATTGTGAGCTTCATTTAGAATGTTTTTGCAAATTATATGGCCAATATTGTAGGAGACATATGCATGATTTGTTCTCTTTCCCTCAAATTAATACACTGATTCACACAAAAAAATCTGAGGAATATTGTCAATTATCAGTTAAGGATATTAACCCATAAATTATTAACAGCTAATATTAATTAAAAATAGAGATTTGAGGTTTGGGCTAATTTATTTTATTTTATAGGATACATTGATATATATATCTTAATTGTCTATTAATGCATATCGTTTTGAGTGTAAAAATAGATCACCCAGCCAATAAGCTAGAAAGTTTTGAGATTTCCTGTCAATCTCTCGAGTGATTCCATCGATCTATTGTTCCGGCCCACGTACATATTACAATATTTCTTTGTAACATCGGGTAGCCGGCCCAGGTAATCATTAATCTTTTCGGATATATATATATATATGTATATATATATATTGGATTTTCGTGGATCTCTCTCAATTTCCAAAACTAGTTCAAAAAATGAGATATTTTTTCTCACACTTATAAATGGACCACTAGGACCCCTTACACAGCTAATATGAGACAATCCCAACAATACAATATACATACCCGTGAGTTTTGAAAAGCATAACCAAGCCTACATGCATACCCGTGAGTTTTGGCAACTGCATGAGGAAAAATCTTGATTGTTTTTGGGAAGTTTAGAAACAAAAATCATATATAGCTAGGTTTCGAGAAGTTGCAGATTGGATGGAATTTAGATAGCTAATTAGTAGATTTCAAAACTTGTTTGAGTTATAATTTTTTTAATGTTGTATTTCTAGGTAACTAGCTAGTACTAATTATACATATAAACTTAATAAGATTACTAATCTACTTATTAAGGAAAATTTGTTCCACACGTGAGGAAGAGTATTGTTCATTAATTATGATTAAATTTATATCTTTTTATCAATTTAAACTTTTAAAACAATTTCACGCTTTTGTTCAAAAAACTAATTAACCAATTATAATACAAGTAACATATACTAGGATTTGGTAATCAAAAATTGGATACATGATTGGTTTGATTACGCAGGCCTATAATAAAACTATCGATATCCCATGTAGGCCAGCCTAACTTTGCTGCTAGCTAGCTGATCCATGTTGAAAGAAGATGCATATTATAGAAAAATCAAAGAGTACTTAGGGACAAGAAACATAACTCACGTGATAATCGTTTGATTTTTCATCCATCGATCTGCTAGCTTTTAATTACAAGACAAAATTCTAAATCACAATCGAGTACGTACTATATATAATTGCTAGCTATAGCTAGATGCTAAGCTGCTTAATTGTCTCGATCGTGCGGATAATGAGGATCGAGTGGCCCCAATTTAACCTGATCTGATCATATTTGGGACGTCCAATATATATATAGATAGGCCGGCCGCCAGAAATGGAGTTTTTGATTATTACAATATCCTACTCTGTACTAAAAGATGTCACTTTTGGAGTTTATTGGAAGCTTCACATAAAGTGGATATATATGGTAGTGGTGCATCGACCATTTCTTGCTGGCCGGCACCAGAAAATATCCATGGCGCGCTTGCTTCTTCAGTTTTCTTGCTTTGATCAGCACGCACTCACCATTATATATATAATGTATATATTGAGTACAAATGAGAACACGCATTAAGTGCCCCCAAGTCTAGATTCAATAAGCACCCAAAAGATCAAAATTAAGCTGTGTTCTTTTGGAGAAATACTACTTATATATATCGCCTGATCACTTTGCGCGCACTCTCATTTTAACCGCTCACGTATTTAATTTTTTTTTAATTACTTAATAGTTAAAAAAAAATTATTAGTGTATTGTTTTTTTTTTTAAAAGAAAAATTAAAATTACTTAAAACATGTTTAAAAAAAGATTTAAAATAAAAGGTCAAAACAAAGAAATACAATTATTTGTACTAAGAGGGTAAATTGAGGAAAGTATAGTAGCACTAGTTATTTGATCTAATTAAAAAGTACTTGGAGGAAATTAATTTTATTCAATTAATCCTCCAATATCGATCATTACCTTGCCATGAAAAGTTGACGTACCATGCTAGCTTCAGACGTACCGTATATATAATATGGACAATGGATTAATTATATATTTATATACATATACATAGTGTACGTAGGTACTAGCTTTGTAAATACACGGTGGATACTCATCTTTCGTGCATCTCATGATCCAATTCATATATCATCCCTAGCTCTTCCGACCCCAGCGGTCTCGAGTTGAGTGGCCGGGCTAGCTTGATCAGTTTAACTACTATTAATTTTATGGACTCACAAATGAAAATTTCTATTTTTTTATAATTATCATACTCTCGTCATTTTCTTATATGGTATATTTAAATGATCATTAAGGTACTAGTAGAATATAATAAATAATTTTTAATCATTTAATACCATATTATAATAATGAAATGGTGAATATTATTACGTACTGATCATCACAAATAGGTCATCATTATTACGTACTGAGAATCAAGTATATATATTCAGAAATTCTCACCAAATTATTCCCTACCATCACCATGTCCATGTTTATATTCTAAATATATATATTTAGCTTGGGCTCTAGAAGTATCATACTTAATTTGTTCTTTTTTTTCTTAAATTAATTTTCTTAAGAAAGTTTTCTTAAGAATTATCATGCGTGGCTAGCGGCTGCCGTTGCGACGTCATTCGATAAAAGATGTTCGCGAACATCTAAAATGACAAATGTAGGTGGATTTGCCTTATTCATGCTTTATATATGCAACTTGTAAACAAACATAAAAATGGCGTCTCTAAGCTGATCACTCATCCAGCTTTTACTCTATCCAATTTAAATTTGTAATATTCTCTTTATGAGAGACCCAGCAATTAATCCAACGCATTAAGTGGAACTTATTACATGAAAATTATTTATTTGTGACTATTTATTTCCTATCAAAATGATTTTTTTTAATAAAATGAGTATGTTTTTACAATAAATAATCATCTTTATAATAAATAATCTGTCACATATATTCGTTTAATTTTTTTTGTAGTGACTTCGGGTGTAGTTTGCATTCTCCTCGCACGTACGTACGTGAAATACCCTTATGACTTATCTGAATTGCAAGTTGGCAAATGAGTGCTATTTCGGGTGCCATGCACGAACACAAACACGGAAAGTGGAACACACGCGTATGGAAGGTTAAAAATAAGTTAGTGATACTTGATGAATGAGATCATGAAATAAGAAATTCGTAAATAACAGTGATTAATTGATTTGTAAATAGTATTGAAATTAATGTTTGAGTTATAATGCTTTATTAGGTCTTGGAAAATAAGATAAAAAAAAAGTTGAATAAAAATATTTTAAAATAAAAACATTGTTGAAATATAATTGTTTTTATATTGTTTTTGTTTTGAGATATTTGAAACAACTTCTTTTTCTTTTTTTGTTTTTTGTTTGAAAGTTTGAAAAAGTTATAATGAACTCGGTAATGATTAGATGAAAAGTGAAAATTTTGAAATTGAAAATTATATATTTGATTATTGTTTGAATATTATTGAAACGAGATAAGATGAGATAAGATCATGAGATGAGATAAAGCCATCGCAACATCCAACCAACTCCTAATTAGTCATGGTAATTTTATTTTTGGCCTTGCTCTCAAGTCTCATGTGTTGTTCAATCCTTTTCGTGTTTGAAATCTGAGTCCACGACTCTTACATATAGTTGTACAGAAATCTTGTCAGAAGTTTAAAGATATTCGTTGTTCATTATAATTTACCTGCTTCATGCATGCATTACCAAAAGAGATCCAAATATATAGGTATTCAATATTCAACAATTAAATAGCTAGGAAAGACTAGTGACCCATAAAGATGCGGTGTGTATCTTTCGTAATCTGTCACTGGCCTTAGCTGTATCCTAGGATAAAATCATGTCAAAATTCTAATAAAGGTATTCCTGGATATTCCAACATTTTGACTCTCCGGTAGACGGACATTATTACAGCACTAAAACAATTGATCAATCCCCGTTCCAAAAAATAAAAAACAACTAAGTATTAATTGCTCGGAAGTAGACCTAGATCATCTCTCGAATGATGGGGCAGAAATTGGCTTCGAATAAAAGGGAAGCAGCCCATTAGCTAGTGATCTGGATTCTGTACGTGTGTAAACATGACTGCAGTGCTTTTTGATAATCCTCAAGTATATATCTTCGATCTTCAGATGAAAAGATTTCCAAGCTTCCATCATTACCCATATGAAATATTAACATGTATCATGCTTGACTGTCGAAGCATTAATGCCCAAATTTTTTAGTCAAAAAGCTTTCGAATATACAGTTGAATATTGTAAATAACGAATCTCAACTTCTGTGTGCGTCCAATAATATGTATTCTCCCTCTTTTTCAAACCCCATCGATCTGATCTGCACTGTAATAATCCAGATTAAAGTAGTAATAAGTACTACTTATTATTGAAGATTTGACGGGGTTTATAATAAGGTTTAGGATCAAACGTGCAAAACGTGGTTGGTACTACGTGCTACACACAAATAAGATACCAACCCAATATCAAAGATCTTCAACAAAGAAGATAAAATTAAGTTGTACGTCCCCATGCAGTGGCTTTGAGGCCTGAGCTAGGGTTCATCTCATACAGCATAACATTTCTGATTACGACTACTGTCAAACAAGCTTATTCCAACAAAGGACAAAGAAAAAAAAAAAAATCGCCGGAATAAGTTGGTTCACTGAAAAAATGGCTATGGCCACCGCAGGAGGACATGATTGAATATTTCCTTGCAGTTGCACCTTTTGAAGGCTAGGGAGAAGACAAAATTAAGTTTGATTCCTCGAGTTCATGCGCCTTTTGCATGAATCTGTTGATCTTGTCGATCTGCATGGTTATATATAGTATATTATTTAAGCATTGCAATAATTATTGATACAGGGAGATCCGAGATAGATGATGTTGAGCTATTTGATTGCACGTTGATGGCGCTGAGGTACCATGAATTGGCAGATCAGTATAAAAGCCGAAAGTGATCGTGATATCTTTCTAATTGAAAGAGTTTTGGGTGCGTTTTAGTCTTTTGGCCATAACTTTGACTACAGGTGTCAGAATCGTGCATAAGACCCCAATTCGAAAAGTTCTTTTCGATGCGCACGCTGTCCACATCGAGCATGGCTGGATGTGCCTTTTTTTGACCTCAAATTCCACTGTTTTCCCTTTTGAATCATTATTTTTAGTTATTTTTTACTATTTTTGGTAATATTTCATTTGTCAGTTAGGAAGTGATTTTAAACTCGATTTGGACTAAATTTTTCACAGATTGCTTATTTTAATTTGAATTTCAATTTGACTTGATTTTTGGGATTTTGCCATTTTTGGTAAAATTCGGATACAGACAATTTTTGGTTATACAGTCCGACTTGTGGACTGATTTTCGACATTACTTTATTTCCATAATATTCAGTTGAACCTCAGAAACAAATTCTCTATGTTTTAGGTGATTTTCTTGTGTTCTTCCCTGTGAATCATCTGTTGAAATTATCTTGCAGAATAATCACTATTCTGTCCAGCGTCAATTATTGTGATGGGACCTTATATATATAATTTGTAAAATATTGCATATCTCGTGTTAATAATGTTCTGTGTTATATCATGAAGAACACCAAGCGATCGATGTATCCCTTTCCTACACTGTATTTGTTTGGAAAAAACAAAACTAATGATTTTCACTTCTTTTTTTTTTAATTAATTTATACGAGATTATTGTATGCGCGCATATCATATTAAACTTGTATCTAACATTGTTCATAATTATATATATATATATATATATATATATATATGTGTGTGTGTGTGTGTGTGTGTGTGTGATGTTATCAGGACGGGATAATTATCATATAACATCTTTTAGGTACCCAGTCAAATTCAGTTTGAGTCGATTGTAAGGGAAGATCATCAGAAGAATCTCTCTCATATGAGTTAAACTTCTGGGCGATAAGATTTTTTACCACAGCATAAAACATCCAAAATATGCATGAGATCATACTGTCGGATTATGTTTTGAACTATATATTATGCGGACTGGCTTTAAAGTTCTTTCTAGAAATATTTTTATAAAAGCGAAAAAAAGAAAATTCAAATTAACAAGAAACAACGTACAAATCAATGGGAAAGGCTGATTAATTCCGGCTATTTAAAAATCGCCCCAAAAAGATATCATTTTGCACAACTAGCTTTCAGTTTCATCTCATATGCCTATATTATTTTCAGCTAAAATTTTAATGATTTGAGGTAAATTAATGACAGGGTTAACGCTTTCTAATTATCCTACTCACTTTTCTCTGTTCAATATTCCATATGTTTTCTGAGTACATCTTTGTTTTGGAAAGATTCCATGTCCTTTTGCTTAATTTAGAGTTTATCTTCTTCAATATCGGATCATATTGCGTGCATGATAGTAATTACCAATAAGTTAAAAGTTAATTTATGTAGTAATGTTTCCAACTTTTTCGAGGAAACTAATAGTACCACGGGACATGCTTATTGAACCGATCGATTATCGATGGTTTGACTTATGCTTTTCATTTTTTCGTTTTTGCTTAGTGATTAAGAAAGAGAATATTATTTAATATATGTATTTTTCTAATTAAAAAGGTATTAAAAATATTTTTAAAATATTTAAAAGAAAAGTAAAAAACATAATGAAATACACTGCATCAGTCTAGAATTGGCTGGAATCCTCGATCCTAGTAGCATTACCCATTGTAGCATTACTCATAGTACGATATAAATGAAAGTAAAGAATCTTTAAAATGAGAATGTGGCTTGCACACTCTATGACTACAAATATTATTTTAAAAAAATGGTTACAAATATCAATTCTCTTATTTTTAATACTTTGTTACTCTTATTCTTTTGTCTCTTCTTCTTTTATGCATATGTCAACTCAGGTTTGTGAAGTCTTTTAATATTATCTTTTAACATCAATATATTTTCCTTTTATTTTTTTTTTATGGTTTTCAACATATATTCATTTTTTAAATTATTACATGATGGAATTCAAAACTTTACTCTTACCACTTGAACTAAACCCTAAGAGTTAATTGTGGATGACCTTTGATAGGAAGGCTTTAATCCTCTATAATTCCAAATATTAGTTCTCTTATTTTTAATACTTTTTTAGCTCTTTTATTATTGCTTTTTTGTGGTTTTTTTTTTTTTTTTGTCTGTATATGTCAACTCAAGTTTGTGAGCTTTTTAATATTATCTTTCATAAAAAAAATGTCTTTACCTTTTATTAATTTTTATGGTTTTCAACAAATATCCATTTTATAAATTGTCAAATCTTAAATATACATGATGCAGTACGCATGATACACATACATATAATATACATGTATTTATTCTATAATTTATCAATTCTTTATTTATATATATATAATCCTGGAACATAACAACAGATAATTACCGACACCAAAATACTTCATTGCAATATCTTAGCACTAGAATTATCACCAAGATGGAATACAAAACTTTGCTCTTAGCCTCTTACCACTTACTAAACCCTAGGAGTTAATTGTCCATGACCTTGATACGAAGGCTTTAATCCTCTAACTTCTGTTCCAATCATGGGCTTTGAACTTAAGACATTTTGTTTTGCTGGGCCAAGAATAGTTTGCACCTCTGTGCAAATACTAGTCCAAGCAACAAGGCCTTTGCATTGGGCTCGGAGCTTACAATTTATATGCAAAAACATGAACAACTTTGTCATCACTTTGTTTGCTGGAAAAACTCTTGACTATGATTTTTTTCTAGCCCGCTTTGGTATGGGTATTCAGTTTTGAGGCCCAAAATTAGATGATGGGCAGCTGTAAAACAAGCAGCGACATAGGTCCCGAGCATGGTTCGATAAATCATAATTCATTTTTTACCGCAAAACTTTGTTTTTCTTTTGCTTTTTTGTTTCTACGATCTTCATTCTTCTTCCAAGTTTGCAGGAGATTCTTATGCTCTCTGTTTTGTTCGTGTTTAAGAATAAAAGCGTTAGCTTAAATCTTATTGAGAGGAAAACATATTTTATATATGTTTTTTTAAAGAATAATGTTAGATATAGTCTTAAAGTATGCAAGTCATATACAATTTTTTTTTTTTTTAAATATTAGTAAAGGTGCTACGTGTAAGGCATATATGCCCCCGTGCATCCGGTTGGAAGAATAAAGAAATCCTATCAAAAAATAAAAATATTTCCACCTAAATGATTAATAACGGCAGTTCATCTAAATAAATATCAAAATGAAGTAAAATTTACAAAATGAAAAAATACATTATTATCTCTTAATAACACGTATGAAAACTTGGAGAAGATTCATGAAAGTTGGAAACACTGAATTAATAACCAAAAAAAGAAAGTACTTCAAAGACAGATTCTAAACACCACCTCTTTTCCAAAAAAAAACACCACCACCTAATTAATAATAATATCATTGTTTACATAACTAACATACAAAATTACCATTTAATTGGTAGGTTCTTATCAACGAGAGTTGCACATCCAAAATCACCATATTTATGAACACCATTCTTTATATAAATATCATCAGGCTTGACACCTGGGAACAATTCTCTTTTATGTATAAATTGTAATGCCTTTGCAACCTATGTAAATCAAGCATTAGAAATGCCATAATAATGATATAGGAAAATTCATATTTAAGATCTTATCATTGGAAGAGTACGGAGCACCTAGTTCAAAAAAATTAAAATAAAAATTGCACATTTCATCTTTGCTTTTGGCATTGTATAATATATTTGTATGAAGAACAAATATGAATACCAAATTACATACTAGATACCCTCAAAATCTAGGATTCTTCGTAAAGTTCAATGATAAAACTTATTTCCACCCTAACCGTGAGTGCCTTCCAATATTTTACTTAAGATGGGAATATTTAAAATCTATCTATCAGTGATTGAAATGCACTACACACTAGAAATAAATAGCTTATGGACTTCTAACAACCATCAATGTGATGTTGGCGATATAAAAGAACCAATGATTATCGCTGACCTTAGGAATAATCATACTATCAAATACCATCAAATTAATTGTTAACATTTTACTTTGAGAATTAATTGTTTCTAGATATCAAACAATCATGCTTCAAAAGCATTTGCACACTTACATAACTTGAGATAGTTCATGAATAAACCATGATTCAAATTAGTGAAAGTAAAATTATTCGACAAAAAGACATAATGAGCAGCTTTCTGGTAGTATTTGAGAACTAATAAATACATGGATCCGCTTTTTTAATTTAAGAGCATTTTTAATTATATCCATTTATAATTTTCCATTTCAACAGAAGGAAATCATTTGTCTTTTTAATGCAGGTCACAACTATAAGAGGTTATGCCTTCTTATTTTGTTTCTATCAATTACAATCTAGCTGGTATATAAGTATTTAGAAGTCAAATTGCGCACAGAAAACAGGTTGTACCTCAAGAAAAGATTACAAGTCCAAGATACGTGGATCCACAAAGAAATATAAATGATATCATTCCCTTGCAAGAAGAACTTGTAAAATTATAATTAAGGTGAGAAAAACATTAACATTAGTCATAAATAGTTTTGGGTAGCAATATCAAATTGACACGTCAAAACTAAGAAAAGATTAAAAATATAAAATCTCATTAATGATAAAAATAAAAAGGAAATAAAGAAAAAAGCAAATTCATTGTATTGATTAACTGAAAGGACCTCAAGTTCTCCTATAATGTTTTATCTTTTGAGTGAATAAAGTAAAGAACTTATATTTTAACCCTTTAACTTTTTTATCATTTTGAATAAATACAATGATAAAAAAATTCTTTCAATATATATATATACAATTCTTCTGTATTTTCATTAATTGATGTATGCAACATATGCCAAAAAGATAATACAGTTATGAATTCTCTCAAAATTCTTTGAGACAAAAGAATTTATGGTTATCAAGAAGCATTTATGGTTTCAAACACTTATGTTCATGATTAATACATACAAACACATTGCTTGTATATGATCAGCTATTAATCCTTGATAAATTAGACTTAAGATCCAATAAGAGATAAAAATATATATATAAATTACTAGTAATAACTTGCCTAAAGTCACTTAAAAAACTCATTGTAAATTGTGAAGCTCAGTAATTAATTTTTCTTTAATGCATCTCTTCATGGCTTGTACCCTTAAATCTTTCTTCCCCTCTTTTATGTGATTATCGAGTCACATATGAGCAATCTATTACTTACACCCCCACACCCCTAATAGTTCTTGTAGCTAGAAATGCATCCTAAAATATGATATTTTTTTGGACTTGGTGGATGCTAATTACTCTTATCTAACAAACCTTATATGAGGTGTTCTTTTTACACATTTTAATCAATTATAGGCAGCTGAACATCTAAGAGAGACCTTAATTTATGAGTTATTTATCTTTACAGATTAAGTCAAAGGATGTTGTATAAGTTTTTAAAACTCATATAGGAAGATGTCTTTTGAATGTTGTTCTATTTTTTGTCATTGACACTATAGGAATCATAGTGTCTAGTGTCCAAGCCTCAATGAATTATTGAAAACCAAAGCAAATAAATTGTATGGGAACCAAATGGCATAAGAATCAGTGAATTAAAAAGAATCATATATTAAGGTCCAATTAAAAAAAATAAAGCAAGACTACCTTAATCATTGGAGACATTCCATAAATTTGCTTACGCACACGGTCCGACTCAAGAATCATCACCCAAAAGCATCTGTTTTCAAAAGAGAGAGAATTTGGTAGAAGGCTCAAGGCATAATTCAATAATTATTCACTAAAAGAAAAGTTTTTATACTAGGTGACAAAATGTGAGAATTTAAAATGCGCCAAATAGCGTAATCTTGGGTTCAGGCGAAATTAGGTGCATGCATATTCATCCACTTGCTTCTACATAGCCTTTACATCAAAGATATCTTTTAATTTCCTCGTCTTTTCCAAACTCTTCTAACCAACCAAACAGCAGAAAGAAAACAAGAAACCTAAATTTCTTGGAAATATCTAGAACAGTAAGTACAAGTAGAATTATTGCTTTTACGAAGCCATTTATTGAAAAAAACTAAGCAAATATCACGGAATGAGAAAAATAAATAAATAAACAAACAAACAAAAACACTTACATTTCACTTAAAAATCCAAAACCGAGCTTTGTCTTTGACGCATCTCTTGGTTGATGAAATAGAGACCGAAGTTAAAAACAAGGAAGGAATTTGGAGAGTGCTAAGACACAAATCCAATTGGATGCAGAGAACTCAACTAAGAAAAAAAATTCGACACTTGAACCAAATAACACAAACGAGAAACAAAATATTGAAAACCCTAAATCCAGATGTATAAAAAAAAAAGTAAGAAAAATTTGCATTCAAGTGATTGGAAATTAAGTCATTATTGAAAGTATAATTGGAAAATTAAGTTATTATTGAGCCACATACTCCAACAATCTCTACCTTAGAGAATATGCATCCTTTAGGAGAAAAAAAAATTATAATTGGGAACTCCACCTAGGATACTAAGTTGGGACGCCTCCCATCTAGCAACTGGAGACATTAATCAAGCTAAGCAATATTTGAACTTATCCGTAATAACAGGCTTTGTCAACATGTTTGCTGCATTATCAGAAGTGTGAACTTTCTCAAGTAGTAGTTCACCAAAAGAAACCAGTTCTCTGATCTTGTGAAACCTCATATTTATGTGCTTAGTTCTCGCATTATACACCTGATTTTTTGCCAAATAGATGGCACTCTGACTATCACAATGCAACTGAACTCTACCTTACTGGATACTCAGTTCCTTGAACAATCATGTAAGCCATAGAGCTTTCTTGACAGCCTCAGTCACTATCATATACTCTGACTCATTAGTAAATAGTGTAACTAGAGGCTGTACCATGGACTTGCAACAAATAGGCCCTCTCACAAGAGTGAATACATATCATGTGGTAGACCTCCTGTCATCCAAGTCCTCTCCATAGTCTGCATCCACATATCCCACAATTGAAGAGTCAATATGTTATCTGCTGAACATGATGTCATAGTCTGTAGTTCCTTTCAAGTATTTGAAAATCTACTTGACTGCATCTCAATGTTGTCGACTTGGATTTGATATGAACTTGCTCACCACATTGACAACCTGTACCAAATTTGGTCTTATGCAAACCATAGTACACATCAAACACCCCATTGCACTTGCATATGGAACCTTTGACATGTCTTGAACCTCATCATCTGTTTTTGAGCACTATGCGGTAGACATTCTAAAAAGATGCGCCAACGGTGTACTCACTGGCTTTGCATTACTCATGCTGAATCTGTCCAACAATTTCTCAACATAGCTATGCTGAGATAGCCATAATCTCCTGGAGGCTTCGTCCTTGCGATTCTCCATCCCAAGAATTTTCTTGGCACCACCCAGATCTTTCATGTCAAATTTTTTGCTCAACAAAGTCGTCAACTTGTTGACCTTACTCATACTTTTTGCAGCAATCAACATATCATCCACAGAGAGTAACAGAAAAATGAACAAATCATCATCAAGGCTTTTCACATAAATATAGCAATCATATTCACATCACTTATAGCCAATCTGGATCATGTAGAAGTCAAATCGCTTGTACCACTACCTTGGAGACTGTTTCACCCATAAAGTGATTTCTTCAATTTACAGACTAAGTATTCCTATCCAAGATGATTGAATCCCTCTAGCTGTGCCATGTAAATCTGTTCCTCCAAATCACCATGAAAGAAAGCTATCTTTACATCCATCTACTCCAATTCCATGTCTGAATGTGTTACCAAAGCTAACACTGCCCTGATGGAAGTGTGTCTAACCATAGGAAAAAAGATTTCATTATAGTCAACCTCTTTCCTCCATGAGTAACCCTTTGCTATTAGGCGAGTCTTGAATTTTTTCTCCCTCTCTTCTGATACTGCTTCTTTCTTTTTATACACTCATTTGCATCTTATTGCTCTCTTTCTTTTTGGAAGTTTCACCAAATCTCATGTCTGGTTCTTATGCAGAGACTCCATCTCCTCCACCATAGCACCCACCTATCTACTTTTCTCTTAATTGAGTGTTGCTTGCTGAAAAGTAGTAGGACTAAATCCTCAAAACTGTAATTGGTAGGTGGCCTGATAGTGCGCTAGGTCTGTCTGTAGCTATAATGTGATGTTCCTGATTCTTTGAGTTAAAACCCTCTGAATCATGTGCATTGCCATCTCTATCATGGGTTTCTAACTTCACCTACATCACATGCTCATTACCGCTGCAATTTTTTGGCATTTGTTTCTCTTCTCCTTGAGTACGTTGTAATATGATTTTTTCATCAAAAACTACATTTCTACTAATCACCACCTTGTTTGCCTTCGGATCCCATAACTTGAAACATTTTACCCATTTTTGATATCCTAGAAAGATATATTGTCTAGACATTGCATCAAGTTTCGATCTGTCCTCAGTAGAAACACGCATGTAGGTTGGACATCCAAATACTCTCAGGTTGGAGTAGTTTACCGCACTGCCTGTCCACACATCCTCTGATACTCTCTCATCTAGTGCTGCCTTAGGTGATTTGTTAATTAAGAAACATGTCATATTCACTATATCTGTCCAAAAGTTCTTTGCAAGCCCTACATTCAGCCCGAGACACCGAGCTCTCTCAACTATCATTATGTCCATCCTTTCCACTACACTATTTTGTTGTGGTGTTTTGCAAACTGTGAAGTGTCTCTTAATCACATGTTGTTTACACAACTACTGGAATTTCGAATTTGTGTACTCAGTACCATTATCTGATTTGAGGCATCTAATCTTCTTCCTTGTTTGGTTCTCTACTTCAACTTTCCACAACTTGAACTTAGCAAACATTTCTAACTTGTGCCGCATGCATAACACCTGGACCTTTCGCGAGTAGTCATCAATGAAAATCACGAAAAGCGTATGTCCTCCCCATGATGGTACGCTGACTGGTCCCTAAAGGTTTGTATGAATATAATCAAGAATTCCCTTGTCTTGCTTGTGGCTGTCTTGAACTACACCCTGTCCTATTTTTTAATAACATAATACTTGCAAAAATCAAGCTTGCATGTTTTGACACCCTTTAATAGATGTCTCTTATAAAGCTCCATCATCCCATGCTCACTCATATGACCTTGTTGCATATGCCACAAGACTATACTATCTGATTCAAACTCTACAACAGCAACTCCACCTACAATTGTGGTACCTAGCAGTTTATAAATGTTTCCTACTAGTTTTTGTTCATTCATCACTGTTAGTATACCTTTACTCACTTTCATTACTCCACTTACAAATTTGTAACTACAACCATTACAATTTAAAGTGCTAAATGAAATCAAATTTTTCCTTAAATCCGGCACAAATCTAATATCACATAACGTTCTAACCACACCATCAAACATTCTAATTCTGATATTTCTTATTTCAACAGCTTTGCAGGATGCATCTTTACCCATCAGAACAGAACCAAAATTCACTTACTTGTAGATGTCAAACCAATCTTTGTTGGGTGTCATGTGATATGATCATGTTGAATCCATAATCCACAAATCTGTTAGATGATCTGAACTGGATCAAACAGAAAGCATATAATTATCACCGCTTTCTGAATCTTTTTCTTCCACTACATGTGCAGACTTTGATTGACTCTTTTTGTTCTCTGCATTCCCTTTCTTTTTCTCTAGACAGTCAGGTTTAATGTGCCCTTTTTTTCCTGCACTTGTAACACATGATGTCTTTCTTCTTTCTCGATTTAGACTAGGCTTTATTGTTACCCGATCCATTCTGAGACTTGCTTCTTTCGAGTTCCTAGTTAGCTCTCACCACAAGCCCATCACCTTGTGAATTCTCATCACTGACTTTCTTCCATTGATGAAAACCTAATAAAGCACCAGTGATATCCTCCAACTCGAGAGTTTCTTTCCCCCACATCAGCGTCATAACCAAATTATTGTACGTAGAAGATGTCGGTAGGGAATTCAGCAACATCAACGCCTTGTCTTTATTTTCGAACTTCACATCAACTCTTATTAGATTGCTAATGATCTGATTGCACACGTTGATGTGCTGGCTCAGATCTGAGCCCTCTGACATATTATGGCCAAACAACATTTGCTTAAGATAAAACTTGTTCGTTAACGACTTGAACATATACTGACTTTCCAGTTTCAACCAAACTGCCACTGGTGATTCTCCATCCATGACTTGATATATCACGCCATCAGCCATACAATGCCTGATAGTCGCCACAGCCTTCACTTCTTGTTCCTTCCATTCTGTCTTCTTCATACCTTCATGTTTCTTTTCACATAACATCTTCACCATGCCCTGTTGCACTAATATATCATTAACCCTCATCTACCATAATCCGAAATTACCAGTTCCATCAAACTTGATCATATCAAATTTTTCAGATGAAATCCCAAACATCATAATCTGAGCTCTTGATACCAGTTGTTGTGATCATGCAACAATTACGATGAAGATACGGAATAATAGAAAAGAAAGTAAGAAAAAAATAACACAATGATTTACGTGGTTCAACGATGTGCCTACATCCATAGGAGTGAGGGAAAAATCTCACTATCAACGAAATTAGGATTACATTATATGTATTTATACTAACCCTAAGTGTACGGATGTCTTTAAAAAATTACAAAAATATCCCCATCACTCGCTAGCTCGTTTCGCCATATGCCATTTGTCACTGTATACTCATCAAATATGAGCCACACACTCTAATAAAATGTTTATAATGCACAACCTCTATTAGAAAACATTATTTGGGTACAATTGAATGATTACCTCAATCTTAAATTTATTAGTTGTTCCACGAGTGAATCTAGAATACAAGTCTACAATCGATTCAAGTTCATATTCACCCAATAGTTAAGGGCATTATGTAAATAAATCAGAGACATACCCAAATAACTCACAACCTAGATATTTTTTTCAAGAGAGAATACAATTTTCTTGAGAGATAATGTTATTTTCCTCGAAAAAATGATTTGTACAAGTTCCAAATAAATAAGGCCCCGCTTGGATTCGGAGATGAGATGAGTTGAGATGAGTTTGGTTTATTTTTTAGTATTATTATTATTTTGGGATTTGAAAAAGGTGTGTTGGAATTTGAAAAAGGTGTATTGGGATTTGAAAAAGGTGTATAGGAATTTGTGTTTTGTATAAAAAAATTATAAAAATATAATGATGAAATGGAAGTGAGTTGAGATGAGCTCAACCCACTTCCGAATCCAAGCAGCCCTAAGTCTCATGTAAGCCTTTGTAAGAAAATGGATCCCACATTGAAAAAAAATGTCAAAAAAAAAAACATTCTTTCTAGTGAAACATTCTTTTTAGTGAATTCTTCTTTTCTTTTTTTACAAAAAATCTACACAAGACTTATCTATTTGGGATTTATACTTAACATTACTTTTTTCCTAATCTCTAAGAAATAGAACAAGATATACTCAAAAGGAAATGCTAGGAACCGATGAGGGTCCTTTTATGCTAATAATAGCTCTCCACTTATCTTCCTCCACCTCAACAATTACACCACAAACACAGTAGTCTCCCAAGCACTAGATAATTAGAAAAATGCCTAACCTTTCAATGATAGCAAAAGGAGACCTACCAGCCTTAGCCGAACGTGAGCCTCTAAAATTGATGTCGACCAGAAATCCCTTTCCCCCCTCTAGTTTTCCTCAGAACCCCCCTAACTGGTTTTCCTCTCACACCTATTGTCCACCGAATCACTTGAGAACCTCAAAGGATATTATTAGGATAGATCTGCATGGGCCCTGGATTACCAGGCAATCATGGACCCATGCGAGCTCCCAAGTCCTCGTGGTTTGTAACGTTTGATCAGATGTGTACAGTTGCTCATGTTTAGACAACCAAATGGCATTTCACTCAGGTGATGAGTGTTTTCCCTCAGATACCAGTGACTTTTGCAGCAAAGAAGTAATCAAGGGTAGCTTTTGGGTACTGAGAAGGAACAACTTGGAGTTGTTCCCCTCCAATAGGGGAGGAAAAAAATAAAGCCAATCACATTTCAGAAAGTTGTAGAATCAGATGATTGTCATTGTTTTCTAATACTTGTTTTTAATATAACATAGAAATATAAGCAGTTCTCATATTAAAAACCCAAGTTTGGGAATACTTCTCAAGCTTTATTATACCGTCCTACTATGGTTGAGAAAACAAAAGAACTGAATTAGATGATTGTCATTGTTTTTTAATACTTGCTTTTAATATAATATAGAAATATAAGCAGTTCTCAGATTAAAAATCCAAGCTTGGAATGCTTCTCGAGCTTTATTACACCATCCTACTATGGTTGAGAAAACAAAAGAAATTTTTTAAAAGTTTCCTAGCCTATAATCTTGGGCAACAAGCTTGGTGGCATGACCTAGACGAGAGTTTGGAGACAAATGCAACGAAGAGGCTTAAAGAGATGAAATGAGGAAGAGCTTGGTCTTGCATGTGGGGATTCTGTGTAATGAAAGTCCATATTAGTTCTATTTTTCCAATTTCTCTCACGCTTCTCTTCCTTAATCTCATTTGCTATGTGAAATGGTTGTAATCAATAAATGCAATAGTTAAAATGAAGCTACAGTGACGAATTAAAATAAAAGCACGTCTAGTGTTCGAAAAAAAGCTCAAGTGAGCCACCACGTTGATTCTTTCCTTAACAAACAAAAATCTGAGTTAAATCGATAGAGCTTTGACGGAACTGAGGAAAATGGGGGAGTCAAAATGGAGAAAAAAAAAGGGATGGGGGAGGAAGAGTCAAACTGGGGAAGAGAGGGGAGAAGGGAGAATGTGTGTAATCGAAATGAGAAAGAGAGAAAGGGGGTCAAAGATCAAATGACAAAATGGTTAACTTGGAATGCGTACGTGTCATAAGGTCATTGGTGGACTGGTATTCTCTTAAAAGGAGCTCGATCGGTCATCAGGTTAATTCATATCGAAAATCCTTTAAACAAAGGGGTTTTATTTCCTGGCTTGCCCATTATTGACTTTATCCCAGGCATTATACTCTTGGAAAAATAAAATGGGGAGGGGCATGCCTATATGGTGTCCTACCTTTTCTCACATATAAACAAATAGGTCATACGATCGCCAAGTATAACTGGAAAAAAAAAATGTGGGCTTACAATGACCATGTGTTGTTGAATAGACTTACCTTCACCCTCATGTTATTTTTTTTTTCTTTCTTGCGAAGAGCCTCGTGTTATTTAACTTTAGTCCAACCACTTTCATTCAGAACATTTCGATAAAAAAAACTACATTAAGTACATTTCAAAAAATATAAGCTTTGAAAACAAATAAAAAATAAAAAATAAAAAATAAAAAGGATATTATTAAATATTAATTTGACTAATAACAACTAACATAATGTAAAAATAAGTTTTAAGTGTAATAGCAATGCAAAATTATACAAAGATTTTCTCTCTACCCTTGTGCGATTTCCGGCCCCCTCCCTTTTCCAATCACCTTTCCCATGGGCAGAGGGGGATTGGAGCCTTAGCTCTGACCACTTATTTCTTCTTTTCGATAAATCTGTCCATATTTTAGCTTATTTTATCTATTTTTCGTCTATAATTTCAATTTCTGTGTATTTTTCTCTTTCAAGAGCCGGTGACCTCTAATCTGCTGCCTTCCGGCCACCTCCGACCACCACGCGCGACACCAACGACCCTTTCAATTGCCGATCAATCGCAAAAGGGGACCGCCATTTTCTTGGCACGTAGGCCACACACGTGGCTCACGTAGTGCACGTTGCCCACACGAAATTGCCACTTGGCTGGGTTTTTAAAGCCATAAGTAGCTTCTTTGGCTTTGAAGGCTTTCTAATCTTCAAGATATGCCTAGCTCCATCGTTCCAGGCGGCGCATAGTGAGGCCATCACGAGACCTCTGCCAAAGTATCGGACCTAGCTGTTTTTTATCCTATTTATCTGCTTTCCATAACCAAAGATCAAATGAAAGTGAGTGTGGGAATACTTAACTCTCTGCCTAGACTAACATGGTGCGGCACATACTTCACCCTTACGAGTTTTTGTCGCAGCTTAAAATCATTTTTAAATAGTCTATTCCTTGTTTAGAAATTAGGTAGAAGTCATTTATTTGATTTCAAGTTCCTATTTTTAGAAGTCATTTTTTTTTACTTCTTTCACAGTAATGTATTGTGTGTTAACTTTTTGATAAGATTGAAAGAAATTTTCACTTCATCTGAACTTATATAATATAATCATTTAATTTTATCTAATGAAATTAAGTTGCTTAAAAAAAAAAACAATGCAAAATTATATATAATATTGTATAAATCTTGTATTTCTATTTGCATAATGAGGATGTTCTTATCAAAAAGTTTTAGATTTTGGTAAGTGACGAGGTTGTTCCTTAATCATTGTCTTTGCCCAACGTGCATACCAAACCCGCTAACTGTCAACTGATCAGAGCGAGCACGTACATTCATTCTCTCAGGAAGCGCGTTGCGCATGCTTGGCACAATAAAGACGCCGTCGCTTAATTGCAATCCCGCAGTTAAACCCTGGCTTCCTGCTCCCCGAGCCGCCACTACCACACTCTGCGACTACGTACAGAACGGCGAAAGGCTGGCCTTTCGAAATACTCGCCGTAGATCCGAACCGATCGATCGCCGAAACAGAACTCCGTGAAGCCGAGATCGAGTGCAACAGCAACGTAGGGTTCTGTTTGCTTTTGCTGTTTTTTTCCCTTGGGAGTTTCTTTTATTGTTTTTTTTCCCTTTACTTCCGATGGCTTCGGAGGATGTGAAGAGCGAATCGGCGGTGTCGAAATTTGTGAATTTTGCGGGGGAGGCAAAGCTAGCTAGAGAGGGCGTGAAGGCTCCGAGCCATGCTGTTCTCAGTATTTGCAAGTCTCTGGTCGCGGGTGGAGTCGCTGGAGGAGTGTGAGCTCCATCTTTCTTATCTCTTTCATTGATAGTATGTTGGCTTATAAAAAGAAAATGGAAACGGAAATCTGAAAGGAATAGGACTTTCATTGATAGTATGTTGGTTTACCTTTTTCTGTTATTTATTCTTTTTAAATTTCCGGCTTATTGTTGAAAAATCGGGAAAAATGATGGAATTTTGAATCTTGTTGTGAGTTGGAATCAGAAACACTGTGTTGCATCCAGTGTAGTTGATGAATTATCCAAGTTTTGTATAATGTAGTTGCTGGGAAAACTTCGGTATCACAAACTTTGAACATACTGTGCATTTTTTTTTTCCAATTCTCTTCTTTGCAGTCGTGCTATTTTCATTTCGTAGAATAAATTGCTTATTGTCTATGCAGGTCACGCACAGCTGTTGCTCCATTAGAAAGGTTAAAAATATTGCTCCAGGTCGGTTGATATTCAACTGAATAATTCGTTTTTATTTTTATTTATTTAAAAAAAAAATTATTTCAATTGAATAAATCATGATCGTTTATATATGTATAAACTCATTGACAAAGATATCCCCTTCCTTACATGATTTATATATATATGTATATATATATATATATACACACACACACATACCTATCTATGGAGCAAATGCTTTGAACTGCATTTTATGAAACAACCCTTTGATCTGATTGAAAAGCGTCCCTGATCATGAACTATTCTTGATTGGGGTTTAAAATCCCAAGTTCTTCTATGCACATCAGATTTGGTCATATTAATTCATGCTCAATTTCTTCTATGTAATAATAATTAATAGGGCCCCTTAGGTAAGTGCCACAAGGTGACAAGATTTCCTTTTCCATGCTTATGGACCCAAATTTGTTAGTCTGGAGCATTTCCTATTCCATGCAAAATCCCATGGTATATTAATGATATGTTAACTAGCTTGGATAATATGCAGGTCCAGAATCCCCATAACATAAAATACAATGGAACGATTCAAGGCTTGAAATATATATGGAGAACTGAAGGTTTTCGTGGACTGTTCAAAGGAAATGGAACTAATTGTGCACGCATTGTGCCAAACTCTGCGGTCAAGTTCTTCAGCTATGAGCAGGCTTCAAAGTAAAGTTTTCTGCTCGATGTTTATGTGAATAGATTACCTTGATCTCTGGCATGTGCTTTTAAATTGCGCTCTCGCACTTTTTATTTTGGACCCAACTTTTGAATTGTAATTTTCTTTGTTGGAAGCATGGGTGAAACACAAATTCTTGAGTGAAACCAAGTATTTTGGCATAGTCTTCTGAGTTTGGTTGGTTGTTGATTATAGACATGCAACTATATTGCGTGAAGTTGATGATTGTATTTGTTACTCCAAATTTCATCAGACTTTCTAAAGGAGAAAAATTATATTATACCGTTTGTCTACTTTACATCATGTGCATTTCTCTTCTGTCAAATTGAAGTAATCATAATGTGATATGACAATGCTACCTTTTGAGGTCCAATGATGGGCCATAGTAAAATAATCACGCTTATGACCATTTCATTATCCTCTTGCACACTGTACACAAATACGGAATACCCTTAGTTATGTACCCTTTGATGTTGGGGTAGTGAGGTCTATTGATTAAAGTTTCCCTTCTTGTAATGGCAGGGGCATTTTGCATCTATATCAGCAGCAAACTGGCAATGGTATGTTCTTTAACATCACTGTGTCATTGAAGGGTTATGTATTTGTTTATGCATTAACAAGACACCATGGAGACTTGGTCTAGACATGATAATTCGATTTAGTTTTTTGGAGAAAAGGAAGGGATGCCTGTAAAAGAACTATCAGATGGGCCTTTTTTATTCCTTCATGGCCATGTATTAAATCAATAAAGGCATAAAAAATCCAGTTTACCTTCATCATACATTTAATAATGCATTATTTACTGGATGTGAGAAGTACATTTGCTTGTTTTCCCTCTGCCCTACTTCATTCAGTGTCTGAGGATTCATAAATGGAAAGATGGCAGTTAATAGAGGACATATTGTCTTACACACTTTTCTTGTTATTTCCTGCAGAAGATGCTCAGCTAACTCCTCTTTTACGTCTTGGGGCTGGGGCGTGTGCTGGAATAATTGCCATGTCTGCAACTTATCCAATGGACATGGTACGAGGCAGGTTAACTGTACAGGTACTTTGTCTTCTATCACCATACACTCATAACTTAAAGTAAATATGTTCCTGTAAGAATTATCCAGGCTTGTCCTCTATCCCATTTTATGGAAGTTGCTGGGAACGCCAATCCCTCTATATTAAAATAAGATGCAAACAACAATGTTTTAATTTCCTGGAGGATTTGGTTTTTGGTTATTTTATTTATTACAATAAATGGAAACATATTTTATTTAAGCTATTCATCTTTTGGGTTATTAAGGACTGTGCATAGCTAATTCCCATTTATTGGATCTAAAATTTCATGGGACATATAATTGCAGACGGAAAATTCTCCTTATCGGTACAGAGGAATACTCCATGCTCTATCAACTGTGCTCCGGGAAGAAGGCCCACGGGCTTTATACAAGGGTTGGCTTCCTTCTGTGATTGGAGTTGTAAGCAATTTTTTTCCCTTCTTTTTTCTGCTGTTACGTAGGACTGGGCAATTACAACTAGGATGATAAAAAGTGAAGTCTATGCCAGTATCTGTATCTTCATCTACATGCAGTTAAAGCTCTGGTTGTCTTGACAATTATGTGGCCCTTGTGCAGAGATTTTGCCTGTACCAATTTTGATATTTTACTTCCATCAAAAGAATATAGATGTTGATGAACTTTATTTATATATAATAAAAATAGATGCTGATGAAATTTCAGGTTTTAACATGAGCAAGTACTTGAGTCTGGTATTTTTATTTTTTAGTATGATATTAGTTTTCAATGGGGCTTTTTATGTGTGAGGTTTTTAACACTTCCCCTGCTCTGTCACTGATGTTTATTTTTTGGCCGAATCACATTGCTCTATGTTCTGGAACATGTATAGCTTGCTCATGAAGAATGTTACTTAATAGAATTCTTTGTATTTGCACCTGGTGCCCATGAACAATGTCTTGACTAATCCCGATGGTGCACAGGCCATTAGCTAGGAGTTTCCTACGAGTGCATTTCAGTTAATTAAAGGGGAAGTTCCTCCAGTCTAATGGTTCCTAGAAATTTTTTGTACTCATGAGGATTTCAGACCTTAGACTTAGAGGGAGTATACCACCATGACAAAGGCCTTTACCACTTTAGCTGACCCTAGGGGTTTTAATATTTTGAATTATATGTTACAACATGCCTCATTAACCTATGAGTGCCATGTGGAAGTCTTGATCATGGAGATTGAGTGCTTATTGTTCTAGCATGGCAGAAAGAATTCGATGGAATAATGGAGGAATTTTCCTGTTTTTTTTTTCCTGCTTTGTTAACAATGAAAAAGAAATAATGTATACATGGGAGAGAGGGAGTGAGTTTAGAGAGCTGAGCTTGCTTTGAAAACAAGGAGCGCACATTGGCAGAGCTACACGATTTTTTCATGCATACTTTATTGCTGTGGTTCTCTGCTATTGTATTAAATGGGAACAGTGTACATGATTTGTTATCTTTAATTTCCAGCTCTTAGCTTGTATTTAGGTGCTCTTTTGTATACTTCCTGTAAACTTGGGCTTTGCCTTTTTCACTCTCATCAATGATATTTATATTTTACCTATCAAAAATAAGTTTAGAGAGCTGAGCTCCTTGCATAAAGTCTCAGTTTAAACTGCACTTCAATAATGATTTTGCTTCAGTTGATTTCTATTTTGAATGCTGTAACCTTCATGCACACAGACACTTGTGTGCCCAGACTCACTCGCAAACATGTGTAAATGCATTGGTGGGATAGATGCAATAGTTATGTTAGTATTTTCTTCTGCTGTAGATAGGTAACTGGGGAAGACAAAATTGTAGCAAGGGTGAAGAAATTTAAGTTTTAGAAACATATTTTTGTTCCCTTCTGTGCCAATACTTGATATTAATTTTTCATCTTTTTTTAATCAAGATTTTTACTGATAAAAAAAAAAATTCATCTTCTTTTTAGCACCTTAAACTTTTTTTTAGCACCTTAAACTTTTATTGCTGGATTTTAATATGAAATTAGAAAAACATTTCTCTCGGATTGTAGTTGATATTAGCATCCAATGTTTGCAGGTTCCATATGTGGGTCTGAATTTTGCTGTGTATGAATCTCTAAAGGATTGGTTAGTTAAAACTAGACCATTTGGATTGGTTGAAGACACTGAGTTGAGTGTGACAACACGGCTGGCATGTGGGGCTGCTGCTGGGACTGTTGGGCAAACTGTTGCTTATCCTCTTGATGTCATACGTAGACGGATGCAGATGGTGGGATGGAGTAATGCTGCTTCTGTTGTCGCTGGTGATGGGAGGAGCAAGACCCCACTTGAATATACTGGTATGATTGACGCGTTCAGAAAAACCATTCGATATGAGGGCTTTGGGGCATTGTACAAGGGTTTGGTCCCCAATTCTGTGAAGGTCAGTCTCTTTCTATTCTTTGCAGTCTATGTTTTAAGAAATGTGGAAATATGTTAGGTTTAACTGGTTTGTCACTTTCCAAATAGAATGTTTGGTCTGCATTACCAAATTAAAATTTTAGCCTTTATGTCATCTGCTAAGGGAATTGCCATTATTTGCGACACTGAGATGCTATGGCACTTCTTTCCATCAAATAGAGAAAATACAAGATTTAGGACCAAAATCCCACTGGCTGGCTGGGAGGAGGAAAAACGAAAGCTCAAATCCTATGAATGCCAATGTGTCATGTTGAACTTTTATTTGGCTGCCAAGCCAAGTATCCATTGTGTATGGATATATTTTTTTTTTCTTATTGGTGTGTGTGGATACTAAAGAGGTTTATCTTAGAGAGTTGTGATCCTTTGAACCATTTCCATGTTTGTAGTTGTGGTGCTCCACAAATTAGGTGATTAAGAACCATCGTCTTAGAAATTCTGGCCTATGGGATGTCCAACATAAGGTGCATCTGGATGTGGGTCCTGTAGAGCTGCAAATGTTGTTTTGTGGGGTTATCTATTCTTCACACTCTACCTCTTGTATATGTCCCGTGTTCTTGGGTTATGCCTATTCCTGGGGGTGTAAACGAGCTGAGTTCGAGTGAGTAATTGGTGGTCGAGCTTATTTGTTTAATTATTATTCAAACACAAGTCGAGCTCAAGCTTTTCATCGACTTGAATTTTATGGTCACGTCCATTTCGTTTAATATTCAAGCTTGTACGCAAGCTGGATAAAATATATTATTTATATTGTATTTTATAACTTGATCTAAAAGTTTGAGTTTTTGCCAAATCTTTATAAAATTTGTATATACATATATCAATAATTAAATTCATAAGGATTCAGGTAACATATTTAGTATTTTAAATATTCTTATTATACATATAGAGAATACTACAAAAAACAAGAAATACAAAGTTATTTGATTTTATATGAACTCATTCGAGCCAAGCCGAGTTTTATATGTATCGTTCAATGTTTGGTCATAATTTTATGTTCACGAACAGCTTCTTTAATAAACGAATCAAGCCGAATTCGAGTTTGTATGAACCGATCTCGAGTGGCTTGTCGAGTAGTATTGTTTAACCGATCCCTAACTGACATTTTTGCCCATTCTTTTATTAATAATACTCGTTTACCTATAAAAAAAAAAGAACATTTATCGATCCTCATAATTAGGCATAGCCCAAGTAGAGAGAAATATCTAATTACTGCCTATGAACAAAGAAAGAAGCATATACGTCATTAAAATTTACCCCCTCTAATACAATAGCCTTAGCCAAAGTAACAAAAATTGGAAAAATAGGTCCCTAATCCCCCTCAATGAGCAAGTAGTATTGTTTGCCCTACCTATTCCTCATCAATAAAATCTTTATTTGCTGATAAAAAAAAAAAAAAAAAAATTCTATTCTTCACAGTCTAGAATGTGTGTTCTAGAATTTGTGGTGGTTTGTGGAAAACTTCTATGATTAATGTTCAGGGTTAGATGTGAAAAGTGGTTGTAGTTTGAGGGTAGGTCGTTATGCCTTAGAGCCACATATTCATGCCCTTTTATGATCTGTACAAGCATAGTATGTTAGCAGTAAAATATTGCAAATCATTTCCTTAGTCAAAGTCAAAATGTACCCAATAGTGTTGATGGACTTTCACCTAGGGTCTTCTTCAATTTCACTTTTTACAGTCTACTTAAAGGTGTCCACAGACTTTTTGCCTTTCAAATCAACTCATTTAAATGTTGCTGATATTGTTTTGTTAAAGTTGAATGAACGTATTTTTCCCTGCATTAAGGACTTATTTGATGTGCTGCCTTTCTTGTTCAGGTAGTTCCATCTATAGCAATTGCATTTGTGACATACGAGATGGTGAAGGACATTCTGGGAGTTGAGATCAGAATATCAGACTGAAGTGCAGTAAAGTCCATGGTAATTAGTTAACCAAGTTTGCTATTTTTGTAGCAAGGTGACGAGAGGAAAACGAGGGATAATTTATTTCTTCTCGTTTCTCTGAGAATCAGTTAGATGCAAGTTTGAATTTGTGTTTATAAATTGTCTTCCCTTGTTTTCCTGTCTATGTTTCCTTGTGAACGTGCTTTAGCTTTCAGCTTCTCATTTATATGTTGTATCAATAAATGTCTTGACAATAAAACAATGCATTTCGTGCCTTTCCATAAGAGTTAGGAAAGCTTTTTTCCAAGTATATTTGATGTAATTGTTCCTTAGTTCTCTCTCTCTCTCTCTCTCTCTCCATAGATCGCTTGTTTACTTGGAAATCAAGATGAAGGCAGAAGAGTAATTATTATAATCTAACATTGCTCTCACATAAATCAAAGTTATGGAGATAAATATGGTTCTATTCCCAACTGGTTTTAGTAAGTTCTGTAATTTCATCTAGAAAGTTCGAATTATCTATAAAGGTTGAATGAGATATGGTGATAATATATAGTCTAAACACGTTGCTGAGTTCATAGGAAATTCTAGATTCCGAGGTGTCCCAATATGGTAACTCGATTTTTCACACTACATAATACGTATACCTATAGCATATTTATTACATTGGACATTACCCATTAATTACGTACAAAAATGTTGATGATATATGAAGGAATAAGAAACAAAGAACATAATCAAGCTTTCAGCCTCTTGTTTTCTGGTTTGCTTTTCGCAGTGGCTGTTTAAGAGAACACGTATTTATTGCAACATTATCAATATCAACATATTTGTGATATTGTGAAAATCTTGAATGACGTCTTTGCTTTTCCCCCGTTTTCTCTTGTCAAGCTTGGTGGACTTTTCCTAATACATCCTCCTTCCAAGACTGAAAACAAAAAACAAGAGGAAACTATTATAAAGAAATCTGGATGTTGAAGACTACAAACAAAATGAGAATAAAAATCTAGTTTTTTGAGACATGCTGTTGTGGTGTACATTCTGTTTTTTTTTTTTTTTATTATTATTATTATCGGTAAATAAGATTTCTAAAGGTCTGATTGGTATAATTTTAAAGATCCAACCATTGATCTGATAGTCTTAAGACGGTTGGATATCAATTTGGTTAAACATTTTAATCTTTAGAATCATAACATTCTACCACGTTTTTACTCTGATATCAACTGTTAAAGACTCAAGTCTTAATTATTGATCCAAAAGTTTTAGGACTGTTGAATACTAATTTGATTAAGTCTTTAACCCTCGTGATCCTAACATACGATCTTTGTGAAATACAACCACAATCTTACCTGGAATTACGTACGGTTGTCTGAAACCTTGGAGTTGGTCGCCCCATGAGCTTGACCTTACTTATTTCT
The DNA here is from genome assembly GCA_036559045.1 of Platycarya longipes. Taxonomy (NCBI): domain Eukaryota; kingdom Viridiplantae; phylum Streptophyta; class Magnoliopsida; order Fagales; family Juglandaceae; genus Platycarya; species Platycarya longipes. Next base: position 11,493,011 of record CM071789.1, on the reverse strand, counting down.
TGTCTTTTGGTGCGTAATCTTGATATGCATGCTTTGGCTTCACGCGGGTCTGTTGCACTTTGTCCTTTTCTCTGCTCGTAATTTAAGAGTTCTTGATCGGGTGAAGAGAGTGATGAGAGGAATACAAGGAGGAGATTCAGTTCAGCTAGAAAAGACGTGTTGGACAGCTCTTTAGGATGACCGTAATCATCACTATTGCGCTCTTCTTCATGCCCCATCACAGTTTCTTTATCGGTTTCTTTAGAAGGTTCTGCCATTTTTACTATTCGCCAACAACCTGAAATATTAATATGGACAGTGATGTTTCGATCATATTAATGATCGGAATATGTGATAAGAAACAGAATAAACATGGAAATTAAAAGGGTTCGGTTTACTGTCGACAAGAGTGATAATAAATTTGTGGGAGAACCTGTTTGGTTGTTGAGAAAATGCTGGAAAAAGAAATCTTGAACCTCACAAATTAGGACATGAGAGAGGTATTAGAAACCAACCTAGTGATGACTGATTAACCAGAGAAAGTAGTTGGATTTAAAAGCCTAACATGCATAAACGTTTTTGCCAGAGTTTGTCCTCTCTGACAGATACATAGTACGCCGTTCTGTAAACCAATATTACTTATTGTTTTGGATACACAAAATAAAAATAAAAAGAAAAAGAAAAGAAAAGAAAAAGGGGTTGGAACTTGGAAGTGACTCAAAATGGGCGGAGCCCATGAAGATTGAGAAACATCAGGTGCAATAGTGTTAGTTTGCCAAATTATAAATGGAGTGTGTTGTTGAAGACCGAAAAAGTAGCCATGAATTACTTTGAATCTATTAACTAACATCGGATTTACCGTTTAATTTTCTCAGTTTTTTTCAAAGTGGTTTGCCATTTCATAGATTCATGGTCATAAATTGTTTGTTAATTTTGAAAAAGTCACTAAATAAAATAGAGATCCTCGTTTATTGTGTGACAAATTGGATGGGTCTATTTTAAAAATAGACATTTTGTGTGATCTATAATATCTACACTTTATTAGTTTTTTAGATAGCATCAGCTCTGCGTAAACGTTTGATTAATCCTTGTAAACATTTTAAAAATTGAACAATTAATTCAAGGGACAAAAAAAAATGGATGGTAGTATTAATTGAGTTAAATTTATTAGTTGAACAGTAACACAATTTACATACCATCCTTTATAATTGACGGTTCTAATCTCCAGGGAGATCATGATGGCCTTACAATCTAACTACAATTTATTTACAATATGTCCTAAATAGCCTTTTGCATGCAAGCTCGACTAGTTAGTTCGGTCCAAAGATTCAAACATTTAAATATATATATATATATATATATATATATTTGAAAAACTCATGGACATAAAATATAAACAAACTCATCATAGGAAATTTTCTATTTAGATACACATATTTATCCATCAATATATGTGTGTTTAAATAGAATGACAAAAATGATAAATCACATATTAATAATATGTGGTGGAGAGGATAATAAGTAGAGTTTTTTTTGTTAATTTTTTTAAATTTAATTAGGGTATGAGGATCAGTTGGTATCAAAATATATTAGCTGTATGAACTCTATAGACTTTATCTAGAAGACAATGGGGTGTAATCTCCATGGTAGAATCCACTTAAGAACCCAAAGAAATTTCAGCATACTTATATTCCATTTAGGTAGTTCAACTAAAAATTGGATGGAGTGTAGAAAAAGTACTAAGATCTTGGCATTGAATTTAATTGTGTGGGTCTGTGGAATCTAATGGTGGTTGTTTCTATGACCCACCCACTGACAAGTATTATGGTTACAGAATTCAAGAAACCATATGTGGTCTATATGTCTTGTTGGTTCTCCAATTCATTCTTCATCACTTGTAATGTGTTGGGAGAAAGACATGGTCATATGTAATGGAGATGTCTATGATCAGATCGAACGTGTAGCAAACATTTTGAATGCTCTATAATCGACTATGAAATTAATGTACTGCTTGCCATGTCTCATACTACTCCATAGACCGATGTGTGGACAAGAAACAATGAATCAACAGTACGTATTTATGTTTGCATTTATTAGGCATAGTCTAGTGGTTACTGAGTCATTACCATCAACCTTATATTATTTTTTCTTTTTTCCTTTTTTTTTTTCAGTTGAAAGGTTAGCATTCATTTTCTTTCGCCATTTGTTACATTTTATTATAAAAAATCTCATTTGAAAGACGTGTGAAGGACACACTCCACACATAATTAACTTGGTATGACTTAATTTGTATGATAAATTGTATAATCACCAATTAGAAATGAGAAATGATATATATAAACTCTAAATATACAAGTCTCGTACAAATTTTTTATAAAAAAAATAGACTCTACTACTAAAAAAAATGTAAAAAACTCACTTTGGGCCCACATCAAAATTGAAGGTTTCAGTACAAACAATGGATTTATTTATTTTTATTATACTTTTCATTCATCTTTTTAGGTCATAGATGATCGAAGAGTCAATAAGAAGAATAATGATCGCTTCTAATAGATTCGTGATAATTGAGGTTTTAGATTCGTGACAAGAGTACTCAATAAGGTGTGTTTATTTGGTATGAATATTAATGTATTAATCCCAAAACAGAAAACCTGATGGATTAAGTATTATTGTCTATGTATTTTTTTAATACACAATCTAATCCTCCTTTCGATTACATCCAGAGAAAGGAATTCGGCACCTTGAAAGAATTTTTCTTGGTGAATCCGGCACCTTGGGAAAGCTACTATGACAGAAATTGAAAGACAATAAAAACAGAAGTTTGGGAGTGATGCAAGATGCCCATCAAGTTTCTATCCCAACTTAAAGGACCTCAAGTGGAAGTGATTATAAGAAATAGATCCTATATCATTTAGAAAGTATTTAACTTCACACGGACGGCAAAAAACATTAATATAAGATGTAATTTATGTTATTCTAAGAACTTTTCAAAAGAATACACGGCACGCAACAATATCTAAACAAAGCCAAAAACTTCATGATTTGGCAGCTTCTGTGAAATGAAAAAGCAATGGATGTAGATGTTAACTTAAGCATAGACTAGAATTGGAACAGTGGGCTCCCATCCTTATGTCTCTGATCAGATACAAATGATCAAGAAAAAGTAATAACTATAACTGAAAAGCTTGAGATTAAAATGCCCAGGAAAAAAGGATCTAATGCTCCACAAAGTATAAAACATAATAACACCAAGTTCATTTCTCTTTCCATCAAGAGAATGATTATTTACGATTCTTAAAGCAACAAAATTGTAGCCTAGATCTATTTATTTTGTGGTAAAACTGTAATGACTTCAACCCAAAAACCTTTGGTAAAGGACTTCCCCAATCCCCCACCCAACGTGAGAAAAGATTTCTTGAGAAAAGATATTTACAATTGTGAGTCATGCAGTTGTTACATAATGGCTTTGAAAAAAGTAAGTAAAACAGGAAATCTACTTGAAAAAATTAATTTTTTAATAATAAATTTTATTTTTTTCAAAGCAATTATACGATATTTACACATTCTACGATTGTATATAGTGTTACTATACTAATGCTTGCAGAATATTCGATAACCTTAACCACAATAATAATAATAAAGGAAGAAAAACCTTCTCAACGGCTTTAAATAGCCCACCAGTTTTCCATAACTGGGCACAAGAGAGAGTAGAGAGTAAAGAAGAAAGAAAGCGTTGAGAAACATTGGTGTTGGGGGGCAATGGAGTCAGTGACAAGGGCTTCAACAAACGAAAGTAGCAGAGCCAACGGACAGCAAGGGAAGGATCGATGTGGACACTTCCAAATGCCGTTGCACTACCCAAGATACACCAAAGCCGATTACGAAACCATGCCTGAGTGGAAGCTTGATTGCTTGCTTAAAGAATATGGGCTACCGATCGTTGGGGATGTTGAACAAAAGAGAAAGTTCGCCATGGGATCCTTTCTCTGGTCTCATTAATCAGAATTGTACTTTATGTGTTACATATGCATTTATATGATGCAAAATTATTATGGATGTTTTTATTATGTTCCTTTGAATTCGATCCTTTGTCTTAGGTGATCTTGTGTTCAATATATGTTATGGTAACTAATGTTTCTGAGATTTGAGTGATGTTTTTTTGGGGCCTAATATCAAGGTGGCTGCAGGCCATTTGTTGAAAAAAATGAAAACTTTCCTCTCTCAATTTCTGTTTCAGATCATATTTTGAAACTCAAAAAAATTGATCTCAAAACAAGTTTCATGGTCTCCTCATACACTAGAAAAATAAATTACATCAGAAAAGCATACTGTAAAGAATATATTTCCCAGCCGCAATGTCTGCTCAAAATGATTTCAATTGTAAGAAGGGTTGCTTTAATTTGATGCTTCTTCATAGACGTGCATGAAGAAGCATCAAATTAATGAGTCAGATACAATCAAGAAATGTAAGATCTGACCAAATATTCTTAACATTTCAAACACCCCAAATATCATTATTCTGTGCCCATCAAATGCAGCATTCCAGTCCTAATAATAGCCTTGTTTCTCAGGAGACAGCAAGAATGAACAGCCGCCCACTACAAGATATAGACTTTGGGTGGTACTCTAGAAAATGGGATGGGTATGGAGTCATTTGGACACCAGTCCACTAACATTTATACGTCATATCCACAAGTTTATCACTCCCTGAGTAGACATAAAACACCCCATTACAATATTTTCCTTCCAATTCTTCTCCTTCTCCTTCCAATGCTCTAGTTTCCTCAGTGCCACTTAAATCATCTCATCCAACTCTCTATTTCTTCAACATCTGCCTTACATTTCTAACGACATTTTGGATAAACTCTTAAATAAAACATATAACGAATGGAATGATTTGATATTGATCCAACGATCAAAGCCAGAGCCTTAAGGTCACTTGATTGACGGAACTGGCACCGTGTCATCGGATTTGAATTTTAAAATAAAACAAAAAGGCAAAAAGTAGCCGTTGCAGTCACCAACTTACTCTCCCCAAGGTCTATATATTGATTACATATATTGTAATTTGTCTCACAACCAGTCAGCCCGTCCCGTTTGAGAGAGAGAGAGAGAGAGAGAGAGAGAGAGAGAGAAGAGAGAGCGGGTGTGCTTGCTATGGAAGCGTACAAAAAGTGGGAGAAGGCAGGGCATTGGGACTCGCAGGAAGGTGTAAAGAACAAGAGAGGAAGCAGATCGTTCGTTTTGAGGTTTTTGTTTTCTCCTCTTGGATTCCCACCATGGATTGTTTGAGATTTTTTCTTAATGCGCGTTAACCTTTTGATTCTCAATTTTGCATTTTTTAATGTGAGACATATTGCTGTCATCCTTTTTGGTTTCTCAATTCTAGTTTTTGACGTGAACCAAAAATTATGGTGTTTCTACGAGTTGTGAATTGGATCGTATTTTAAAGAAAACAAAAATTGGGTGCTTTGACCTTTGAAACATTATACTTGGTCTGCCATGACTCTCAAATCTTTAAAGCTCAATAAGGACAGCCATAATCATCGATCTCAATCTCGTTTGAGTGTTTCCTAGCAAAACTTGGCTCTGAATATAGACACATTCTCATGTGTAAAGAAAGTAGAAAACATTAGAAAACATCAGGAAGTAAAATGTATCTTAGTTTACCCATTTGTTGTTTGATTTATTTTCTGTGTAGCTTTTTGTAGCTTTTCTTGATGAATTAAATACCAAATGCTGACTATATGCTATGGAATCTGGGGAGACTATACTATGGAATCCCTCCACAACCGCTTCAACAATAGAAATTCTATTCTTCAGAGCAGAAAAAAATAAATAACAAAGATAATTGCTGCTGTCTATTTTTTATTCAGGTCATATAAATCTTGTATATGGATGATGATGCTGACCACATACCTAGCTCATACGTGTTTAAAAAGCCATGAACAATATTAAAGACATTCGGCTAGTGTCATTGAACATGTATTCAGCATTATTTTCTGTAAGATTTTAGTGCAATAATGTAAAAGTTTTGCAGATAATGATGGTTCAAAAGTGGACTCTTAGGTGTCCAACAAACAATTTCAATGGCACTTCATTTAGGAATATTAGCTAGAAGTTTGTTATATATTTTGATAGTTAGCAATAATTTTACTGCATATGATATTAGATTAGATTTGAGTATCCATAATAAACATGGCTTGGTGATTTGAGTATCTACAAAAAGGCATTTAGCAAAAATTCATGGCTTAGTGATTTGTAAAGTCTTAAATAAAAGATAAGATTAGATTTGAGCATCTGCATGGGAAGCATATATCTAGTACTATTGTGAGGGGAGGCCCATCCTAGTAAGAAGGGTTGGGCTCAAGATGGGTTGAAACTTAGGCTCAATGCAAAGAAGATGCCCGTGGGACAAGCATCTGACCCGGTGGAAACATACCCGGGCCAGCCATAGAATCCGAGCCAATAAAGTGACAGTTACCCGACTTGGAAAAGGAAGGGACCCATAGAGGGAAGCACCACAGACGTGAGGAAACGGAAACGGCGCCTGGCATCATATTAAAAGAAAAATCAAGTGAACACCACGCCGTATTAGATATTAAGCAAGTCAGAACCACATCACATTAAATGCAAGGCGGAAATTCCAGTATCGACGCCCTAGCTTCCCACTTGGGATTTGACAGTTATTGTGCTCGCCAATGACATGTACTACAAAACTACATACCCCTCATACATGACAAATATGATAGATACAATATCCATAACTTATTAGCAATATGCAATAAAAATCGCAACAAAAAGATTCTTTTTACCATTTTAAGACAATGGTGATATAATATAATACCACATGCACCTCAAAAGTTTAAGTGTCTAGCACTCCTAACACAAACAGAGACTATTTCTCAAAATTACAACCATCCAAAATAACTAAATCATTATTTTGTTCAAAAGTGATGCTAATGGTCTTGCTGGGCCAGACCTACTTGGCCCTTCCTTGACTCAAAATCTTTTTTAACTCTTCAAAAGGCTTCATAATCTCAATCAAGAATTGATCTCAGTAAGTAAATATGTAATATGCCACATATCTCATAGGCATGGACATAAGAATTGAAACTCTAACTTATGCATAATGTGCTTTTTTGTAAAAATACGTTCTTTATTTTTTTAAATCTTAACACGTATTCATATCACTTGAGCTTGGGATCTTGTTCATATCATCACATATCATGCCAACTTATATTATTTCATAGCATATCACATAGAGACCAAGTCTCATCATTTCATGTCAAAAATTTATATTAAAACATATTGCATCATGGCATATGATATCATATCATAGCGTATCATTCAAATCATTCTTATCATGTCATAGGGCTCAAATGTTTTATTCTTATCATGTCATACTATTAACATGTATAGATACCTCATAGCTCCCATAATCATCTTGTGTTCCCCACTACTTGTTGCATCAACCTATTACTCATTTAGTCGATGTGACTACGTTTTATATCTTATAAATCCTTACACAACAGTTTACATATTTCGTCTTCACTGTGAGACGCACCCACTAGCTTTAGGCACAAATTCCGTTCTGGTATCTTTCCATAGGAACCATTCGAGATTCGTCGACCGTACTTCATCGACCCAAGAATTCCACTCGACTTTAAATACTCCTGAATGAACATAAAATTTCACTAGGACATTTTTCCGTCTTAGCATTAGGGGTCGTTATAAAACTTTTGACTCTTTTGTTTTCAAAATATGGACTCAAAAACATGTAACGTGTAACATGGGCTCGTATACAAACATTGACTCATCCATGCAATGTATGAAACTAAACCATTCTAAGAATTCATAGCATACATTTCCAAACATAGTTTGAAAATATTAGAACATGCAAACACACTATATTTCATAAAAACTTAACCATTTCAACTTAGAAGGATCAAATCGCTACAAAACCCTAAGTAGTCTTGGCCGAATCACTTGATCCATTCAAAGTGATCATTTCCTCCCTTCTATCTTATAAACTCATGCATCTACTCAAGTGTTCATCCAAACAAACATGCTAAGTTATTTTCCAAGGTATAGCCGAAATCCTAAGATTTTCTAACATACCCTTCTTACATCAAATCATCACAACATCTCTTTTAGCTACACTAGTCGCTCAAGGCCAAATGTATATGCTCTAGTAATTGATAAGTTTACATCATTAACATGTAAAAACTAGTATAGATCGAGACATGCATCCATTTACATTGAAATCTTTAATGAAAAGATAATATTTTCTCATAGCCAAATCATAGAAGTCCTTGAACTTGATGGTTTCCATCAAATAATCAATCCAACACATCTCCAATCACCTCGGCGAATCATATAGGTCATACCACCTCCATATTTCTACCAATTGATCAACAAACATTTCTCAAAATATATAGGTCAAAACCCGTACATATATAACTTGAGATAATAATCGAGTAATCAATCAAACAAACAACAAACAAACAAAATTTGCATAATATGTACAAATAATATCTAAGATAGGTTAAGAGTTTATTTACAAAATTCCAAGAGTAATAAGTAAGAGAAAATCTAAAAATAATCAATGAAACATATCAAGATTCAAACATAAAAACCCTGAATCTAAAATCTCAAGTGAGGGTGAGTGCGTGGTGTTTTAGAAGATCAAATCCCTCCAAAAATCGTAGTTTTCTTTCCTCTAGTGAAATTCGAAACTCTCTTATTCAAAATATTGCTTTTTTACGTTCAAAACATCAAGAACATCTAGGACTTCATTTTAAAGAAGTAAAAATCCTAGTTTTTGAATTAAAGTGGGTGCTGGTGTAAGAAAATCTTTGGATTCGAAAATACTAAAGTTGGTTCTTCACTGAAAATCGTGCATGGTGTATTAAAACAAATAGGAATGAGCTTACCTTCGTGTAGTGATCTTCCATTAAAAAAAAACACGTAGAAAACTCGAAAATATGAAAATATAATAATGTTTGGCTAGTGAGAAATTGAAGAAAAATGGTAACCTAGTAGAGAATGTCTTGGCCGAAACCCGAAACTAGAGGGAGACAAAAGAAAGACATGTCAAAAAGCCCCCTTCATTTTCGACTCTAGTTTTATATAAGGTCCCCATATGCCTTTTTTCATCTAGTGCATATTTGCCACTTGTCTATTTTTTCCACCTTCTCTCTCATGATGGGATATCATGCTGAAGATAAAAATGAGTAAGGATTTGACTAAGCCTTCCCTCTAAAAGTCGAAACCCTACTTCTCCATCTTTCCCATTTCACTCTTCAAATTGTGTCTAGGTTCAAAGTATCCAAAGAGTCTCCAAGTAATTTTATGATTGATGCTAGTTTTTGGGTTCTTTTATTGGACCAAAGAGACGTCCGTTTGATTTTTTATTTTTTATTTTTTTGGGTTTTGAACTTTGGAGATGATGATGAATATGTGCAGTAGAAAGATTTGGGTTTCTCAGTGTCGGTAATTTTTTGTTTAGGCATTAAATTATATGCTGATATTATTTAAATGAGTATTGCTATATGTACTTTGAATTTTACATACAACATTAAATTTGGAAATGGAGGTAGACTTGCATGGAGTCAAAGTTTATTGGTTTAAATAAAAAGCGTTCACAGTATCAATTTATACCTTCTGTGAAATAGCATCAATTTGAATTCATATTTCTGTAAAAACATGTGGATATTTTTATTTGGGTAATGCTACTTGTTCCTACTTGGGATCCTTATTAGGGATCCCGATTTTCATTTTATTTTAATTTATTTTTTTTACATGATTTTTAAGTAAGTATTTTTATAAGAATTTTTTAACATCTTAAAAAATTTACTTAAAAAAAAACTAACAAAATCACTTACATTATTTAGAATCACTTACTAATCATGTAAAAAAAAAAACTAAAAAGAAATTTGAAAATTGGGATAAGTAGGGACAAATAGCATTTTCCTTTTTATTTTATTTTTTTTGGCATTGGGTGTCTCGTCCTAACTAAACTTAACTGTGCACAGCTCCTTGGCAAGGAGTTTTCTGTAAGTGAATATCGGGTAATTCAATGAAAAATTCCCCTTCTGATAGTCCATAGAGATTGTTTGCTTCTAAGGGGATTTGAACCTTAGATATGGGGGGAAGCATACCTCAAACCAAAGCTTTTACCACTTGAGCCAGTCCCTAGGGTTTACATGAGGATATTCTTAAGGGCAAAACTAAACATTTCAGGGGTGAAGGAGAGTATAATTGTTCTGAATCATAGAAGTGGAGAAATAATATAATTAATCCAAAAAAGGCTAGTTTCTGAAAGGCTAGTTGAAAGTATAAAGTATTATTTTCATTCAATATTAGACCCAACAGCTCAATGCAACTATTATTACAAACAGAAAAGGCTAGTTTCTGAGAGGCATGAGAATGTTCTTTAATTATTCAAAGAATTGTGTCACAAGCAACTCGAAAGTATAAACAGGCTTCTTAGAATCAAGAATATAGGTTGAACTTATGTGTATCCTAAGCTTGAATCAGAAATTACTTAAAAGACTGTAATCAATGCATAACTTATTTCAATGTGGTTGAGTCGATAACATGACTTGTTATTTTGGTTTTCTTGCACTATTCTTATAGTTGTTTGGGTCCTCTGATATGTATCCAATGAAGTGTTCTTTGTTTTGTGGAAATTTGCTACTTTAAATAGTTACATAAATTCAATAGTGCAAATCTGGTTGTGACATCAATTTATTATATGAGACTTATGCATAATTACTAATTTTATTGAAAATCCCTATTTCCATTTATTTTGAGTTGTTAAAATTTCCAAGTTTTTTAATGGATAGATCTTCTTAGGGAACTCCAAGGCTTGGCTTGCTATGGATTCCGACATAGAGCTCTCTGATGACAAGCATGATTAGGTAAGCATTGATAATGGGCAAGATAACAATGAAGCTATTGAAGAACCTAAAATTGGAATGTCATTTTCAACTGAAGAAGAAGTTCGGTCTTACTATATGAAGTATGCTAAGCATAAGGGGTTTGGGGTGCGTAGAAGAAATTCTAGACAGGGTGATGATGGGAAGGTTAGATGGTTTACCTTAGTATGTGCACGATAAGGCACACCAAAGAGTCGGGCTACCAATTTTCTCAGGCCAAGACAAACAGAAAGTATAAGGTGTAAGGCTAGGATTAATGCAATTGTAAATGATGAAGGTAGATATACCTTGTCTAGTGTAATATTGGGACACACACATGTTTGTAGTCCGGAAAAGGCAAGACATTTCAGATGTTTTAAGAAGGTACATGCTCGTGTGGCTAAGGGGCATGAAATACATAATGCGACAGAATCATGGATGGGAAAGAACTTAAATTCTCCAATTGTTGAAGCGGGGGGGCACGAGAATGTGTCGTTTGGAGAAAAAGAGTGTCGAAACTATATTGACAATGTACATCTTCATCTTGGGGTTGGAGGTGTTGAAGCTCTTCGTAATTACTTTAGAGAAATGCATAAAAAAAATTCAGAATTTAACTATGAGATGGATGTGGACGATGATATGAGGTTAAGGAATGTGTTTTGGGCTGATGCTCGAAGTAGAGCTGTGAATCAATCATTTGGGGATGTAATTACATTTGACACAACATACCTGACAAATGCATATAAGATGCCTTTTGTATCATTTCTAGGTGTGAATCATCATGGTCAGTCAATCCTATTAGGATGTGGATTGATATCTAGTGAGGACACACAAACTTTTGAGTGGTTTTTTAAATCATGGTTGAAGTGTATGAATGATCAAATACCACATGCAATTATTACAGACCAAAACAAGGCAATGCAACTTGCAGTTGCAAGGGTGTTTCCAAATTCTAGACATCGCCTCTGCTTGTCGCACATTATGAAAAAATTTCTTGAGAAGTTTGGTTCACATTCTCAATATGAAGAGATCAAGAATACTCTACAAAAGTGTGTGTATGACTCTTCAAATGAGCAGGAGTTTGAAGAATGTTGGTTTAATTTGCTTGATACCTATCATCTTCATGAAAATACCTGGTTGGAATCGTTACATAGTGATAGGCGTTTTTGGGTGCCGGTGTACATTAAAGACACATTTTGGGCTGGAATGTCAATTACACAATGGAGCGAAAACATCAATGGATTCTTCGATAACTACATTAACTCCAAGACCACATTGACACAATTTTTAGATCAATACAATTCAGCCCGTAGAAGGAAGGTAGAGAATGAAGCTGTTGCTGACTTTAATTCATTTAACACCGAGATTCCATGCATCAGTCACTATCCTCTTGAGAAGCAATTTCAAAAAGCATACACAATTGCCAAATTCAAAGAAGTACAAGAATTTAGAGGATTTTTATATTTATCTACCTCACTGCTGGGATGCGAGGGTGCAAAATATACGTATGCAGTTGCTGACGAGATTAAAGTGAGTGATGAATTTGTAAAACATGCAAACTTCATTGTGGCCCTAGATGAAGATCCGCTTGAAGTTAAATGTAGTTGCAAGTTATTTGAGTTTAGGGGCATATTATGCAGACATTCTCTTCGTGTCTTGGCTTTGTTAGGTAAGAGTAAATTACCATCAAAATACATTTTGGATCGGTGGAGGAAAGATATAAAAAGGAAATACGCTTTTATAAAAAGTAGTTATGAGGCGAACTGCAACCTGAGAGACAAAGGTATGATAGGATCCTAAATTGCTTATATGAACTAGCCTGGAATGCATCAAAGACCGAGAAAAGTTGTGTGAAATTGATCAATCAGCTAGAGCAATTGAAGACAGAGTACCTTGAAGACAATTCAAGGGGTGGTAGCAATTCCATTAAGCCATCCAATAAGCCAGCTACATCCATGGATGGCACGACAAGTGCAAGTAAAGCTTTTAGTCCCTTGGTAGTTCAGAGTAAAAGAATGCCACCATCTAAGAGAAAAATGCACCCTGTTGAGAAGGATCTTAGGAAATCAACTACAAGGAGATTGCGTTGCTGTGAAGTTGAGGTTGTTTATTGTGTTTTTGAATTAAAAAATCAGTTCTTTTGAAGAATATATCTAATTTACGAATCCGGAATTTTTTCTTTCCATGTATGGCAGAATACTCAATTATCAAGAGAAGATAGAGCAAATGAATGCCATGAGAGCGGCCCACAAAATGAGGTTCCTTAAACTCGAGTACACTTAAAAAATCGTTAATTGCTGTTTTGTTTTTGTATTTGCATAAAATACATGCGAAATAATGAAACCTTTGTTTGGATTAAATGGCTATAGGATCAACGAAGTCAAGTTTGGACTCATGTGCCAGAATATTTTTGTACTTCTTCAACTGCTCCTCCATTACAAGTAATGTTGACATGATTTTGGTGGAGAATATGGGTTTAGCATTTTGTTGTTTCGTTACTAAGTTTTTGTATATGTTTAAAATACGTGCGAAATGCTAATAATTTTATGCAAATTAAATGGTTATAGGATCAACAAAATCAAGTTTGGACTCGTGCGCCAAATTATTTTTGTACTCCTTTGACTGCTGTTCCATTGCAGGTAGTGTTGACCTGATATGGTGCTCAATATGGCTCTAATTTTTTGTTGGTTCTTACTATGTTTTGTTCATTTAGATGCAACCTTCTCGATTGCATCTCTCGGACCCGGATGGAGACAGTCATGATAATCAGCTTAGAGACCTTAATGATGATATGCATTGAGGCTAAGAATGGTATGCATTATTGATATAACGGTTCTAATAAAAATCATGTGAGATACGGATAGACTTCTATTTGCTTTTTTCATGATCTTTTTCTATTTAGCTTTCTTTTTCAAATTCCACATGGATACTTATGATTTGGTAAATTTTCCCCTCTAAGTACACAGTCATCCATTTTCTCGTTTCAGGAGGTCATTGATACATCTGGAGGGTAAGTTATCTCTTGCAAAAAGATGCACTTTGAATTTCAAAAATTCCCGCTCACTTTTTGTTTTGTTTTGTTTTTCAACCTCCTTTTACTCAAATAAAGCCACCTGATTTTTAGATGCGGTGCCCATAAATTCCCGATGCCCTGGAAGAAGAAATTAAAAAAATTCATGCTTTATCAATTAAGAAAACTTTGACCCCAGAGCAGTGGAACCAAAGCGTCATTCCGAAAAATCTCATCCTACTTAGAACATGGGTTGAGGATTTTTTATGATAAGTGAACATGGGTTGAAAATAATTGTGACAAAAGTGTGTGCTATTGCTGATAAGCATGAAATGACTTTGGAATATGTCTTGAGTTTGTTGAGACTTGGTCCAAGTTTATTTATTTTTGTTGCTCGGGTGCAGAATTTAGCGTCATGCTGAAAGTAAGCCGTGGATCTTGGCATGAAAAAGTGTGTATGTTCTGAAAATAAGCCGTTGTGTATGTTACAAATATAAAATGATGATATTTATAAATAAACGACATTGTTATTTGCAACTGTCGCGTGTGTAACGTCACCCAATTTTTTTTAAAAAGAATAGGGTATATTATTAAAAAAATTATTTTTTATTTTTTATGTGGGATCTGCATTTTCACTTTTTTTAAAGTGATTTTGCGTATATTTTACAACTGGAAATATTATTTTTCATATAAATTAATCATGATTGGGCACATAAAAAGGAGCTTTCAAGGTAGAGTGAACATGCATAATATTTTTATAAAAAATACGTTGTTTGCTATACATATGTTTTAAGAGTAAGATCATGTTACTAACTTTGTAGAGTTTTATTTTTTGGAGCTAGCCTTTCAAGTTAATCAAATATTTTTGATGTTATGATTTTTTTTAAATATTTAAAAGTGTTGAAAAAGCATACGAAAAAAAAAAGTAAAAAAAACTTATATAAAATGCACTGAGGGGGCATCTAGCGGTGGCTGTAGAGTCACCTTACCTATAAAATATGCAAGTAGCTTTTATGAATTTCTAATTAATCGCATAGTTTAAATTTAAAACTGACAAGTGGGCACAAGAATGGGAACCTAGATCGGGCTCCCTAACACTGCCCTTCCGTAAGGAAAATGATAAGGAACCTAATAGGGTCCCGATTTGGTGTCTCGCTCTCAATTATTTTATTTTGTTTTTTGTTTTTTGTTTTTTATTTACTTAATGATTAAAAAATTATTATTTAATAATATTATGAGTTTTTTTCTTTTTTTAAAAATATTTAAAAATATTTAAAAAATAATATAAAAATATTGTCACCCTCTACATATTTTGATTTGCACATAATTTTGCCAAATTATCACTTGATTAACCTCCAAACTATTATCACGCCTAAACATCTAATTCCCCTTGATTTTCATCATAAACATGTCACTACAAAATAATAAATGCTAAAATGGTTTCTTCACAATATCCACACTAACATTAATAACCCTAGTTAAATTTTTCTACACGCGATTATATTTCATAACCCCATAATTCGTGAGTGCCAATGACCTAAAATAAGGACATTTACGTAATTTGACTAGTCTCAAGATTTACATGTACGTGTCTAGAGCTTTTTCATTTTAAATTAGAAAATTGATGTTTTTTATAATCGCTTGAAGAGTGGCTTACATCAAGAGGCTGAAGAGGAAAAGAATAATGTGTGTGTGTGAGAAATTAATAGAGAGAGAGGCGCAAAACAGTGTTCCATTTAGATAAAGAGAGAACTTACTTAGTGAGGTGAGTTGTCTAAGGTAGTCCAACCATAGTGAGAGATGGAGGAGTATGGCTGAGCAAAAATTCGATAATTTGATGTCGGAATCGGAGTCCGAATCGGAGAAAAAACTCTGACTAAAGTCGGAGTCGGAGTCGACAGTAGAGTTCTGCTGACTCCGACTCGATCCGACTCCGACTTGTAACCCAACTCCGATTCCGACTTCGATTTCGACAATATATCACATTTTGCATATAAATGTAAAAAAATATATATGTATTTTCATATATAACTATTATAGAGAGATAATTAAATTATATTGTTTCCAAATAATTTACTCATAATATAATAGACATATATAATTATAAACACTAATATTTTAAGAATTACTAATGTAATAATTTGTAATACTAATATATACAAAATTAAAGACTAACATATAAGTAATGATGTATTATAAGTTAATAAATAATAAAATATCATAAATTAATGAGGTATGTAATAATGTATAACACTAACTTATAAATACTAATGTATAAACACTAATATGTTATAAGTTACTAATGTAATATTAATGTTTAAAGATTAATAATGTATAAAATTATAAACACCAAGGTATTATTACTAATGTAATAGCTTATAATACTATTGCATAAACTTATAATTTTATATGCACAAACTTATTCAAAATAATTTCTTAATAATATAATAGATATTTACTAAGACCAAAGTTCAAATCCTAAACCCTTAATCCTAAACCCTAAACTATTACAACCCTAGATTGATAATTAAATGAAATAACAGTATATTTTGGCTAATGTATAAACATCAATGTATGAGCTAATGTACATTAATAGTAATACTAATGTATAAACACCAATGTATTTTTAAATAAAATAAATATATTCATTATCATCTCATTATCCCATAATGTGGCATTAAATGATAGATTAATAAGTAAAACATAATAAATAATTTTCAATCATTTAATACTATATCATAGAATGATAAGAGGATGATAAAAAATGGGATGATGAGTAGCATTGCTCTTCTAAATAATATACTTATAATATTATTATTTATACCATAAAAACTAACCAAATTAAATAGGCATGTACTAGAATATTATAATATTAGCTTATAATATAATAAACACACTACAACATTATTGATGCTTTTTCATGAATTTTTTGCCCACGACATAAGATGATGGCAAATAACTACTTATTTGATTTCTAAAAAAGCATTCTTATATTTTAAACACCCAAGAATTGTATAGTTTAAGGAAATCATTTTATTTAAAAAACTTATAATTATTTAAAACTATTAAAAAATTCTATTTACTTATATAATTTTATTTCTTTAAAAATTTTTAGTAAACTTTCTTATTTTATTTTATGATAAAATTATATTAGTTCTAGTATTTAAAGTTGATTTTGAATTAGTTATATTGTATTTATAGTTTTAATTGTCTATTTTTACTTAGTTTATTTATAGATTTATTTATAATTTAATCTCTATCGTTAGATCTAGGTTAAAAAATCTAGATCTAACTGTATACATTAAATATATAAAGTCCATTCGGATTCATCCCCTCTCAGGCCAGCCAACACAACCCCCCTCCCCCTCGTGTCTCTCTTCTTTTCAAATCTCCCCTGCACACCTCACGGGTTCTCTGCCTCTATTCAAGACTTGCCGCCAGGAGCCACCATCGCCTCCTCCAGACCTGCCTCTGTGCTAAAACATTTATGAGTTCTTCAGTTCTTCCATTTAGTTTTTCCCCCTATAATTGTTACCCTCTCTTTTTAATTGCTCAGGTTTTTGTCTTTTGGGTTGGTCTTGCATACCTAAATGTTTTATCTTCTTTAGCTGTATTTGTTTATTAGTAGTTATATTCTGAGGTTGTTTGGTTACTCAACTTTTGTTTCTTGTTATTTGCTGTAAGTAGCTAATAGTATCATCCTTATTTGTTTGATCTCTCTTACTCTGAAGAACACATTATTGTTTGGTTTTAGTTTGTTCCAATTTTACATGTTTGTGGATTAAAATTTTCATTTGACCTTCCCAAATGGAATAGGAAGTTTTTAAGATCTTAAGTTTCTTTTCTTTTTATTCATAAGTCACTCCAAATTCCCATCTAAAATTCACACAACGAATTTTAGTAGAATCCTCTCAGGTTACATGCTTTGGTAATTATCCACATATATCTGTAGAAGAAAAACAATTCACCTATAATTTCTAGAAGGTCCAAAATACCCTGAAGTTCTATAGAATTACTACGTCAAGCAGCAAATATCAGAACATATCTAGTTTTTGCTCTTTACTTCTAGCTTACCATTTATCATTTAATAATTTTTCATTGAATTCCCCCTAAATCATTTAGAGTATGTTTCGTTTATTATCATATTTATACCTCCTCCATTTTTTTTTTTGAAGTTTTAAATCATGAATGTTCAAGGCTCTGGAAGCACTCATACGTCCACCTCTGCATTATGTGCAGCAGGATCACTACCTCCTACTGTTGAAGAACTTGAATCTCCCTCTCCCATGATCGCAGAGTCTAATGAACAATTAGACTCTACAACAGCCACCCAGCCTACTTCTAAGACAACTTGTTCTATTCGTCAAAGAAATCCCCTCAAGAATAGGTTTAATGTCTAGAATAACTTTACAAAAGATACAGATTGCGATCCCGATGAACCCACGTACACTTGTAACCCACGTACACTTGTAACCCACGTACACTTGTAACCATTATGGGAAGCAGTTCAAATGCCATTCCAAGAAGCAGGGTACTTCAGCATTGAAAACCCACGTTGACCTTTGCCCTAAAAGGCCTAAGAAACGTAAGAATTAACAAGTCTTGATCTCAGAGGCAAAAACTGACGGAGGGGAAGGGGAAAAGGAATTAGCGATGACCAAGTACAATGAGAACAAATTAGGGCTGCCCTAGTTAGGATGGTGATTCTTGATGAGTTGCCTTTTTCAATTGTTGATGGTGAAGGGTTTCAAGAATATACTAAATCTTGATCCTAGGTTTTCTATTTCTTTTCGTTTTACGATAATGAGAGATTGCATGAGACTGTTCTTAAGAGAAAATGATAGTTTGAAGAAAATGTTTTTAACTACTAAGCAAAGAGTGAGCTTGACCACTGACACTTGGACGTCTATCCAAAACACCAATTACATGTGTGTCACGACTCATTTTATTGATAATAGTTGGAAGTTGCATAAGCGGATAATTTCATTTTCTCGTATTGGTGATCACAAAGGGGCAACAATTGGTAGGGCATTGGAGGAGTGTATGCTTGATTGAGTGATGGACAAATTTCTTACAATAACTGTGGACAATGCTTTCACTAATGATTCCGCTATTGATTGGTTGAAAATAGTTGAAGTTGGAAGATTGGAATGTGTGGAGGATCATGAGTATATCCACATGAGGTGTACTGCGCACATTTTAAACCTTATTGTCCAAGAAGATTTAAAAAAAGTTGATGAGTCAATCGGCAAGATCCGTAATTTGATTAGGTACGTGAAGTTTTCTCCTCAAAGACTTGCCACTTTCAAGACTAGTGTTGAAAGGTCAAAAGTTTCATGTAATAGTTTCTTATATCTTGACGTACCCACTAGATGGAACTCAACTTTTCTTATGTTGGATGTGGCTACCAAGTATAAAAAAGCCTTACAACTTTTGCTTGATGATGATCTGTACTCACGGGTTTATTTGTCTGAAGATAGACGTGGAAGAAAAAGATTGGGAGCTCCCGTGCATGATGATTTAGAGGCAATAGACAACTTTTCAAAGTTCTTGAGAGTATTTTATAATGTCACAATGCATCTTTCTGGTACATTATATGTCACTTCGAATCTATTTTTTAAAGAGCTCGTTGGCATTCATAAAAACTTGATGGATTTTTGCGAGAGTAACAATCGATGTTTCAGTTCAATGGCCTTAAGAATGAAAGAAAAATATGATAAATACTAGGGGATATTGAATATATAAACAGGTTGTTGTTTATTGCTGCGATTTTTGATCAGCGGTGAAGTTGGAAACTCAAGAATATTGGTTCAAAAAAGCATTGGGTGAGGATAAATGTGAGGAATTTGTTTAAATATTCAAGGATGATTTTACCCGACTGTATGAACTATATGCAGAGTTCAGTGGTGAGTACACCAACACAAGTAGTCCTAGAGATGATGCTTCTAACGCTCAGAGTGATACTAGTATCTTAAAAAGGGATAGCAATAACATTATTAATGATGACATTTACATGGATCTCCATAAAGACAAGAGTTCAAGTATGATGGATACTAAGTCGGAGTTAGAACGGTATTTGTTGGAAGCTGTTGAGATCCTCTCACAGAGTTTTGATATTTTAATTTGGTGGAGGGTCAACTCCTCTAAATATCTAGTTCTTGCAATGATGGCGAGAGAAATCTTGGTCATTCCAATTACCACTGTTGCTTTGGAGTCTGCATTTAGCATGGGAGACCGTATCTTGGATCTATTTCAGAGTTCTTTGGATCCTAAAACTGTAAAGGCTCTTGTGTGTACGCAAAACTGGTTGAAATCCACTCACATATGCTTGAGTCAAGATCATTTCGCTTTAATTGATTATGCAAAGAGCTATAAGTTAAACTCAGGTAATATATTTCAAATTTAATGAATTATGTTATATATCTTGATTTGTTTTTTTTCAATACTAATATCTTATATTTTAATATGTTAATGTAGAATTGGTTACTAATATGATGAGCTTACTACATGAAGATAAAGATGATTGAGGATTGATGTGCATTTGTTATTGTTGAATTTGTGTATTTTTTTATTTGTTTAATTTTGTTTTCTTATTTTTAGAAATTTATGTGGTATCTTATTCCCTTACTAATTTTGTTTTTTTTTTTCTTCAGGCATAAGTTGAAAATTTGGAATGACATGTAATTTGTATTAGTTCTTTTGTTGAAATGAGGAAACTATTGTTTGTTTATTTTTTATTGTTTATCTTTTGTTGTTGGATGATAATTTGAAATTTGGGAAGATAAATTGTGGAATGTGGATGAATCATCTATATGATATGGTAGATGATGGAATATGAGTTAAATGATGATACGTGATAGGTGTTGTTTGCTTATATCCAAGATGATGAAATATGAATTCAATGATAGTAGATGATAGATGCTAGATGATGGGTGTTGTTTGCTTTTATTTTTTGTTAAAATGAGACAATAGTATAGTTGCTACCATCAAGTTATGCATTGTTAATTTGTATGAATACTTTTATTTTGTAATTTTGGACATTTGACTTTGGTTATGTATATTGTATTGTTAATTTGTAAGAATGATTTTATTTTGTCATTTTGGACATTTGGCTTTGGTTTTGTAATTTTAATTTGTAGGAATTTGTAATTTTAGATCTTTGGCTTTGTATTTGGTTATGTAATTTTAATTTGTATAAATTTGGACTTTAGGCTTTGGTTGTGTTTAATTTGTATCAAGGAGCCCAACTTTGATCTATTATAATTCAAAATTATAAAATTGAAATGTCAAATAGGTTAAGAAAAAAATCCAATACAAAAGTCTAACAAAAAAGTCCAATTCCAACTCCGTTTCGACTTTGCTCTGACGAAGTTAGAATTAGAGTTGGATCGGAGTGTATAGAAGTCAGAGTTGAAGTCGGAAGTCGGATTCCGCTTTTAACAAAGTCGGACTCGGAGTCAGAATCGGAGTCGGAGGACCCCATTTCTGACTCCAACTAAGTCGGTGCTCATCCCTATGAAAGAGTACGACCAAACTGTGGTGCTCAACAGGATGGCAGGACTAGTTGGCGATGTGGGTTGTTGTGTTTTTAGGTGATTAAGGTCCAGTTTGGATTGTAAACTCATTTCATTTCAACTTATTTCATCTCAAATTTATCATTACACTTTTTAAAATTTTTATACAAAATACAAATCTTAATACAGCTTTTTTAAATTTCAATACAGTTTTTTCAAATCTCAATTTAACTTTTTTAAATTCTAAAATAATAATAATATTTTATTCAACTTTCTAAACTCACCTTAATTTATCTCATCTCAACTTCAAATTTAAACGAGATATAAATGGTGGAGCTTCGATTGTTGGGGCAGAGGTGCAAGTAGTGGCTGGAATGGATGTTCTGTTTTGTGAAGCTAAAATTTCAGAAATGTCAATAGCCCGTGGGAATAGGCTATTCCAATACAGCCCATTAAAGTTATTTTAAGGTCACTAAATTTTTTTCCTATTTCATCCCTAATAATATTGGGTCGTGTGGTTACAATTTTTTACTATAACTATCTTTCGGCATCCGACGTATGCATATAGAAAATGAAAATGAAAACTAAAAAATAATAAAGGCATTTAATCAATGTGTTAGTTCTAAACTAACAAAATGATTTGCACACCAATGGTAGGCTTCAAGTTTTCAAAATGGCTATAATTATTGCAGTTTTAAAATCTATCTTTTCATTCTTTTGTTTATATTTTATTAGGACGATTTGTTCTCTATTAAAATTATTATGACTTATTGAGAAATATTGCCGCACGAGATCCAAAGTGATATAAATTAATTTATAGGATTCAAAATTTAAAATTTATCTTCCAAATTAAATTATGACACATAATTAGTGATTGGTGTGGATACCTTCAAATAGAATTATTCTACTAACAATTATGGCGGCCAGAAAATCTTACATACTATAACATTGTCATAGTCTCACTCCCATTTCACAATGAGAAACTGCCATTACCTATAAACTTTTGATTTTCTTAAATAGATAATTAAAGAATGATGGAAAGTGTCATATTTATAAAATGGAATGGTAGCATATTACATAACATTACTCATAGTGGCAAACAATCGGTATACATTATACAAAGCTAGATGATGGGATGTGACCTGAGGGTGGTGGTTCAACGACCTTGAGGTTACTAATAAGTTGTTTGACATGCATTAGGTTCTTGGTTTAAACTTGGATATTGATTTACTTTATATTATTGTATTAGTCTATGAATGTTCTATTTAATTTCCTAACAGGTTAGTGTAAGTTATGACTTCACTAAAGAAGAGTTTTGTGGCCTTCCATTGACTAGTTATGTTTGAGTAATGAGGTGATTTTAGATATTCTGTGAATAGTAAGAAAAATTAATAAAAAAAAATAATGAAAAAGAATTAAATAGTAGTACAAAATAATAAAAAATAAGTAAAAAATATTTTTAAAAAAATGAATAGTAATAAAATATTTGAGAATACTTATCACCCAAACCATCAATAAATCTCTCATGTCTGCCTTTCAGCCTTTAAGTGCTCTATAGTTAAACATATATTGAAAAACACCTCTAGGGCTGCAATTGATCTGAGTTGGGTTGATTTTTTGGATTATTGAGTTAGTTGGATTCAAATAACTTGAGGTTGAGCTGATCGTCCATTCAAATATGAGCTTAAGCTTAGTTGAGTTATTTATCTATTTTTATTCATGTTCTTTAATGTGCCCGAGCAAGTTAAGTGATTACTCGAGTTTACTCGTACATCTTTTATTTACTTTTTTATTCTTTTTTAATCAAATAAATAATCAAATAGAAAATTACAAAAATATTAAATTTATTAAAACCTGCACAATTAATATATAAACCTTATACTGAATTATAATATTATAATATTTTTATGTATAAAACTTTTTATATGGCCCCAACATTAGTATATGAAACTACTAAGTCCTACATATTACCATTATACAAATTACTTTTTTTTCATACATTGGGGGAGGGATGTTTCAAAATCATTTTAAAAAGGAGATCATTGCTATCAAGTCATCAAGAGTTATTTCACATGCAGTCTTTAAATTGGGGACTGCACAAACAAGCCCATATAATTATGTTTAATTTTTTTAAAAATTATAATAATATCTTTTTTTTAAAATGATGTCTTTTTCTCATTTATCCCATACATTAATGAGACTACACTTGCAATCTTCCACTTAAGACTGCAAATAAAATTTCTCAGCTATCAAACTCTCAACAATACAAATAGGAAAATGCTTTATCTCCTAAGCTTTTTGTCCCGAATGCATCTCCCGAATGGCAAAATAAATTATTTTTTTTATTTAATGATTATATAATTGTTTTTACATGATTGATGTGAAATTTTTTTTAATTTTTAAAAAATATTTTAAAATATCAAAATAATGAATAAAAACAGATAAAAAAAACCCACTTGGCTCTTTCCGAACACTTCGGGCTACATCCCCTAGCACCACTCATACAAATAACTTAAGTACTTAATTAACTAACTTATAGTTAAGGACTATATTCAGTATACATGCATAAACGATTAGGCATAAATAATAGGATTACATACTATATGATTAATTACAAAAGTTACTGCACTTATATTTACTTATATTATTAAATTTAATTATATATATACATATTCAAGTGGCTCTAATCAAATTGAGTTAACGAATGGAATTTGATATAAAATAACATTAACAATGAAAATGTGAATTGCCATGTATGACATTGTTTGTATATTGATCTTTAAATACAGATTTACAAATATGCATTTAGTCGTTCTCTATACAAGGAAATTAATAAAACCAAAAATAAGTAATGTATAACTGCACAATTAAATACAACAAGAGTCAAGGAATTCAAAATATAGTTGAAGCAATCTTGGTGATTTGAAAGCGCAATCTTGAATGATTTGTTTTGGTGTTGGAATCTTGGTAAGTTTGTCTCTTCATTCCACCTCAAGCTCAAGGTGGGATTGGCTCGATGAAGAGCTTGCTTCGATTTGGTTCAAACTTCGGATGACACAAAGGCTTTGTAAAGATATCTGCGACTTGATTATTGCCAAAAACATGTTCTAACTTGATCATAGCCCTTGCAACTTATTCTCTGACAAAGTGCACATCGATTTCTATGTGCTTTGTGAGGTGATGAAATACTGGATTCTTAGCCATGCTCATTGCACTTATGTTATCCAAATACAAGATTGGAGATGAAAGTTCATAACCTATACTTTTCATTAAATTCATGTATTACATGATCTCTGTAGTTGTCGAGGCTAACGCACGATACTCTACTTTAGCAGTTAATCGTGCTACAATGTTTTACTTCTTAGCTCTCCAAGAAAGCAAATTATCTCCAAGAAAGATTACAAACCCAGTAGTAGAATGGCAATCATCTTTCGATCTAGCCCAATCAGTGTCACAGAATGCATGAAAAGCTGTGACTGATGTTTGGGTGAGGCGAAGACCTAGATTTATGATACCTTTTAAATAGCGGAAGATCCATTTCATAGCAACAAGATGAGGTGTGCTGGGAGTTTATATGAATTGGCACATATAGTTTATAGCAAAAGTAATATCAGGCCTTGTCTACATTAAGTATTGGAGTGTGCCTACCATTTGGCAATATATGGTTGGGTCATTTATAACCTCTCCTTCATGTGCAGACAGTGGAGCATTAACTACTAGTAGCATTGTCACTGGTTTTGCTCCATCAAAGCCAAACTTTTGTAACAAATTTATGAGATATCCGGATTGAGATAAGGTCATGGAGTGTGATTCTCGAGTGACTTGTACACCAAGAAAAAAATGCAAATCTCCAAGGTTTTTTATGTGAAAAACATTAGATAAATACGAAATAATTTTCTCAATGGATGAACTTGAAGATCCTGTCAAAATTATATCATCCACATATACGAGTAAAATAATTATTTCAGATCCTTGTTGTCGAAAGAACAAAGAGGTATCATAGGAGCATCTTTGAAATCCCATTTGACATATGTAGGTACTAAACTTAAGGTACCATGCTCTTGGTGCCTGTTTTAATCCATCTAGTACTTTATACAAACGACACACATATTCAGGATTGTTGGGATCCTCAAACTTGAGAGATTGAGTCAAGAATACTTTCTCTTCCAAATCTCTATGCAAGAATGCATTACTCATACTAAGTTGCTTCAAAAATCATCCATGAGATAGAGCTAAAGTTAAGATTAATCAAATAGTACGTGGTTTAACCATAGGGCTAAACGTTTCTTCATAATCCAATCCTTGCAATTGATTGGATTCTCTTGCCACTAGATGTGGTTTGCATCGCTCAATAGAACCATCCGCTTTGGTTTTGACTTTGAACACCCATTTACTAGACACAAGATTCATGTGTGGTGATGGAGGTACAAGTGTCCAAATTCTATTTTCATTCAGAAAATTTATCTCCAATTGCATTGCTTGCTTCCATTTCAGGTCTTTCATCACCATTTTATATGTTTTTGGTTCAACTAGCATGGTTTTCAAATCTGCCAAAAAACATTGAGGCATAGGATGTTTTGTTGAGAAAAACACTTTCGGTCTCCTTGTGCCATCCTGTGAGCAAGTCACCATATGATGAGTTCAAATAGGATCATTGATATCCAAGTTTTGTGAGCCATGGAGAGGCAATTGTTGTTCTTGGTTTTCGGTTGTTGGTGCTATAATTTCACCCACAAAACCTGCTGAAGAATATGATTCTGGTTCCATGTTTGGTATACGAGCTTGTCTTGCAATGGTAGGAGTGCTTTGTATTAGACTCTTAGGTAATACTCAAGCTTTGAACCAATGTGAATTCCTTATAGGATGCACCTACATAGATGTAGAAAAGGGAAAATAGTTCTTGTTAAAGACAACATGTTTGGATATATACACCTTGCCTGATTCCAAATCGATGCATCTATAGCCTTTGTGATGAGGGGAGTAGCCGGCAAATACACATAGAATGAATTTTGGATCTAGTTTGGACTGGCCAAAATGAGTGAGAAAAGGGTAACACGCACAGTCAAAACTCTTAAGATATTATAGAAAAGAGGAGTTTGAAACACTAACTCATAGGGTGAGTTCCCATTTAGTGTTGGAGTTGGCAACCTGTTTATTAAAAAGGTTGTCGTGTGAAAAGCATCAGGCCACAATTTCTTTGAAAAGGAAGCATGTGACATTAAAGTTAAGGAAGTGTTTACAATATGACGATGACGCCTCTCCCCGAAACCATTTTGTTTCGAAGTTCCAGGACAAGATAATTGTTGAATGATTCCTTGAGACAAAAAGTAATTTATGAGTATTTGATTTACAAACTCCCCACCTCCATTGTTTTGAACAATTTTTGGGTGTGTTTTAAACTGATTTTCCATTAGACTTAGAAAGTTTGGAAGTATTGAGATTACATCAGATTTTCTAGACATAGGAAAGAACCAAATATAATGAGAGTATTTATCCACAACAAGTAAATAAAATAAAACCGAGATCCATTTGATGAGATAAATAAGTGCAGGACCCCATACATCCATATGTAAAGTATGAAGAAATTTTGATGCATAGGAATGATGAGAATGGAAAGGACGTTTGGTGGACTTTCCTAATGTGCAACTTTAACAAAACATAAGACTTTTATTTAAAGTGGGAAGCAAGTGCGATTAAGGTTGAAGAACTCTTGTGTTTGGATGTCCAAGTCTTACATGCCATTGATTTGCTGATATTTTGTTTGACACAAAAGCTACTAGAGACGTAGTGGAGTCACGAAAATGTAGGGGATATAATCCATCCTTCATGAGTTATTTAAGCATTATTTGGTTTGTCTGCAGATTCTTGGTGAGAAAATCTTATGGATAGAATACAAAAGAACAATTATTGTCAGCTGTAAATTGAAAAATCGAAAGCCATTTCTTCTGAAATGCAGGAACAATAAGGATGTTCTTCAAGATAAGATTTGTATGAGGCACATATGTATTTTCAATTTCAGAAATAGAAAGGTTAGAACCATTACCAACCATAAACACATCATTTCTCTTGCATGGTAAACTACCTTATTTCTCAGTCTGAATAGGAGTCATATGCTGGTTTGCTCTTGTGTCTGGATACCAAACTTCATTAATTGTTTCATTTGCTTGAACAACAAGGAAAGCTTGATATTTTTCAGCCTCTTCATCAGATGCACAGTAGCTTTCCGCTTTATGGTCGAGTCCTCTACATCGAAAGCATGTGATTCTGGTAGCATGTCGACCACAAGTATTGCTACGATTTGAATTCTGCTAATCACGTCCACTACCTAATGATACCTTGTCGTAGGATTTATAATTCTCACTGCCACGAGAATTTTGGTTTCTCCCATGAGCTCGAGATGATGTACCACCACATTGTCTAAAACTATTATTCCAAGTTGTATTGAATGCTATCACATTATTGGAATTGGTCCTAGATGATGAGAGACGCAAATCAGAATCTCTTAATTTGCTAATAACATTTTCAAGTGCTGGAAATGTATCTTTTACATTGATGGCAGCCATGATTGGATCAAATTTAGGTTCTAGACTTCATAATAAGCAAATGATGAAATCTTCATTATCCATTGGCTTCCCTGCACCACATAGAGAAAGGGCCAAAGCTTTGGCCTTACGCAGATAGTCCTCCATTATAGAGAATCCTTTGGTGAGTGCCTACAACCACCTCTCATTTGTTGGACACAATCTCTTGTATGTCAACCATACAATGTCTCTAGTGCCTCCCATGCATCAGTTGCAGTTTCACAGTTCATTACATGTGAAAGAGGGATAATCAAAAGTGAACTATTTATCCATCCAAGAATTAGTTTATCAATGCGTAGCCATGTTGCTGCCACTGGGATTGGATTGTGAACACCATGTTCATCAACGATGGTGTTAGGTGGACTGGAAACTTCTTTGGTAATATAACCCAAGAGACCATGTCCACGAAAAAAGTCACTACTTACGCTTTCCAAAACAAGTAGTTTGTGAATGCTAATTTGATTGAAATATTTCAGACGAGAAAATATTGGCCATAGGGATTGAGGAGGTTGAGGACGAAGACATTATGTGTAATCTCGATTGGCTTTTGATACCATATAAATGTGAATTGCCGTGTATGTCATTGCTTGTCTATTGATCTTTAAATATAAATTTACAAATATGAATTTAGCCGTTTACAAATTTACAAATACAAATTTAGGCCCTATAAAAGGAAAATAATAAAACCAAAAAAAAGTTACATATAACTGCACAATTAAATACAACAAGAATCAAAGAATTCAAAATATAGTTGGAACAATCTTGGTGATCTGAAAGCGTAATCATGAATGATCTGTTTAAGTGTTGGAATTTTGGTAAGTTTGTCTCTTCAAACAAGATTTATGTGTGATTTGGATAGTGAGTTGAGATGAAATAAGATAAATTTAGATGAAAGTTAAATAAAATATTATTTTTAAATATTATTGTTATTTTAGAATTTGAAAAAAAAATAAATTATTTATTATATTTTGTATGAAATTTTTTTAAAAAAATTATATTGATAAGATGAGATAAAATAAATTGAGATATATCTTAATCTAAACTGGGTTAACCTAGGCCCAATTTGAATTGGGAGATTCTCATCTCAAATTCATCACTACACTTTTTTAAATTCTTATACAAAATACAAATTCCAATATATATTTTTTAAATTTTAATATCATTTTTTTAAATTTTAAAATAATAATAATATTAAAAAATTAATATTTTATTTAATTTTCAAATCTCATATTAATTTATCTCTATTTTATCGCTAAACCCAAATCGTCGTAATTGAGTCGAATTATGCCCATAAATTTCATGTTCACATTTTATAACACATCATAATTTACCCATCACGCGCACGATAGGGCCATTTTTTCGGGGTTCAGAACTTCAGAT
The DNA here is from genome assembly GCA_036559045.1 of Platycarya longipes. Classification (NCBI taxonomy): domain Eukaryota; kingdom Viridiplantae; phylum Streptophyta; class Magnoliopsida; order Fagales; family Juglandaceae; genus Platycarya; species Platycarya longipes. Next base: position 11,463,625 of record CM071789.1, on the reverse strand, counting down.
TACTGCGTTTACACTTTACAGTGCCGCTTGAAACAGACTCCGATGATGACATTCACTTTCCTCCATCTTTCCTCCTAATTTCCCGTCATTTCCTTTCCCTTTTCAAAAATCTACCCGCGCCACAGCAAGAGTGAAGGAAGATCAGAGGGAATCCCATCTATCTTCTTCTTTTCCCTTTTCCTTTCCGGTTCAGAACCCTAGCTATTTAGTTTCCCCGAGAAGAGGAAGAGGAAAGAAGAGAAGAAATGCCGAGGGAGATCATCACGCTCCAAGTCGGACAATGCGGGAACCAGATCGGCATGGAGTTCTGGAAGCAGCTCTGCCTCGAGCACGGGATTAGTAAGGAGGGCATTCTTGAAGATTTCGCTACTCAGGTCCTTGCCTTCCTCCTCCCTCCTGCACTTCTGTTTGTATCTGTGGGCATGCGTATAGCTACTGAATTCGCTTACAAACATATTTCAATTGTTGGCTACTGAGAAATTTGTGCTGGATGAAAATATATTGAATTTTAAAAAGTAGCCCAAACCTTTTTCTTGTAGGTTTGATCGGCTTTATGTGCACTGATTTTTAATTTTTTTAAGGCACTTGTTATTACTGAAGTTTTAATCAACTCGCTCAAATTATGCATAATTTGGTTATTAATGTGTTAAGTCGGAGATTATGTTTATGAGTATGTATTTTTTGTGAAGGAGAGACTCACCAAAAAACTATTGAGCAAATGGAATTTAAAATGGCCTAATTAAGCGCAGTAGGTTTGTCAGGGTTAGGTGAATGGTAGTTCTGTTTTGTTTCGTAATTAAAGATAAGCTAGTTGGATTTTCTCTTCTTTATTTTTCGTACATTTTTCATTTTAAAACATGATCAGGGATGATTGCTTGCATGCATGGATTAATGTCTATTTGGGCACATCGCCTGTGTTTTGTTTCCAATTAAAATCGAGGAATATCAGAGGAGTTTTTAGACTCCTGTTCAAAATAAGCGGAGTGTGTGTTTTAGGTTCAGATATGAGGTAATTTGGTTTACTTGGATGATGATTAATGCAATTTTCATCCTGAGCTTCCATATTTTTTCTGACCTTTTATCATCAAAGTAATGCTGAATTTGTTGTTGGGGTTGTCAGTAAGTATTATTCTTTCTTATAATTGACATATAATTTGTAGTTATTTGACTTTGAGATGCTGCAGGGAGGTGACAGGAAAGATGTTTTTTTTTACCAAGCTGATGATCAGCACTACGTCCCACGGGCTTTGCTGATTGACCTGGAGCCCAGGGTAATTAACGGCATCCAAAATGGTGAATATAGAAATCTTTACAATCACGAGAACATCTTTGTTGCAGATCATGGAGGAGGTGCGGGAAATAACTGGGCCAGTGGTTATCACCAGGTTTGTTGCCTTTTTTTTCCATGTAATAGGTTTTATGACAGTCTTTTGTCGATTCTAAGCCGATGCTTTGAGGGCTCTCTGTGCATAAGATTTACTCTTAGGTGGTTAGTATATTTGCATGTTAATTTAATTTAATTCTTTAATATGTAACATTTATGCTTTAAATTCAGATCTAAGATGTGGCTGCATGCCAATGGAGTGAGTTTCTTGTAAGACAAGGTTTTTTTTTTTTTTTTTTTTTTTTCTGGATGTTGCCAAAGTGAAAAAAAGTAGGGAACCCATTCAAAGATAAAATATATTTGTAATCTTACGAAGATCCTGTCTAATAACAACACAGATATATGATTTTTGGCATTGCATGTCCGGTCAAATATTTCTATTACACTAAAATTCTTTGTTTGTTGAATTTTTCATTCCACATGTTCATACTTCTAAGTTGAGTTTATAGTTAGAATTTCTTTTGAATTACATGTGCTTCAACCATTCGGAGAATCATTATTTCACCAGTTTGTAAGAAACGTCATTATCTGAAATTCCTTCTATAAGCTTAAAAATTTTCAGATTTCTCTTGCATGTGATGGCCTGCTTTTCATATTGTTCATATGGTTTCTAATTTATGATCAGGGGAAGGGTGTTGAAGAGGACATAATGGACATGATTGATAGAGAAGCGGATGGTAGTGATAGTCTTGAGGGTTTTGTTTTATGCCACTCTATTGCTGGAGGAACAGGATCAGGTTCTTTACTTCTCTGTCTTTTGCATTGTATAGCACATTCCTTTTATGGCATTGCTGAGTGATAAAGTAAATCTAACATTGGCATTGATTTCTTTGGAGATTAAAACTAATTTCATAATTTCAAATAGAATGAACTTAAACTTTTGTGTTTACTGAAGTTGAACAAAATTTGGATTACTGAGCATCTTAAAGATGAATAAAACATATACATGCAACCTGGAGCATCATTATGCTCGTTAGCTCAGAATTTTGCTTCAATATCAGGGAATCTTTTGCTTACTTCACACTTTTTTAGTATTTGCATGATGACATCTACATGACTGCAAGTGCTCCTTTGCCTGTTCACTTGTTGACTATGCCCACCTTAAATAATGTAGGTATGGGTTCATATCTGTTGGAAACCCTTAATGATCGCTACAGCAAAAAATTGGTTCAGACATATAGTGTATTTCCTAACCAGATGGAGACAAGTGATGTGGTGGTCCAGCCCTACAACTCACTTTTGACGCTCAAGCGACTAACATTAAATGCTGATTGTGTTGTTGTCCTTGATAACACTGCATTGAATAGAATTTGTGTGGAACGTCTTCATCTATCAAACCCCACCTTTGCGGAAACAAATTCTTTGGTTTCCACTGTAATGTCTGCTAGCACAACCACTCTTCGATATCCAGGCTACATGAACAATGACTTGGTTGGCCTTCTTGCCTCCTTAATTCCAACCCCAAGATGCCATTTTCTGATGACAGGATATACACCGCTCACTGTGGAGCGCCAAGTAAGTTTTAGATATGCATTTATTTTTTGTTGAATGTTGTGGGTTACTAGCATTTCTCTATAAAATATTATGATTACTTAGAATATTTTATAAATAAAAAAATGACTGAATTAAACAGAGGTAGCAAGCAATCTAGTTTGGTTTTCATCCTGTCTCTTTTTCTTTATTTGATTGATTTGATGTCTTATATTGCTACAAACTTTTGAATCAGGCATGTTATGCTTCTAGAAAATTGTTTCAGCTAAGTCTCATCCGAATCTATCTTTTCTTGGCAGGCTAGTGTGATTCGTAAAACCACTGTACTTGATGTTATGAGAAGACTTCTGCAGGCAAGAATATTGCTTATGGTTTTTAATCCATATGTGATATGGCAGTCCTTTGATATAGATCTTTTTCACAGACTAAGAACATTATGGTTTCCTCATATGCTCGGACAAAAGAGGCCAGTCAAGCCAAGTATATATCAATATTGAATATCATACAAGGGGAAGTGGACCCTACTCAGGTGTGTGACAGAAACTTAGAAAATCTTTGATTTCATAATATTTTCTGCAAATCCGTATACTTGTAACTGTAAGGAGAAGCTAGGCATTTGTTTTTATGACAGAATATACTTGGAACTCCTTTTCATTCTGACCTATTGCAATAAAAAATTATATATTTAATGTGTCCACAAGGGCAGATAACTTTTATGGGGCTTCTAATAAACTCTCATGTACCCCATGATCACTTACATCAACATCCTGCAGCCTACTGCTTTCCTTCTATTTCAAAATTTGTTTAATTGTTAGATTTAGATCCTACTCGTTCATGCCAAAAAATTCTGTTCTTCAATGTTTCAATTTAATTTCAGAGGAAAAAGTAAAAGCATCATGGTTTTACAACAAGAAAAAGGCTTTAGTTGGAAAACCTTTTGCATCTACTTTTTAGGGGCTGAGAATATAAATATGCACACACATGCTGCTTTTTTTTTTGGGAAAAAAGAAGAAGTGGGGGGTGGGGGGGGCGCTAGGAGGCAAAGAGAACTGCATGTGCTTGTCTCTTTCTAATTTGATCAACATCAATCTAAAAACCATTGCTTGTTATATTATTCTTTCAGATTGTTGGTGGTGATCTTGGAAATGAATGCTAAGCTTCAGGGTTCTAACGGAAATTTTTTGGGTTTTTTTTTTTTTTTTGCTGCTGGATCTAATTATTCACCTTCTCTCTGATCAGGTTCATGAGAGTTTGCAGAGGATACGTGAAAGAAAGCTTGTTAACTTTATTGAGTGGGGCCCTGCAAGCATTCAGGTCTCTTTTCTGAGTAAAAGCAATTGCTTCTAATCCTTAGTCCATTCTTTTGAACTTTATTATAAGATCCTCTCTCTCTCTCCGCTTAGGTTGCTCTGTCCAGAAAGTCTCCATATGTTCAAACTGCTCATAGGGTAAGATTCCACCTTTTTCTTTTTCTTTCTTGTATTAATGTTCTCGCCTTCAAAGATTTTTCAGGATCATACAATTTCTAAAACTCGAAATTTTATTAGCGTAATGGTTATGGACATGGGCTTCCCTGTTTTATTAGCGTAAATTGTTATGAATACTGTACTTTTTAGTTGGGGAAAGAAAAATAATTGAGAAAATGGTCAATAAATCTGCTGTGTTTTGCATTTGTTAGGTCAGCGGACTTATGCTAGCCAGCCATACTAGTATCCGGCACCTTTTCAGCAAGTGCTTGAGTCAGTATGAGAAGTTGAGAAAGAAACAAGCATTTCTTGACAACTACCGGAAATTCCCAATGTTCGCTGTAAGTTGCCATCATTATAAGTATAATAATCTCATTTCAGATCTAATTCATCTGATGATGGACATTGCAAACTCTTAATTTACATTATTCTCTTATATCTTTATCTTCTTCTAGGTAGGCATTTCTTTTGTACCTGACTTGCGCCTTTTGCGCTTATTAATAAAGGATGACTTATTACTTATCAAAAAGAAAAAAGTTCTATTGGTTGCAAATTGGAAGGATTGGACAGAATTTATTAAATAAGTTGCACTGCTTTTAGAGATAGTCAAGCAATATGCCATTTACTTTTTTCTGTAATACCTGGTAAGTGATATTGATGATGGATTCCATTTTGAGGCCATGCCAGCATTGATGAGTTCCGGGATCACATTAGGGTCTTATTTTAAAATAATCTTAAAATCTGTACAGGACAATGACCTTTCAGAATTTGATGAATCGAGAGACATAATCGAGAGTTTAGTTGACGAATACAAGGCCTGTGAGTCCCCAGATTACATCAAATGGGGAATGGAGGTAGATGCCTGCTAGCTTAACTCATTTTGTTCATTATGTTTTTCTGATGAGTGTATTATATATGTGCAGGACCCAGACCACGTTCTAACAGGAGAAGGCAATGCCACTGGAACCGTGGATCCAAAGTTAGCTGTTTGAACACATCAAGTAAGATACTATCAGTTTCTAAAAAATTTCTGCATTATTGTCAGTACATTTTCAAACCATTTAATCACATTGTTGAATCTACAACCATATAGCGTTTGACCCCTAGGTAGAGCATCCATACACTGCATTTTTTGAAACTGCTACTTCCCACTTAAATAAGTTTTATTGGAGATCTCTTTATGATCATTCCAAGTGGTTGTGTTTTTTGCTCTTTGGGACCCTGCCATTGTGTATTCATTTTTTTTTTGTTGAATATTGAAGCTCTATTCAATGGGGTCAGGTATCCAAACAATTAAATTAGCATGCTCTTTCTAGTAGAAACTTTCAATTATTTGATAGGAACAAGTAAGCTGGAACATACATTGTTGCCTTGCAGATATAATTATCATAATTACGCCTTTAAGACAGATTCCGCCTTATTCTATGCAATAAGATTTTTAAATGATGAAACAACACTCTGTAATTGTATTGTGTGAGGTCTTTGTTGTGTTAAGAGTACCTGTTTTTGTTGTTTTATATCACCCATTACATTATATTATGAGAACTGCTATAACTACAAAAAGATTACACAAAAACAATATAACAAATTGACGTGGTTTCAAGTGATCTGTTAGATTGATTTTACAATAAAAGTAACTTTACAATCTGAGGAATCACATGAATCCACATCAATTTGTAGGATTACTTTTGTGTAATCAATTTGTGGCTAAAGTATTTCTCTTGTATTGTATGGAGACATGTTGGGTACCATTTGCTTTCAGGGGCTGGATTTGTATATTCTTCAAGGTGGTAACTCTACACCATTTCATAGGGTAATATGTTTATTCACTTGTATGAGAGAGACAGATAGGCTTCCTTTCTCTAGGATGGTAGGATGTATGAACAAATTTTAAATGTTGGAAGTGCTCCTCTCTGAACTTCCATTGTCAAAGCGTGGAGTCTCTGGTGTCAGCGCCGTTATGTTTGTCCCATGGTTGTCTGTAGCGCTAATTCTAGTTTAACTAGATAAGCCTTTTCTTCTTGCAGTCTGAAGGTGATTTTGGGCTTTATTTCTACTTAATGCAGGTTGTAGTGCTGTGTGACAAAAGAACGTGAAGAATGACTTTCTTAAGTTGGATTCTTGTACATGAAAGTTCTTCCTGCTTTGTGTGCCATTTGGTTGTTTGTAAGGCTATGATTTTTTGGGGTGTCATTTTCTCAATTATTCAACATGTTTTTTAAACCTGAAATTACGAAATCTCACTTTATTATTAAGTTTGCAGACTAATTATGTTGGTCGAATCTCGATGACCCTGAAATCTTTGGAATTCCAAGTGATGCACTTGATGCCAAATTACCGAATGAATTTCTGTCCTCAAGTTTTCTAGCGTTAGGTAGATGAGATGCTTTATTTTCATTGGGTAGAAATAATATAGAAAGTATTGTAATCTAATGGGACCGGCCCATGTGGCGGCAAAAATTGTTTCTTCATCACAGCTGTGCTTAGACATGGTGTGTTCTGTTGTTTGCGCCCATCATTGGATTATTAATAGTACATTATTCAAACATTAATAAAATATGTAATTAATCTCTGCCATAACGTATGCGGATAGCAATATCTCAAGCTGACGGCTTTGTGGTGGTCATGTCTCAAGAACAGAGATTATATTGCTACATCAGAAAAATGAAGGCGTTTTAAAAACAAAAACGAAAACAAAACAAAAAAGATGTTAAGATGACACAAATCTTTGTTTTTGTTGTTTCCTCCTTTTCCTTTTTTCATTTTTTGAATTCGAATTTTGATTTCCGCCGAATTTAATAAACGCATGCATTGGCGTAAAACATGAACTAAAGTCTGAAGTAGTTGGTATGGACAGGAAAGATAGGGCCCTACAGCTACAAAAGTTTAAGCCGTTATAGACGAAAATGGTACAATCCCTACGTGTTTCCCTGTCACCATAGCTTGAGAATGAGATTTGCTCAAAAGATGGTCAGTCCACTTGATATAATTAATATACTATGGCACATATAATTTATATAATAGATATAGTAAACCCCTTTATCTCTAATATTTTCTTTTCACAAATGAAATCTTTAAAGATTATTCTATTGTCTTGTGTATAGTATAATTAGTAAAATAGTTGCCACAATTTGATTTAGAAGAAATTTTGAATCTGACGACTTGAATATTACATTCAAGTCACATGAATTGTGTGATCTATAGAATATCTCTAATATTATTCATTAGCCGTATTATATGGAACATCACTTCTTGTAAGTGTTATATTTTAACTGGTATATTTACTAACAGTAACAGTAGAAAGAATAAAATCGATTCGAATATTAGCCGTTGAGATCCGTTGAAGTAGTGGTCCCATTTCAATCATTCAATCCGAAGTTGCGTTGCATTTGGAACCGAATGTCTCGGCCAAAACGTTAGCGGAGAGCCGCAGAGTGGTGTCCAGACTGTGTCCCAAATGCAGAAGAAAACAAAGTAAAATAAAATAAAAACCAACCACCATGTGCATGTGGCCTCGGAAAATGTTAAAGAGTTCTAAATAGAGTAAAAAATTTAGAAAGTTATGAAAAAGGTTCTGTCATTCCATAATTATGTATGCGTGCATTTCCTAATAAATGTCACCCACCTACTGTTATTTTAAGCTAATGGGGTATTTTCTTATGCATGCATGGTATGTATGTATATGTATGTATGGCAGGTAGAGTGGCCAGCCAGTGACTTTCCCCTCTTTTACCCTCCTCTATCTATATAAAAAGGAAAACTTTCGCCTTCTTTGACCCTCTCCTCATAAGCATTCTCGCTCTCTCTCTCTCTTACTCGATTCCTCGGGGTTTCTTGAGATTTTCTCTTTTCTGGGTTCATATTCTTTCAGGGGGAGAAAATAATGGCAGGTTCTTCTTCTTCTTCAATGGCTGTCATTGGAATGGTGGCGATTGTTGCCTTATTGTTCGCCATTGTTTCCCCTGCTATGGTGGTGGAAGCCCAGTCTCCGGCTCCTACTCCTGCCCCTACCAGCGATGGTAAATTTGACAACTTTTGCTTTTATTAATTGGATCTGAAACATCGGGCATTGTATTCAGCTTTCTTTTTCTTTTTCTTTATTTTTTGTTGGGTTGTGGAATCTTAATATTGACGTTGATATTATAGGGACTTCAATTGACCAAGGAATTGCATATTTGCTGATGTTGGTGGCGCTGGTGCTCACATACCTCATTCACCCTCTCGATGCCTCATCCTACCGCAACCTCTTCTAGTTCTCCAATTTTAGGACTTTAGATGCGTTAGAGCAGAGACCAGGGTTTGGAATGGAATTGCTTTGTTCATATTTGTTACCATTGGGGAGGAGGAATTGTTTTTTTCTTTGGTGGGATTCATTTGTATTCGCAAATTGAATGAATGGTTTTTTTTTTTATCGATTTGTTGAATGAATTTTACTTTCTCTGCTCTCTCGGGGATCCACGCTTAACATCTCTATTCAAGAATTAGGTCAAAATTAGGGGTGTTTATCGGATTTCAGATTTGAAAATTTGAAATTTGAAATCGAAATTTTCTTAAATATTTAAAAAAAAAAATTTAAAAATATTATAAAATAAATAAAATTTTAAACCATGTACCCGACCCAAATTAACAGGTTTAATCAAAATACCATATAGAATCTCAGCATCCAATGCCCGTTGGTGATTATCTATGTTGGCCCCACTCGCACATGAACTTTGTCGGCATCAAAGGGGTGCATGAAATTTGCTAGCTCACAATTAGGTTGAACTTTCAAGTCATTAGAACTCAAATTTAGAGAAATGATAGCTGGGCAAAAGTGTAATGTACTTTAAAAAAAAAAATGAAAAAATATGAAATTCATATAAAAAATAGTTTTTTTTTAATAATGTCATTGTTTTTCCAAATGATTATACAACATTTAAGGGTGAGTTTGGAAATTAAAAATTTTCAAACATTCTTAAACACTTTTCACTACTATTCATTATTTTACTATTACTTTTCACATATTTTTATTACTATTTATTATTTTTTCATTACTATTTAATATTTTATTATTACTTTTTACTTACTTTTTATAACTATTCACAAATACTCTCAAACACTCTTAACATTCAAATGTAACCTTTTTTTTTTTTTTTTTATCAAAGAGTTGGTAGCTCCACTCATAGTAGTCATGTTCCAAGTTTATTGAAAAAACCCTTACTTATGGTGGATGAATATCGTGGTTACAAACTAAGATGCTTGGGAGTTATAATATAGACCATAAAACCAAAACCTAAGCATATGCAAAATCAAGAAAATAATAAATCAAACCAGATCTAAACAAAGCTAGGCACTTATTCGCAACATGCCAGATTATTACACAGAACAAAAAAAAAGATAAATGAATTTAAGCACCCTATAAAATGTTACCAACTCTTACTTATGACGTAAACATGGTATACCACCTTTATCCAAACGTAAAATGCCTTTGAGCTCTTTAGAAATGGTATCAGACGTGAACTCTTGAGAAACATCATTGCTACCACTTAGCAAGCCAGTCAGCTGCTTGATTTCCCTCCCTAAACACGTGTTTAAACTGAATATTTAGTCCTCTAGTGATCAAAACTAACTTCTCCCAAAAATCTTCTCAGTACCAAATTTGACATTTTCCTTTTTGCAACCAATTGATAACCAAAGAATAATATAATTCCACAATGATATTATCCAATCTCAAATCCTTGCATCTTCGTAACTCAAATAAAACCCCCAACAACTCAGCTTTATTATTGGATCCAACGCCAATATAATAAGAATAAGCAAACAGAGTATTACCCTTATGATTTCGAAGCAGACCTCCTGCACCCGACTCACCCGGATTATTGAAGGTATTACCATCTGAATTTAGTTTAAACCGACCTGCTTCAGGTTTCCGCCAAGAGACCGCAATGTTCTTTCTAAGCAAAGGGCTGACCATCGGTAGATCCAAGTCCTCCAAAATAGCTTGATCTCTTCGATGTAGTAAACCAGATTGCCTCAACCTCAGACTAACCCAGTGAAGCCAGTACTTGATCTTCCTCCATAATACATGAAAACCTTCTTTGTTGCCCTCCATTCGTGCCGAGCATCTCCATTGCCAAATACACCATGTGAGAATAGAAGGAATCAAACCAATCAGATTACTAACCATAGAAGACTTCTTTATTCTCTGAAACCAAGTCTCAGCTGTTGTAAGCTAGGATCGATTCTCCACGTAAGGGACTCCCAAAAATCTAGAGCAAACTTGCCAAAGCTTGGCAGCAATATGACTACCGCATAAGACATGACTAAGGTCCTTAAAACCTCCCTAGGGGCAGCATTCCCACTTAGAAACAATAGGGATTTCAAGATGACGAATTCTCTCATCCACACTCAAACTATTCATGAAGGCCTTCCACATAATAACAGAAATTTTTTAAGGCAAAGCTGGGTGCCAAATTCATTCCAACCATTGTCTTTTAGGAGCTGAAATTCGCACCCAATCCCATGCACTTTTTGTCGAGAAGCTACCATCCATGTTCCCAAGCCATATCAACAAATCGGAACCATGTTTAGTACCTCAAATATGGGAAAGAATATCATCAACAACCTCCTTACCTACTATCTGAACAAGTATGTCTACATCCTAGCTATTATCAATCATGCAATCTTTAATCTTTAAAGAAGGAAAAGCAGTGACAGGATGATCTTTGCAAATGGGACCATATGCCAGCCACTTATCACGCCAAAAGGATAACTCACATTTTTTAATGCACCAAAGAGACTTCTCAATTACCAAAGGAATAGCTTTCATAATTATTTTCCAAAATTGGGAGCCTTTAGCAGGATCTACAAGAGAAATATGATTATTTTTAACATATTTAGACTTAAAAAAATTAGTCCACAGAGTATCTTTCGAGAGCAATTTCCAAGCAAATTTAAAGTGCAACGATTTATGAACATCAACCAAGTTCCTCAATCCCACAGCCCCTTCATCAGTGGGCTTGCATACCAAATCCCAACTGACCCACTTTTTCTTTGGTTTACCATCCGAGAAGCCCTAAAAAAAAGTACAGAAAATCCATTCTAACTGATTCAGCGTTTGCTTGGGAACAGAGCCCACAGAGAATAGGTGCACCAGAACACTTGAGAGGACATGTTTAAGCAAAAGCAATCTTGCTCCTGCCGAGAGCAGTCTCATTTTCCATCATTCGATTTTCTTAGCAATTTTATGTAGCAAATCATCAGAGAAACACATTTTGAGCCTACCTGAAACAATAGGCACTCCCAAGTACTTCATTGGAAAAGTTCCCCTTGAGAAGCCTGACATTCTAATGATTTCCCAACATCGAGCTTCTGTGATACAGTTGGAGAAAAAAATAAAAGATTTAGAAGCATTAACAACCTGTCCGGACCATTGAGCATAAATGTTCAGAACTTCTAAAATCTTCTTCACAGATTTCTTGCCACCATTAGAAAAAATAACCATGTCATCTGCATAGAGTAAGTGTGAGATCAAAAGGCCATCTCGAGGTTGCAAGTAATAACCAATATTACCAGACTGGAATTACTTGCGCAAAAGTCTAGAAAAAACCTCTTCCACCAAAATAAATGAATAAGGCGATAAGGGGTCCCCTTGCCATAGTCCCCTACCACCTTTAAAAAAACTTTTGAAGTCCCATTCATAATCACAGAAAACCATGGAGAAGAGATACATTTATAAATTAACTAGCAGACTGTCGGGGAAAAACCAAAAGCCCTTAGAAAGTGTAGCAAAAAATCCCAGTTAACAGTATCATACACCTTGGCCATATCTATCTTCATCATGATATTGCCCCCTCTAATCTGCTTGTTGATATCCTGAATCAATTGTTGATATCCTGAATCAATTGTTGATATCCTGAATCAATTCTTGCGTCAAACTTATGTTCTCAAATATGTTTCTTCCTGGTAAAATGGCTTTTTGTTCTTCAGAGATCAAACGAGCCAAGATTGATGTCAATCTATTCACCATCAACTTAGCACATATTTTATAGATCATTAAGCATAGGCTTATAGGCCTGAATTTATCAAAGGAACATGGATTTGGCACTTTAGGGATCAAAACAATAAAAGAGGCAGTATAATATCTAGGTAGCAAGGTACCTCTAAATAAATCCCGAATAGCCTCCACCAAATCATTTTTTTATCAACTCTCAATAATGTTGAAAAAAATTGGAATTAAAGTCATCAGGGCCCGGACTACTATTAATAGGAATAGCAAACAAAGCTTCTATAATTTCCTGCTCCGAAGGCCTCCTGCAAATATTCAGATTTTCGAATTCTATCACTTCCTCTTGAATCAAATCCGAAAAATTCGGAACCAGAGTTGTCTGAATACTACACAAAAAACCAATAAAATGTAAAACTGCCTTGTTATGAATTTCTTCCAGAGTAGACAATAATCTTCCATCCAGTAGTTGCATTGATGTAATAGAACTCCTCTTTTTTGCCTCTAAAGCAGCAAAAAAAGAAGCATTGACTTCCCCATGTTCTATCCAGTTCTTCTTAATTTTTTGGGCAATTCTGACTTTCTCCTTTTTTAACCAACTATTTAACTCTGCTTTTGCCTGCATTAATTCCTTTTCTACTTGAAAAGAGAAATTTTCCTGCAACTATTCTTCCCCTACCTCAATCTTATCTTCTAAGCATTTAATATGTGAGGTAGTCCATCCAAAGACTTCAAAATTCCACATTTTGAGAGCCACTTTCATCTGTTTCATCTTAACGGCAAATTTCCATAAGCCAGACAAACTCACCTCTTCCTTCCGAACATTAGAAACAAAATCCAAAAAATCTTCATGAAGAGTCCACATCTATTGAAATCTGAAAATATTTGGGCCATATTTAATCTCAGAATTCACCAAATGAAGATCCATAGGAGCATGATCTGACGACCTTCGAGACAGGTATTTCAACGAAATCATAGGACAAATATCTAAAATACGAGTGTTACATAAAGCCCTATCCAAACGAGCCCAACTCCGAGCCAATCCACCATGACCATTACACCAAGAAAATTTATTCCCAGTAAAAGGGATATCAATAAAACCTCCATTCTGAATAAAATAAGAGAAATCTTCCATTGCCCTTGTTAATCTCGGACACCCTCCTTTTCTCTCCCCATCATGCTTAATAATATTAAAATCACCAATAATAAGCCAAGGCATATTGAGCGCTCCAAAAATACTAAGATCAGACCACAACTATCTTCTCTCCATATATTTACATTTGGCATAAACCGCAGACGCAATCAATGTAGAATTAACTATAAACGTAATATGCTGATTTGACTCCTGAACAATACTGATATGAATATCATTCTGTCAAAACATCCACAATTTACTACCAGAAACACCATTAGAATACGGCACATCAAACTTTAATATACCCTGCCATTTAGCTAGCTTACTATCATGAATAAAAGGCTCAGCCACAACAAGTAACTTCGATTTTTGTGTTTTCAGTAGCGCATGGAAACGTGCCTTCGAGGAATAGATCCCTTGACAATTCCAATACATTAAATTTTCAATCATAAATCAAGTCTTACAAGCCTGCTAGGAGCCTTTGTAGAGCTACGTAACTTCATGCGGAGACTCACTTCATTTCTTGAAATTTCTGAGTTCGAAGCCCCATCATTTTCTTTTGCAATATGGGGCATCATCTCAGCTCCCTTAGAGTCCGAGACAGTTCCTGACTTCCCAGCACCCTAGTTCTCTAGAGGTGGTTCCACCATTTAAGCCATAGATTCATCTTCTGGCATATGTTCATCATCTGCCCAAACTAGGACTTCCTACTCAATCAGTTCATATTGTTGTATTTCCTTTCTTTTGGAGCCCTGCATCTCAGCATTTACTAGGATTAAAGAACTCTCATGATTCAAGCTCTGATCACTTTACATTCTCAATGATTTCCCCCTCTTTCGCCACTGACGTCCAACCAACAACCTTACCAATTTCATCAACAATCCCAGCCATAAAATTCATATCAGCCACATCAAGAGTCATCCTATCATTCCCTGAAACAGGAACACAACACTCTTGATTAGTCCCAGACAGAAACAAGCAATTAGAGGATAGCGTTTTATCATCTGCATTCACATTTTCAATAGCCAACTCTTTTTCAGATGAGAGCGTTTTATCAAAGGAAGATGTATGACTAGGACCAACCATATCCTAATTTTTACTCTCCTTCGCCATCTCCTTTTCCTTCGGAACCCATACCTGCAATTGCCGCTCCTCTATTTTTTTAGGAATTTGCACATCACAATTTCCATTGATCAATGATTTACAAGTTCTCAAATTATGACCTTGCGTTTAACACTTACAGCAGAAAGCTGGCAAAGTTTCATACTCCACCTTGACATAGAAACTCGACTCCTGGTGTGGAAGACCAATCCAGATACCCGGAACTAGTTCTCGAGCCGCATCAACCAGAAGGCAGACCCTTGTTCCATCTATTCTTGTTGTGCAACGAGTTGCGTTATCACATCTCAGATTTGTGCCAATCGATGCAATAATATTAGTCAAAAACGATTCCTGATAAAGATTTGGAGGCAAGCCCCTCAACACAATCCAAATCGGTACCAACGATGGTTCTACGTCTTCTTTGAAATCAGGAGACCATTTGAAGCAACGATATTGAACCCCATCAACCTCAGTTGCCTCCCTCAAAAGGGCTTTTAGAAAATCTACTTCATTAGAAAAACGGACGAATGCATTCCGTAGTCTCTGCATAGCCGAAACCACCGACTGAAGATTCAGACCCCAACAATTACGGATAAATGATCAAATCATGTCTAGAGAAGGCTTTTGTGTAATAAATTTCATCACCAAAGAGTACCTGAAAGGGAACACCGACTTCTCAATTTTATTCTTTGAAAATTGAACACAAAACTCCCCATCAATGAGTTTCGGCAGATGGAAAGGAACCTTCACCACCGGGATAGGTTGAGGCGTCTGTGCTACCATGTCCATAAACGTTCGTTGATGCCTAGGGCCGCCAATCCTGGAACTCCGACGCCAGCCATCAAACCCTCAAACCCTAGCAGAGCCTCAAAAATCACCTAAGGGTAAAAACATCCATGTGGTAATATCCAAACGTAACCTTACACTCTATAACTACTGATGTAGCATTACTCGAAATAATAATCTTTAGAGTGCGTAGCAAATCTTGTAAATGCTCACATTTTAGTTTGAGTGATGCTACGCTCACAAATGGCAGGTCCCGAATGGGATCTTGCCTGTTGAAAATCTTTTTTGTTTTTTGTTTATATATATATTTTTATCACTTTTAAACATTTTAAAAAAAAAAATCACAATATTAATAAAATACATATTTTTAATCATTATATTAAAAAAAAATTAAAATATTACCCTCACAGTCGGAAATCCCGACGATTCCTGTTTGTAAGAGTAACATTTCTTTTTAAGTTTTTACGCTCCGTAACTTTGTGTAATGATAATACCAAGCAAAAGTTAAGAAACGAACAATTAAAGATAGGTGGTTCTCATATTCTCTTACAATGAAGAGAATTTTCTGTGAGATTGCAGAAAGAGAGACTTCTTAAGTATAAACGAAAAAATGACAATCCTAGCTTGGCATTTCCAGGCTTCAGGAAGAATGGGGAAAAAGAAGAATCATAGTTGCCTAAGCATTATTTGTTGGCTATCAAACCATCGATTGATGACAGGAAAACCAATCTTGGTAGCACGATCCTGCGAGCATTATATCCTTTCAAGTAATGAGCTAGTCGTCAGAATGCAAATTGTTGTTAGCTTTGTAAAGTGAAAAGCATAATCTCGAAGGCTGACCGCAAACCGAAGTGTCTCCCGGGTTATTCAAGTATGCTCCCCTGAGTATTGAGTTCCGAGCCTTCGATGCAAAACATACTTGGCAACTTCATAAAAGGAGACAACTATGCCAACGGAGGGTCCAGCACGACCAACACGGGGACTGATTCCTGTAAATAGTCCCTTCATTCCACCATCCCTGATCGGATCAATATAATTAGTATTGTTTTGATAGGTCCATATCATTAGTAACATAAGAACTATACAATATGTTAGTTCTAAATGGAAGCACGCCAATCTTTATGTTAAGGGAACTTCAGAATGCAATGGGGTGGAACCGTGCAGTTGTATCATATACTGAGTGCTACATACCTCCAAATCTCGAGCAATGTTTTCGTTGTTGTCATCCTTAATGCCTTTGTTGGGTCCTTCTGAAAATTCAGGAAAGGAAACTACGTCAACAACCAAAGCAAGTACAAAAGAACATAAAAGGTGTTAAAAGCAAATTCCATGTATTTGAATTCAAGAAAATTAACTGCAAATTCATGCAAAGTAATTTTGCAGGTCCTGGTCATGAGGTCAACTACTATTTAATTTTAATAATGCCTTCAACTTCATCCACAATCCCTAAAGAAGGCATGGAAATCTAAGATCCCCCTTTGCAAAACCTTATTACAAGCCATTACTTGAGCCCTACTAATATTCAATATATTGGGATATCAGAGGAACATAATCTCAAGCAACCTACATGGGAAAAAATGTTACTAGAAGCTCATGACCATAAATTGCACCAATTTTTTTTCTGCCAAGACCACACCGGTTACATTTCATTTATGTAAGAAGCCGTTGCCCAATGCTTGAATTGTTTTTTCCCTTTTTGCTTTCCGTGGTGTTCTTCAATCATCATCAAATTTAAAATGCAATTCCATGTGGTGGTTGGGTTTATGTGATCAAAGAACAGAGAAGGAAAAGAGCATAAGAGGGGGAAAAAAAGTAAAAAAACTCTGGAAAGGCAGATGCATGTTGCAGAGGCTTGGATTGGAGATAACACCTCTATCTGCCGTCGGGTTCTTGCTACATCCAGTGGACATGTAGCAGCAGCTGCAAGGCTTCCTGCAACAAAGCCGGCACAAAAGTTTGCCCCAAGCACACTGGCTGCACTTGCTTCATCACCCATCATTCCAAGCATTCTTCTCCGAATCTGCATAAAGCAGAAAGAGAAAGTGGCCCAAGTTGGAAATACGTGCTAGAAGTAATACATAGTAAGATACCAGCATAGAAATAATGTCTCACAGGCTCAAGAGTGGACCAGCAGATTGCAGAGAAAGGAATATCACGAGAAAGTTGTGCTCCAAGGCCAGTCCACAAGATACGGTAGTTTTGCACTGTTAAAAGAGAATACAGTTCACATATCCAATAATAAAAGCCAAAGAACAAACTACGAACATAAAACTTTTGAGCATCCATTGCATTTTTTCATTCAAAGGATTACCAGACCACCACAAAAGACAAACAACTCAAGAGAATCTAGCCAAATCACTCCAGAGGCACATTTCAAAATCTAGATGTATAAATTCAGCTTCAGAGTGGAGATAGGACTCAGAAAGACAGATCATTCCAGAAGTACACTTACAATTTTGAAGTAGGCTTGTGCTTTTCACAGGGTTGATAAGCCCAAGCAGTGTCTTCCTAACTCCAGCAGGCTTAACGCCAGTTTGGGTTTCTTTAAAAGCCTATATAAAAAACGAAAGACCAGAATAGGATACATAAATCAAGAAGTTCTCCCTCAAAAACTAATTCTCTCCATTTGTAGTAAAGAGCACTAAATTTAATGGTTCCTTTTATTTTCTTTCCCTTTTTAATATTCCCCAATAAGAAAGACGTTTTCTTGACATTCTTAAAGCAAGCTCTTAGGACTGGAAGAAAGGTCCAATATTAGACAGCTCACAAAATACAACACAGCTTACCTGCATGCGGGTCCTTGCCAGTTCAACAGGGTAACAAGAAACACAAGCTAATGAGCGTGCAACCGACCCTGCCACTAATGGCACATATGGAGTCAAGGTTGGTGCATTTCGAGTTGTAAAATCTTCCAGTATATTGCGGAAAATGTCATAACAAGGCAAGTAGATTCCCACCTGGTTGTCAGTTAAAAAATAAAAACTTAAGCAAGCGAGCATGCAAAAGAGGGATAACATGAATCTACAATACACAGGAACAACCTAAGAAGAAACCACAAACGCAAAACCCCTGGCTAAAGAAGAATTCGAGCCTGTTTGAGATTGCGTTTCGAGGCTTAAAAAGTGCTTTTAAGCAGTTAAAAGCACTTTTAAAGAAAAAGTAACGTGTTTGGTAATTTTATAAAAAGTGCTTTAGGCAGTTAGAAAAGCTAAAAATCAACTTATTCAAAAAGTTCAAAATTGGAGTTTTTATCAAAGAGCTCCTGCAGATAACTATATATTTTAAAAAACTACTATAACTAACTCTAAAAAGCGCTTTAGATATATGCATTCCAAATAGTAAATGGCTTTTTAGTAATAGAGTTTATTATATTAAGCTTTAATCTATAAGCCTTAAGTTAAAAGCAATATTTTTCACCGCAATCCCAAACATGCACTTACTGTTGGCACAGCCAATGCCAAGCTTGCATTTGTGCCTCTCCACAGCCCAGCAAACCCTTCCTGCACAAATTCACTCCTTAGAGCCCCTAGTGATAAGTGATTTCAACACCAAACACAAACTGGACTTTATAAATAATAAATAACTTTTTAATTGGTACAAAACAGGCGCATTATGTTATAATAAACCTTATTGTAAGAGTGTCATCCATGACTCAAATGAACTTTGTTTAAATAACAGTTCACCACTGGACAGGAAAAACTAAATTTTCTTTTGGGTAGCGGTACAGAATTTTCCACTTGAAAAACAATCAAATACAAACTTATCCCTTTATATCATTCTACAAGGTATATGGAGGCCAGAAGAGGCCAGTCAGGCATCAGGGGATATTTTAAAACATATATTTTGTGGGGAAAGTTCACAATATACTCATAGTCTTTATGTTCACTAACCTGACGTGTGACTTTGTATAAAACATCAAAAGTTCCTTTATACCGGCTACATTCTGGAGGGCATCCTGACTCAGAGCCAAGAACTGCACGTGTAGATGTTGAACATCTCAAATCTGGAAGCATCTAGAAGAAACAGTTCATAAAATATAAAAGATGGCTCAAGTATTCGAGAAACCACATGCAATCCATAAATAAGTCAAAACTATTACCTAAGTTGGTTAACCTACAAACTGCTGGTAGTTAAGAATCATAGACTGTTTGCATGCTTACCGTGTTTGTGTCAAAACATGTCATGTGGCACAGCCCCTGATAAGGAACTCCGGCAGCTTGCGCTTGCAACCTTGTCTGTAATTAAGGATTCTAAGGTGTTTAAAATACATAATTCCAAGAATATATTACCAGAGAAGAGAAAAATCAAGGAATGAAATGCTTAAACAGGCTACAAACTGTACACGCCAAGAAAAAAAAATGTTATATGAAAATGTGGGAGAAAACCATAATTCAAAAACAGTTTCAACATGACAGAACATAATTTTGGCAACTCTCATATGATATCAGATTTCAGAAGGAGCAACATTATATCAAGGTTTGATATGAATACCCTATCCTTAACTTAAAAAGAACAAAAAAGTACAGACATTTCAAACTATTATTATGCCCCCCAATATTTTTATAACTGTTATTGGAGTGGTATTCTATATAAAAATATACCCAAACTTAATAGTTTTACACCAGACAAGTCCTTTTTATGTTTTGGCCATTTTATTTTAAAAGCACGTACCTATCAAAACAATTTTAAATAACTTATATGAATACACACACACACACACACAAACAACAAATTCAAAATTAAGTTTTGAGTTCTATATACTCTATACTTCTTAAAATGGGACACTAAATTCTTTAAGTATCGTATATCAAATCCCAATCAGGTATATACATCTGAAACAAACACTACATAGCCTAAAAAAATCTCCAATTGCAAATATTAAGGCTTATTAATGTTATATAGCTAGTCTAGTGGTTGGGTTTTAATTTTGGAAAATTTAAATTCAAAAGGGAAGTTAGTTTTGATGATTATATTATCAATGTAAAGCAACAATTTGCTGTGAAAATAAATTTAAGACTTATCAGCTGAGGTTTTACATAAATGACCATACATACAAATATTATAATACTGCATATGATAAGGATAAAAGTAGATGGTGCATGAGATTACACATTACTTGGAAAGGGAAAATTATTGCTCTTTATAAAGTTTTAATGAGACTCCAATTGTATCATTAATTAGTCATTTTGGAGTATAAGGTATATGGTTTGAGCCTCTATTGGGGTATTACAAGAGGTATTAGAGACTATCTCAAATATAAATGTGGAACTTGAGTTGTGCTACCTATAATGGATTGGCCCGATGAGGACTTCGGGAATTTAAGGAAGATAGATTGTAATATCCCATATAATAAGGATGCGAGTAGGTAGTTATGAGATCTCACATTACTTAGGAATGAAAAGTTCTTGCTCTTTATAAAATTCCAATGGTACTCTAATTGTATCATTAACTAGTCTTTTAGAGTATAGGCCATGTGGTTTGCACTTTCTATTAAAGCGTTACAAATATAGAGACCACATTCGTCTACATGCCTAAGAAGAGTTTATCTTCAATTGGGCATTGGCATAAAGAAGGGTTTTACACCTTCTAAAAGGATATGCTGCCACTTCAATTTTTTTTTTAATCAAGAAAATACATGCATGGCATCTGATTACCATAGAAATACTACGACAAAAGAAGTTTTCTTTCATTATTATGTTACTCTCTCTACCTCCAAACCAATCTATTTTGTTGTTTGGCTGCACAATCGTACTCATGCCCCTCCTCTGCTCCATTCCCTCTCAGAATAAACTGATATCCATGGATCCAACCCACCCTTCATTTGTCACCTCGCCTTCTCTTTCTTTATCTCTCTTCTCTGCTTTTTGCCCAATCTCATGGCCTCAATGTCCTTGTAGATCTGATTATACACTCGTTAGGCTCTGTCCCCGATGAAAAACAGTGCATATTTGACCTCCTGTGATTTTTTTATCCGTCCCTACGTATAAGTTCTTTGATGTCAATGATTAGCTCCTTTTTGTGATTGTTTAGCTTATAGTTGAAAACCAGAAACGTTTTATTTTTTCGATGGGTGTTCTGAGTCTTGAATGGTCATGGATCGGCTTTTCTTGTGAAATTCACAAATAATCGAGTTGTTCACGTATGTCATACCACAGCAGAGAAACTACAGAGACTTTATAAGGATAAAAACAATAAAGTCATGGCAAAGCTGAGCATATAGCACCGTTCAAAGTTGAAGAAGAATGATCTGATTACGGGGGATTGTTTTTTGACAACTGACAAGGCTGAGCATATTAGGCTTGAATAGATTGGATGTTCTCATCCAATTTATCAGGTACATTATATCATTCTTAACTGCTTTGCTTTATATTCTTAGAAGTTTTTTTTTTTTTTCCACAAGTAACTCCAATTACACAGATGAATTCTTTATATACACCAATACACGAGAAAATGGGTTCAGCTGCCAAAATTATAATTTGCTTTTCTTTCATAATTGTATTTTAAGCTTGTGGTTGATCAGATGGTTTTTCTGGTTTCTGTAATGTTATTAAGTAGTGGGTTATGTTATGCTATGTAATTTATCACGGAGTATAATTTTTCCTTTCAAACAAGGAAAATGATTCTCTGTTATTCGTTTATTTGAAATACAATGCTCAAGTTTCAGCCTCCCATTGGGTGGTGTTAAAGACTGGTTTACACCAGCTCCGGACTGTTGACGCACTGGCCTAAGAAATTGCGTCATAAGTTGGTTCCATCCCTGAGAACTAGGTGTCCAAAATAAAACCCACAAATCTACCCATTCAGTTAATTTCTCTAATTATCATCCACGATGAATCTATGATGGGTGCCTCGAACAATACGTTGCCAATTGAGGGAAGAAATTTTTTTTTTTTTAAAAAAACAGCAGTATATGTGAGCATTTGAAGTACAAAGAAATTAATAAAATGGGAATTAAAAGAAATTAAGAAAACCTTGGCGACATCAAGAGGGTTAACGATGACAGCGGAGAGGGCAGCGGCACCGGCGGCAGCGAATGCTCTCTCTCCAAACCCCAAATCCACATCCGCAAGTCCTTTTGAAAAATAAGAAAAAGAAGAAGAAGAAGAGGCAGCCTCCTTGAGCATATTTTCCTTTCCTTCAAAATCAAGCTTGGTTGCCGCTGCCGCACTAATCCAGGAAGGCGGACCCGGCTTTGAGGCCACCATTCCTCAAAAAAAAAAAAAAAACACAGAACTAGTTCAATATGTATGAATTCGGTATTGATTTGCGTTGTCTGTCAGCTTTGATGTCGGGAGGGGAGGGAATAAATTGGAGAGGAACAAGGAAGAGAACTGTGAGTGTGAGTGATTTGATAGTCGTGGAAAGGAAAAGGAGAGAGACGGTTATTGGAGGAGGAAGGGTCGCGGAGAGAAGAAAATTGTAAGGATGGGGGCTTTTTCCAGGATTTTCTCGTTCCACGGGATTGCGTGGCAAAATAGGAGTCGTTAGGACACATATTGATTCGTGGCGTACAACTGCGCATTCCCCAAACAAGACACTCGCGTGTGCCATGACGTGTCACATTAGGAAAATTCGTAATTCGTGGCGTAAAACTTCGCAGTCGGCGAACAAAACACTCGCGTCAGCTCTGTCTTCACTATTAAAAAAAAAAAAAATATCAAATATAACTAATTTAATGTATTTAAAAAAATATAAAAATGATCATAATTTAATCATTTCTATCATTTTTAAATACACCAAATTAGTTATATTTATCTAAAAATTTTATTGTCCGTGTTACCTCTCCTCTCTTTCGTTTTCTACATCGGATATAAGATATTAGAAATAATATTTACAATATTGTGTAATAGGAAAATAATATTTGCTCTTATTTGGGATTTTTATTAAGGATTCCAATTTTTATTTTTATTTTATTTTATTTTGAAATTTTTTATATATATTTTTAACATTTTAAAATTTATTTTAAAACATTTTTAACATCTCTAACATTTCCTTGTGCAATATTGTGTAATGTTTAAAATATATATATATATATAATTTATATAATAAATTAATTTTTAATAATAATTTTTACTATTTTTTAAAATAATTATGTGACATTTGCACACTTTATATAACTGTATACCATTTATTCATAAGTTAGTTTATTTGCAGTTTAACCCATGATTTGTGACAAAAGTTACTCATTTAGTTATGCAGATTAAAGATGAAATGAGATATATGAATAATAGTGAGATAGTTTATAAATAATAAAAAAATAACTTGAATTAAGATATTTTATAAAATTTTAAAAAAGGAAAGAGAAGATTGAATAAAAATATTATAAATTTAAATATTATTTTTATTTTAATATTTGAAATGGTTGAGGTATTTTTGTGTTATATTTGAAAGTGTGAAAAAATTATAATGATTAAATAAAATAAAAAACTATTTTACTACTTTTCATAAATTATTTTATTGACATTCTTAGAATTCTCATATTATCTCGCTTCCCAAGTATATCCTAAATACCCAGATCCTCACAGAAATGTCAATAGTAAAGGCACAACTCTAAGGGGTAGCTCAGTTGGTCAGGCTTTGGGTTTGCTCTTCAATGGTCACTAGTTCGAGTCCCTTTAGGGCCACTAGAGGTTTACCTGACTGTTAACTTCAGGGCCCCGTGGGATTAGTCGAGGTGCGTGCAAGCTGGCCCAAACACCCATAGATATCAAAAAAAAAGTAAAGGCACAAAAGCAGTAAGCTCCCCATGAATTTCAAGTCCAACTTGTCATCTTCCCCACCTACTTGAGTCCCATGTGAAATAATTTGTGGCAGAACAAATCACTAAGCTTTGGATTGTTTTTATAGGATGGACCTGCTTACCAAGATCATCCTCCTCCTAAGTAATTAATTATCTATCATGGTTAGTACCAAAAACTCTAATCTCGAGGACCAAGCATTTAGCATGGTATGGTTGACACTTGACATTTGGGCAAACACTCACATTACAACCAACTTGGATATATAATCTCTCATATTAGCAGCCATATCAAGGTTCTAAATCATGAATTCTAGTTGGGAATGGTTCCTCTCTACTTATACTATATTTTGGTTCTAGCATACTTTATACTCCAACCACCTCGTTTAGATTGAATAATGTTCTTTATCGTCCTAAAGCTCATTAGTTTCTGTGGCATCTCAGACATGGACAGCCATCCGAATATCTGATCATCATCGTGTTCCCAAGCACTTTCGACTTCCCAAGTTCCAAAAATATGTATTTTCCTCCATATGTGAAACTTATTAGCTTGCTAAAATAAAACTATTACCTTTAGTAGTTCTCAAAGGGTATAACCAAAAACCAAAAAAATCAACCTAACGAAGCCGAATTCATGAATTGAACAACTGATCTTTACAACCGGTTCAATCGATTTCTAAGAACTGAAACCGATTACAAATCGGTTCAGTCCCAATTTTTATATTTTGAAAATTGATTTGGATTGAACTGAAATGAAATGTTGATATTTTTTTATTTTTTTTTATATTATATATATGCTATATATATTATACATATTTAAAATTAATATATCATGGAGTTTAAATTTTATTATTTATGCTTCCTTGATATAAACTTACTATAATAAAATTTATATAACATCAGACTTACATATATTAAATATCAAATTACATACATATATAATATAGTATAAGTATAAGACTACATTATATATATATATAGGATAAATATAATTTATCAATAAGTATTTCTTTACACATTTTTTTTTTTTGTTTTTGTTTTTCATTTGGGTTAGAAAAAGTACCAATTAGCCCGACAAAAAAGCCCAAAACCAAATCACACTTGTAAGACCAAACTGAACTAGACTGAAATTTAAAAAAATCAAAAGTTTCGTTCTCCTGGATGAACCAATCTATATCTATTGCTTTTCAAAATTCCAAAACGGGCTTAGATTAGTTCGGTTCTGAAGTATATCCAAAGTCAGATCGGCCGATTGCACCCATTTAAGTTCTTTAAGACTCAATTTTAGTTCTCTAGAAGTCGTTCATTCTAACGATTGGCCGTTATCTCCTATTTCAATTTGAGGTTGTAAACTTGTAATCCTTATGTTATTTTGTTGATGGCTTCTCCAAGTTTACATAGTTGTTTCCAAAATTTTGGAAACCTTAAGTTTCTCATGGTTTGTCAAGTTTAAATATTTTATTGAAAACTAGTTTGAATACCACCATTAAATCCTCTTCCTAAACTGGTAATGGTGGTAAGTTCACCTCACATCAATTGAAACAATTCTCAAACACATGAAATTCTTCATCTAATGACTTGTTCACATACATCTTGACAAAATAGGGTTGTTGAGAGGATACCTCGACGCATCATAGAAATTGAGCTAACTTTATTTCTCTCTCAAAAATATTTGATCGATGCATTCTTGGCAGCTGTGTTCCTTATAAATAGATTGTCTACTCCCCTCCTCAATCTTGAGTCACCTTACACCACCATTTTCCATAAGCCACCAGACTTCAAAATTTTAGAAGTCTTTGGTTGTTTACCCCTAATTGATCATGATCAAGCCTTTCGATTATCATAAACTCTATTTTTGTAGTAAGCAATGCCTTTCTTTGGGCTAAATATAAATGATAAGGGTCATAAGTATATGAATCCACCTGGGAATTGGGTGCACATCTCCCGCCATGTTATTTTCATGAATGCACCTTCCCAATCTATGATAAGGTAGATGCTTCAGTCCCTCAAACTCATGCTTCTCCAGTCATTTTACCAGCACCAATATTACAAGAAAAAACCATTTTTGCGTCGATTTTAAAATTGCCGCAAAAGAAAACGTCGCTTATAGTCATTATGTTAGGGACCTCTATCTAGCCCCCAAGCACCAATGTAATATAAAAATAAATTGGGTATTAGTATAGAAAGAAGTCTAGTACAATAAGTTAATAACACATAAATTGTAATATTATAATGTAATAACATATAATTAGACATTAGTGAATTAGCATTTATTAATAATCAAAACTAAAAAATATAAAAAGTATACAAAAATGTCTTGTTTAAAAATGGGCTAAATATATAGCTCGAATTCAAACTCTAATAAAGTTGGAGTCGGAGTTGGATTTAGAGGATGCTGATTGCGATTGGGTCTATGCTCACCCCTAGCTAAGATGTTCGGAGCAAAATCTTACTCCAATCCACTAGCCTTATGTTCAAAATTATCAAAATACACTAGAGAGCTCTCTCTGATCATGGTACTAAATAGAAGGAACACTTCAATATTGTACTATTACCAAACCCAACATATCATTTCGCATGAATAAGTTATGTCAATTTATACATTTCCCAACAACTGAACATTTGACAACACTAAAAAGAGTACAGAGATACTTGAAAGCAACTTCTCACTATAGACTTCAATATACACCAAGCTCATTGTAGCTTATTGCATACTATGACGACTCATATTGGGTAGGGCTCATTGATGATAGGAGATCCATCATGAGTTTTGCTGTGTACTTAGGTTCCTAATTGATCTCTTGGAATTCTAAGAAATAGGCGATTGTATCTCGTTCTAGCATCGTAACAGATTATAGGTCTATGACCTAGGCCATTATTGCTGAATTGGTTTGTGTTAGTTGAACCAGATTTTATGCCACTTTGGCTGTAACCCAAGTAGGTTTAGTCGCTTGCTTGAACCAATAATGGTTAAAAGAGAAGAAAAAAAATAAAGAGAATATCTTAGAGTAGTTGCAACGGACTTGCTAAAAGCATGTTTTTTGTAAAATATAATGCAAAGTCGGCAAAATAAAGCTCCAATGGATCCTTTAAAATAGCATAATTATACATTTGTGAATAATACTTGCGCTACATGCAGTGCAAGTATAGCACAACTTCAAACATTTTTTATTAATATTTTTTTGTATAGTGCGCTGCAGCCGTCGACCGTGTAAGTGAGTTCGACCCACTGCTAGCCGTTAACGGCTATACTGCCGGCATCATCGGCATCAGACGACGCCAGCGACCAAAATCTCTCCGATCCCAGCTCCGACCAACCTCTAGTAGCCTACCACGCGTATATCGAAGTCCAAAATGAGTTTCGGACTATTTGAAACCCATTTGACCTACCGCCGGCTGTTAATGGCTACACTACCGACCTCGCTGGACTCACCTCACGCCGACAACCATCTCCGTAAAATTTCGTCTTTGGCAACGTCTCCGGTGTCTCCCACACGCCTCACACGCCCTCCGACAACCAGTGTTTTTATTTTTGAATTTGTAAAATAAATTTTATTAAAATAAAATATAATTATTTTAAAAGATATAAAAAAAAAATAAAGATGTTGATGGATGGTGTATTGTAAAAATGAATAGTTAAAATAAAAAAAATAGATTTTTGATAGTTGAATTTAAAAGAATTTTAGAGTGTCCATTGAGAGTGCTCCTATAATCAACTATATGATTATAATAGAAGACCAGCTCTTCTATCAGAATGCGACACGTCAAGTTCTTACTTTCATTATCATGCACCCAACCACATCCGAACAGCACTGCCTCCCCCCTTCATTTCCCTTCTTCTCTCTCTCTTTTCATGTCTTTGTCCAAGTTTTTCATTTTATTCGATGTCTTCCTCTATTTTGTGTTTTTATTCATCATACACATTCTAAGGAAACAGAAGAAATTGGAAAAACTTCATTCTGCGTTCAACAAGAGTAATGTGTGACTCTCATGGAGACCTCCACGAAACTGACCGAGACGATCCGCCAAATTGTGCGGCTCAAACAAGTCATGCTCTGGTGGAAGCACACGAGTTCCTGGTGCCAAACAATGTCGCCCACCTCCTCTGGCTCCAGTTGGCGCATTCCGCTCGATTTTGTCGCGGTTTATGTAGGCTCGGAACACAAGCAGTTTTTGATTCCCGATTTTCTCGCGGTTTGATTCTTCCCTATGAAGTAGGGTTCTTCAGAGAAATGCTAGAGCTTTTGGAGATAAATGAAGGTAGTGTTAAATATTTTAACATGACATTAATAAACGGATATTTGATTTTCTATGATCCACAATAATAAAACAATAATATGAGAAACATACATTTCTCTATCTGATTGATGAAGAATTGATCTGACTATGAGAGAATGATCGCCCTAACAACTTTGTCTCATAAGTGTCTCCCGATGGCTAGAAACACTCTAATGTTGTAGGTGAGAACCCTTGAACCTCCCAGTGCTATTTATAGACTTCCGACCATCAATAATTTAAGAGTTTATGTCTGACTATAATTAGAGATACAGACCTTTAATCTTATCTCTTAAAAGTAATTTTTATCCCTTTATAACTCAAATATTATCCAATAAGATTTTGAACTATTTCAAACTGATAAGATGAGTGTATGAGATACAGAGTTTAAATAAACTCTTACATTCTCCCACTTGACCCATACACCCATAAAATAATACTTTTCGTTTATAGGCTTATTACAGGAAATTAATCATACTGCGCAAATTTATTTCCTGAACCTTTCATAGCTCAAAACATATTTCATAAGTTCCATAATATCAATGTCAAACTAACTACCAATGCGAGTCATGACGGTCCTTTATTATATAATCAACAGATTCACTTCTATGTACCACAACACCAATAACTTAATTTAACACACGACCTTTAAGTGGGATAATTAAGGCTAATATTGTAATGCCTTTGGGTTCCAATTCATGTTAAATGTAGACATTAGCTTGTCATCATTCATTCACGCCTTTCAATGTACATATTAAGTGGAAAGACAAGAAAACAGAAACAACTATAATAGATATCTTTAAATGTCCAATAACAAAATACTTGGTGTATCAATTATCACTTTATCGTGTTCACATTATGGGTATAAACATACAACCCATCTTTTCGACATATCATTTTAAAATGTAATCATTAATATACAATTGTTATGAACATATTCATTTCTATACTTTCTCCTTAACACTTAGGTATTTAAAATTTCATTAAATACTTATCATTTAGAGAAAAAATACTCTGAGGACATGCATTCTTAGCGACTTGGCTATAAGTCGACAATTCCAAGTCCTAAGATAAATTTTCTCAGCCATAAACCATACAATGTGACCTCAAAGTACGCCACAAACTCAGAATTTGAGTATCCAGTTACCTCCAAACTATCAGTTCTCTTGAAGGTAAATCAATAATCTTCCTTATAGGTATCATCTCTACTGCTTTTCTAGCGATGAACAATTTTTCATGTTAAATTTCATTAGAACTATTTCTATGTAACTTTTCTAAGACAATTTTGATAATCTTTGTTTTCGATCCCGAAGGATTTCTATTCCGATCACAAGGAATGCCTCATATATATCTTTCATTTCAAAGTTTTTATAGAGAAAATCATTGGTTTCCTAAAGTGAGCCAAGATCACTACTAGCCAATAAGATATCATCAACATACAGGATCGAAATTATGAACTTATTCCTACTAACCTTTAGGTATATATATCGATCAATGATGTTCTCTTTAAAACCAAAGGCAGTAATGGTATCGTTGAATTTTAAGTACCATTGTCGGGAAACTTACTTAAACCCGTATATCGATTTCTTAAGCCTACATACTAAGTGATCTTTGCCTCTTTCTGAGAAGCCATCTGGCTGCTCTATGTAGACTACTTCATCAAAACTTCCATTTAAAAAAGCTATTTTCACATCCATCTGATATAACTCTAAATCATAATAAGCCACTAATGTCATAATGATTTTAAATGAGTCCTTTTTAGATACTAGAGAATATGTCTTTTTGTAATCAATGTCTTCTTTCTGAGTAAAACCCTTAGCAACAAGTCTGTCCTTATGTTGTTCGATGTTGCCTTTCGAGTTGCGTTTAATCTTAAAAACCCATTTACACCCGATTCTTTTAATCCCTTCAAGAAACTCAACGAGATCCCAGACTTGATTTTGATCCATGGATTTCAACTCTTCTTTCATGGCATCAATCCATTTACTAAAATTATTTCCCTTTATGGCTTGTGAAAACGTTAATAGATCTTTATTTGTCCCAATGTCAAATTCAGATTCTTGAAAATACACCACATAATCTGTCAAAATGGTAGGTCTCCGATCTCTTTGAGATCTACGTAAGACAATCTGTTCTAGTGTCTCTGAACTTGGTTCATCAATGGTATTATCATTTTGAGATGGGTGATCATTTACTTGTTTCACGGTATTATCGTGATGATCGATTAGAGGAACTATTATCTTTTCTGAGGATGTAGGTATATGGACATCTACCTGTATTTCCTCAATGATCACATCTCTAGATTAAATTCTCCCATTGATCTTGCTAAGTTCAATGAATTTGGTATTTTTTGTTTCCACTATTCTTGGACTGTTATTAGGATAGTAAAACTTGTACCCTTTAGATCTCTCTGGGTAATCAATAAAATACTCGCTTACTATTCTAGGATTCAATTTCTTTTCATGTGGGTTGTAAAGTCTGGCTTCGGCTGGGCAACCCCAAACATGCATATGTCTCAAACTTGATTTCCTACTAGTCCATAACTTGAAAGGAATTTTTGGAACTGCTTTACTAGGAACTCGGTTTAAGATATACATTGCCGTCTTAATGGTTTTACCCCATAATGATTTGGGTAAGGTAGAATTACTTACCATACTTATGATATCCAATAAGGTCCGATTACGCCTTTCAGCAACTCCGTTCTGCTGTGGCGTTTCGGGCATCGTGTACTGTGCAACAATGCCACGTTGTTCAAGAAGTTTGGCGAATTGGTCCGGATTAAGGCCCGATTCATCATACTTTTCATAGTATTTCCCACCTCTATACGACCTGATGATTTTCACCTTTCTATCTAACTATCTTTCCACCTCCATGAGAAATGCTTCAAGCACCGATACAATTTGAGATTTCTCATGTAACAGATATATTTATCCAAAATGTGAAAAATCATCTATAAGGATAATGAAATACTTTTCTCCACCAAAACATTCTGTAGAGAATGGTCCACATATATATATATATATATGTGTGTGTGTGTGTGTGTGAATTATTTCAAGAAGCTCTTTACTTCTTGTGGCGTCTTTCTTAGTATGTTTGGTTTGCTTTCCTTTCATGCAATTCACACACACTTTAAGATTAGGAAGATCAAGATGCGGAAGAGTCAATTCTTTTATTAATCTAGGTGCCCTTTCTTTGGAGATGTACTCCAATCTTTTGTGCTAAAAGTCATCAAATTTCTTTTAGTTAAAAAGAAAAAAGGTTTCATGGTGCTGGGTGTAAGAATTTTAATGAACGCACTATCAAGAAAGAATCGATAAAAACCATAAAAAAAAACCCAGAACCAAAAAAAATTTAAAATAAACTTAGACTACTATCATGAAATGAAAACGAATAACCATCAGTTTTAGTCTGGATCAAACCATGCCTCACTAAAAGCACATTTATGAAGGTCTAAGATTGACCAGTACTCAAAACTAAATAAAAATCTCCAATGGCTAAAACTTCAATCTTATTTTTATTTTCTATAAAGATAAATGCTCATTGAAGTTTAGTGTTTGGCTTGTAAAGTATCTTTCATGGTTATGAAAATATGAACATTAGCACCTGAATCTAGCTACCAAGAATTAGTGGAGACATTTACAAGATTTGATTCAAGGCATACAAAGGTAAGTGACTTACCCTTCTTTTCAAATCAAACCTTACATTTATGATACTCAGCTTTCATGTGTCCAATAGTTCCCACAAATTTAGCATTGACTACTATTATACTGAACCTGATTTACTTTCACAGGTTTATTTCCTTTTGGTGGTCCAATTCGTTTTTTTTCATCATAATGGTGCATTTTTTTTTTCAGCTTCTTTATTCACACAATTAACAGAGTAATGTTCTTGTTGTTTCAACTTAGTCTTTCCTGAACTATATTACTTGTCAACTCATTCATATTTCATAAATCTTTAATAACATTTTAGTGCGTCTAGAATTGACCATACTGAGGTGGCAATGAGTTTATAATAAATTGAACAACGAGAGACTTCTATACTTTCATTCCGAGGGTTTGTAGTCTGGCAATAATATTTATCATATAATGCTTTGAGTTTAGATACTTATAAACTGTAATCAGAATTTAAACAATTATAGATGAACTAGTAGTATCATCAAAACCCTCATTTGAGAGTAGATCTTAACACACTAAGTGTTCCATTCGGTATTAAATTCTATGGATGAACTAGTTGTATCATCAAAATTCTCCTTTGGGAGTAAACTCTGACATACAAAGTGTTCCCTCCAATCATACTTTTATGGATGAACTTACAGTGTCATCAAGACCCTCTTATGAGAGTAGATCTTGACATACAAGGTGTTTCCTCCAACCTTACTTTTGATAGATAAACTAGTAGTGTCATCAAAACCCTCATTTGGAAATAGGTCTTGACACACAATGTGTTCCCTCCATCATATCCACCTTATTATGGGTTTATTAATTTGTTACCAAAATTAAGAAAATTTTATACTTTTGGGCAACCAATCTTTTCTTGATTTTGATGTAAATAATTTGTCCCATATTGGATAAATAATATATGGCATGATAATAAAAGCCAAAATAAACAATTCATACATGTTTAATAATAATCACATGTATATAATTTTAATAAAATTTTCATACATGTAGATGACAATAATGACATGTATATAATTTAATGAAATCTTTATACATGTAGGTTATAATAATAACATGTATATAATTTAATAAAATCTCCATACATTTAAATAACAATAAAGCATGCATGGAAAATAAACTTTGATTAAAATATTTCAATGTTTTGATGAATTTTACTGCATATATGAATAATATTGCTAAATAAGTTTCCAGGAAAGATTAATCTTTTCTAGACAGAACTTCAAGGTTCCTAGGAAAGATTGGAGGGTCACAACGGATACACTTAGAACTTCCAATCTCTTAGACAGAACCGCCTTAGTTTGTACACATCTACACTCCCACAGCAAAATAAAAAAAAAAAATGTTTAAACCAAAATCGATTTTACAAGAAAGTCACAATAATAACATATATAAAAATTTAATAAACTTTTCATACATGTTAGTAACAATAATAACATGTATATAACATTTAATAAACTTTTAATATATACATGTACATAACTTTAATAACATGTATATAACTTAAATAAAATTTTATACATGTTCATAACTATAAAATATGCATGGAAAATAAACTTTAATACATGTTTAGACCAATAATAACATGTATAGAAAATTAAATAAACATTTCATACATATATGTAAATAACCGTAATAACATGTATATAATTTAAATGCATGCATATAACATTAAAGTATGCATATAAGAGAGAATATTATTCTAACAAAAAAATATATACTCTTTTTTTTTTGAAATAATATTATAATAATAACATAATATTATTTAATCTGGTCTGGGTCGAGTCAAGACCCGGATCATAAATGGTCAACCTTGGTTGACTCCAGTTGGGCCTTAAGTCCAAACCCGTTGCCTCATTTTTATTTTTATTTTTATTTTTTTTTGTGTTTATGTGGTTGGGCCACAATAGTGGCCCAGTTAGCTTTATTTGCCTATCTATTAAACCCAATTAGGCCTTAGCCCACGACCCGGCCTGTAACAAAATAAAACCTAAATTCTGTCTTTAACATCCTTTAGCAACAACAACATACAGCCACCGATCCTTCTGGATTCCAATGCCACAACTTTCAACTGCGGCCACAAACGTTGCCGACGATGAGGAGATGTCGATCTCCTTCCGTCGGTGACCTTCAGGTCCCTTTTTTTTTTTTTGTTTAATGGCAGAAGACTGTCGCGGTCAGTGGGCTTGACAGCCCACTGCCGCCGTTTATAGGGATGCTAGTGAGGAGTTCCATTTCTCCTACCGCTAGTCTAAGGCACAAACATATTACGGCAAAATCGAAATATATTTACTACAGTAATCTTTCATAAAACTGAGTTGAGGTTTTACAAACATCATCATAAATATATTGTCAAATCTAATCTCATGCTTTCGCAATGTATTGAGCAACATATTGAGCAACAATAATAAAATAATAATTTGATAAACGTACATTTTTCTATTTGATTGATAAAGAATTGATCTGACTATGAGAGAAAGATCGCCCTAACAATTTTGTCTCATAAGTGTCTCTCGATGACTAGAGACACTCTAATATTGTAGATGAGAACCCTTGAACCTCCAGTGCTATTTATAAACTTCCGGCTATCAAGAAATCTAAGAGTTTATATCTGACTATAATTAGAGATACAGACCTTTAATCTTATCTCTTAAAAGTAATTTTTATTTATTTATAACTTAAATATTATCCAATAAGATTTTGAACTATTTCAAACTGATAAGATGGTATGTAGGATATAGAATTTAAATAAACTCTTGCAGGCAGATTCGAGAGACTTGATTTGGAGGAGTTGTCCATTATGGTTTCTGCAGTGAATTCTAGATTTTGCAGGGATGCAACGTCACGTGCTTACATCCATTTGTTTACTCGTCTGTTGCAGAAAGCTAGGGTCGTCTGAGTTCTTGCTTAGATTAGCTTAATCTTGAAACCACGGGCTTTTATATGCAATTACTTCTATATTTAGTTATGGGGTTTTTCTCTTCCAATCATCCTTGACGCCGTCTTTTTTTTTTTTAAGTGGTAATTTTGATGGGATTCAATGAAAAAAAATATATATATCAACGAGAGTAAAAAATCTAAAAAAATATAAGCTTTTCATTTTCTTTGGTTAGGGAAAATATCGCGTTCCATGGCCATACACATACACAAAGCTGAGATTTTCTTGGTATTTCAGGCGATGTAGCATTTTAGGCCAAATTCAGACCTTTTCTTGGTTGTTATCTCCTACATTCAGGTTTATGGCGTGCATTTCTCAAATGCTAATTTGTCGCCTTCTAAAAAGGCTGGTCTTCCCATATAATCAGATGGGCTGGTTAGAAAAGTTTCTAAAATATAAATCAATCTTTCTTTTATTCTTTGGCCCGCGTGAGCCTCGCTCCTCCTCCTTTGCAACCCTCTGAAGGCCCCATCCAAATAGTTCAGATTAGAGCACTAACAATAATTTTGTTAAAATTTTTCTTTTAAAAAATATAATTTTACACACTTTTTAAAAAAAAAAATTGATTATATTTGATTAATAATAAAAAGAAAAAAGTGAATTTAGAGAGTTTTAAAAAATTACTATTTACAAGTGAAAAAAAAATATTTATTCTCTTCTCTCTATTTTTTTCTCTCTACTATTAATTAAATATAATTAAATTTTTTTTAAAAATATGCAAAGTTATATTTTTTAAAGAGAAATTTGTAACAAGACCGTTACTAATACTCTTAATCTAGAAATGGCTAAATGTCTAAACTCCTTCCTTCCTTCCTCGCAGTTACCTTGATGTATTTCTCATTTTATTATTGGTTTATATCTCTCTCGCGGCTCTTCTTTCGTGGCACTTCCCCCTTATCCCACCTCCTTCAAAGGTTCTAGCTTGCATGAGCTCAGTAGAGTAGACATCCTCCCTTTCACCTTTTTTCCTCCGCCCTCCCCTAGTGTCATAGGATAAGAAAATTTTATACACCATTTTATATTATTATACTTTTATTTTATTATATAAGATATGACATATTTATTAGCATTTAATGATATTTTATGGTGATTTTCTATTATCTAATAGCAATAAATATGTAATCTTATATAATAAGATAAAAATGATATGAGAGTCTAGTGGCATTAAACCATAGGATATGTTGTTTTTTGTTCTTTTTTTCTTTGTTCTACTGATCATATATATATATATGCACACTTCCTGCCAATTCCAGCACTCACGCACCACTGAGATGCGTTATCATATATATATATATGCACACATCCTCGTACTATTTCCTTCTCATTAATACAACCTGAACAAGTGTGATATTGGACAAAGTTCTTTTCTTTTAATTTTTTATTTCTTAGAAAAAAAAAAAAACCCAATGTATGGTCGTGGCTCGAGAGTTTAATCTCTATTTTGTACAAAAGCTTTGAAAGACCACTGGGAGAGAAACAGAGCATGCATGGGTTGCTGTCCAATATTTCTTATAATAATCAAGGATGTCATGTCCTGGGATGAAGATAGAAATATAATATGTATAAATATTTTAAAAGATTAAAAAAAAACAGACAATATCATTAAAATATATATATTTAATCATTAAATAAGACAGATGCGACCCTGAGGCGTTGACCCACCAACCCCTCGAAGGGCTCGCCATAAGATTCAGCACGTGGCTCGCTACTTGCAGTCGCATGGATTCGAAAACTTTCACGCGCCATCCCTAATGTGACCTGCTGTCATATTGCTCAACCTTTTTTGGTGTTGCTCCCCCTCAGAGGTGAGGGGTTTGCCGGTCCGACCTCCCTATCGTGGCGCTTGTCTTTCACACGCCACTACACCCATGTATTACCAAGACGTTTTTTCGATATTTATTTCTTTTGCTTTCTTTTGTTCGCTGTCAGCGTTGACTAGGTTTTGTCGGTGTTTTGTTGTTAGCTTTGGCTAGTCTTTGTTGGTGTTGTTTTGGTTTAATATTGTTTGTGTTTTGCTTTGCTTTGGTTAGGTAGTAATAAGATGAAATAAGCTTAGTTTTTGGCTATGCTTTCCTTCCCTCTTTTAGAGGTAGAGGTTTTCTACCCTTCCCTCTTTTAGAGAATGGAGGTGGTGACACTCTTCTTTTCTTCAGAGGGTGGGGATATTTACTTCTGTTTTTTAGAATGTCACTCTCTCAAATAAACTAACAATTTTCTGTTAGCTGTTACTTGAGAGTATTTAGAAGTTAGACAATGTCTGCCACTTAGTGTGTGGAGACACTACATATTCGAGTTTAATTTGACTTGTAATATAGGTTCTGTCCTTTAACTATCAGTCACAAATATAACTTCATTTCTTAATAGAATGTAATGCAGGTTTTTTATAAAAAAATAAAATTATCGAGACTTTCCTCTCTCTCTCTCTCTCTCTCTCTCTCTCTCTCTATATATATATATATAAAAGAGATGCAGTCCCTAGCTTGTATCGTCGGCTCAATCATGAAATTAAAAGCTGTAACTTGTATCGTCGGCTCAGTCATGAAATTAAAAGCTGCAATATATATATATATATATATATATATATATATTATGAGGTTGTTCAGGTTTTGTTCAGAGGATGGTCGGTTTTGTACGTCTGCACAATGATCCCATGCATGTCTTGGTTCTACCTTCATCAATGAATAGTGAATACTCTAGTCTCCACGTACTTATAGTACACCTTTGAACACTCAATATACTTCTTTTCTCCTTAAAATAGTCTTTTCTCTCGCCCGAACCCTCTCTTCTCCCTGCCCCCTAACCCTAGCCGCGACAGAGGGAGGGCTAGAGCGGAAGCTCCTCTCTCCCTCCCTCCCCTTTCCCTTCCGTCACCCCACTCCTCCTTCCCCCTTCCCTTTCTCTCCTTTTCCTTTGGTTTGTTATTTGCTTTTTGTTTCTTTTTCAGAGCTCGTAGATGGAGGTGGTGTTTTTGAAGCTGGGACGGCCAGCGGTGGTCCCTGGCCAGCACGCGCACATCCTTAGGTTTCACCAATCGCCGATGCTCCAGTTTGTCGAAGGTCTTGCCACTTATAACGGCGTTTCGGCTACACGCGGTTGGGACGTCTCTTCCACGCACCTCC
Organism: Platycarya longipes; assembly: GCA_036559045.1. Taxonomy (NCBI): domain Eukaryota; kingdom Viridiplantae; phylum Streptophyta; class Magnoliopsida; order Fagales; family Juglandaceae; genus Platycarya; species Platycarya longipes. The sequence goes on along the minus strand of CM071789.1, from coordinate 11,425,532 downwards.
AACTCGTTAGCTCTACTGCCTTCAAGAGCGGTGGTCCTGGACGCAGCGCCATCGATAGCTGTTGGGCAGTCATTTCATCATTCCCTGGGGGGCGTGCCTCCCATGCTTCATGTCCATCCCCGGCTTTGTTTGTTGTCCAGAACTAGTTTCATTGATCAGAGTTTTGGGTTGTTTTGTGTTGTTTTTGTGTTGTTTTTTTTTGTGTTGTTGTTTTGTTTAGTTGGTTTGTTTGTTAGAATAAATAGGAATAGATTTACTTGTTGGATTTCCACTCCTCTAAAAGAGGATGTGGCTAACTCTCCTTCTCCTTAGAGAATGGAGGTGATGTCCTCCCCCTCCTGTGAGGTGGGAGTTTGGATATTCCAAAATCCTTTAAGACAAATTACATTTATGTGGTGTGTCTACCGAGAATTTAAAAGTTAAGATAATACCCATCAGTTATAATTATTTTATTTAGTTTTTAATTTAATTTTTTATTTTACTTAGTAATTAATAATATAAATATTAATATAAATATAAATATAAATAATTTTTCTTAATGATTAAAAATATTAAAAAAAAATACTGAAAATAAAATGATAAAAAATAAAACAATTTGATAACACTACACGTTATAAAAAAAAATTATAAAATTGTTTTACGGTATCATCACCCATATATGATACCGATACAACCTTTCCAGATCTTCTGAACTTTTCTTCTCTGGTACTGGGTGCTTGGTTTAGAATGGAACGAACGTCTCCCATATGCTCTCGTGGTTTGCCCCTAAACATATATTACTATTCCTTTAGATTCAGTAAAAGACAAATCTAATAAGAATTTGAATAATAAACTTTATTTTTAGCCTATATTAAATTAGTCAGAAGTCAAGTACATTGGATAAAATGAGTAATAAAACTAAAAAAAAATCAAATATAATCGATTAAATACAATAAGTAAATCTTTATTTTATTCTTTCTCTTTCTTACTTTATTCCCTCTTGAATAAGTTGACTACAAATCTTCTATAATCATATACAAACTGTTATAAAATATAAATAAAAAACAGATAGAATTGTCAAAAACTAAAATGGATAGAATAATTAAAAATTGTAATTTAATTTAAATATAATATGATTACTAATTATTTTTTAAACTCATAATTTAATTAAAATATGATTATTAATTAACATATAATAGATAGAATAGTCAAATATGATAGAATTAATTAATTTAATAATTGTAAATAATTAAAAAAGACTTAATTATTAATTACTCATTATTATGTATATTCATAAATAGATAGTCTAATTTAGAAATTTAATGTGAATAACCAAAACCAAAATTAGTTATATTATTTTATTATTAAATTTTGAAAAAATAGTTATTTCAATGTAAAAATTTATATGAATAGAATGATCAAAAGTCAAAATGACAGTTACATTGACTAAAAATGTACTTTAACAATGACCAATCTATTGAGAATGCTCCAATAATATCATAAACAAGTAAATTTTATATTTTTAATTTTGTAAAATTTTAAACTTTTACTATTCATTTGAATATGTTGCGGTTTAGTGAAAATATTTTTTCAAAAAAAATCTTTAATATAAAATAAAGTAATAATATGTTTCTTCTAATGTCACAACAATATAGAGATTTCCTGGGGTTCGAACTGACACCCACCCCCCCCCCCCCCTAATGTAGCCGTTGTTGTCTTCGGTGGCGGTGAGCGACATCGCCCAGGCCATTGGGACATGAGGGAGCTGACGAACGACCTCACTCCTGCAACGGAGAGCCCTGACGACCTCTCACATTCCCCCGGCAACCTTAAACTTAAAATGGGTCCGTTAATTGCCACCAGCGGCGGCTCCATTCGGCTGAGGGCAGAATCCTCTCTTAAAATCATTTTTATTTTATTTTTTTATTGTGTTTTTTTCATTTTAATTTTTTTATTATATTTTTATTGTATTATTTTCATTTTCACTACAAAAAAATATAGTATTTTAGACAATATTTATTTCCGGCAACATACATTTTATGGAAAAAAGTCACTTTTGCCAATTTGAAATAATTCTTTCTGTCAACTAATAAAAATAGCCGGAATTAATTTCTCGCGCTCTCTCTGCTTCTCCCTTTCCCTCTCGAGCTCTCTCTGCCTCTCTCTTTCCCTCTCGCGCTCTCTCTGCTTCTCCTTTTCCCTCTCGCGCTCTCTCTGCCTCTCCATTTCCCTCTCGCGCTCTCTCTGCTTCTCCCTTTTCCTCTCGCGCTCTCTCTGCCTCTCCCTTTCCCTCTCGTGCTCTCTCTGCCTCTCCCTTTCCCTCTCGCGCTCTCTCTGCCTCTCCCTTTCCCTCTCGCGCTCTCTCTGTCTCTCTCAGCTTTGCACAATAGTTTCCATTGTCAGTGCTGCCCGAATCTCGCCATCTTCCCGCCACTACTTGGACCACCAGTTGGTTTCCGAGATTCGCCGAAGCCCCTCTGTTAGATCCGAACAAGGCAAGTAAACCGATTGAAAGGATTTTTGAGTATTGTAGGGTTTGGTTGTGTTGCTATTTAAACCAATTAAATATGCATTCACCTACATGAGGAATTTTAACTTCGGATTGGATTCTATTTTCGTTGCATTGTAGGGTTTGGTTGTGTTGCTATTTTTTATTGGCTGTGTTGCCATGTTTAGAGCTCAGGGCTTGTTCTTATTGATCATAGAAGTTTACAGCCGTAATGGAAGTGTCACTTGTTTCCCTTCCTGAGGGTATTGTATTAAAATATATTTGATTATCTGTTGTTGAAACTGTATAATAAAATAATTTTAAAATATTTTACTTAAAAATAATAATTAAGATTAAAATACTTGGTGGAATGGATATGCAACCAGTAATTAAAGTTGTAGATGAATTAAACTTTGGTGTCCCGAGGAAGAAGAATGGCAAACAAAAGGTTATCTTCCATATGAGTTCAGGTACAGTTATCAAGGATTTACAACTTTTGTCTAAAATGCATATAAATCCAGAAGAGATGGATGGTTTAAGACAGCTTCTAACTGCTATACAACAAACTTTACAGTTTATTTTGGTCATTCATGCAACCTTTCACACATATCAACTTCTTGCAAAATCAATGGAAATTATTAAAAAATAAAATTACTTATACTAAGCAAAATTAAGTAGATTTCTTCTCTAATGTTATCTTTATTTATTTATTTATTTTATCAGAAAATGAATATTTATTTTATGAAAGTTAAATGCATACCTTTTCAAAACCTCACTTAAAATTTAATTTAAAAGTTATGTATATATATATATTATTGGGGTTTTCCTAAAGTCAGTATCATTTTTTTTTTCAAACTTTTTTTTTCTAAATCTATTAGCATTTTGCATTGGTAATATTTTCGTTGCTTATCAATCCCAGTAAGATTTTCAGTAGCACAGTTTTGTTATTCTCATGATTTGCACTTTTAGTACATGTGTGGGGGTGTAAGAACAGTAATACTATAATCGAAGTGACCTTCAAAATTGTAGAAGCTAGTTGAGCTTCTCCTAGGCCATTGTGCAATCTAAGACAGAATAGAGTAAATACTAAAAAGTAGACGGAACACATCATATAACTTAATTTCATACTACTTCTAGAGCATCGAATAAAGAAACTACCCTTCTTGTTGTCTGATAGAAGGATATATCATTGAACTATGCTTGGATCCATCAAGGCATATGCTTATTTTAGTTGCCTAGATGGTTACTCTTAATTTTAGAATTATAAGGTTTTTAACGATTGGTTTTGGAAATTTGATATGTAACCCCCAAGCTTTGTTTGTGATATGGTATTTCTCTACCATAAGTGCTGGGCAGATAATAAATAGCTTGAGGAGTACCATCCATCTTTTAAAAAAAAAAAAATTATTTTACTCTCTGTTACTCCTTGCTGATCCGGTTGTATTTTGTCCAAGCCAAACAATATGGTTCATCTTGGTCTATTGCTTATTTAGCTTTCGTTAAGATTTCTGTGTAACAGCTTTATTGCAATTTATAGAGGTATGCCACATGATGTTATACTTGGAGTTTCTCGAGGAAATTAACTTGCCCAAAAATAATATTACTAATTAATAATAATATGCTCTTACCTAGTCTCGTTGAGAAAATGGTGTTCATATATCTACTTAATTATATATGTAACTAATTAATTTGTTCATACTGTGTATTGATTACTTCTTGGAGATGCTCCACCCACCCCTGCCAGAAATAGAGATGTAAATAGCTGCCATATGATATGAACTTAAATAGAGAAGCAGGTATGCATGTGTGAATGGTATCTGCACATAATGATGTGTAAGAAAAAATTAGGCTCTTGGATTTATATTTGCTTTCCATTAATGCACCAGTGTATTTATGACTACATTCATGTGAATTCCACACATTTGGATGAATGAATGTCATTTATTAAATTAGCTGTCATAATATGGGTATTTAAATTTTTGTCATTTTCTTTTCATCCATTGGAGCACAAGACTCATTTTCTGTCTACTTATTTATTTATATTTTCCTTTCTGCTCTTTATGTTGGTCGACATTGCTCATAGTCCATGACAGCTCTTTTGGCAATGGTCGACATTTCTGTTTTTACTTATTGTTCTTATCAATAAGTACTTTAGCTATGATCTATGTGGTATTGTGCTGCATTTATCCCTTATTAAACAACTTTTCTATCTCTATTTTTTCTTAGATGGACAAAAGTTGGATGCAAAATACTAATAGATTTAGATCTAGGGAATATGCTAAAGGAGTTAAGGAGTTCCTTACCTTGCCCCGATCTCATGCTACAAGTAAGGAGATTCGTTGTCCATGTGTCCAATGTTCAAATAATTAGAGAGACACTTGTTCATTAAAGGTATTGATAAGAATTACACGGTGTGGATGGGCTTCAACTCTGTTTATCGATGCTTGTAGGAAATATTTCCAATGGTATTAATCTCATTTCATTAAATAATTGGTATCATAATGAAAGACCAATTTAATTTCATTTTACTCTTTTTTTATAATAATTTTTCGCGTTATTTGGTTGTCTTTATTTGTTCCCAGTTTTAAATCTCATGGTAATTTATTTGTTACTAATCAAAGAAAAATTATGGTATTTGAAGTTTTGATTAATCTGAATGATAAATTGTGATTTAGTTTCATTGTCTATGAGTGAAAAGGAGTGTCTTGTAGTTTATTTGAGCAGCGTTTCCCCCTTGGTAGCACTGTCCATAGGGAAAAAGCCAATTTTTTTTTTTTGGTTGTACAAAGTAATGTGTGTCTCTCTCTAAGAACAAGTAATACAAGTATATATTACTTACCACTTCACACTTTGGATGGGAATGATAGAATGTCTTCGCACCAGAAGCTCAAGCTCAAGAAATTGTTTATATTATAGCGGTAGATTATTTTCTTATATAACTGGTTCATCAATTTCTTTACCTGTTTATAATGATAATGGTTGTATCTTTTTTGCAGTTAACTTGATAAAGCTGGGTGCCACTGTAATTCTTTGTAACGCAAAAATTGACATGTTTAAAGAGTCTATGAGGCTGTTGACAAATGGGGCCGCATTGAAGTTACTGAACCTGCTAAGTTTGCAGTTCAAGAGGATAACAATCTCTCCCTGGTTGAATATGAGTTGGTGAATGTAGTTGAAGAGTGATTGTGTGAAATCAGCCATGTGATACTAAAAAGACTACTTTATAAGTTAGAAGTTTCTCTAGTTTTATCAGTAAAACATAATTTTGAAGTAGCTTGAAGATCAAAATAATTGCACATTAATTTTTTTCTTCTGCAGAAAATATGCTTATATGCATCTTTGTTTCTCATTTACATGATTTGTATTGTTCGAATTCAAATATGTACGTTGAGGATATTTGAATAAAGTTGATGATATGTGTTGGCAAGTAAATATAAATTTCTCCTAATTTAGCATTTTTTAATTTATTATTAAGCAAGTAACTATCATAATAGAGATAAATATGAGGAAAAAAAAAACAATCATATACAACAAAGCGAAAAAAAAAATGGGCACAAAATTTAATCGGGCAAACCATCAGTTTTCAAACAAAGTTTTTGTGACAGAATTTATGGTTATTTACGGCGAAAATTGGTCGCCGTAAAAGGTATATTACTGTCCATTATAAATGTAGCCGCAAACATCTTTTCTTGGCTCATTATCAGCGGCTATTACTTGGCGACAAAGTTTAGCCGTAACAAAGCAATTCCGGCGATTTTTATACTATTTTCGGCGACTTTTAGTCGCGGGAAATAGTCTTATATTTTGTAGTGTTTATTATATTTTTTATTGTATAAAAAAAACACAATAAAATTTGTTTTCTTTTATTTTCTTAAGGCTGCATTTGACGTTGGGGACAACCTGACCGATCCCCAATGTCACCCAACAATATATAATATATATATATATATAGTAGTCAGGTTTTCTTCCCTCCTTTTTCTGGGTTGTTCTGTTTGCAAAGGGAGAGAGGCCGCTTGGCTTGTTGATGCCGGCCCGGCCCCCACGGTCTCTCGTGCCTGGTTATTCATCACATGATCATGTAGACAACGTAATGATCATGTATGTGATGGTAACCATGGAAAAATGTTTATTGTTTATGGGTTGAGGCCTGAGGGCAGGCGCAGGCGCATGCATGTATGAATTAGGCGCTCCTCCCGATCGAGTGGAAGATCAGGCCATGCTCTCTGATCATGAAATGCACAATCCTTTCGATCATTCCTACATGTCTGCCCAGGATCATTCCCGCGTACTGAAGGTTACTGCAATATAAATCTATCTTTTATGTTTAATTTTCTAAGAACAGTACTATTAGTTAAGAGCACTTTTTTTGAATTCTCTAAAACTAAATGACAGCTTTAACCAATGTAAGAAGAATTTAATTTTGAACTATTACATTTACATAAGTCTTTATATTAGATTAGTTATTTTGTTCATTATATTCTAATAAAATAATATAACAATAATTTGATTTTAGTTATTCATATCAAATCTTTATATTGAATTATTTATTTATTTATTATATAGTAATGAGTAATTAATAATTAGAAAAATATTTAATTTTTTGTAATTACTAATTTATTTTATTTTATCATATTTTACTATTCTACCTTTTATTTGTTAATTAATAATCATATTCTAATTAGAATATGTGTAATCATATTCTAATTAATAATTAAAAAAATCTACTTAATAAAAAAAATATTTGCATAAATAAAAACCTTTTTTTATGTATATTGACTGTCAAAGAAATTAATAATATAAATATTTACATGAATAAAAGAGAAAAGAAACTAATAAAATACACATTTAGCCGTAAAGTAATTGTTAAAGATTAAGAAAATTTTGGCAATACTGTATCTAAAATTTCTTGTGACCTATTTATCATATGTTTTGTTAACCAATTAAAAGATAGTCAGAATTCCCAATCAAGTAGAAAATTAAAAAGCAACAGTGCAAGAAAGTGTGCAGGTGTGCAACAACACAGTAGTTACTGCCAAGCACCCCGAATCCAATATGTGGATTTGGCATTTCTATAATTGTTAACCAATTAAACGATACTCATTTAAAATATCTAAGAATTAACGATTTGTATAATTTATAAATCGAAAATCTTGGGGTTACTGAACCCCCCATTGTAGTCCCTGCCATCTCCCACCGCCTATCCCATCGGGACTGGAGAGCCAGTGACCTCATCCCTGTAACGGTGAGCTCCGGACGGCCTTAAATTCAAAATTAGTTATAAACGAACTCATTTTGGGTTTAAAACCACCAGGGCACACCATAGGTGGCCGAGGCTTGCCGTTACAGGGGTGAGATCGCCGGCTCCCTCCGGTCGGCCGAATCTCTTTTAAAAATTTATTTTCATTTTATTTTTTATTGTGTTTTTTATTATATTTTTTATTATGTTTTCTTCATTTTATTGTATTTTTATTGTGTTTTCTAAATTTTTTTTTTTATTATATTTTTAATATCTTTTATTATATTTTTATAAAAATTATAGGAGTTTAAAAAGTAGACTACAAAGATACTGGAGTGCAGTCTAATCGCAGGAGTGCAGTCTAATCGCAACCCAGCATCAACCCCAACCACAAAATTAATTTAAAAATTCTCGTACGTACATGTAAAATGTGGATGGTAATGATCTCGTGATCTCCCTATTGAATGGGTCCAGGAAGTACATCATAAATTGGACAATTTCAAAAAACCACATAATGTGGCCGACCTCAGCGCCTTCCGCTTCGTAAAATTAAAGTGGTTAGCACTTACCACACATGACTGGGCAGCAGCTAGCTCTTAGTGTACCCTGGCATGGCCCACATGAGTATTTTAATGTAAAAAGGGTCAACTCTCCCTACATTATCTCTCCTCATGGAGATTATTAGGACTGTTCACCCGATCCAACCTGCCCCGACAATGCATTTTCCAACCCGACCTGACTGCACCATCTTCAATTTAGCCACTCACTTGATTGGCCGATTACTCGACAATCCCAAACACAACATACCAAGTTTATGCAAAAAAGCACACAAGTTCACAACTTCCAGCCGTTCTTAGTGCATCACCGACCAGATTTATGCAAAAAAGCCGGCCATTTTGCAGGTACACAAGTGCCACACCAAAAACTTAAGTGCCAATTACGCGACAAGCCCAAACACAAAAACTTAGATCCAAATCAACAAAAAATTCTACAAACGTATTGAGTAATGCTTATCAAAGTTCGACGTCGCAATATTTCATATGAAAGTTGTCGGAAGAAGATAAGTACACCAGATCGAAGACAGGAGAACACCAAATCCTCAGAATATGATCTCAAGACTTCCCCAATCCTATGATCTTAAACCGCATCCTTGCTAACCGAACAGTTAATTCAACCTGTCCCTGGGATTTATTGCGCCTGAGCTCTCAAGATGTCGACAACGCTAAAAGCAATGTCCTAATCATCATAACTTGCCGAAACCTTGATGGAGTCATGGTAGAAGCCAGAAGGAGACTCTGCAGTTTGGATTATAGGAGTCTGCTAACCGATACCGACCGAATCCATATCGAGTCGGGCATTTCGGAACGGGTCGGGCCAGCAAAACAGACGGTAAAAGAATTCGACTTTTTTGAACAGCCCTAGATATTATGGGAAGACAATCATCATTTAAAATATTAAATAAGAAATAAATAAATCCCTTCGAATCATCTGGTTTATAATATTTATTCTAATTAAAAAAATTTATTTTGAAAACTGCCAAAACTATTAATTAGGAGATTGCAAAGTATCCTACTTTTTTCTTAAAAATACAAGTACTCTTCATAATTTTCTTTTAATAAAGAAAAGCCCAAATGCCCAGTAAATTGCAAACAACCTAAAAGTGCTGCATAGAGTTTTCACTCATTATAATCAGAAATGTTTATCACGTTCTAGATTTTGTTGCTTGCTAAGTACACAACAATTATGACCAATTGACTTTAGTTGCACTTTTCCTTTTGTTGAGCTGTTAAAATTTTGAACTTATAGTGTGGTCTCAACAGCGAACACTGAAACTACTCCATGTGTTTCAACAGTACTCATCACTAGATTAGGGTAATTCAAAGTTCTTGTTTGAAGTTCCGGGATTTAAGTGGAAGAGGAATATACACAAAATATACCCTACCATTTTTCTCAACCAAAGTAAGGAAATAAACATTGAAATTCCTTGAGTTTTGAGTTGGTAAATGGTCGTGATGGTGCTAAGAAGTCTTACACATCTTAAGAATAAATTCATCCTAAATTTTATAAGAAATTATCCCACTCATTAGGCCTTTTAAGAAGAGAAATTGATTTTTTTTAAAGTATCAAAACAAGTTAATCTATGATGATGATAGACTCCTATGATTTATCCACGATAATAGTACCAGAAATACCAGTTCATACGTGAAGAGATATGTTAAGAAATCTCACATAGTTTAAGAACAAACTCATCCACATTTTTATAAGAAGTTATCCTATTATTTCTATTAGGCTTTTTAAGAGAAAAAATTGAATTTTTTTAAATGTATTCCACAATCTCCACAATAATAAATTAGCTATCGGCAAGGGATAACTAACAAGTTAATTACTTGCCAAAACAAACACGTGAACATTGATCTCAGACATCTAATGATCAGAAAGCCCGGAGGGCACCAAGATCTTATACATATGAAGGTTGTCGATAAGATGAATGTTTCAATATGAATGTACAAGAAGACAAAACCCTAATTGATTAATTGTCTGAAGTAGGTGCCTGATCATCATCAGCATTCTTGGATGGGCAACAAGCTAGCCATTGTTTTCACTGAATGATGCAGGTTCTAAATAAAATAAAAAATAAAAACAATGCCATTGAATACACATCCCATTGGGTTAATCACCCAAAGATGCCATCACATTTCTGCCATTCCATCTGTACCCTTTCGGTAGCTGAAATCAGCCTTATGGTCCTACCTGTTTGGGATCATAATAATCCTTTTTTTTTTTTCCGGCTCATAGGAATACTTAAGGGTAATAAGTAAATAACTGCATAAACTATTATTTCACCAGCCATGAATTCCACACACCACCCCCCCCCCCCCCCCCCCCCCGGGGGACAAGTGATACCTTTTTCTTGGGCTCCTTTCTCTTTATAATAACCAAATAGATTTACTCTTTTACATGGCCGGCTTTCTCTACAAAAAGCATATATATATATATATATATATCACTTCGACACCAATAAGCATCCAAGTTCGTGGGGTATTTTTCATTCTTTGAAACAACTTTTCAGTATGTTCAATGTCATATTGTTCCTCCCTTTTTCTTTTTTCTTTTTTATTTTTCTTTCTGGTAATGAATGCATCCTGTCTTTTCTGTCCGAACCTTTGGATTCTTTACATATCAGCTATATATGTCCCATGGTACCCTCCTTTGAAGAGTAATCTTTTCTATCTTAATTAATTACTTGTTTAGCTATCTTAACCCCCATTTGCTTGCATTACTTATTCAACCGATCCAGACTCAATTAATTATCCTTACACCTATGTTATGTATTATATTATATTATATTATATTATATTATAATATGCATCATGAAGGCAATGATTCTGATCAAATTATAATACATATAGGCAATGCTCTTTTATAATGGTTTTATGATCATATGATGAATATTAGTGTGAAATCAACATCAATTCCTTTCCTCTGAAAGAGACATCAATTCCCATGCATGCCAATGTAATACATAGGTATTTCTTTTGTGACCAAAAAATTAATGGCATGTATTTGGTTCTCTCTTAGTTTTTCCTAACTAAAAAAATAAAATAAAAAAGAAATAGTTGCTCGCAATGGCTAATTTAAGGGGGGAAAGTACCATTTTGCACCTCCAAGTTACAACCTAATTCTTTTACTATTTTCAGTTTTTTTAAAAAAAAAAATTTAACTCAGTCATGTATAATATTTCTTTTTCATTATATTATTTTAAATGTTTTAATTTTATTAAATTCTCAGTATATAAATTTTGGTTTTGTTTATTATTTCTTTAACTTTATTTTATATTGTTATGTATTTTAATTTCATTATATATTAATTTAACAGAGTTTGGAGGGAGAGCTTATTATATGTTAATGGTGTTTAAACCAAGCAGACCTTAAATTCAAAACGCCTTAAACCAAAGTGGATGTTACTCATCCAACACAACACACTTTACATAGTTTAAAACTATATTATTATTCTAATTATCATTCCGATGTAACATATATCATACTTCTTTTTTTATATAACAAATAGATGGTGTATGGACGGATGAGTTTAATAGAAGTAAAATAAAATAAAAATTTAAGATAATAAAAAATCATTTTAAAATATATAAAATTTATAATATAAAATGATGAATAAGATTTTTCAATAAACAATAATTTAAACAGTAGGAGTATCATATAAAGTAAAAGGGGCGTGCTGGGCCGGCTTCCGCATCCGCCTCTCTCATAAACAGTAAAGTCGGCTTCCGCCCATCATTTTTCAAAATAAAAATATCTAAGCAGCAAAGCTGGCTGGATACCGTACTAAAAGGGACCACCACGCCCACTTGCATGCTGGAAGAGCTGGCTACCGACGGTGGGAGCTAGCTAGCTTGGACCGTCCAATACAATCGGCGGGCCGTACGTTCGTGCCGCAGTTCAAAAGAAAAGAGAAACCCTAGTCTCTGTTTTGTACTGTCCATGCATGCATCATCTCTATATACTTTTTATAAATAACTCCAAATGACAGATCATCATATAATTATATATATATTTGGCTCCCTCACGACTGATCATCCTCCTTCTCTTTTCACAATTTCTCAGTGCTGCTTGCTAATCCAGATAACAGTACTGTCCGTTCACGGTAGGACCCCTCACTGCCCGACATAAAATCAACAAACTGCACCCAACTTGCTTCTGCTTCTGCTGCTTTGCCTTCTTTCCTGATCTTTACGTACGTCGCACCCAGTTCATTAAATTTCATTAAAAAAAAAAAAAAACTCTATCATCAATATCCCACAGTATATAACACACGTGATTTTTTTATTTTTCGTTTATTTTAGTTACTAATATATGGTTTTTAAATGATGAATAAAAAAACTTAATTACTTAAAGAGTAAAAAAATAAAAATAAAAAGTGGTATGCAATGTACTGTTAAAGGCACTACCAAAAAAAAAAATTTTATGACCATTTAATTACGACCAAATAACTATTTATAACTCAATAGTCATTTAATTACAAAAAAAAATTAAATAGTCATTTGGTCGTAATTAAATGATCACAAATAAGTAATTTTTTTTGTAGTGAGCATTCATAACTCACTAACTAAAATTTAGCAATTTTTGACTTGAAATATCACTTTTATAAATTTTAACTAGTCACTTTTTGTTACATCAAATAATAAGCTCAATAAATCAAAAAATATTCTATTAAAATATTAATTTTTAACTTTTTATTTATTTTAATTCTAATTAGAACACTCTTAACTCACTAACTATCTCATTTGTTTATTTAAAATTTGGCTAAAAGATATAAAAACAAGTTTCAACAAATTCAATAAAGTTAAAATAAATTTAACTTTTTCTTTTCTCACTCTTCAAATATTAAGAGTAAGAAGAGAGAAAGTTAAATTTATTTTAATTTTGTTGAGTTTATTAAAGCATATTTTAGATTTTTTTAGCTAAAATTTAATTAAACAAGCCATTTAGTTAGTAGGTTGTGAATGCTCTTAAATGATGAGTAGTAAAACTCATAAATACATGTTTTTTTTTAAATGTGTGATTCTTTTAAGAGGAGTACTACACCCACAAAGAAATTATACACAAATAATTTTACAAATTTATGTGGTTTCATATGAATCGTTAAATTTGTGTTACATAATAAAAGTAACAATCTAACATACTTGACCATCAAGACACATCAATTTATGATATTATTTTAATATAACATTTTGTGATTAAAGTATATCTCTTCTTTTAAAGTATGACTTAAATGAAGTTATTGATATCTTTAGACTTTAGGGTATAGACAGCTTATAGTGTGTTAATTTGGTAAGGGAAATTCTTATCATGCACATGTACAGTTTGAGTCACTGCCCCTTTTAGTTCTTTTGAGATTGAATCTGAAAATTTAATTAGGCCCGTTTGGATAGTTTAAAATATTGTTTTTATTTTAAATTTTGAAGAAGTTGAATTGTTCATCATATTTTATATAAGAATTTGAATTTTTTTTTTTTTATGAAAATTTGAAAATTATAATGATAAGATGAAATAAAATAAAATATTTTGATCTACCTTTTTAATTTTGACTTTTATTTATATTGGGAAAATGTTATTTCTATCTTTTTTTTTAATTTCTTTAATTGTAATTTATGTAAGATTTTAAATTTATTCCTGTGTAATTTTTGAGTAAAATTTGTTGTATGTAGCAAAACCTTTCCCCTAAACATAAAGTCTTTTGTAAACGATATTCCAAAAAATAGGGTCTTTTGTAAACAAATTAATAACTAACCGCTAAAATTGATCGATGGGCTCATTACAAATTGCATATATATTAGGATTTAAGCATAAGACTTTAGTTGTATGAAAGAAATTAGTCTGTAAATAACTGTATGGATAACTAGAATACCACAAGTAAGGTGGCCAGTGCAAAACATTTCCTCTTAAAAGTTATCATTAACGGATTATTATTATTATTATTATTATTATTATTATTATTCCATCATTATTTATGATCATCTTGAGGTTGTTTGGCCCTTTGGGTAATCTAGTAACAACAATAGCTAGTGACTCTGTTATCTGATCCGGAACATGTTGCTGGAGACAGAGAAGAGGCATGCAAGTGGGTGTCCCATGTCTGATTTGAAAACTCTTTCCCAGATTTTATGCCTGCAACAATAATAAATGCACGCCCTGCTCATTGCTTAATTTACCCACTTCCCGCTTTTGCATAACTTTGACCAGACCAAAAAAAAAAAAAAAAACAGAGAAGCAAGACAACGATCGATGACAGTGTGCCGGAGAATCAAAGAAGCAGGCCGGGATTTTTTAGTAACCCTGAACCACCCTTTCCAAGATGAATTTTCTGTGCAAAGACCTAGAGAAAACCTGGGTCACAGCAAAGAGTAATCTCACCAGGATGTCTGTTCTCACTCATCGGTCATTGTCTCTGAGTCAAACCATCTCTCCTTTGTCTGTGGGGTCCTATATTTCATTCCTAGTGCAATATGAATATGAATATATCCCTCCCTTGGATTAAGAAAGTTCAACATGTTTTTAAGTGAAATATCTCAGATCTATTTGCTCGATGGACATGATCATTAATCTCCTGTCTCTGTTGCATATTTAACCTTGATTATTCAGAAAGATTATTGAGTACAAAATACAGATAATTATTCTTCGTAACGTGAAAGCATAGGTTTTTTTTTTTTTTTTTTGTATTTATTAAAAAAAGTAGGTTTGATTGACCCATGAAATGGTGGCCAGGAAGTGATGTTCCACATTGGGCATGATAACATTAATACCAATTCACGTTTTCAAGATAATATAATATTAATTACTGTTTTGACAATGGTTTGAGTGTCGCTACAGAGTAAATCTTTGTCCTTTACCTGTCACAAAGGATAAATCATAGTACTGGTGAACAGAGACATAGACATGGACGATGGACCCTCTTTCTCACTCACCCTCTCGTGAAAAAGAATGGCGTACAAAGCGCAGAAATGGCGCATGGCTCTCAAGTCCCAGCATGCCCAGCCGTCGAACATGCAAATTTTAACACAAGTGGGTTGCCTTTTGAGCCCCGCGCCCCATTTCCATCCATCACTCAGGAACATAAATATCTCCCCACCAACTCCATAAAAAGATTATTGGGACCTAAAGAGAGTTGGAAACAACAAAGATAAACCCCAGATCCGCAAATCACGATGCATTCATAAGAAATTTGAAGACAAATTTGGTTGCATAGTGAAATATTACAATTAATCATCCAGACTTTTCAAACCACAAACTGATCAAAAGCATAACCAACCCACTCCAAATTCAACACTCATATACATAAAATTATAAATAAACATTAACCCTAGTAATATTAATAATAATAACTCCATAAAATCAAAATGTACTTGTTTTTCTCCATTTTTTTACTCACAATACAATGCTATTTACCCTCATTCTTTGCATCATTCTCTTGCTTGCATGAACCGGTAAAAAAAGATTGAGAATTCAGAAATGAATGCCCAAAAACATTTATGTAATGTGTACTGATGATCATATATGTCTCAGTCTAACGATTCCAAAGAATCTTGAAAGTAAGTCTCCACATCCCATTTATAAGATCCGAAATCTTCTTCTAATCCGACTGAGATATCGCCAAGATATTCATCTTTTCTTAAACATGTTTCGGGTAAGATCATCTCGTCCAAAAATATCTGCATCTGCGAAGGACTTTCGGACTCGAAGTGATCTTCCATTAGTAATGGATCCAACCACCCATAATCGCCCTTGCTTTGATCTTGAGCTGGTCTCCAGCCACTTTCCGCCTCTGTTCCGAGTTCAACGGGTTGAAATCTGAGAACAGAGGTTGGAGAATAGGGACTGTTAGATTCTTTCCCAGAATCGTAACTGGAAACCCCTACGACATCGATTTCTTGTCGTTGAGTAGAGCTTACCGGAGCAGTGCTGCTCACTGAGTGACTCTCAGTATCGGCCTCTTGTTGTGATGGTGGGCCATGAGGCGCCGGAGGTGATGAAATCGCAGGCTTTACGAAATTGGTCAGAGCGTCGGGGCCTCTCAGGCGAATCGCCGCCCTGTCGTAAACCATGGCTGCCTCTTCGGCCGTGTCGTACGTCCCCAGCCAGACCCTCGTCCGCCGGAGAGGGTCTCTGATCTCTGCTGCCCATCTCCCCCATGGACGCTGTCGAACACCTCTGTACCGCTTGATATCCGAAACACACTGCTGTGGTGGCGCTTTCGACGGAGTTTTCTTTTCTACTTTGTGATGCTTCGGCCTTGGTTTCGGTTTTGTATTCTCCGGCTCGGCGTTCAGGGCTGCGTAGTTTGAAAATTCCTCGATTCTGATCTCGTTAACGAGTCTCTTCACTCTGTACTGATACACTGGCTTCTCATCGTCGTCTTCGCCGCTTGACGAGTCAGTAGCATTACCGTCGGTGACAGAGATCCGAACTATCTTAGGCTTCCCGGCATTGGGCGCCGGAAAATGTCTGGCCAGAGACTTCACGAGCTTATTCGTGACATGCCGGTGCTCCGTGTACTTGACTAAATTACTCATCTTGACCAGGAAACAAGAACGAACATTAATTGGACTAAATATATTCTTGCATGGAAAGCACCCAAAAGACAAGAAATCCGCCGGAAAATAAACAAAAGATCAGTGATTGAAACTGATAACCAGAACGGAGATAAAAAAAAGATCAGAAAGGGGAACACAAACAACTAGAGAGAGACAGTCTTGAGCTACAGAGAAGAGTCGAAATGCCAAGAATCGACGTTTTATAGGAGAATCCGAAACACCCATCACTCTTTTTTATTTTATTTTATTTTTATTTAAACAGCGTTTTGAATTATTGAAACGATTGGCAGAGCCGGAGATTCCGGTGGCCACCGGACTGGGATGGGGGATCCCATACGACTCGCCGCATCTCCGATCTTAGACGCTGTGATTTAGACACGTGGCAAAGCTGGCCCGGTAAAATATACGTTGGGGTCCTCCTCCGATTTCAGCTTGGTCCCCAAGGAAACGGCACGACTTCCACGGTCCACCTAATTGCGTGGGACACACGCTCGACTCGGTGACGTTGCAGTTTCCTCGTCGTAATTGCCGTCAGTGAGGTTCCGTCTTTTTTACAGCCAGTGAGAGCAACGTTCCTGCCAGTGCCAGAAGTCACGTGACTGAGGAGGGGTGTCCCTGGGGCTGGGGGCCCCGAGGGACCAGCTCCGTCGCGTATGTTGGTGACAGTGATATCGTTTTGTCACCGGCCTGTCAGCGTGAGACTTTGACTGATTTAAAAAAATTAAGAAAAAAAAGGGACACAAGATGAATTTGAAATTAAGATATTAAATTAAATTGAGATAAATTAAATAAGATATTATTAAAATATTTTTTTTAATATTATGAAATATGAATATTTTGAAATTTGAAAAAGTTAAATTGTTTATTATATTAAAAATAATATATGTATATAATTTGTGTATTTTTTATGTATATATTGTATATAAATGTGATTTTTATATATTTTTTAATTTAATTATTTATATTTTTAATTTTTTTTTTCTTATCATCATATTTTTATCTCTTTTTAATATTTTGATTGACGTGACATTATTACCATGCCAACGATTTCACAATAGATAGCGAGATTGTATATTTCTAACATTATTCTTATTATATTTTATATGAAAATTTTAAAAAATATATGAAATTCGAAAAATTTATATTAGTGTGAAGAGATAAATTGAGATAAATTTGAGAACCAAATTGAACCTCAACTGAACCTCAAACTATAATACCACAAATTGATTGCTGTGATTCATAAGATTATAATTCCTTTTTGTTGCACTCCTCAATTTTATAGATTAACCACAATAATTTCTTTCTATATATATATATATATATTTGGTTATTATTAGCATTGAGAGTATAGCTTATATTTGCTTGCCCATCAAGCATCGGCATCTTTCCTGTCAAAGCATGACATCTTTCGAGATTCTGGTTTTGTTTGCATATTTCTAATTGTTTGACATATGCTTAAAATATTGATAAACATATACTTTGACCATAATTTTTTTCTTTTAAACTTTCTAAATCTCTTATTCTCTTTGACATGTTATATTATTAAAATGAGTTATTTATTTATAAGTCGGTGTGAGAACACACCATTTATATTATCAATGCGATATAATTTGATTTGCAAAATTTAGATTTATATATAACTTTTTTATTAATTAAATTATATCACATCAACAATATATAATGTGTATACTACACTAGTTTATAAATAATATTATTTTACTAAAATTATACATTCTGAATTTTACAAAAAGTCTAAAAACTAAAAGCATGTGATCACAAGATGTTTTACTTCAAAAATATGGTCGAAAGCCTTGTAAGCTAACACTAATAGCATGGAAGCTGAACTTTCAATCAGTGGAAAATTTGCATTAAGATATAGAAAAAATTTATTTATCATAATTTTTCTTATCATCTGGTATTAGGTAGTTAATTCACAAATAAAATCTGATAAATAATTTTTAATTATCTAATACTACATCATAAAATAATAAGAGAATGATAAAAATTAAGATGATGAGTAAAATTACTCTTAAATATATTTAAATATATATATATATTATATATATATATATATGTGCGTGTGTGTGTGTATATGTATATAATATATATATATATATATATGTGTGTGTGTGTGTGTGAGTGTGTGTATATGTGTGTGTTTATGTGAGATATTGGAAGTTGATTCCCTCGTATACGTAATAGTTACCAAAAAGAGAATGTACTAGGCCGAGTGAGGAAAAGGAAAGAGTATCTTTATCTAAATTATAAAGATGTTGGTAAGCTGGGATGAATGTATTTTGATTGATATTCCGGTTTCAAGGAAAAAAATATATATGACCGGCCCCCACTATTGACGATAGTTATGTATTATTTCTAATTATATACAAATTAGAAATTTAGAATAATGAATTTATTCATTTTGAAAAAAAAAAAAAATTGCAAAGATGCTGAGTTGAAATCCGAGGAAAATAGATTATAAATGAGATTGGGCGTACAGAATGGTGGGTTGGGATTGAAGGAAAAGAGAAACAAGACATTGGTTGAAGTTGGGAGGTAGATAGGTAGGTGGGAAACGAGAAATACTTTCTGATTACTCATTTGTTTCTTTCACTGTTTTTTCATTCTCTTCACGTTGATGACTTCCTTTCCTTTATTTATTTATTTATTTTTTTGCTTTTCTTTTTCTCATTCAAAATTATTTAATAAAGGTTTTTGAGAGAATTTACCTTTACCCTTAAAGGGTATAACAGATTAAAATCATGAAAATGAAAAATGCATTAAAACCATAATACACAGCCAAATGATTATATTTAGTTTAATATAATTATATTTACTTTTATGGACAAGATAATAATTATATTAAACTAAATGATAGTGCAAATGCCAAAAACTATTTTAAACAAGTAAACACATAACAACAAATAAGAAACAACAAATGGGTAAGTAAATTGTTAGCTAGAGGAGTCTGCTCTATCGAGTAGTGTAAGCTTCTTACCTTTGCAAGGGGATAGTCTCTTAGATTTGTAGTGAGTATAGAGAGTGTGGGTTTTGATGGAAGAGGAAGATCTTGCTAAACGATGGGATGATCTTAAACTCTCAGAGGAGAAACTGATCTACCATTTATCTACTGAGGGAGTTAAAGACTCATTGTCAAGAGGGAAGCACTGCCTCATTGGTTTAGTGTCGACAGAGAAAAGAATTAACAAGGAAGCATTTAGAATGACAATGTCAGAGGTGTGGAAGTTAGAGGGCTGGGTGAAGTTTAAATAAGTTGGTGGTTAGTTATCGATTCATCATTGAATTTTAATGGCTGTTGATAAGGAAAAAGTGTTAGTGGTTGACCGTGGTTTTTTTTTTTTTTTTTTATATAATATAGGAACTTGTTAACTATTTAGGAAGTTGGAGGAAGTGTCCCTCCCAATGCAATGCAGCTCATGCATGAAACTTTCTGGACGTGCATGGGGTAAATTGTGACGCCCCAATTTTTCGCATCGATTATAACGTAAAACGACGCATCCGAACAAGTAACACAAGGCTACTTATCCTACGTAAATATAAAAAGCAGCATGCATGCATCTAAGCTTACTAATTAAATGCAATACCGATCGCAGCTGGAAGAAGTAAATTCCCAATATATGCAAAGAGATCTAACTCTTGCATCAATAGATCACATGGCATACTAAAATTACACTTCTCATAACATCGTATTTACAACAACGTTCTATATTAACTCTTACATAACCCAGTTAGTTTTCTCTAAACAAAATCTCATATCCTACCATCATCCAGTACTCTTACTTCTTTACTTGATTACGTACATGGGATCATCTCAACCGGAGAGGAGCATTCCATAGGACCCTCAGGGTACCTCAGAATCTCCAGTGCTGATCGGGTCTCAATGCAATTTATCTATCCCTGCAACAACATCTATCATTCCATAAGGAATGATAGATAAAACATATAAAACATAAAAGAGTGAGATTTACAAGAAATCTCAGTAAGTACACAGTTAACGAAATAAAGCATAGATAACATCAACTATCATCATACATAATCATACTCACCAACATATCACTTATAAGCATACTTTATGGAATTCATACACGTCAATTACCCATCTTACCATACAAACATAGATCTTAGCTAGACCCATCATCACACACAAACTTATACTTTTCACTTTACTTCTTAACCTCATAGATTTCTTTTATTTCTTATCCTCGATGGGCGTTACGTCACGCCGTCCCCATCGGGATCTACTTATTGCATTACCTCGACAGGCGTTACGTCTCGCCGTCCCTGTCGGGTCTTACTTATCACATAACCTCGACAGGCGTTACGTCTCGCCGTCCCTGTCGGGTCTTACTTATCTCTTATATATGATGGGCGTTACGCACCGCCGTCCCCATCACATATAACTCATCAGTCATCCGGGCGTTACGCACCGCCGTCCCCATCATGACACGGAACATACATAACATATTACTGCGGGCGTTACGTCTCGCCGTCCCCGCTATTCAGATCAATTTCACGGGCGTTACGTCTCGCCGTCCCCGTGAAGATCACATACACTCATCAATCATCCGGGCGTTACGTCTCGCCGTCCCCGCTTGACATAAAACATATACACATATTACTGCGGGCGTTACGTCTCGCCGTCCCCGCTATTCAGATCAATTTCACGGGCGTTACGTCTCGCCGTCCCCGTGAAGATCACATACTCTTATATCACGACAGGCGTTACGCATCGCCGTCCCTGTCGGCACGTCAGTCATCCGGGCGTTACGTCTCGCCGTCCCCGTCACGACGTGACTAACTTAATCTTTATATAAATTGTTTTCTTTCTTTTTGTTTCTCTCTTATTCATATGAGTTATTTTCACCTATAACTCTTCCCATTTGAAACACCACTGCTATTCTAAGAAAACCCTGAATCTAAGCAAAACAAGGTATCTCGCTCGAGCGGGTTGTCGAGCGAGTATCGAGCGAAGTCTCGGGTTGGAACTCGCTCGAGTGGGGTATCGAGCGACAGTCGAGCGAGATCACGGCTCATGGGATTTTTCAACCTAAACCCAGAAATCTTCTCACATAAACCTTATTTTTACTTATTAAAACATAAATCTAGGTCCTTATAATGTTCCTAACATTTTACAATCACCAAACTCATATCCAAAACACCATAGACTCCAAGCACATCATATAAGTCTAATTCAAGCTCCAACTAACAACAAACTTAATTCCATCAACAATCTACCTATTCTATGCCAAGATTAAGTTAAATTGTATACTTACAAGTTTCTCCAAAGCTTGGTTGAATGATCCAACTAGCCATTGCAATATTTCTCCTCAAAGCACTCACTTAGCTCACTTAGGAGATGTTTGGAGGTTCAAGGGTTAGGGAGACTTCTTCTTTGGCTTTCTCTTTAAGTGGACGTGACTTCCTCCTCCCAAAAGGTCCCTTATGAACTGAAGATGGCTATATATATAGAGGAATAGATGGCTTGGGGAAGAAGAGAAGGAAAACAAACCAAGGCAATGGGTTAACTCAAACCGTGTGTGGTGTGGTGTGTTGTCCAGCTTTGGTTAGTCTAATCCTCATCCATATCTCCCATGATCTCCAAGGATATTCATCCTATGGCTATGCTTATTCCTCATCTAAAATCATCTTAGATCAATGGCCCCAAATAATTACTAAATATAGATATAAAAGTAAACTCCAAAAAGTCTAAAATATCCAAGATGAGCTTAGCTGGCTATTGGCCTTCCTTGCATCCCCAAGGCTTCTAGAACTTTTTCTTCCTCTTTGGCCACACGTCCCAGACCTCCTTAGTACCCTTAGAGTGGCTGTAAAATATCTCATCATCTAATTCCCAAGGTTTGGTTACCAATTGGTTGGAAACAAGGGGGATAGTTGACTGTTTTGGCTAATCAGATTAGTCCTTCACTCTTGCTTGGTTTTAAACTAATTATTCTTCTAGAAGCTCTTCCTCCACCTAACACATGCTCTCATACGTGTATCTAGTAGATAACCATGAGGAAAACCAATCAAATTCGAACATCTAAGGTGAGGTGGTGGAGTGATTTATTTTCGGGCTCCAGTTTGCACTTAAAACAGATCAGTCCCATTCCAGCCCAAGTAATCCATCGATACACTTAGATTATCTAAAACCTCCAATCATAAAAGTTATAGATCTATGTCTTAGGGTTCTATAGGAACTGGAATCACTTCGTTTGGAGTTCATATGACCAAGTTATGATTTTTCTAATAAAACTCGACAGATAAGCCCGAGAACACCAATCCGGGCACACCAAGTGTTGGATAGATGGTTCCTCTTATTTCACACGAAATTTATTAAATAAAATCTCCTAATTTTCTACATCTCTACATACTTGTCCAGATCTTAGGATAACTAATAAAATAATCCAAAGGCTTAATCTTATCCAATGTTCTTAGTCAACTTCAAGTCAATGCTCCTCTATTTCCAATTCAGACCTGGTACTTCAATCTCTATTTCTCATTTGATTAAGTCCATATCTCTTAAACCTCCAAACATAATAGTTGTAGATATTCCTCTTAGCTTTCCATATCCTCTTGAATCACTCAAATCCGACATCAAATGAGCAAGTTATGACCATTCTACTAAAAGACATATGTCTGTCCCTGTATTTCGCTCGAGCCAGACATCAAGCGAGAGTCGAGCGAGATCTCGGGTCTAGGCCTTTGCTAAGCGGGAAATGGCTTGAAGTAGATGATCAACAGCATTGGATCTCCTTCAATTATGAACATTTGCAAGGCTTTTGTTTTCAATGTGGATTTTTATATCATAAAGGGAAAGGATACGCCAAGCAAAGGTTTAACAGTCAAGGAGATAAGGAGAAACAGTTGTAGTATGGTCCTTGGATTCGAGCTCAGCCAAGGAACTCAAGCATTTTTTATCTATGAAAATATGGTGGCTCCTTCAATAAAGGCCACCACCAGAGGTGGCAACATATAGATTCCGATGGTGGTGACAAGGATGACTCCAAAATTAGAAAGGCAGATCAACAAGAGGGATGTGAGGCCATTTCTCAAGTCTTTTCTGATGCCGAGGCAACCAATTTGACAAATGGAATTGCTGATTTTCAACTGGAGATGGGGGTGAGATAGGTATCCTTAAAGTCAACAGTAAAGATCCCTCTAATCAAGGCTGTTTCCAAATTGGAGGATGCGATTATTAATTCTAATATGGTGCAAGAGGGGGGCTTTAGAAAAGGATGGTAGTAACTCAAGTGAGATTGTTATGGGTGCAGTTTTGGGCAATACTTTTTATATGGAATTAGAGTTTTCCTAGCTGTCACCAATGAGAACATCTTATCACCAAGCAGTTACAGTTTCAAGCAATAGTCTACGGGCTGGTGTAGTCACTAACACTACAAGATTATAAGCTTATAACAGCGTTTTTAATTTTGACGCAAAAATGTTAGCCGCAAACGGTTTGTAATTGCGCCATTTTCCATGGCCACGCTAAATTCCAGGCTCAAAGTTGGTGATTGCTGTGGAAAGTTCATTTGCGGCGAGTGTTTTAGTCATTTGCGGCGATACCATAGCGCCGGAAATAGGTTTTTAAAAATTTTAACCAACACGTCCCCCCCCTCCCTCCCCCCAAAATCTTTTCTCCCTCTATCAGAATCCCTAATCTCTCTTCCCCCACCTCTCTCTCTCGCTCGCTCTCTCTGTCTCTCTGCTCTCCCCTCTCCCTTTCGAGTTCTCTCTTTCAGACCACACAAATCCTCTCTCTCTCTCTGGTTTTCAACTCTCCCTCCCTCTCGAGTTCTCTCTTTCAATTTGGACTCCTCTCTCTTCTCTCTTTCTCCACCTCACGGCCCTTGCCGCCGTTTGCAGCCACGGAGGGTTTGTCATCCTATATTTACTTTATTTTTTAGACATATGAATCTAGGGTTTACGTCTATTGATGTTTTGATTTTTTGGGGTGTCGATGGTTGCCATGTTCGACCGGGTGTAGTGATTTCATTTCTCTATTTTTCGTTTATCTTCTCTATCTCTCTACCTCATGGCCATTGCCGCTATTTGCAGTCCTGGAGCACTCCGGATGGGAGGGCTTTGTCATCCTTTGTATGCTTTAATTTTTTAGACATTTAAATCTAGGGTTTATTGATTTTCGTTCGTTAGTATGGATAATTTTTACTTATTGGGTTTTTTTCTCCATTTTTTTTTTGGCCTCCAAATGTATTCCTATTGATTCTTACATTTTACAAGGTAGTGAATGTGACTGCTTTTATGTTGTTGGCAGTGGGGAATTCGAGCTCTTGGCAACCCAGGTTCTCATTTTGGTTGTTTGATTAAACTTTGTCATACCTTGGATTGATTCTTCAAGCATATTAACATTATTTATTATAATGATATTTATCTTGGGCAATGCATCTAGTTTATATTAGTATTTATTAGTGGCTAGACAATGTTGGGGACTGAAAAACCATGGGCTGCACTAATTGGAACACCATATATACTGTGAGGAAGAGAAGGGGCAGGGGGCGCAAATTGAATTAAGTGATTAGTTGGTTGTCAAATTGTATAGGACTTTTTAAATTTTTTTCTGCCCTGTTAAAAGATTTCTTGGTTGCTGTTAATGTTTTAATATTGGAAACATAGTTGAATACTCTCCAAACTACAGTGGTATGTTTGAAGAATATTGTGGTGGTTGATAATTTTATTGGGCATCACTTATCAAAAAATAAAAAATTTATTGGGCATCAATTAAGGTTCTTTACAGAAATATGTGTGCCTTATTTTTTGTAGTGTTAGTTTGTGGTCTACAAAATAATAAGCATATTTTTGAAATTTCTTATATTATTTCTTCTTGTATTGATTTTTTACCTTCTTGATGACTTTTTCATTAACTTAGTGTTATTTGTATTAGGATTTTGCTTTTGCCTTTTATCTTTGGTGATTATTTCATTTGCTTGCCCTGCATATTATAGAATGCTCAATTTATTATTTGCTTGCTTTCTGATCTGATGCCAAATTAGTACACAGGAGATTATATAAAAAAATCATGCTTATTTTGGTTGGTTTCCATGTTTTTGTTATTTATCTAACTCAGGGACGATGTTGATCTCAGGGACGATGCTAATCTTAGTTAGATCTAGTTTGGTTTCAAACACAGATAATGAGTATTTTTTCCCTTCAAAATACCTTAAGCAAACATAACTATGAACTGATCTTAGGATAGTCGAGAAACTATTGCTCAATAGCTTTACATTTAAATGAATGCTTTTAGAGAGTTTTTATTTTAGTTTGAGCAAGCTAGAGAATGATGTTGTTGAATTACTATTTATTTACTGTAGTTTGAGTCATCTTTGCATGTTGTGCACAAGTTTTGCCCTGCTTATAGTTATAGAATGATATTGTTATATTGTTTATATATATGTCATGTGGAGCTCTGTTTGATATCTTAGTATGTTTAGTTTGCGGCACTGACATTTTGTTTAAAATAGAGTTCTCTTAATTCGTTTAGTTTTCTCATTATATTTAAATAACAATAGGGATCAAGATTATACATAAATAATTACTTCATATATATTCATCTGAGTATAAGCATATTTTGAACTGCTAGTCATTGTATTCTCTAAGGTTTTGAATCCTGTCCTCCCCCTCCCCCATCAACTATCTTTTGGTTAAATTCTAATATTACCATATACATCCTCTTTAAGGTTTTTCCTGTTTTAATATGACATTATCTTTATTGCTGATGAGGTACTACATTAAATTCTAACATTACCATATACATGTGCAGGTCCTATTTTTGTGTAGGTACTTGACATGCATCCTAGAGAATTCCAGTCCACATAAACATTTTTTGGTTACATTTTTAGTAACTGTCTTGTAGTGTTACCTTTACATGGTTGCTTGCAAGTATATAGAGGCATCGGTTAGGTTAACTAGTCTTGGAGATATGAAACTTAAACTGTTACATTTTTTTACACTATTAATTATAGGGCCATTGTTCTCAATAACAAGAAGAACTGGCATGATCTATCCATAAGGTACTGCCCCATCAATTAATTGTTATTTATCATTTTCTAATGAGTTCCTATAATTTGTTGTGAATCAAGTTAGAGTTATAGAACATGAAGTATCAATTTGATACTTGCTATAACTGGACCGGTGATGCATTCATAATGTCTTTGAATCTTGTGTTTGAATGTGGACATAGCAGGATTCTTGTGTTTGAAAGTGAACTCAAGGCAATATAAGCATGCAGATATTGAAAAGTTTTGGTAGGTATTCTCATGTTCATAGTCTCTTTACATTGCATTAAATAGCCATATCCATTTTGTTGGTAGTTATCTCTTTACATTGCATTAAATAGTCATGAAAATATTGAGAATGGCTTCTATGATGAGTAGTGTAGTGCCAGCAAGCTTGTATATCTATGGTAAAATATTGAGAATGGATTCTACGACTTTATTTTGCTGTAGTTGAAAAATATATTTCTTTTTTTAACCCATCCAAATTCCTTGATTGAAAAACAGGAAAATATGGAATCATGATAACACAAAAAATGAATGGACAAATGAAGAACTTAAGAAACTGTATGAAACCCATGAGATTACTAACTATGTTGATATCCTGTAGAAACTGAAACATATTCTTCGTAGTACAAAAGCAGGCATGCAGTTTTTGCACAATATGTACCAGGAAGAAGTCAACTATCTAGGTACATTTTTAGGTTATTTTTTAATGCCTTTTCTTGAGTTTGAATCAGATTAGTACATGGAATTTAATATAGATTTGTTATTTCTCTGTTTTTTTAACAATATAGTTCATGCATTTAGAATCCATTGAAAAGTGACCATGCATCTAGATAGTAATTAGCAGTTAATTAATACTGATCCACTTCAACAGATATTCAAGATGAGAAGAAATAATTTAATATTCCTGCTTGTTGCTGCGTGGAGTTATTTTTAAGTAATTAGCAGTAATTAGAAGTTGCTAGATCTCCTGTGTAGAAGGTAAGTAATATTCTTAAGTTTTAATTGAAGTGGAGTTATTTTTGTTCATTCTTAACTATTTTTGTTCACTTTCTCTAGTGATCGCTTTTGCTAGATCTCATGGGAAAGATGATTGTTGAAAATGTCAATGGTTTTGCCGACTACTTTCCAAAATTCTTTAACATAGCTTAGCCTTTTTTTTTTTCTTCTTTGCATGTTTTTGTAGTTTTTGCTTAACATTAGTAGTCATTATTTAGAATAATGATCAGATATTATATGAGAGCTTCTTATAATGTATTTTAATAAAATACTAGTAAAACAATTTCACTTGTTTTACTAGTATTTTTGCCTCGAATTTGTGGCGTTCATTTACAATGCATTAACTAATTTGCCGCGAATTTCACTCGCCGCAAAAAACACCGCAAAAACTGTCCAACCTCGACGCTTCCTTCTTTTGGGAGCTAAAGAGTTTTAGCCTCCTGACTTATGCGGCGAACATTTCGGCGCCGCAAATAAGGTATTTGCCGCGATTTTAAAGCTTTTTGTGGTGAATTCCAATCGCCACAAAAAGCCTTTTTTCTTATAGTGTAATGACTCGCTTAATGGGAATGCTGAGGTGCCAACAAAGAAATGCTCCACGAGGAAGATGAGAGCTAGTAAGGTTAATCATCTGAAAAACAATGAAGAATGTCCTAAGGGTAAGGGAAGAAAGAAGAGAGGCCTGGGACTAACTATTGATGATTGTCTATTTAGTCAATCAGTGAAGGAACACAAGTTAATTATAGGCTCTAAGTAGAACAATTAAAAAACTATGTTGGTAAATGCTACTATGCACCCTACCAATAGTCATGATAAGCCTTAGTTGGAATTATCGTTTGAGAACTCTCAAAAAATTCGTGAACTACACCTTTTGGTAATATCTAAGTGCCCCAAATTTTGGGTCTCTTATGGAAACTAAATGTTGTAGAAAAAAGGTTGGGGTTGTAAGGAATAGAGTGAGGTTTGACAGTACTTTTGTGGTTGACAATAAAGGTCTCAGTGGAGAGATAACTTTCATGTGGAATAGTTCTGAAAATATAAGCTTGGAATCTTACTCTCATAGTCATATTTTCATCATTATCAAAAGGTTAAAGGATAATCATGTGGCTCTGATTACATGTTTCTATGGCAACCCTCAAACATTTTGAAGGGATGAGAGTTGGCATCTTCTTAAAATGTTGAAACCTAGGCAAGGGATGGCTTGGTTGTGCTTGGAAGATTTCAATGAGATTATGTATCATCATGAGAAATAAGGTGAAGGTATGAGACCTTGTTCACAAATGGAAGCTTTTAAAGGTGCGGTGGAGTTTTGTGGTTTAAGTGACCTTAGATTTTAAGGTCTAAAATTCACTTAATGTAATATTAGAGAAAGTACTCAAGTTACTAAAGAGATGTTGATCGTGCCTTGGGCAATTTATCATAGACACATTTCTACTCTACTTGCATTGTTAGTGCTTTAGCTGCCCAGTCTTTAGACCATAGTCCTCTACTGGTTTCAATGAGGATTGATTGAAGAAGTGAGTTTAGCAGGGATTTAGGGAGTGAAACTTTTTAGATATGAAGCTAGTTGGAATCAAAGGGATGAATGCAACAGTAGTATATAAAGCAATTGGCTTAAACAATGAGGTTTGCAAAAGTGTAAAGAATCAATACATAAATGGAATAAGGAGACTATGGAAAAGTAAATAAAGGATATCCATGCTAAGTTGAATCAACTCTCTAAGTTACAATACATGAACACTGGCTCTTATTCATGTAGTAATTAGCAATTCCTAAAGGAAATGGAGGTTTTATTGATGGAAGACGATACTCGATGGAAGCAAAGGGAAAAACAGGCTTGGCTTAAAGATGGGGACAGAAACATCAAGTACTTTCACTTGTGTCTAGAGCTGTAAATAAATCTAGATACTCGATAGCCCGCTCGGTACTCGCTCGGTTAAACTCGAATCGAAGTTGACTCATGAAAAAAAAAGCTCACTCGTGAAAGCAGATACCTGCTCGATTAGTAAATGACACATACCCGACAAAACTCAATTCGACTCGACTAAAGCTCGTTAAGGCTCGCTCGTTTATACTCGAGTCGACTCGTTAGCTCGACTCGTTTAAAAATTTATTTATATATTGATAAATATATATACATATATATGTTATATATATGTATTGCTAATAATATAAGTATAACATTTTTAAAATTAAATATGTAATATATAATCTTATTACTTATATTATAGTATGAATATACTTTATAATTATGTTTTATAATTTGTACAATAATTAGTCTATAAAATCTAATAATTTCATATATTAGTACATGGGAAGTATGTGAAATACGTATATGCTATCATATTATGTGTATTTATTAATAATATATAAATATATAATATATTGTTATGATGAATAATTATTAACTAGTTAGATATGAAATATTAATTTTTTATTATTTATTTATTTATTTATTTATTTATTATTTTTAAATCTTATTCAAAAAATTAAAAGAAAAAGAAATCGAGCTCGAGCTCGAGCTCGGCTCAACTCGAGTTCGTTTGTGAGATGAGCTCGAACTTGAGTTGGAAGTTTGGTTTATCAAGTCGAGTTCGAACAAAGAATAAATAAAAACTCGAGTTCAGGCTCGAGCTCGAACTCGAGTATTTTGAGTCAAGCTCGAGCTCGACAAGCCAAAACTCAGCTCGTTTACAGCCCTACCTGTGTCTAATCAAAGAAATAAGACTAATGCTATCAAGAGAATTGTTAAAGAAAATGGATCAATGGATTGCTACCCCGAGGAAATCTCAAAATTTTTTTTTATCTCTATCACCAAAAGCTATTCACTTTTTCCAATCTTGACGATTTTGATGAATGTCTAAGTTCATTAGCTCCTAAAGTAATTGAAGAGATGATTTTTTTTTCTATCCAAGCAATATATAGTAGAGGAGGTTAAAGAGGAAATTTTTTAAATGAACCATATGGGCTCTCCTGGTCCAAATGGATTTCCAATAGTTTCTACCAAATTCATTTGGATACTGTTGGTTGTGTTGTTAGTAATGTTGCACTCAAGGTACTCAAGTCAGCAAGAGAGGTTGCACACATCAATGAAAGTTATAGTGTTAATTCCTAAGATTAAAAGTCCCAAACTAGTTCTTGATTATAGGCCTATATTTTATATGCAATGTGTTGTACAAAATTATCTCTAAAGTCCTAGCCAATAGACTGAAATATATATTTCCTGATATTATTTCTTCCACTCAAAGAGCATTGGTACCTAGAGGGATAATTTTGGACAATATCATTGTAGCTTTTTAGACTATGCACTCTATGAATACTAGGGATCATGGACAACAAAGGTATATAGCTTTGAAGCTGGATATGAATAATGCCTATGATTGGGTGGAGTGAAGTTTCTTAAGAGAAGTGATAGTGAGGTTGGGGTTCAATGACAAGTGGATCAGATTAGTATTGAGTTGCATCAACTTAGTGACCTACTTTATCATTATTAATGGAGCTCCTTAAGACTTCTTTCAACTTACAAGGGATCTTAGTTAAGGGGATCCATTATCTCTCTATCTTTTTATCCTTTGTTCAGAAGCTCTGAGTTCCTTAATCAAACTAAGGCTTCAAAGTTAATTTATGGCATTCCTATTGCTAGGGGTAAGCTGTGCACTAACCATTATTTTTTGCATATGATAGCTTGCTATTTTGTAGAGCCAACTCTCTCGAATGGCTAGGCTCATTAGTATTCTTGATATATATGAAACAACATCAAGACATAAGCTTAATAAAGAGAGGACCTCCATTAATTTCAGTGCTAATACTAGAAGGGATGCAAAGGACTTTATAATTCATATTGCGTAGGTAAGATCTTCATCATCTAATGAAAAGTACTTTGGACTACTTGCTCTTATTGGAAGATCAAGATACAAAGCTTTTAAAGAAAGGACCTCCATTCATTTCAGTGCTAATACCAGAAGGGATGCAAAGGACTTTATAATTCATATTGCATAGGTAAGATCTTCACCATCTTATGAAAAGTACTTTGGACTACCTGCTCTTATTGGAAGATCAAGATACAAAGCTTTAAAAGTGTTTGGGATAAAATCAGGATTATGATCAATGAAAGTCAAAGTTTCTCTTTCAGGCAGGGAAAAAAATCTTCCCCAAGACGTGATCCAAGCTCTACCTACTTACTGTATGGGAGATTTTAAACTCCCAAAATCTTTACTCTAAAGATCAATAAAGTAATGTATCAGTTTTAGTGGGGACACTAAGAAAATGAAAGGAATGTGCATTCAGTCTTGTGGAGTCAAATGGGGAAAACTAAGGCTACAAGTGGGTTACGTTTTCATGAGCTAGAAAGCTTCAACTCAGCCTCGCTGGCCAAGCAAGGATGAAGGATCTTATAATATTTTGAATTACTTACTTTCCTGGAATTAAAGTACTTTCCCAATCTTCATTCTTTCTCAAGTCAAGCTAGGAGTTTGACCCTCTTTTATCTAGAAAAGCATCATAGCAACAAGGAAATTAGTGGAAGAAAGCTCTCTATGGAGGATTGAGAATGGCCAAGGTACTAGAATTGGATAGGATAGATGGCGGCTATCTCAAACCTCAACACAATCCACTAATGATTCCGAGTACAGATGCTACTGTGGCAGAGCTCATTTACCCTAAAGATAAACAATGGAAGCTAGATCTTTTGGAAGGAATTTTTGAAAGTAGTGAAGCTAAAATCATTAAAAAGATCTCAATCAATTTTATTAATACTCCTGATAAGCTAATATGGAAAATAATGACTTATTTTCAGTAAAGAATGCTTACCATTCATAGAAGGAGCTCAATGGATTGTTAAAGAGGCAATCATCAAAAGTCACCTCCAAGAAAGAAGGGGTGGACCTGCTGCTGGGAGCTCCAAGTTCCCAATGCCACAAATGTTTTTGTGTGGAGAGCCTGCCCAGATTCCTTGCCCACAAATTGAACCTGGCCAAGAAACAAGTTGTTGACTCTACAATGTGCCCCATCTACCTGAGAGAAGAGGAGCATGTGGTTCGTGCACTTTGGAGCTATAGCTCAGTTATGGATGTGTGGAGTCAGTGCTTAGTTATTTTTCAAAAAACCTCTCTTATTGCAAACTAATTCAAAAACAATTTTAAAGGCCTTAGTATAGCAGTTGCGAAGTAGACTATGGAGGAATTTGCTATGATAGCAAGGAAGATATGGTTGAGAAAAAATGAATTTGTGTTCAAAGGTTCCTTTCTACATCCTTCATTGGTGGCTCAGTAAAAAATCAATGGAAGAATTTAAAAGTTCAGATGGTAAATATTTTTCAGAACATGGAATGTGAATCAAACCCATATCTGAATTGAAATTGAGATACTACTACAAGTTCTTCCCCTCTAAATCAGATAGATTCATATTTGAAAGAAGGTGTAATTTAATACTAATTCAAAGCTCAACAAGAGCCCAATGTAGTGGTAGATCAATGGGTCCTATAAAATTTATTGCGATGCTGTTATAAGCCACTCTAGGGACAGTTTTGAGGTTGGAATTGTTGTTGGAGATTATAAAGGTAATGTCATGGCTTCTAAGAGGATGAAGAGAGCAGGTTTCAATGATCCATTTCTGGTAGAGTCTATAGGAGCTTTACATGCAACAAATTTTGCCTCCAAGCTTGGTTTGCAAAATGTTATTTTGGAAAGGGATTCTCTTCAAGTGGTTAAGGGCATTTTTCAACAAATAAAAGGTGGAATAGTGTAAGGATGTTGATTTCTGAAGTCACCTAGCTAAGTTTGATAGCTGGACTGTTAAGCATGTTAGAAGGAATGCTAATGGGGTTGCTCACTTGTTATCTAAGAACTCTCTAGAGTTAGAGGAGGATTTGGTTGATATGGAAGATTATTCATATTGTATTCTTCCCTTCATTTCTTGAAGTTTATCCATAAAGTTTCTATTTTTATTAAAAAGAGAAAAAACAAATGAAATATTATTACAGAATTAAGAAAAAGAAAAGGAAATATTATTATAGAAAGTTGGTTCCATTTCTCGGCATGAGTTCAAAAAATGTGTTGATACTAGGGGCAATTATATTCTAAGGCCTGATTTAATCCGTTTGGATTCAGAGATAAGATGAAATGAGTTATAAATAGTAATAAAATGAGTGATTGATATGAGTTGAAATTTAAAATGAGTAGTTGAGATAAGTTGAAAGTATAAAATGAATTGTAAATAGTAAAACTCAGTTTTGAAAACAAACCAGGTTCTATCTAATTTTGTTTCTTTTTATCTCATTTTAATATTTAAATATTATAATATAAACATTTTTCAATTTCAACTCTTCAACTTTTTCAACAAATCATTACTTAATTATTATAACTTTTTCAAATTTCTTAATAAAACACAAAAATAATTTAATTTTTTCAAATCTCAAAATAAATATTATATTTAAAACTATATTAAACTATATTATAACTTAATAATATATTTTTTTCAATTTTTTCTTTATTCTTTTACAAAACTACATAAAACATCTTAATTTAAATTATTTTATTATTATTCACAAATAATTTAATTTCACTATTATTTACAAATCATTTATATCTTAATATCTAAATCAAATTTATTATTATTCATAAATAACTTAATCTTATCTCACTATCTAAATCAAGCCTTAAAAAGCCCCCATTTGTCGTAATACAGAGTCGTACCGTTTTCAAAAAGAAGGATGAAGCTCATGGTCGTAGAAGAGCAGGTTGCCTTGGGAACAGAAGAGTACCTGTGACATTCAAAATGAGTTCTTATCACAATGGCTGGTGGACCATGATGGTAGTAGTTTCATGCGAGGGCATGGGTGGTACTAGATGGTGTCCTAGTGCATATATAAGTTTTGAACTCCTCTGAAAAATCAAAGGAAAAACTTAAAAAAATAAATACTTTATTTAGATAATAAGATGAGATATAAATAATAAAAATAAATTAATAATAAAATAGTTTAGATTAAGATATTTTATGAAAACTTTTAAAATAAGACAGAAAAAATTAAATAAAAATATTCAAGTTAAAATATATAATTTTTGTTTTGAGATTTATTTATTTATTTTTGTGTGTTTTGGTTAAAAGCTTGAACAATTGTAATGATTAAATAATGAATAGATGAAAAAATTAAATATTTAAAAGTTTAAATAGCATCTATATTTATAATATTTAAATATTAAAATAAGATGAGAGGCTTTTGCTATTCAAATCATACCTAAATAGAGTTGTTAGTGGTGAGGATGTAAATTGAGTATAAATGACTCACGTTTGGCAAAAGGGAGTGGTGCATATGGTTCATGCATGTCCCTGCGTAGGTAGGTGTGTCTAGGGTGAGCACGACTAAAGTAGGTTTAGATGTTGAGAAGGATTAAGAAGAACCGTAAATAATAGTAAAAAGTAGATAAAAAATAATAATAAAATATTAAGTAATAGTAATAAAATAATAAGTAGTAATAAAAGTAAGCAAAATTTAATAATAAACTAATAAATAATTATGAGATATTTTAAAAATACTTGAAATATTCTTGACTACCAAACACAACTAGTTAAAGTCGAATTCTCCTAAATCCAATCGCAACTTAACTTTGTCAGGCGGAATCGAATTTGGCTTTTAGATTCGGGCCTTTTTAACTTTACATTGAGCTGATTTTAAAAATAATTTTTTTGTAAGCTTTTCAAAAAATTAAAAATTAAAGCTAAATCACTCACTTTTAATTTACTTTTATTATATTAGACTTATACAATAGTGTCTAATCGCATATTATCATATTATATTATTATATATTATTTTAATTGTCTAATTACATGTTATTATACTATAGTATTACATGTTACTATATTATACTAGTTTCTAACTAATCTCTAGTATCTAATTATATGTTATTATATTTTAGTAAATTAGTATTATGTCTAATTAACATACTAAATTAAACTTTTTAAATATTAGTGTCTAAATTATTTATATACTTGATTATGTATGGTAATAATACTATGATGTTTACATATATTAAACTATCCTTAGTTTATCTATGTAGTAGTATAAGTATATTATTTTATAATAATTAACTCAAACTAATATATTATTTTATTTAACTAAATAAGTTCTAGTTATGTAACTATAATAGCATATATTATACATAATACATACTTTTATAACATATGTTCAATATCGGAGTAGAATTCGGAGAGCAAAGTCGGAGTTAGAGTTAGAGCATAAAGTTAAAGTCGAGTCGAGTCGAAATCGATCTAGTCACACATCCAACTCCAACTGAAAAGTTTAAAAGAAAATCCGACTCCAACTTTATTTTGTGGAGTCGAAGCATAACCAAAAGAGTCGAATTTGAAATCAAATTTTCAAATTTTTGTTTAGTCCTGTATGTGACCCATGCATCGACTAAATGGATTTTCCTTGATGGATTTGATGGTGGTGGTCTTGTGAGTTGGCGAGGAGCGGAAAAGTTACCATCCTAAAATCTTCATCTCATTTCATTTTCAAACATCACTTAAATACAAATATTTTTAAATTAATCATTATAATTTTTTCAAACTTTCAAATAAAAAATAATTTAATTTTCAAAAACTCCAAACAAAAATAATATTAAAAATAATATTCTAATAAGATTTTAACTTTATAATATTTTAAATTAATTGTGGTAATATGTTACACGACCCATTAACCAACACAAACACAACACGATAATAGCGGGTTAGGATTTAGTCTTAACGGGTTCGAGTCAAAACAGGTTGACCCGTTAAGACACAATTGCTTGACAAATTGATAATGTTTTGACCCGTTATAACATGTTATGACACGTTAAGAAAGTTAAAACTACAATTATACTCTTATACTTAAAAGTAAAATTGTTAGCATTCTAATTTTGATATCTTTATTGTTGTAATTTTGGACTTGTAGTTAGTTTTATAATTTTTTAAATATTGTGATTTTAATATTTATATAAAATTCTGTTAAATTTAATTAGGTCAAACAGATTAATTTTGGACTTATCCAACTCAATTATATAAACAGATTGAAATTGGTTGTATTATGCTGTGTTATATTATGCTGTGTTAACTTATTTCGTAATATTCATTAATGAGTTAAAACGGATTGACACCACCCATTATGTTAATGGATCGTATTAAGATTTGAGATCTTGATACGATAAACTTAATGAGTCGGATTAGAGTTTACTCAGTATAATATACATACTTTGACAAAATACAAATACGACTCGTCAGCACAATTTGACACCTCTAATTTTAATTCAACTTTTTCTCTTTTCAAAACTCGTTAAAATATCAACTCAAATTATCTAACTACAATTTATAAATTATCTTATTATCATTTATAATTTTTTTTAATGTTTATCTTTGAAATCCCGATAGGATGCACGGCAAGGCACGAAAAAACAGGATGGCATACCATGCGATCATCACGTTAGTCTTTATCTTTTGTTTAAGAATAAGTATGCTATGCTATCTCAAATGTACTACTTCCTTCTCAAATTAATTTTTTTTATTTAATAATCCAGAAAGTGATTTTTAATGCATTGATGTATTTTTTATATTTTTAAATTTTTTTTAAATATATTAAAAAATTAAAAACATTTGTACTAAGTGACACACCCAATGATCATCGCTGGACAGTAACCTAGCATTACCCTTTATTTAGTTACCTTATTTAATTACCTTTATTTAATGGCACATATCATCAGTGACGACACGCATCTTGATTCTCATGTATCAGTGTTGCGAATATTGCAGATTGAATATTGCAGCCTATTTGTAAAAGCGAATATAGCCTTATAGGTACAAATTTTACATTTCACCCTTAAAGTTATAATTACTTTTTAATTAAATCATCCAAACTAAGCCATCTCAAATTCTCAATATGATGTAATAAGATACAACGAATTAAAGGGTAAATGAAAAAAATTGGAACATGACGGCATATTACCAGCAGGAAATTATGCAATACCACGTAAAACGGATTAAGGACAACATTGTCATCAAAAGCAGTAGTAAAACAGCAAAAGCACACTTGCAAACTTTAAGACTGTAAGATACAAGATTACTCATTCGCATCAATTTTTACATATCAAAGGAATGGACAGACAAGGTCCTCCTAAATGCAACTAAGAAGCCTAGCTCCTAGCCCATTGCATACTTCTGAGTCCAGCTCCTAGCAGTTGTCTCGTACTTGGCTCTGTCTGTCTTGTACATATGAGCAATTTCTGGCACCAAGGGATCATCTGGGTTTGGATCTGTCAAGAGGGAACATATGGAGAGCAGTACCTGAAAAAGAAAACCACCACCCTTCCCACCAACTCAAAAAACAGTAATTGGGTGAAAATCAACCATGCAGTTCACACAAGACAGCCATTCCTAACCTCCAAAATCTAAAAAATATTTTTTAGCAAATATTAGTAGTTGATCCCATAGATATTTTCCTCATGGCAATCCAAACCATTTGGAAGGTGACAATAAATGATGTTTGTGCCATCTGATATCAGACTATGGACTTTTTCCTATAACACCTTAGAAAATATATCATCCTGATTTTTTATGTAATTATCCCTGTCAGGGCCAAGGATTATGGGGCTATGAGCAACTGACACTTGTCCTACCATGTATTTACCATCTGCAAAGTTCCAATCATCAGTCTAATAAAAAGATTACTGCCAATACATTTCAATCTCGTTCTTCCTTGGCCATTGCATTCTCTATAAGAAAAACTCAAAGCTACAAGTTAAAGAATACATAAGTTTTTAAGACATCATGACCTTGGATATAGTCAGGGCTGGGCTCCACTGTTCTTTCAAAATGTCGAGGCATATGCTGCCATTGCTGTTTATGTTTGGATGAAAAACCTTGGTCCTAAATGCAACCTGCGAGAAAGAAATAGAGATGATGGGGAGAGGTTATAGCAGGAACCTATTGCAAATTTCATTCCTAAAATGATCAGGCCAAGCAAATCTGAGGAAAGAAACATTAATATAATTATCAAAGAGTTATTATATTCTCAAGCAGATGTGTAGAGTACACATACACATTACTTAAATGGTAAGATTTGAAATGTAAGATTCAAATTTTAAAATTTATCTTCTACATCAAATTAGTGTGTAGTGTAAAGGCCTTAGAATAACAGTACTCATTATCAAAATGTCACCAAAGGGCCCATTTGACTAGATTATTCCCTTACATGCCAAAACATTAAAATTCATAAAGCCTTGGGCCCCAGGGAAACACAACCCACCTCATCAAGCTCTGGTGTGTAAGGCGGATCTGAATTAGAATCTGAGAGGAATTACTATAAAATCACTATGAGCACTGGTACAAGCCCTTAAAGACCCAGTGGCAGTTAGAAATTTGTATTTGGGTGGTTGGGGGACTGATAAAATGATCATTAAATATTTTAGAAAGAAAAGGGCTGAAGTTTATAAAAGGGGCCAAAGAGCCGATCTCTCCCATCATTCAGAAATGGATAAAAAGATTAGAAAAATTCTACTCATCATCCCTACACCACATGATTTTTTTTTAATTTTTTTCCTTACCAAATGTGTGGTGCATGGATGATGAGCAGACTCATTTAGTTTAGTACGAATAAAACAAATAAAAAATACAAAAACTAAAACATGTGCGGTGTGTGGCGTAAGATGATGTGTAGCAAAGCCCAAAAAATTGACATGCTCATAAATTTACATTTACATCTATGATAACGAAAGATCATGGTCATGAAGAAGAGAGAATAAATATTAAAAAAAAAAACAACAGGTTAAAGAGTGATCAGGAGAGGATGAAAAGAAGTCACAGGAATAAATATACTTTGCATCTTCAAACTATCAGGGTTTGCCCTCTGCAAACAGCTAGTGTTGGATGCACAAATGCGCACACGCATAAACACACACATGTAATCACAGTATCACACGATGTACACACATAATAAGACCATTGAACATGTCAACGTTAGGACAATCAACCGAAAGATTAAAAAATCCCAGAAACATCATAAAAGCAAAAGCGATAGCTGGAATAGCAGAGAATTATATAGGTTTTTTTCCTTTTTAGACTGGTATGTTATGCATACCAGGCGCATCTTGCATTCATGACCATATCATGTACTAAGTTTTATGGGAGAAGTGCCCTATAGGTTGTAGCTCAGTGGCCCAATGAATCATAAAAGGTCTCTTCTTGATTTTAATATTACTTTATTAGTTCCAATAAAAAATGTACTTCATTAGTTAATTAGTCGGAAATTTGTTTACCTCTCCAATTTCTACTCCTTTTGGTGCAAATAGAGTTTTACACCTCAGAGGCAACCATTAGCCCAAATCGGGAAAATAAAAGAAGTCATTAAAACTCAAAAGGCTCTTGAAAAACTCCCAAGGACTAGAGGTTTTCTTATAAATAACAACCATAAAAACTCAAGAATTGGGAATTTTCTTACAAAGAATCAGAGTGGTTTTCCTTGGAAATTGAAAATTAAATCATTCCTAAATTAAAAGAATGAATTAAATACCATCATGACAATAGTATGTAGCAAAGATATCATTGTTGCAGAACTTAATCATTGAAGTTAAAAATAATATATAAGAACTAGAAGATATATTACTTTTTAATGCATAGAATCCTTTAAAGGGCTCTAAAAAAAATTCCTTTTCCCTGTTTCTCACAGAAGCTTTTTCTTAATATTTATAGGCAAAGTTCATATCGATTCCCTATGACCTAAGATAAGTTTTTCACAAAAGAAAAGGTGAAAATGCATGAATTGAAAATATAATAAATAGGACTGGTAGGAAATGGCATCAATAGCTTCTACATAAAGCTTAGAAATGATGGAATAGTCCTACCTTAGGCGGCTTAAAAGGATAGTCTGGAGGGAAATGAATAGTAACTAGAAAGACTCCCCCAGCATAAGGACTATCTGGGGGACCCATTATTGTTGCTTGCCAATGGAACATGTCCTCAGCTACAGGTCCTGTCAAAGTCAAAGATACACAACGCTTTATATCCCAAATATTTCATTACTAACTAATATTGTGTTGGAACATAAAGAGCTTACTCATATATGCCCTCATAAATAGATGAAACCAATGTTCTTATTCTTTCTCAAAAAAAGACAATGGAAAAAAAGGGGCCTGACATCTTTAGCTCTTCAATAGCATTGGGATGCCTCAAACACAGCAGATAAAGGTAACAAACCTAAACAACTATCTCATATGGTAAAGAGAAGGTTATTGATATTCCTGTAATATTCATTTCAACTACACATTGCTCCAGCTTGAAAGGCATAAATGAGAAAAAGGGAGCAATGTGTCCAGAGTTTGCAAAAGAAAGAGCCAACCTTCATGCATTTGATTAAATAAGGATGAGAACCAAAGATCAAGTACTCATTGTGTGTAGAAAACATACAATGCAAAGTCTAATAAAATCTTGGCAAGGCATTTCAGTTCAATGACCAAATATCATCTTTTGATTTTGGACTCCCAAACATGTACACATAAAGCGTTAATTTAAAAAGTAAAACCATAATAATAGGCATTAGATTAAATGCAGGTCTATCTTTTGAGTGATTTCCACCTTAAGAGACAATCTCGTGTTTGATATACGTGAGTTATGCTTCTCAATAAGCTAAACAAAGAACCACTTCTGTTATTAACAAAGTATTATCGTATATTTTTGTAAAATTAAAATCTTTCCTACACTTTTGCAACACAAACGCGTAACTTCAATTGAATGTACAACAATCACAAAGAATCGCTCATTATTATTAACAAAGCACTTCTCCAGAGACTTAGCTCAGGTGAAGTGGAAAACTTGACATAATTTCCCACGACCCAGCACAAAAATAACTCTTGCTATCCATAACCAAGCTCAAATAACAAACCGAAATACTAGATGCTACAAAAAAGCTCATGCAATCCTATCATCCAAACCATTTCATTTAATGTAAATGCCTTCCAAAAATTATAAATATAC
Source organism: Platycarya longipes (assembly GCA_036559045.1). NCBI lineage: Eukaryota > Viridiplantae > Streptophyta > Magnoliopsida > Fagales > Juglandaceae > Platycarya > Platycarya longipes. The sequence goes on along the minus strand of CM071789.1, from coordinate 11,383,692 downwards.
TGAACACTGAGAAAAGCAAATAAGTCCACCCGTAATCAACCAAATAAAAAAGAAAGGAAAAGAAAATATATGAGTTAATTAAAGGAATCAGAACCCAGATCCTCAAAAACTAGAAACATCACAGATCGAGCCTGGAAAGAAGCTAGTGATCATGAAAATCGAAAAAAACCAAAAAAACAAACAAAACGGAGAAAATAAAGGAAAAATATTAGGGGATTTTTCTGACGAAAAAGATACCAGCACTGCATGAGGTAGGAGGGTCTTTCTGGAGGTCCTTGAGCTCCTTTAAGATCCGCTTCGAAGCCATGGATGAAGCTCGAAGATCGCCTCCGATCTAAAAGCTTGAGTTTTAGAGAGAGAGGGATTCCAAACGTTGTACAAGATGATTAGAGAGAGTCAGAGATATGATTCAAAGTCCACTTCCTTTTTCATGAGAATCTGGTTTCCGATTGCTGAGATGGATTTTGGACCGTTGGTTCGGACGACTAGTTTTCTCAATAAATGAACGACTGTGATTTGATGTGAGGAGAGCTTCCATCTGAAAGTGCTTAAGCTAGACGGTGATTTCGCCGGGCCCACTTGACTTTTCGTGAGGGGGTTATCCCTGGTCGAACTTGAACCGAACTCAAGTTAAAATTTTAGAGAAACTGTAGAAGCCCTTATAGATTTATAAGTAGTCCGCAATCATTTTAAAAATATATATATATATATATATATATATAAAAGACTCGTATGAAAAAAATTAATTTTTTTAATAGTAGACTGTACTTTTTTTTAAAGCAATTGTACGTAATTCATAACTCTATAACTATATTTAATATTACTCAAAATTCTATGAATCGGACTCAATGATAGTCCATTTTTCTTCTTTATTTCCTTTTTTTTTTTTTTTTAAAAAGCTTGGTTTCATAAACCAAAACTTTTGAAAGTTTGAGGGTTACAATGGAGGAAATGCACAATGGACATTCTTCTATATCGTAAATATTCTCATCTAAACAGATACCAGCTTTGGCGAGATGATGAGCAGCCATGTTGGCTTCCCTAAATGCATGAGTTGTTTTCTAGCTCCCTAGTAAGCGCCTAACATCTTCAATGAATGCTTCACCTAGGCTCTAGTTTGGCTTCATACAGTGTAGTTGATCTATGACTTGCTTAGAATCACATTCCACAATGAGGTGGTGAATGCCAAACTCCTTGCTGAAAACTGAGGTGATGAGAAGCCCATGTGCTTCAACTTCGAACACTTTCCCAGTGAATGGTCTTGAACCCCTAAGAGTTTCCATGATTCTACCTTGGTGGTCTCGAAATAGAATCCAGACACCAATTTTCCTTAGCTCCTTGTTAACAGCAATGTCCCAAATTGCCTTAAAGTATCCCCTTGTTGGTTTTTGCTAGGGCATTTCTCTCAAGTTTTCTTGTTATGGGCTAGTCTAAGTTGGTTTATTGGCCGTTTGGAAGAGTTGCCAATTGTTTTTAGCATGTTGGAGCAGGGTAGCAGGATGTGTGAACTCTTTGCCATGTAGTACCTCATTGCATCTAGTCCAAATCCCCCTTAGAGTGATTGCAACTAGTTAAAGCTCATCTGCATCAAAGTTTGAGTTAGAGTAATCCATATGTTAAAAACGTTATCGCTTTGTATGGTCATTTTTTGTACTTTGATACTGCACTATTTCCACACATCTCGAGAGGCTAGGCACCCCCACAAAGTATGTCCTGAGGTTTGGAATTCTATAAAACATAAAGGGCACATGTTGTTCTCTAGTACATTCCTTCTTTTGAGATTGGCACGAGTGGATATGAAGAGCCTAACAGTAGGAGCCACTTTTAGTTTCCATATGTTCTACCACACAGATTTGTCGTGCTGGATACTAGAAGATTCTCCATCTTGTTCAATCTTGATCTACCTCTAGAGGTGATACCCGCTTCTTACTGCATATAAGCCATTGTTGGTGGGCTGCCAAATCAACTTGTCATCCCCACCTCCAATACTAATAGGGATATTTAAGGATTGCCGCTATTTTTTGTTCTAAAAATAGCTCTTCCAGCAGGTCGTCCTTTCATCTTCTAGACTTTGGTTCAATGATATTGCTGACCTTGTCGCACCAACAATCTTACTGCTCTAGGGGTGGAAATTCTGCCAGAGAGAATGAGAGGGATCCATTTCTCAAACCATAAATTAATGAGTTTATCGTTACCAACTTGCGAAATAAGACCTGTTTTTAAGAGCTTCAGACCAGAGTGAATGCTCTCCACATAAAGTAGGGGTTTGATCCCAGTTTAACGTCCAGTAGGTTGTCAAAAGGGAAGTACTTTTGTTTGTACACTTTGGCTACGAGGGAGTTGGGGTCCTATATTAGTCTCCATCCTTGTTTTGCCAACATGGCAAGGTTGTAGCACTTGAAATTCTTGAACCCCTATCCCCCATCTTCCTTTGCCGAGTTCAGTTTGTCCCAAGGAACCCATTGAATCTTGGTAGAGTCATCGTCAAAGTTTTAAATATTGTACCGAAGGTTGTACCTGTCAAGGCACTGGTACGAAATATTTTGGTACCGGTACCGTTTCGAAATAATATTTCGGTACCGATACCGTTTCGGTACCGATATCGTTTTGTATACCGTTTCGGAATAATTTACATCTAGATAAATTATATATATACAAGCATTAACTGCATTCCAAAATAATAACAAAATAAGTCATAAACTCAATACTTCTCAATACAAGTCTTAAGTTTTAAATTACAATAAACATCATATAAAAAAAAGTGCCAACAAACATAAAACTAAATAAGTTCTTAATCCAAACATTAAAATAAAATTACTCATCCTCGTAAAAAAGACGATAAGGATCAAGATTCGACATGTTAATCAAAATATTTTCATTAATGTCACCACCATCATCAACATCAATATTAACGTTATCATATGATCCATTTATATATATATATATATAAATGGATCGACTACTTATATGAAGTCACACACGTATATATTTATTTATATATATATATATTATATAATCCATTTCATAATCGAAAACCAAATATTCGATAATTATATACATAATTATGATAATCGTGAACATGATTATTCGTAAACCAAATACACATAATTATGAAGATGGAAATCAGTACCTCAATCGAGAAGATGAGAATCAAGCACTGGAAGTCTGGAACTATAGGGCCAAAATTAAATATTATGTAACCATACATAAACGGTATACAGATTTTCAACTCAAGCCATTATGAAGTGATACATAAAAAGGGCAAGGCCAAAGAAACACTCAAAATCAAGCCATTATCCATTTAGCCATCTATGGCAACGTTGGGTAGTGGGCGGGCAACAGGTTGTTCACAGTTTGGGCAACAAAAATGAAAGAAAATGTTTAAGGAGAAGAAATGGGAACGGGCGAAACAAGGCAGAGGAGAAATGAGATTAACCCTAAGTCCCTAAGTGACGAAATTGCCCTTGCATTTAACATAAATAACGAAAAAGTCACTCATCAAATCTGACCAAAACTATACCGGGCGGAATTTAGATTTCAGCCGAAATCACACATACTGGCCTACTCTGGCCGGTACGACCGATATTTAGCCCGAAACGAAACACCATTAATCAGCATACCGGCTACCTGTTCGGTACGACATATTTTGACCGTACCGGTCGGTACGACACGAATTTCAAAATTTTGATCATCATTGTAGCCCCACCAAAATTGTCCAAGAAGTTGGTTCAGCCTATTGATGATTGAGGCAAGAAGGAGAAAGAGCCCCATTGAGTAAGTAGGAATGGCTTGGAGGACAACCTTCAAAAGTATTTCTTTACTAGCACTAGAGAGATGTTTTGTCTTCCAATTAGCGACCCTGGCCCATGTTCTATCAATTAAAGGAAAGCAGCGGCCTTGCCTCTACCAAGAGCTGTCAGCAAGCCTAAATACTTTTCCAATGTTCTATTGGATTTAATCCCAGCTAGTTTGAGTATCTAGGCCTGAGTGGATCCTTGTGTATTTTTGCTAAAGAAAACTGAGGATTTCTCTTTATTAAGAACTTGTCCTGAAGCCTTTTCATAATTGTCAAGGGTGGTTAATACAGTAGACGATTCTTTAGGCTTGACTTTGCAAAATAGTAGGTTGTCGTCTGCAAAGAAAAGATGGCTCACTTTAACGGGTCCACAACTAATTGGCACACTGGTAATTTCACCTTGAGTTTCAACTTGGTGGAGTAAGGCAGAGAGGGCTTCTGCGCGCATGATAAAAATGTAAGGGGGGAGGGGTCTCCCTATCGGATTTCCTTTGGAAGGTTTGAATTCCTCATTCACCAAAATAGAGTAAGTAACAATCCTAAGACAATTTTGGATAAGATTGACCCAGTGTTGAGGGAAGCTTAGTTTATTCATAACCACTTTCACAAAATCTCATTTCACTCTGTCATAGGCCTTACTCATGTCGAGCTTCAAGGCCATAAATCATCTCCTACCCTTAAGTCTTGATGTCATAGTGTGTGGGAGTTCATAGGCAATAAATGTGTTATTCATGATGAGTCTACTGGCACAAAGACACTCTAGTTGCTTGAGATTATTTGAGGGAGGATACCTTTTAGTCTATTGGCCAATGGTTTTGCAACAATTTTATAAAGGACGTTATAGAGGCTTATGGGTCTAAACATGGTCCCTGTTCATTTCTCTTTCTTTACTTTCAACATGGTCCTTGTTTTGTTATATCACAGGTTTATTTGCATGCCCGTTATTCTTGGCTTTAAGTTTTATTATTTTCAGTTATATTGATATATTATTATTTTAAAACAAACATATTATATAAATTAATGGGTTTGATATGGTACATTAAATTATAAAGTTACTTTTATTATAAAGTAAATTTAACGGATTCTATAAAATCACATTAATTTGTAGATTTATTTTTGTGAAATCTCCTTTGTCTATGCAATCCACACTCGATCACTTGCAACCAAAGGATAAAGAGGTTTGAGAGTTCGATAGAATGCTCCTGATGCTAGGTTAGCAAAGGATAATAAAATTTTTCTAGCCAAATATTAAGATGAGAGAGTCATTGTACTTGAACTTTATAAATAGAACTTTTGACTTCTTTGGATGATATGGGATAACATACCCCTTGTGATTTGAAATTCAAGTTTAAGGATGTTAGGGCTATCAATTCATTTTAAATGAGTGGATAGTCAGATTATCCCAAAGTACTTAGACGGTTAATGATCTGGCTTGAGCTAGATCTGGCTCCTGTGAGGTTGGGCCTTAAACTTAACAACTTATTTAACTATGTACAGCCCAAGCTTAGGATACCACCCCACTAGCCCTTAAGAGAAGATTAAATAATTATAAGATACAAGAATTAAAAGTAGGAGAATCCAACAATCATCTCAAACCAGCAAATATAACAAGAAGAAAGAAAAGATATATGAAGTCAATGACTTAACTGTCATCTATTTCTCACAAAATGAATTTGCTAAAGTAGATTTTTTATTATAAAAATTAAATTGCAATACTATGACCAAAAGTTGCAATAGAATTTTTTGTGCTATACTTTATTGGTCTATTTGGTTGAAGAAAACTCTCACATCCTCTTTTTTGCAATCTTTGATTAGGAAAAGTTGAAATATAAAAATATAGCAACCAGTAGATGGTTTGAATCATCGACAAAAAAAAAAAAAAAACAGTGGCTATGAAGGTATGTGGTAAACTCGTGTCATTGATGGAGAGAGGAGGTTGATCAGATATAAAAGATACAAGGTCCTTAGGTCACTAAAGACAAACAAGATGATCTACTCAGAAGAATGAAAATATCTCTTGCCATGGTGGTGCCTCGCCATTTAGGCTAGCTTTGACCCTTGCAATTCAACATGAATTTTGGGCATCAGATTACCTTTTAAACAAGCGGTTTTATACCCAATAGATTTCATTTAGAGACATATTTCGATAATTTTTTATTGTATCAAGAATAAAAACTCAACTAGTTTGCAAAGCTAAATTATATGTTTCTTTTAACAAGAGACTGAACCTGAATTATAAATCTTGATGTACATCAATTCAAGATATTTACATAAAAAAACAATTATTTGAAAAAAAGAAATAGAATGCAGTCTATCTTCGACCTCCATGATAGTTCTAACATCAAGTTTATCCTTTATCTTGTTCTTTCTTGTGAAGATTTTTGTCTGCAAGAGAATAAGGGCTGAGCAGTAGTACTTTGCAATTATATTATTTATTTTCTCAATGCTACCCCAAGCTCGACAGTTAGAAATGAATGAACAAGAAATAAAACTATAACTTTTGATAAGTTTATAAATGTGCACTTAATTCTGATAAAAATCTCTATTTGTGATATCCCATACTGATAGGTGAATCTCTCTCATATAGATAAAGTATGAGATATCTGTTATAAAATTAAAGAAGAAACTACTATTACAAGAGAAAAATATATAAAAAACTCTTAAGAACTTTTAAAAACTGAAACTTTCTTCTCTGTCTATATTTTCTTTTGAATTTCATAACAACTGAAGCTCATATTTATAGGTCTTGAAATTACTATGCAAGTCACTATGCAAGATTTAAAATAATAGTGGTGGGGCTATTCACATAATTTTGATGGTGGGACAGGGAGCGGCAGCCGTCCCTCCAATCTTCTCGTTTCAATCTTCTCTCTCAAAACGTGCTTTAAACATATCCCCTGTAAGGGATTCAAGGTATCTAATAATAGATGCAGAATCAAAACCAACATATATCTCAAGTCTACGTTGAGGACCCATTTTTGTACGCTGTGGAGGTGCAATTAAAACATATACAGCACATCCAAAAGTACGAAGATGAGAAATATTTGGTTGTTGACCAAATGCAAGCTGTAATGGAGAATATTTATTATATGCAGATGATCTAATGTCAATTAAAGATGCTACATGAAATATAGCATGTCATCAAGCAAAAACAGATAGTCTTGATTTCATAAGTAAATGTCTAGCGATTAGTTGAAGCATTTTGATCAAAGATTCAGCTAAACCATTTTGTGTGTGTGTGTGAGCAACAGGATGTTCAACATATATTCCTATTGACATGCAATATTCATCAAAAGCTTGAGATGAAAATTCACCTGCATTATCCAATCGAATGGTCTTAATTGGATACTCAGGAAATTGTGCTCGTAGTTTGATTATCTGAGCAATAAATCTAGCAAATGCAACATTTCTAGTGGAAAGCAGACAAACATGTGACCATCGACTAGATACATCAATCAAAACCATAAAGTATCTGAATGGTCCACTTGATGGATGAAAAGGCCCACATATATCTCCGTGAATCCTTTGTAAAAATGATGGAGATTCAACAATGACTTTTGAGGGATATGGTCTGATAATCAATTTACCTTGAGAACATGCAGTGCACGGAGATTCATTGGGTAGAAATATCTTTTGATTCTTTAAGGGATGCCCATGGGAATTTTCAATAATTCTTCTCATCATTATAGATCCCTGATGTCCAAGGCGATAATGCCAAGTCATAAATATTTTGGGGTCAATGTACTTCTGGTGCATTACCACATATGATTTAATTGTTCTCATCTATGTATAATACAATCCAGAATATAGAGCAGACAGTTTTTCTAATACGAGCTTCTGGCCCGATATTGTTTTAGTAATAAGAAAATGCTCTTTACTGCCTTCACTGGTCGTTTCAATATGGTAATCATTACGACGTAAATATTTGAAACTCAATAAATTTCTTCTGAATTGTGAAGAGAATAGAGCATCATTAATACAAAATTTGGTGCCATTAGGCAACACAATATAAGCTCTCCCGGAGCCTTCAATTAAATCTGATGAACCTAATATGGTATGGACATAGACTTTGCTTAGTGTTAGATTTTAAAAATATTTATTTTCTTTGAGAATTGTGTGAGTTGTAGCACTGTCAGCGAGACATATATTTTTATCATTCAACTTAGAGATAAAAAGCTCATTAACGTAATCCATGATTTTACAAAATATACAAAACTTTTATTACATATAATAGAAAGAAAATACATTAATTGAGTGGAACACTTCTATCTCCAATTAAGTGATTAATTCTACCTTCAAGATGATTAAAGAAATCAGAGACATCAAGATGAGTAACATCTACATCTACTGAATCTAATAAATCATATGATGGTTCTACTAAATTTTTTTCATGCATTTTATTCTGTCCTTTAATAGATGCTTGATATAAATCAGCTAAGTGCTTGGCCGTACGACAGGTACGTGACCAATGTCCAGTCATTCCACATCTATGCTACACCTCTTCACTTCTATTTGAAGAATTATTCTGAGAATTTTTATCCCTTTCTGAATTGTACCACTTCTGGTGATACGGTATATTATTATTATCCCTTTTACTATGGTCACTTCTGAGACCAATATTTCTATAATTTTTCCTACCATGTCTACGCCACCAATTTTTCTAAAGGATGCACCATTCACTTTTGAGAATGATGAAAACCTATTACCATTCACTTCAGGGAATGATATTGAGCCAGTAGGGCGTAACTTTCTATTTCGATACTGCTGCTGCAGGAGCACATTCGAGGCATGAAATGTAGTATAAGTCTTTTCTAGCATATCATCATTGGTAATTTTCTCACCGCATAATTTTAGTATTGAGTTTATTTTAAAAAGTGCAGAATTATACTCATTAACACTTTTATAATCTTGTAATTTCAGGTGCAACCATTCAAAACGAGCTCTTGGGAGGATGACAGTCTTCTGGTGTTCATACATCTCCCTTAAACTGTTCCACAAAATATAGGGATATTTTATTGTAAGATATTCAGTTTTTAATTTTTCGTAAAGATGGTGGCGAAGGAAAATCATTGCTTTAGCACGGTCCTGCAGGGACGTTTGATTTCCGTTTTTAATTGTTTCACCCAGGTTCATCGCATCAAGATGGATTTCAGAATCAAGTATCCAGGATAAATAATTTTTCCTAGATATGTCAAGAGCAACAAATTCCAATTTTGTAAGATTTGTCATTTTAGAGAAATAAGACCACTAGCTTCAGAATTTGTAAAACCGTCGTACTGATAACGTGTTGTAAAACTAAAGAAGAAACTACTATTGCAAGAGAAAAATATATAAGAAACTCTTAAGAACTTTTAAAAACTAAAACTTTATTCTTTCTCTATATTTTCTTATGAATTTCATAACAATTGAAACCCATATTTATAGGCTTTGAAATTACTATGCAAGTCAATATATAAGTCACTATGCAAGATTTTAAATAATAGTGGTGGGGTCATTCACATAATTTTGGTGGTGGAACAGGGGGCGGTAGCCGTCCCTCCAATCTTCTCGTTTCATTACAATATCACGTCGTTTGAAAATAAAAAATTATTAGTCTTTATAATGATTTTGATGAAATTCCAATTTTACTATATGGGCCATTCGAACTAGGGATCATTGAAAAAGCCCATTAACTTATGATGTTTGGAAAATCATCCAATCTCATTTCAACCTATCTTATTTCCATTTCAAACATTATTTAAACACAAATATTTTTAAAAATATGATTATTTTTTCAAACTAATTATTATAGTTTTTTAAAAAGTAAAAAATAATTTAACTTTTTCAAATTCTAGAATAAAGATAACATTAAAAAAGTATATTTTAATAATTTTCAATTTTATAATATTTTTTATTCAACTTGTTCTTTCTCATTTCTTAAAATCAAGTAAATACTTAAATCAAACCATCTTAGTACTATCCATCTTACAATTATTTATAAAATTCTTATCTCATCCCATTTTCTAAGCATTCTCAAGACCTCATTTATTTTTACAACATATCTTATTTGATTTGATCTCATTTAATCATAATAATTTTTTTTAAATTTTTACACAAAATAAAATAAACAATTCAAAAATTTTAAATCTTAAAATAATAATAATAATATTTAAATATATATTGTAATAATATTTCTTTATTTTTTAATTTTTATCTAAATTTGTCTCATTTGATCTTCAAAAATAACTAGGGCTTAGTGAAGGTGAATTGTCTTATATATAAATAGCCCATGATCGATAATAAACTTAAAGAAGAAGATCTCCTCAGATTTTGACAAAATCTAGAGAAAGTATTTTCATACCAATATTAAGTATCTTAAATTACATATATTATAAAAGAAAATGTTAAAGGATATTTAGGGAAAAATATGAGATGAAAAATTTATAAATACTGATGAAATGATTTGTGAATAGTAATAAAATAGTTTTGGTTATGATCTTTTATAGAATTATGAAAAACGAGTGAGAAAAAATTTAATAAAAATATTATAAGTTAAAATATTATTTTTTACTGCTATTTTTGTTGTCGATCACTTGGAAAAAGTGAACTATTTTTCGTGCTTAATTAGAAGTTTGAGAAAACTATAATAATTAGGTAATGATTAAATGAAAAAATTGAAAACTTAAAATTGAAAAAATATATGTACGTCTAAGTGAAATTTTGATATTGAAATGTGATGAGATGAGATAAAACCATCTCAATATCCAAATAACCTCACAAATGATTGTGCTATGAAAGCCTATGGTAGATGCCCTAGAGTCTCGGGTACATATTTATTTATTTTAAATAAATTAAATATAGAATATAAGCCCATATTTATAAAAAAAAAAAAAAAAAGATTATGAACTATAACGAGGTAAATCTCTAAATAATTATAAAATTTAAATTTATCTTAATAAGAATAATAATTAAAGAAAATTCTTTATTTAGTTTGATTTAATCTTAGCTCTATATATCCCTCAAACTCAACGTGAGAAAGTATGAAACTTTGAGATCTAATGTGGCAAACCCTTCAACTTAAAATAGTTCATTTTTGGTTGATATTTTACTAAGATGGCAATAATCATATTCTTAAGCTGCAAGTTGAAATGTGAGCCTAAGGAAATAATAACGATTGTCATTGAGAAGCTAAAGTACCCAAGTGACCCACAACACGAGTTAATATTCCAAGTTCATAGTACCTATTTTTAGGATTATTTAGCCAATTTTATTGCTAATTTGATGATCTCTATAAAAATAAGACATTTCAAACCCCATCAAATGGCCTATAACATGCATGCCATACCTCTCACTCATAGTTGTTAACATGACGGCTAAAACTCCTAATTGGATATTAATTATACTTTGTGAGGACCAATGTCCAATCCCTTATTCATCTGAAGACTTGTTTGGATACATAAGATATATCAAAATAATTGTGAATATTAAGAAAATAGTTTGTGAATAGTAATAAAATTATTAGTGAGTAACAGTGAAATAATCTAATAATATTTGAGAATAGTGTATTTTCAAACGTAGTGTAAGTGTTCATTTACAACAAAAAGCACCATCTGAGCAGAATAATTACTGAATGGAACTTTGTTTAGGTATCTCTAATAGTTGTTTCTTAGAGCATATCATCTGGTTGGGGCGGTAATAAACGAGATTTTGAATAAGCAACTATTTTTAAACTTTGAAATAAATATATTTAAGATGAATAAGCTTGTATGTTTCATCTCCTCTCTTAATAAAGATAAGTTCTATTTGTATAAATACACATATTTCAAACTTTATGCAAAAAGTATATATGCTTCAAATTTGATTGTGGATTATACTTTGAGCATGCTTTACATCATACCCTAGTTGTTTTACCACATTACATTAATAACTATGTTTGATGCTAGATACTCGACCAAAAAGTGAAAATCTTTGCTTTTAGGAATTATGGTAATCCAACTTTTATTTTGATGAAGTATAGGAATCCATGCATAAACTATGTAAGGTTGAGATAAGTGAAGATAAATGTACTAGTTTTAATGAAATTTCAAGAATATGCGAATTGGTAAAATTTAGGTGGTTTTGTTTTGCATCAATTTATTTATTTATTATTGCCAATGTGACTAGGATATTATTGGCACATGAATAATTTAATATGTGATAGTCATGCAATAATCATGAATTCATGAAGCACAAATTTATTTAAGAATTTCATCATCTTATATTTAAAAGTTATTTATTGAGATCTTATCACGGTTTATTTGACATAGTTAGATATTTAGTTCTGATATTTGTTTAAAAAATAATATGTTAAAATAATGAGAAATTCTATTTACAGTCATGAGTGGGAGACTGTATTGTAGTCTTATTGATAAATAAGATAAAAATAGAAAAATATTATTTTAATAATGATATTATTTTAATTTCAAAATTTTTTAAAATTAGACTTGCATTGTATTTCCCAAAATAGGGTCTGTATGTAGCATTATTCTAAAATAATTACGATTGGTTTGGTAATGTTGGTTGTAATTATTGTTTGGATAGTATTTTTCTATGGTGCAAATTGTGACTAAATTATGTCTACCTATAAGTTTTACCATAATTGATAATGATATGATGGTGGTGATGATTGTAAAATGCTCAAATATCCTAAAGTGACAATGAATTTTTCAAGACGCACTCAAGTATTATGGGATGACAGTGCGGTCTCTTCTTTTGGTTAAAGACATATTCAAATATAATAAGTTATTGAGATGAGCCTTTGGTTGATAATTCTATTATATTGTCATAGGTCGGGTATCATGTGAAAAATAATATAATTGTGATGACATTATGAATATTACCAGTTTATGATTTTTGTTGAAATCATTTTAAAATGGAATAGTGCATGACTTAAGTTATTAATGGGTATAAGATATTGAGATTTTATGTGATTTGTATTGTATAGCATAGTCGACTTTTCCATTAGGCTATTTAGACAATTGTCTAAGGCCTCAAATGGAAGAAGACCCCTAAAAATAATCTAAAGCAGATTTAAAAAAAAATTAATTAAAAAAATTAATTAATTTAATAAGAGAACATAAAAAATATCAAATAGATATTACATATGTATGACATTATTAATTAAAAATATTGGTTGAAAAGCTAGTATAAAATCTAAAGTAGTAATTTACTTGACAAATGAAAAGAATTATTTTTAAATAAAAATCTAATATAAAAATAAAAATAAATTTTTTTTTATTTAAAAAAAAAAAACCTCTATCAAAATTTAGCCTTAGGCCCCCTAACATATTGAGTCAGCCTTGTTGTATAGTAAGTTATTACACTTATAGTTTGGGTTGTGTTATGGTACTGTCATCACATCATCTAATTATACTAAATATGAAAATCGTGACAGATTGAACTATATACTAAATTGTTGAAATCACGCATTTTATTTCTCCAAATTATTCATATAAATAAAAAAAAATCTTGAAATATTTGAGGATAGCTAATGAGTTGTTTTAGAATGGCAAGTAACCACCATAATGAACTCCCATTTAATGAATGACGAGCATATAATCTGTGCAATACGTGAATTTATATTTATGCTGGATATTACAACTATATATTTCAATATATATAATTACTTCCTCAACTATTATTGAAATATATATATATATATATTTATCATACTACAACATCACAATCCACATAATTCAACACAATGAAAATACATAAACACAATGAAAATACATAAATATTAATAAGTTTCATAAAATACAATACATAAATTTCATCCATCATCCATTTATCTCACATATAGTGAACCTCACTAATCACATAACTTTACTAATCTCAACTAATACAATAAACTTGCTCCTTCAAAATTTCCTCAACTAAAGAAACCTAAACACTTCACAAATCACATAATCAACAACTTCATCACAACTACGCACTTAATCCTAACACTTAACACAATTTCACAACTACAACAATATCACAAACCACATCCGTTTCTCTTCCATCTACTAATGAAATGTATCATATCATATATCATATTCTTTTTTTATTTGTCTCCTCTTAGTTAACCACCATAGTTAATCACATAACTTTAGATGATAAAGCCTAGGATTGATCCTCTTTCTTTATATCTGTGATAATGTCAAGATCAATTATGTCAACAATAGTTTTGATTAATAAAATCTCGATCAATGGCTTTCATGGCCTAATATGTTGGAATGTAAGTGTCCTTTCTATGGTATAATAGTCATTCTACCTTTTAATTGTATGTTTGTCTTTGCTTCAGACTTTGGTTTATTATTTTTTTCTCTAGGACTAAGACTGAGTCTACCATTTTCTATTGTCAAAGTGCAGGCTAAAATTTTAGAGGTGCTTATCAAACATGTTTCATTTCAAAGATCATCTACCAAAGACAATATTTGATTATAGAAAATCAATCCAAATAAATCCTAGCTTATAGGAAAAGAAATGGGATCCTAATAATGAAGCTTAACATTGATTGTTGGATTAGTTAATCTCAAACTTATAGTTTCAGAATTTTAAGTCGTATAGAATTTTAAATCTTATAGTTTCAAAAAATTTTCAGAGGAGATAAGTTGTCACTTATGTTTTGAAAATAAATAGATGTTCATAAACAGTTTGGGTTCTTTCCTTTAAATACATCAAAGGAAATCATGGATTATCTCAATCTTATAGTTTCAAAATTTTAGTAATCTTATTAATACAATTTGAATAATATCTTCTTTCTACTCGTCATACCATATTTATATAAGGAAGTTTACTTTTTGGTGTAAAATTTATTTGCAAATCTTAAATTTTCCATTTTAAAAATTTGTTTTATAAGAGACATTTACTATGAACCATCTCTAAATATTGAATATGAATTGAAACAAAAGTCAACTGCAACCAACTAAATTTTGTCAAAGATTTAGTTGGTATAAAAGGAAGTTTGCTTTTCGGTATATAAGGAAGTTTATTTTTTGGTATAAAATTTAATTGCAGACCTTAAATTTTTCATTTTAAAATGTTGATTTATAAGAGACACTATGAACCGTCTCTAAATATTGAATATGAATTGGAACAAAAGTCAAATGCAACCAACTAAATCTTGTCAAATAAGAGAAACTTTAGAAAAAGTACAGTATGCTAATTCCAAACTTATAGCAAATCAATGAATGGTTAATGAACTTCTAACTCAGAAAAACTCAAGCCAAAACCCAAGAAATTTATTCAAATAAGTATGTGAAAAATATGACTAAAAAAGAAACATACAATTAGCATCTAAACTTAGATCAATAAAAAAAAATTAAAACAATCAGCAATAATCATAACTCACTAGAATTGGCAGTAGAAAAGATAAAGCATTAATAACAAAATGTTAGCAGCTCAGGAATAGTTTAAATAAACAAAAAATTATATGACTCTGCCATTGAATCAGTGAATTAAAGTCAAGTCATACTTTAACAGTTTAAGAAGGAGTTGGATTATTACATCATTGAGCAGTTTAACAGAGTTTAATAATAGAGTCATATTATAATTTAAGTTTAATACGTGAATGATAATACTTCCTAATATTTGATCAAGTTTAATACTTGAATTATAATTTTTGAACTATAGGTATGACTCTGTTCGTGTACGAAATTTCAAGTTTAATACTTTTTGTTCCCTTATTTTTGACAATTAATATCATTGAGCCAGTCTGACATGGTTTCTACTTCATTTTTTTTTTTTTGATTTGTGAGAAAGGATTTCTGTAATATATATATATATATATTAAATTTTGTTGTAATGAAAGCTTACCAGTTTATCATGAACATACTTATTTACATTGAAGAGTTGTTGTTTTTCTTTTTTGAGTAATTTACACCAAAGAGGTTTTTTTGTTTTTATTTAATTTTAAGATATCTTTGCCTTAAATAGAACAGTTTAAAGGTTACTTGAAACACAAAATATATTTTATTTTTTCCTTTTCAACCATTTTTTTATGAAGCTTTTATCCTTTAGGCTACTGAGAGTACATCTTTTTATCTTTACAAATGAAAAAAGTAGTAAACAATACTATCCTTTTAAAGAGGGGCAAATGGGAAAGCGATAAGATCATCCTTTTATGTTAAATATGAGAAACCCTTCCAGAAGCTCATGAACAATGGACTCAACAATGGACTCCTTGATATACAATGTTTGTCCTAGTTCTAACTGTCAAGATAGGGGGTTTGGACTAAACAATGGAAAAGGAACTTTTGCCTTTATTTCAATTGTCTGCACCAATTCATTATCACGAATTGCAACCTGGTAATGTTTGTTGTTATTTGGATGGATATGGGACCTAACAATCCTGTTTTGTCAAATAGTATCTGGGTTGCATCATTAGTTTCTTCCTCGTCTAATATTTACTGTGAAGCATGACCACCATCCCCCCAAGTTTAAATGGAAGTGTGATTAAAATTATATGAAATTGAAACAAAGGGATGGTGACACAGTTCATAACAGGCGTTGGATGTGATTCATAAAAGGCATCAGAAGATACTAAACATAAAAGAAACTTGGAAATAAAATGTCTTTTGACAACAAAGCAGATGCAAAGAACAAAAGAAAGCATTTGCCGGTAACCAAACAAAGTCAATCCAAAACTGCTTTCAATTGCAAAGTTTGAATATTTAATTTGTTCACCAGAAAAGTAAAAATAATTCACTAACTGTAAAAGATTTGAAGCAAAAGTTTGTGAGAAGTGGTGACGACAAACCACACCCAACTATCATGAAAAATCCAAATTACTACATAATTTTAGAATATATGAAATAGTTTTAAGGATTATATATTAAAAAACATAAATGAAAGAGCAATATAAGAAAAATAATACATTAATTGACTTTTTCTTACCAGTTTTTGAACAATTTGAACAAATTAAATTGAAACCTTTACACAAATTTAGGGATTCTTGTTCTTAATATATGTTTGTAAATAAGTAATTTTGAGTGACAGAAAGAGAGGGGAGACCAATGGTTTAAAGCTTGATAGAGAGAGAGAGAGGGGGGGGGGGATAGATGTTTGCAAATGGTTTAAAACTTGCGATTTCTTTCCCCCAACAGTTGCTGATTCTATCGCTACCATCTCAATTTCATTTCAAAAGGAATTTGAAATTTGGTTCTAAATAGTTTTTCTCAACTTGGTTTTTTACCATGCACTTGATGCCGACTCAATTAACTAGTTGAATGACGTCGATATGCTCACTCACACACGGTCTCAACACCTTGTGAACATGTTCCATCTTTTCATACTCAAAAGTACTGCAACTCACTTCCAAGGGCTAATTGACCCACTTCCAAGCACTGCAACTCATGTCTTCCTCCTCTGAGTTTTCCAAGCACTGATTGACCCACTTCCAACCACTGCAAATCATGTATTCCAACCCAAAAAAAAAAACACTTGTAAAAAATTTAGACCATTGTAAAAATGTTTTTAATTCTAAGCTACACCAATAGCAGATCTAAAAACATTTGTACTTGGTACCCATACCCAGACCATCGTAGTCTTTGTTGTCGGGATCTTGTTGTGCATTGACAACTACTGTGTTAGCATATTCGCAAAATCAAATTTGAAAAAGTTGGGTCGAATGGCTTGTGGAATCTTTGGGGAAACCGGATATCATTACACTAGTCTCATGGTAAGGTAAAAAAGAAGTCCGTAAAAGCCAATAATTAACTGGTTGTGTGTCAAATTTTTTAGGTGGCCAATGATAACGTGTCAAAAATTAACTTGATTACAGAAGATATTTGAATGTTGATGTTAGCGTGTGAAGTGGTAGACTAAAACATCATGCTTACATTTGACGTAATGCTTTAGCTTGTCAAGCAATAGTATTTATGTGCAAGTGTTTTATCGATTATTGCGGTATGAGTGCCAAATCAGATGTAATGATTCAACTTTTATATAATTAAATAGATTAGGGAGGATTCAAGTCTAACTCCATGAGCAAAGTTGGAAATTTTTTAGGTCTCGATAAAGAATTTCTAAATATTTAGATATCTCACTCATCCTTTATTTTTGCTACTCAACCTCTAATTACTCTCATTTCAATGATAAATCCTCCTCCACCAACTCTACCACTACTGGTTCTGGCCCAAGTGATCAAGTATTGGGTGTCATTAATAAGACATTAGATAATTCTAATTAGATCGATTTTGATATTGATCTTAGTACTTTTAGTTTATATCGATTTTAAAATCTGTTATTGATAATAATATTTTTTCTTTTTGACAAAAAGTTATCCCTAACCTAATTTGGCATTTAGCCAAATCTCCTACATAGTGATAATATTTCTTGATAGTGGAAATGTATTGTATGATGTATATTTAATTAAAAAAAGGCCATTCTATATACTAAAATGTGATCTGTTTACTATCTCACTAAAATGATGTGATATGCACATTAGCACACACCATGCTATTAAAATCTTGAAAGAAATCAAACATTGCTAATTTGTTGTGGCATAAAACGATCAAAAATAATTTTTCACCCAGCTAGAAAACCACACAGTCCAATTGTCGTCTTGCACCACACATAGTTTATTGTTTGAACATTTTCTTTTTAATGGAAGCCACCATTTTGAACTATTTTTTCGATGTAGATGACCATCCAATGCTTCGATAACATTCTGGCTAAAACAAAAAATGAAACGTCCCCTTGTTGTTGTAGCCTATACTGCTTTCATTATATGCTCAATGCAAGCTCTCTGACGTAAATCAATATTTTGCTTTAACCTTTTGAACAAAATTAGTAGGGCTAAAACATATATTTTGCTTAATAAATAGTCTTGTGCTTCTGCCACTACCATTTTCTACTTGATGATGAAATTTCATAACTCTCGTCTTCAAGCTACACTAGTAGGCACCATTTATTTTTTATTTTTGCATAATCATAAATATGAATTTTATCTTATTTTAGCCCAAACCATGTAAATTTAGTTTGGGTGGTTGAGATACTTAGTGGTTAATTTGTTCATAACATTCAAGGACTAGTCTATGTTTGTTTATGTTCATACTTTGCTGACAACAGGATCATCTAAGTTGGTTGTAGGTTCATGCTTTGCGGGTGGCAAGATCATCTAAGTTGTTTGGCAAAGATCTACTAGGTTTAGGATGCATTTGAATGTTACGTTGAGTTCAAATGAGTCGAGTGTTTATAAATAATAGTGAATTGAGATGATGAAGTGAATTTTATTGACCTCCTTATGATGAGTTTATGTATCTTTGGATGTTATTATCAGTTTAGATATATTTATAGAAAGTTAAAAAAGGTTGTGAGTCTTGCATGTAAACATGTGTTGAGTTGAAAAAAATATTGGACTACACGTAAAAAAGTCTTGAATTGAGTAACATTTAGAGATTTGAAAATTATGTGTTTGGATTTTGGGCTAGAACTAATTTTAAACTCAACTCAAATGAGCTTATTTACTTCCATTTTCTAAACACAGTCTTAATAATTTTATTTTTCCTGTGTGGCCAAAATACTCGTAACTTTTTTAATATTTGTTTTTTCATGTGTGGCCAAAACACTCCCAATTTATTTTTTTATACTTGCATCAACATTTGAGCATGAATCTAAAAAGCTCTTCAAGCTACACAAATAACGTCTAATAACTTATTAGCCCTCCAAGTTGACCTAGTGCATGAGTTATTAGGTTTATTCATTCTTTTTTTAAAATCCTATGAATCCAAAATTTTTGAGTAATTTTTTATTTTATTTAATTGATGTAGATGAGACTCAAATTGTAAATGATTTGTATTAGACAAAGAGAAAAATGTCAATGTAAAATACAAAACTATAGAGGACAAAAATGTGGAGGACCTAAAGACAAGTATGATTTTTGTTGTTTGGTTATGACCTTTTTTTATACTATAAGCAATATGCCTAGCAAATGATATTTGATGTTGTAAAAAAAAGTATAACAAAACTATGGAGGAGAAAAATGTCAACGAACTAAAGACAAGTATGGTTTTTTTGTCTGGTTATGACATTTTTTTTTTATATTATAGGCAATATGCCAAGCAAACGATATTTGATGTTGTAAAAAAAGTGTAACAGAGAAGTAAATAAGATTGTCAGATATGTTACATTCGCTTGTTTTTGTCAAAGACATAAAATAATGACTAATTTGTTGGAATGAAGGGCTATTTCTGAATCAAATTGAAACTTTAAATCTACCTATTTTTTTTCCTAACACTAACAAGTGGGTACATCTAGACCAGACCACTATATATCCGTTAAGCCAGTTCAATAGGTCTGAACTTGTGCAAAAGGGACTACTGTTTCGTTAAAGGCCCAACTTACTAATAGACATTATTTAAGTTCTTGACACATATAGAGTATGGTGACTTTAGGGTTGGTGTGATTTGGGTTTTATTCAATGGCGGTCGATGCCATGGACTTTCGTTGACTAATGTTCTAAATAGGCAGCGAGACTCACATTTGTCATAGGGGTCAAAAAGATAAAATTATTGTTAATTTTTAAAATTCCTATCCTGAAATGACTAAAATTAAATTTTAATTTTTTGTAAAATTTAATAATTTAAATCTCAATCCAGATATCTTTACTATATACTTGCAGTCAATTAGATTTATCTTTTGTGTCCAACTAAAATAAGTCTCCAATTAAAATAAGTCATGAAAATATCCAATTTTGTAATATGATATATCAACTATTTAACTTTATTTCCTATTTTGTTTTTAAAAATAATCTAAAGAGAAGTTGGAAAAGTAGTACTTTACATATACGATATTTATTCATAAGAAATATTTTAGACGTACATTTAAACCATATATATATATATATATATATATATATATTGAGCTTTTAAACCACATATTTGTTCCGTTAAAAGATGTGCATATCACGATTTATTTGTCCATAAAAATTAGTAATCATCATAATAAAATAAAAACAAAAAAAAATATAAAAATATAAATTTGAGAAAAAAGCAATATCCAAGCTACAAACTTCAGAAAAAAATGAAGATAAATAGATATATGTAACAATTATTGCAATCTAGAAATATATCCATAAACCACTTGTAAAAAAATATTTTAGTTTAATCCACAATTAAAATATGAAAAAATGTATATAGTCAATACTCAAATAATAATGAGGAAATCAGCATTACAATTGAGTGATATAACAACTCACAACAACTAGGCCATAATTTCACAAGTCACATGATGCATTCGAATTATTTTACTACAAAAACACTATAATCAAACAAAATTTTAATGCTAACTAAAATAACTAGTATAGTACCACAATATTTTGACCTTAATCATCTGCAATAAGTATGGACATTATCTCTAATGCTTTCGTGAAAATTTCAATCTTCCCCACAAGTTCTATACATAAATAATGAATAAAAAATTAAATTATACAAACTTACTCAACAGATAAATCATAAAAAATATGAATATGAATAAATTTGCTATATTCAAATACCTACTTTTTCATAATCTTTCACATCATCCATTAAATTCATAAGGTAAATTGGAGTAAAACAAGAAAGATGTCACTTCTGTTCATGAATGATGCCCTGTATCATAATGAGAGAGATTATTTTAAAAATGACCAAATATATTTTTTTCAAAAAAAAATGATCAAGAATATAACCTTGCTAAATGCAGATATGGAAACAACTATAAATACTGCTAATACAAAACATCGAATACAATTTTCTAAAAGTACGCAATATCTAATGGAACTTACTCTAAGCCAAGATAGAATGTTACATTTATAATCATCTCCCTTACTGTTTTTCGACTGCATAATTATCTACTTCTCACTTGTTTTATGAAAAGATTTCTGATTGTATAAACTGGACCAAAATCAGTGCATTTTTATCTTCAAGTCTACATTTACTAATTATATATTTAGTTGAGGAACTTGTCAGTTACTGTTGTAGACAAGAACTATAGTGTGCTCTATATACAACTTGTGCATAATACATACCAATCAAAACACATTTTATTTTCAATTTCAACTCAATTGCTCTTTTAGAATTATGAGCATAAATTGTATCCAACAAATTTCAAGATATCACATCTTATACCAAGGACCAAGAATAACACAAATATAACAATAGATGCATATTATCAAAGTTAATCTAGTATTTACAAGAATTTTGTGTCATATTTATAACCTAAACTTATGAAAACATTGTAAAAATTTCATTCTCAAAGGAAGTCAACATCATCTTGAAAAAAGTGACATAGAAGCGATTTATGAGCATTTTAGTAGGATGTAAAAAACTAACGATTGTTTCTTTTATACCATATACGTGGATAATGATTGTAAACTAAAAAATGCGTTATAGTTTAATGCAAGAAGCAGACCATCATACAAGTATTTTGGCAATAACATTACGTTTGTTACCACATACATGATTAATAGATACAAGATGTTATTTATCTCCTTCATGGAGGTAAATCATCATTGCTAGTATATACTTTTGATAGTGGGGTTGATATTTAGTGAGAATATAAAAATCTTTTTCTCTAATTATTTGAAAAAGGTTCAAGTGTATGAATAAAAATACACTTAAAACAATGTAACCGATCAAGACAAACTATGAAACTTGCCAAAACAAAATCATTCTTAGGTGCATGAGATAGACTTTACTTCTAGCACAAATGAGAGAAATTTCCAAGAAACTCCGATTATAAGGCAACATCATACTACCAAGCATGTAATTTAGATTGCCGTATATAATTCTAAGACTTGTATAGAGTTATAACAAAATTGACAAAATCTACTTGGGGCTTACCAACTTCAAGAGAACTTATGGTTGAATACATTGTATAATGAGCAGATATATTGAATCTCTGTATATATCAAACAAACAATTTTGGATAGTATGGCAACTTCATATTGTAACGAAAGTATGAATACTTTCCTTGCTAATTATATACACTTGAGTACAACATTCAAGGAGTCTGTTGATCAATTTGATAATGCTATAAGGAAGGTTGATATTGAAATGCAAGCAGTTTTCAATTCTTTAAATATTGTATTACTATAAATCACCCATTATTGTATTGTAAAAAGATTTCAAAATGTTTATACCACAACAAAATTTAAAAAGATATATGAGGAATTTAAAGGAAAACTATATAGTCATTGCATATTCATGTTTTAAAGTAAATGTGTCATTTTATCTATACAATGTTGGAAGAGATAAAAATTTATTAATAAAATCATTTATTTTTCTATTTACTTTAATTATAACGAGTGTAAGGTAAAATGTACATGTGATTTTTTTGAGTTTACAAAAATTATATGTAGACATTCAATCAATGTACTAACTATGCAAAAAAGTGACTTTATTACAACCTAGATATAAACTTGATAGATGGAGGAAATAGCACACACATATATACTCTTATTAAGAATAGTTGCGATGACTTGAGTGACAATCCAGATAGACAAAGATTTGAGAACATGTACAAAAATTTCTTTAAATTAGCAAGAATAACATCTATAGAGTGGAGCATTATGTGAACGTGATGGAATTGATTGACATGTTAAAGGAGAAATATCATGTATTGAAGTGTGCACTTAATCAACTTTCATGATACATATAAAATGTCTCATCCGGTCATAATGAGGTTTTACATAAAATTTTACATAAAAGTGATGGTTTGGTAAGCAAAATGGTAAAGTAACAAGCCCTTTCATAATATGATGTAAAGGGAGATTGGAATCGAAGCGAAATATGTTTACAGTAGAGACAATAATTAAGAAATTATAAACAAAAGTTAAATTTGGAAGTAACAAGAAATCAAATATTAATTTATAGTTGTTTCTATAGATTTTTTACCATTTAGGCAAACCAAATATCTCAAATTGAAATGAATTTTAGTGACTCTCTAGTGATTATCATTGTCACAAAAAGAAATATCTATTTTGTCGCTTAAGACAATCTAATTTTTTTTTTTTAATGTAAAAATGAAACTTGTGTGGTCATGTTTTCTTGCTCTATTGGCAAATAATAGATTCTAATATATATATTTTTTTAACTTTTTGACATTCACTAACATTATTTTTTACTAAATAAATATAGGAAAAAGTATATACATAAATAATTGAGAAAAACAATGACATCTCACATGTAACAGTTAATGTTGCTTTGATCAAGTAGTTGAAATTTTTAAAATTAATTTTTTGAGATATAACATGAGTTAAGACTTGCGAAAATATTGTAGACTCATGGAAGTGTATTGATGTTACATTCATGCGAATGATGTGGAACAAACTATTGTGATAAAACTTTTATTAGATGATGTGGATATAAATTTTGTAAAGAAGCTTTTGTTAGATAAAATTATTGTTCAAATAGTTATTTGAGAAAACTTTGTTTTGTAATTTTAAAAGATAAAAAAACAATTTGATCATTTTATCTAGATGATGTATACTGAGATTATGCCACATTAACAATGACAAAACAAATGGTGCCATTTGGCAACCTCTATATATTAATGTTGGAAAAATTCTCATTAGACATGTGCATCCCCTCTATAATTGTGCTAGTGAGAACCAACAATCATTACAGTTAACAGGGATTACATCAAACTTTAGTACATCAAAGATAGGTATATGCATTCATTTGTTCAACATATAACATAAAATATTAACTTTAAACCTATAAGACCAACTCAGGCTATATCGTTTGGTCTTCATGTTCAAAACTTAGTTAACAACTACCACAAATAAAATATTTAATATTTAATATCATCTTTACAACTTTTATTGCAATTATCCATTAATATAGACCTAATAATAGGACAATATAATTACTAACGATATTCCTACTCTAGTGCAACCACAATGACAATCAATAAGCAAATTAATCTCTCTTTTATTATGCCAATACTTTATGATCATGACATCATTCTTCTATTAGCTTCTTTTAAAGTTGGTTGTTGTTATTATCTTTTTCAGCGCTAATTTTCTCAATCCACATAATTGGTATTTTATTTATGTCCAAGAGGACACATCTAAGACTAGCAAAGAAAAAAAAAATAGATAAGATATAGTAATAGAGATCAAACTAAATGAATATTGTAACCACATAAACATAGAGATTGTAATAATATAAAAATATATATAAATTTTTTTGTTTTTCTTCCTGTGACAATCAATTTGTGAATACTATAAAAAATAAATACTTTAAATTGGATTAATTAAGAGGGAAAACAATATATTGGATCCGTTGGTTGGATTTTAATTCAAGCCTACCCTACTAAAGAAGTAAAGTGTCAAGCGATTATGTCAATCAAGAAGTTTAATGCTTCAGCAATGTTGCGATTCGAAGGAAAATCATTATTTAACTATTGTGTCAATAAGGTCAAATACTTAATATAATACTTGAATTTATGCTTTAACAATTTAGAATCTTCACCTTTAACGATATAATTATTCATAAATTGCTATGTGGGTGGGACACTCGGAGTGTGAATAGATTATTAGAGATACTTGGCAATTGTCTACTAAGACAAATAATATGACAGGTGCCTTGCAGAAATTAAATTGTTGTCGTGATAAATTGCAGTCCTAGAATAGGAGGACATTTGGTTAAGTTTAACATAAATTAAAGCTTGCAAGAGAGAGATTACAAGCTTTACAGATTGCAAACCTTACTAGTGCAGATCTTGATGAATTAAATAAGAGGAGGGATGAAATTCAACTTTGGCTAGAGAGAGAAGAACTAATGTGGAACCAGAGGGCAAAAGCTTTATGGGTGCACTATGGAGACCAAAATACTCGCTATTTCCACTCTAAAACTTCTCATAGAAAGAAAAAAAAAATTTATTCAGAAAATTCAAGCAGATGAGGGGATTTGGAAGGAGAGAGTTAATAGAGATAGGCTTATTCGGGATATTTTCAATCAATTTTTATAGCCTCATCTCAAAGAGGCTTGATGGATATCTTAGAGGGATTGGAAGCAAGGTTACCATTGAAATGAATTAGGAGCTCAGAAAAGACTATATAGTTGAAGAAGTAGTCGTGGCTTTAAAGCAAATGCACCCTACAAAATCTCTGGGTGTTGATGGCATGTCACCAATTTTTTATCAACAATATTAGCACATTATTGGCACTCAAGTTACAGATACAGTACCGGAGGCTCTTAATTCAGGTCAGTTCCCCAAGGATCTCAATCATACTCTTTTAGTTTTGATTCCTAAGAAGAGTAATCATACTTTGGTAACTGATTTTAAACTGGTCTACTTGTGTAATGTCCTATACAAGTTAATCTTTAAAGTCATTACTAATAGACTCAAAAAGATTATGTCGGACATCATTTTTGATACTCAGTGTGCGTTTGTACCCGGAAAGCTAATTACTAACAATATTTTAGTTGTTTATGAACTTGTGTATCACCTGAAACAAAAAAGAAATGGTAGAAAGGTTTCATGTCTTTAAAACTTGATATGTCAAACCTATGATCGGTTGGAGTGTGACTTTTTGCAGGATATTTGCTTAAACTAGGGTTTGATGCTGGTTTGGTCAATTTAATTATGAAGTGTGTATCCTCTGTTATCTTTAGTGTTATGGTGAATGGTATTACCACGGTCCCTATTACTCCTACTCGGGTTATTAGGTAAGGTGATCCGTTGTCCCCTTATCTATTTTTACTGTGCATAGAAGGACTGATACACTTGCTGAAATTTGCTGAATTGCATCAATTAGTGGCTGGAATAAAAATTTGTAGAAGGCACCTAATCTGAATCGTATGCTGATTGCTGATGATACCGTGATATATTGCAAAGCTAACACTACTGTTTACTCTAATATTCAATTCTTGTTTGAGAAGTATGAGTTGGTTTCGGTTAGAAAATTAATAAGCTGAAAACATCTATGATATTTAGCTCTAATGTCTCACACACTTTCCAGCAACAAATCATGTGTATGTGGGGCGTAGCTCTCTTCAACAATATGAAAAATATTTGGGGTTATCTTCTTTTGTGGGAAGGAATAAATCCAATGCTTTCACTGAAATAGAAAGAAGAGTCTGGAGGAAATTACAATGTTGGAAGGAGAAAATACTATCTCAAGGGGAAAGGAAATCTTGTTAAAAGCAGTTGCATTGTCCATTTCGACTTTTACAATGAGTTGTTTTAAATTTCCTTTGAGGTTATGTCAAGAATTAGAACGGCTGATGTCTTACTTTTGATGTGGGTCAAAATGGGGAGGAGAGGAAGATTCATTGGGTGGCTTGGGAAAGATGTGTGTATCCAAGTTTCGAGTGGTTATGGGTTTTCAAGACTTAAGAGTCTTTAATATGGCATTGTTGGCCAAGAAGGCGTGGAGGATTTTAAAGCATGAAGACTATCTCTTGCACAAGATATACAAAGCAAGGTACTTTCCTGATTGTTCTCTTTTTGATAAAAGAATAGGCTTTAACCTATCTTATATTTGGAGGGGAGTTTGGGAAGCAAAAAACCTTTTAATGAAGGGATGCCAATGGAGGATTGGGAATGGGACAAATGTCAAAATATGGGAGGATGTTTGGGTTCCAGGTTTCCAAACTTTAAAACTGGAAATGCTAAACTGTGTAGATATGGAAAGTTTGGCTAGGGTGAGTTCTCTCATTGATGTGGAGTCACATTGGTGGAATGTACAAAGAGTGAGAGCTATCTTCAATCCAAACCTAGCTAAGGAAATTTTAAATATTTTGTTGAGTCCTGGACAGCATGATGATATGTTGATATGGAGACTACAGAAAAATGGAATATTTAGTGTAAAATCAACCTATAAATTATTATGTTCTCAAGAAACTCAACCTATAGCTAAAAGCTCTTCAAACGGGACTTAGCGATATTTATGGAAGGTATTATGGATTATGGAAGATGAAGATCCCTAATAAGGTTAAAGTGTTTGTTTGGCGAGCATGTAGAGAGGCCTAGCCCTTCAAAGCAAAATTTGGCTCGAAGGAAGGTGGTTGAGTCTGCATCTTGTGATTTCTATAAATTTCCTATTGAAGATGCCACACATGCTTTATTTTTATGTCCTGAAGTGTAGACTATATGGAAGGAATTTCAGCCATCCTCATTAGTTTTTGGTAAGTGAGATCAGTGAAACAAGCAGCCAATCTTCTTGTGCAAGGTGGATGTCAGAATATGCTGGAGAGGTTCTTTTTAATTGATTGGGGTTTATGATATAGAAGGAACAAATGGGTCATCGAAGGTGCTAAGTTGACCAAAAACCAAGTAGTTAATCATGCTTTGAGTTTATGTAGGACACAAGTGTTAACTGGAAGAATGCCAAGCTATCAATTGGAGAAAACTAGATGGTGGGTTCCACCAGCCTACGGGGTTTGTCAAGTTGAATGTGGATGCAGCGCTATTTTTTGATAAACAAGAGGCTGGTCTTGGAGCGGTCAGTAGCGGAGCCAAAAATTTAGGTTAGGGGGCCAAACAAAGTTAAAATTAAATATATAAAATATTTTTTGTTCTATTTATATGTAATTTTTTATGTAGTATAAAGTAATTTGATAGTAAAATCTATAATAAAAATAAAATATATGTAATACAACTTATGTATTAAAAAAATATATAATATGATAAGAACATGTCATCACAATAAAAATATATTAAAAATACATTACAAATCATTCAACTTCTTTTTTTATTTTTATTTTTATTTTTATTTTTATCTATAACAGAAACATGTCATCATGTTATTATATTATTTTATTTTATATGAGATGTATTTTATTTTTAAATTAGATTAATTTTGTAGAGGAATACTAAAATAATTTTTAGAGAGGAGACCAACACAAAATAAAATTAATATTATCTTACAAAATTATAAAAAAATAAACATATATTTTTTTCTTTAAAAAATCATTTATTATTTTTTTTTTCAATTTTTTTAAAAAGTAGAGATGAGGCCCGTGGAGAGGGGGCCCATGGCGCCCCCCCTTTCCCAACGTGGCTCTGCCACTGGGAGCGGTACTTAGAGATGAAGCTGGTTGTGTTATTATGGCTGTTTGCAAGCTGGAAAATGTACTGATGGAACCAAAATCTCTAGAACTTTTGGCCATGTTTAGAGGACTCCAATTTAGTTCTCACTTGGGTTTCTCAAACATTGTTTTGGGAAAGTGACAAACTTTTAATGGTTGAAACTTGAAGCTTTGCAGAAAGACGAAGATTCCCTTTCAATTTAATGGAATCTAATATTTATGGACACAAGGAACCTGCTGAAGAAATTTGACGCTTTTCGGATAAAGCATGTGATGAGGTCTGGGAATCAAGTAGCTCATAACTTAGCTAAGCTTGTATGGTTTATTACTGATGTTGAGATGTGGATGGGGTCTGTCCCATCTTCTATCTCCCAGTATGTTTGGTTAGACCAATTTTTTTTTATGTAACTTCAGTTTTTCAGTTGAATGAAAGTTGAATTTCCTATAAAAAAAAATTGAAATTTTACAGATTTTAATACAGCGTGAAGTTTTAGAATTGACCGATTTGGAATCAAAGATGATATGAGATATTTTTAGATAAAAGAAGAAAATTGAATAAAATATTATTATAATATTATTTTTTAATATTATTATTTTTTAATATTATTATTTTTTAATATTTGAAAAAATTGAATTATTTATTATATTTTATAAAAATTTTAAAAAACTTATAATGATAAAATAAGATAAAATAAGATAAGATAAAACGTTTTTTGAATCCAAACAGGGGCGAGTTAACTTTTTCATCTCCGACACTCACTTTTTTTTATTAGATATTTTTTATTATAAAAATAATTAGATAACATAATATGAAAAATTCTGAATTATTATAAAAATATATTTTAAAAAATTATAATAAGATAAAATGAACGGATGAAAATGGAACCAAATCTACTCCGATGGATGCTGTATATCAGCTTCTTTCGCCAATCTGTACCGAGCTATCGATCGAATTCAACTCTCTTTACATGCTCCACATGCTAATCCACGACGCAAAACCACTTGAAAACTTTCCCATATTAGTTGTCAATCAATCAAACCAAAATTGTTGTGTATAAAGCTTTAGGCATTTGTTTTGCTTGTCAAAATGCATCAGATTTCCATCACTTGAGGAAGCTGTATATTAATAGAGTCCAAATAAAAACAACACAAACTTGTTATAAAATTTTTATTACAGATAATGGAAAGAAAATACATTAATTGAGTGGAACACCTCAATTTCTAATTAAGTGGTTAATTCTACATTCAGGATGATTAAAAAAATTAGAGACATCAAGATGAATAACATATACATCTACTGAATCTAATAAATCATCTGATGGTTATACTAAATTTATTTCATGCATTTTATTCTTTCCTTTAATGGATGCTTGATATAAATCAGCTAAGTGTCTGGCCGTACGACAGGTACGTGACCAATGTCCAGTCATTCCACATCTATGGCACACCTCTTCACTTTTCTTTGAAGAATTATTCTGTGGACTTTTACCCCTTTCTGAGTTGTACCACTTCTGGTTATACGGTATTTTATTATCCCTTTTAATGTTGTCACTTATGGGACCAACATTTCTATAATTTCTCTTACCACGTTCACGCCACCAATTTCTTCTAAAGGATGCACCATTTACTTCTGGGAATGATGCAAACCTATTACCATTTACTTCAGAGAATGCTATTGAGCCAGTAGGGCGTAACTGATGGTTTTTTAATAAGAGCTCATTATTCTGCTCAGCTACTAGAAGACATAATATAAGTTCAGAATATATCTTGAACTTTCTCTCTTGATACTGCTGCTGCAAGAGCACATTTGAGGCATGAAATGTAGTATAAGTCTTATCTAGTATATCATCATCGGTGATTTTCTCACTGCATAATTTTAGTACTGAGTTTATTTTAAAAAGTGCAGAATTATACTCACTAACACTTTTATAATCTTGCAACTTCAGGTGCAACCATTCAAAACGAGCTCTTGGGAGGATGACAGTCTTATGGTGTTCATATTTCTCTCTTAAACTGTTTCACAAAATATAGGGATCTTTTATTGTAAGATATTCGGTTTTTAATTCTTTGTGAAGATGGTGACGAAGGAAAATCATTGCTTTAGCACGGTCCTGCAGAGACGTTTGATTTCCTTTTTTAATTGTTTCACCCAGGTTCATCGCATCAAGATGGATTTTAGCATCAAGTATCCAGGATAAATAATTTTTCCCAGATATGTCAAGAGAAACAAATTCCAATTTTGTAAGATTTATCATTTTCTACACATATAAATAATGAAATAAATATATGTATCTCAGAAAATATATTTATAAATTCACATAGATTTTAAATAATAATTATCAATAAAATATATCCAAAGACTGCAAATAATAGATTAAAAATTTTCAGAAAAATAAGACCACTAGTTTCAGAATTAATAGAACTGTCGTACTGATAACGTGTCATAAAACTAAAGAAAAAAACTACTATTACAAGAGAAAAATATATAAGAAAATATAGAGAGAATAAAGTTTTAGAGAATTTTAAAAAAGTTTATTATATATTTCTCTCTTGCAATAGTAGTTTTTTTTTTAGTTTTATAACAAAACTAATTTTTTAATATATTTTGCTTTCAACTCACTCAAATATCAATTAAAAGTCTTAAAATAATCTACGAGTGACTTGGGGATTTGTGAAGAGTTTTCAGAAAGTGGAGATTCTTTGAACCAGATTGAGCTAGGAGGAGCAATTCACCTAGTACATCAGCCAATTTTAGGAAGAGTGACCATTTTTACCTCCCTAAGCTTGGTTTGTTTTTAAAATTAAATTTTATTACTCATAATTCATTTCGTATTTTCAACTCATCTCAACCACTCATTTTAAATTTCAACTTATCTCAACCACTCATTTTATTACTATTCATAACTCATCTCATCTCATTTCTGAATCCAAACAGACTCTAAATGTTAGGAAGTACCTCCAAAGGTAAATTCCTAAAATTCCTATTTCCATCGCTACAAAATGCCTATTAAGTTATGATCACTAGTTGGTTGCAAGAGGAAAGTGCAAATTTTCAGACTTCGACCAGTCTTCAACCTGAAAATGGGCCGTGTGCCAACCACATTCGCAAGGTTAAAACACCAAAATGAAAAGGGCAGCTTAGCATAGCGTGTTGAATATGTCAATAAAAAGACCTATAATTAGATATTTTTCGTTCTAAAAATGGCATGAAGTAAAGCATATGATCTCATTCTTCGGAACTTTTGTTGGAGAACCATATATTTCACACGACAAATTTTTTGTGTCTGCTAAATATTGCAGATATCATATCCCTTTCTGGCTAACCTTTCTTTGCTAGGCAGATATTCTTTTAGTGACCCCCAAGTTGTCTTCCTTCCGCTTTTACCTAGCTTCATTTTTTTTATTTATTTATTTTTTAACCTAACTTACCAAAAGGAATGATATGTTGCACCTTATTCTCTGAAAAAGAAACAAGATGAATGAAAATAAAAGATGTTACATCTTATTTCACTTTCCACGTTTTTGATGCATTTGTTTCTTACAAATAAATGGCAGCCTGGCAGTTCCATCAGGAATGCAAGACCCCAACTTCCTCCCAACCCCACAGCACAACCACAACTATCTCTAATTTAATCAAGAAAAAAAAAAAAACAAGAAGGAAAAGAAGAACACGGTATATTTATAAAAATTCAACCTCATATATATATATAAACCTCCCAATCACCCTTTTTCTTTTTCCCAAGTAAAGAATATTGTATATGGTTTACTTTAAATATAAAACCGATCGCACTGGTTACAATCCTGTGCATGTTGTTTGCAGAAAATCGCCTCAACAATAAGCAATATCACATCTTCCACCAGCAGGCAGCAGCCATCTTCGAACATGACAACCTTATCAAGATATGTTTATCCTGCGGTCAAAGCAACAAACTCAATTAGAATGGTCAACCTTCAAAAACACATTACTCACTATACATTAATGGGGACTTTTAATCAAAACTCTTTAGTGTAAAGAAAAATGCAAATAATTGGTACCCTGTAGCTGGCTATCAATCAATTAGTCATCATAAGCAATGGGGTTGAAAACTAGCTTTAGTTTTTTCTTAAGAAAATGGAACTTTCATGAATCCTAAGCAATTCAAAGAGTTATTCAGTCTACACGGAAACATTACAAATATTTTCAGTCAATGACCATTCAAATAATTCATTTAACAAGATCAAAGCTTTTAGCTGATCTGGGAATTGGCTCTGCAAAAAACTGACGGGCAACCTCAAAAGATTGGTTTATGATCGGAAATACTTAAATGATGGGTGAAAAAACTAACAATAAATAAGAATATGAACGAATTTCTAAGACTTTTCTTGGGGTTTATGCATTTATGATTGGAAATAATCTTACCATTTGAGAGTAGTGACAGTACATTTGGGCATGTCTCCAGTCTCGAGCATCTTCAAGCTCACACCACCACACAAAACCTTCACTCCCAAGGGCCCTATCCTAAGCCCATCCACATAGAATCCCACCCCACTCCGAACCTCCACGTTCACAACCAAATCCTTGCTCTGGAACCGAGCCTTGAGATGCCTTCCCACCCCATCATCCACCAGATGGTTCTTCACCCCTGTCTCCACCTTCATGCTCGTCGTGTTCGCCATCCCCTGAGTGAACTCAGGCACCTTTTCCGACCCCACCTCCGTGTCGTCTTCGTGATCACCCACAGAAAAAGTCACCGCGACGGTACTCTGTTTGTAGAACAACGAAAGCTTCTCGTTCGGGTTCTTCACCTCGACCCTCGTCACCGTCTGCGCGTCGAGGTAGGTGCCATCGGATTTGGCGGTGACGTTGAATTTTGGGATTCGGAAAGACTGGAGGTGGAAAACTGGGAGTTTCGGTTGAAACCAGAGGTAGAAGAGGCCAAAGGCGACGGCGACGACGACGAGGAGAACGAGAACGAAGATGCAGAGGAAACAGCAGCATGCACGACAACAGCTTCTGCGCCTCATCTTCGGTTTGAAAGACTGCGGGAGTGCCGGTTTGCGGGGCGGTGGTCTCGAGCTTGGTTGAATTGGGTGACTCGAGTTCCGGTATCCTGGCGGTTTTTGGAGTACCGGTTTTAGCGGTTGTTCGGCCATTTTGGAAATGGAACTTGGATTTCGCTGTTCTGGTTTTCAAAACGATATTGCTAAAAATAGAACAAGCAAACCATAGATGGACAAAGAAAAAGAAAACTTTTCGGCTACAAAAACTGATGAAGTAATTGTAGGGTTCTCAAGATTGATTCCAACTCAAACCCAGAACATCACCTTCGCATTGAACAAAGATAACGAAGTAAAGCTGATAGAATCTCATTATGTGGCTGGGAAGCCATGGAAGTAGAGCAAAAAAGTTAAGTTACTCTGTTTAATCTGTTTCCAGTGATATTAGATTGATAGAAGATGGAGAATTATATGTTTGTATGATGGGAAAGAAAACTGAATGAAAATGCAGGAAAGCTTAGCGAACGCAGATCGGATTTGACATGAAAATTAAAAGAGATCAAACCTTAGAGAAAGAGATTACAAGAATAAAATGCTAAGAGTGCATTTTCTGGAGAAAAACAAATCGCACCAAAGGTCCCAGATTTTATAAATGTGCAAATCGGATGAAATGTCGAAGTCTCGCTCTAAACTTTAAGCCACAATTATATATGCACAAACGACAGAGGGAGGGAGACAGAGAGGGTGTGTCTTATGGAAGGGATCTTGGAGGGGACTACCGATGGCAGAAATTCAATAGCGAGATTCACGCGCGAGCGTTTAGGTGTCTTGCTGACATGGTGGCAAGGTTTTCTGACACATCATATATTATGTTATTATTTTTAATTAAATAAAGTAATAATTAATTCTCTGATTATTAGTATTATATTAAAGATAATAAGTAAAATTATGATGATAATAAACGTTCTCGTTTGGTTAGTGTTGTTTATATATTATAGGTTAGATTATTTGATATTTTAGATATATATTTAGGATATCATATAGGTCAATATATGTTTAATTCTGTTTGCATGTTCAACTGCGAAACCAGGGAAATGCTACCCTTGACGTTAGGTGCTACTGCTGGTGGTTACTGTTGGAATTTTTTATTTTATTCTCTAACTTTTTTATTTAAAAATTAAGAAAATAATATTTTAATGTTTAAAAAATATATAAAAATATTAAACGTATATGTAATTAAAATAAAATATACTAGCAAAACCCCTAACAGGAGCTCCCGAGCCACCCACACAACAATGGTACAAAACGTGAATATTATACAAATTCACATCACACATGTTTTGGGAACTCCTATCAAGTGACAATAATTAAAACAACTTAGTTACGCACATTATATGTGTATTCTAGTATTTTATTTAGATATAAATCTTTGTTGCCAAACAGATTTTGTCAGGCCAATCTATCTAATAAATGTGTCGTTTGGATACAAGAAATATTTCATATCATCTTATTATTATAATTTTGAAATTTCATATAAAATATAATAAATAATTCTTTTTTTTTTTTAATCTCAAAATAATAATATTAAAAAAATAATATTTTATATAACTTTTAACTTTCATTTCAATCAAATCTCATATCAACTCATATCTAAATTATAACACCTAAATCATAATAACATGCTCTTTTAATTCATTTATCGTATTCAAATTGACCTATAAAGTGCACAAAAATGAATGATGATATGAGAAAAGTATTAGATAGAGAGAATACTTGCCATATGATTTACCCGAGTTGCTAAAGGCGGACACATTGATGAGAAGCTCAAGCAAAACTCAAAGACTGGTTGGCACCAATAAAGTTCAAAACCATCCAGCCCCTTGGCTTATCCAACTGCATATTATTACAATCATACATGTTATTTTTACAAATCAAAACTAGGAATCCCTCTGAGTGCACCTTGTTGTCAACTTTGAGGAGATCATTGCAGTAGATATAATAATTTCACCGAAGGTCAAACGGTTTGGGAATTTGACAATAACGGAAATTATTGACAATATGACCTGAATAATGGCTGCATATGATTCAATATATTTACATATACTCTCATATATATGTCCATCTGATAGAAAGAAGCACACAAAAGAAAATCGAGCGTTTTCTTGCCTTGCATTCAGAGCAAACATCGTCCACGTTATAAGACAACTCACCACAGTAAATCCCAGTACCACCCATTGAAGAGGCTTGTAATCGTTGGACATAACTTGTGCAACCTCTAATACAAACGCCAAAACCGCAACAATGCAATCTATAGCTTCCATCTAGGCATTCAATGATAAACTTATTAATTTGCAATTTATAATTGAGTAATATTATTATTCTATATCTTATAATTCTCCGTCTTATTTGCTATTTTGATAAATTTCAAATGATTTCATATGTCAACTAATTATATAGGCAACCACTAAAAATGCCACCATTAATTTTAACAGATGTGACAAAACCATAAAGTTTAAGATTAGAACAATATTTTCCTGAACCTTTTTTTTTGTACAAAATCAATCGTACCATAGGGTATGTAGACCTCGAACGAGGACTTTGTAGAGTATCTTGCCCTGCTTCTAAATCAACATCCAGATAATGATTTGGAACAATTTCATGAAAGTTATGATATGGAGTTTCTGGAAGACCATGTTCAGGTTCTAAATCATTATCTATTGCACTACTCAGAATCTCATCACTATTGTTATCAACCGAGTTTGCCAAAATCTCTGGACTTTCAATAATCTGCAAAAGCTTAAACAAATATATGTACGTAATACTAAGATTATATCAGATCAATTGAAGATCGCCAACAAAGAAACAATTCAACCCACGTTCCTTATGAAAACCAGTTCAAAACAAACAATCGAGATAAATATAACAACGTAGACAATGTAAGCCATTGAATAAGAAGGACTTTATATATAAGAGATATCCGTAGAAATAAGCTGCATGGAAAACTAACTCCGTACAGCAGTTTGGACGTAAGATAGCTACAAATAGGAACACTCCTTGCAACCACAACATAAACTATTTAGCACCAGCATGCAGCTGGAGCATGAGTTCCGTGGTTGAGCAAGTTGATCAACTCCCCTGAAACAGAACCAATCAACAGACTCAAGCTCTACAATACCAACTCGACCTAGAAAAGCTCTACGACTGCAACTCGACGGAGTCGATCTTCGACACCATCACGATGACCACTCTCTAGCCAGAAGCAGGAGATTTAACAGAAAAATAAGCAAAAAATGAAGAGTCCTCCAAGTTTTTGAAAGAGACCTGAGAGTTGGTTGAATTTTCAGCCTCATCAACCTCCTCTGTTTCATTCACCGCAATATGTTTCATGATGGGATTTTCAATTGTTTCTGGTGGACGCTGAAGTGTGTGCTCATTCTCCATTTCTGAAAAGAGAAAGGGGAAGAAAGATGAGTGTGAGGAATGTAGAGAAACAGAGAAAAGGGAAGTGAACGCAGCAATGTCCTTTTTACCTGGAATTCTTAACAGTTCATTTGGAATGTCTCCAGTTTCTTCCACCGCAATATGTTTCATGATGGGATTTTCAATTGTTCTATTGGAGGCTCAAATGTCTGCTGATCATTCTCCATTTCTGTAAAGAGAAAGGGGAAGGGAGATGGCTGAGAAATCTAAGACGTATTTGATTTACAGAGCGTGTAGAGAAACAGAGGGTTATTAAGAGAGCATGACGTCATTGTATTTTATTTCAAGACAAACTTATTAAAAAAAATACTTTCATGATGGGATTTTCAATTGTTTCTGGTGGACGCTGAAGTGTCTGCTCATTCTCCATTTCTGAAAGGAACATGGGTGAGAAATTTAAGAGACATGTATTACAGAGTGTGTTGAGAAACAGAGACAAAGGAAATATAAGACTACACAATGAAGAAGAAGAGCAATATAATCCAGATGAAATAAATGGCGATGAAAACTCTTTTTCTTAACAAAATAAAAAGCTAACAGAAATGCAATGGAAGTGGCGGGTTCCGTGGTGACTGGGTGATCAGATACTTTCTTCGTGAGTTAGCTGCTCGCTGTCTCTCTATCTCTCTCTAGAATTGTTGTTGCTGCAGTGTGTTTGTCCTAGACCGATGGGGCAAGTCTTTCTTCTAGCTTTCGTACGTCGATTCCAAATCGCCCAAAAATTTGAACAGTAGTCAATTCTTCTATCTGTAGTCGTTATTGGTCGGTGAAGATTAATATAAAACCTTCTTTTATGAAAATACTTTCTTATTTTCTTCTCAGATCGTGGGTCTGTATAATCTTCTCAGAAAAAGATGAAAAGATGCCTTGGAAAGTACAGACCACGATCTGAGAAGAAAATACAGACCACGAAAGTACAGACTCACGATCCCAGACGAACAAGACAGAATTATCCATCATTTGATATTAATCTCCACCGACCAATAACGACTACAGATAGAAAAATTGACTTCTGATTAAATTTTTGAGTGATTTGGAATCGACGTACGAAAGCTAGAAGAAAGACTCGCCCATCGGTTAGGACAAACACACTGCAGCAACAACAATTCTAGATAGTGACAGAGAGACAGCGAGCAGCTCAAACTCACGAAGAAAGTATCTGATCACCCAGTCACCACGGAACCCGCCACTTCCATTGCATTTCTGTTAGCTTCGTATTTTGTTAGAAAAAAGAGTTTTCATCGCCATTTGTTTCATCTGGATTATATTGCTCTTCATCCTCATTGTGTAGTCTTAAATTTCCTTTGTCTCTGTTTCTCAACAGACTCTGTAATACATGTCTCTTAAATTTCTCACCCATGGTCCTTTCAGAAATGGAGAATGAGCAGACACTTCAGTGTCCACCAGAAACAATTGAAAATCCCATCACGAAAGTTTTTTTTTTAATAAGTTTTGTCATTGAAATAAAATACAATGACGTCACGCTCTCTTAATAACCCTCTGTTTCTGTCTTAATTTCCCTCTGTTTCTCTACAAGCTCTGTAAATCAAATACGTCTTAGATTTCTCACCCATCTCCCTTATCCTTTCTCTTTTCAGAAATGGAGAATGATCAGCAGACACTTGAGCCTCCAATAGAAACAATTGAAAATCCCATCATGAAACATATTGCGGTGAATGAAACAGAGGAGGTTGACGAGGCTGGAAATTCAACCAAGTCTCAGGTCTCTTTCAAAAACTTGGAGGACTTCATTTGTTGCTTATTTTTATGTTAAATCTCCTGCTTCTGGCTATAGAGGGGTCATCGTGATGGTGTTGAAGAGCTCAACTCCGACCGCTCGACTCCTATGAGATGCTTTCCAAGCGCTCTATCATGGTTTCACAGAGCTTAACTCTGTCGTAGAGCTCGACTCGATCGAGTTGGAGTCGTAGAGCTTTGCTAGATCGAGTTGGTATTGTAGAGCTTGAGTCTGTTGATTGGTTCTGTTTCAGCGGAGTTGATCAACTTGCTCAACTACGGAACTCATGCTCCAGCTGCATGCTGGTGCTAAATAGTTTATGTTGTGGTTGCAAGGAGTGTTCCTATTTGTAGCTATCTTACGTCCAAACTGTTGTACGGAGTTAGTTTTCCGCAGCTTATTTCTACGTATATCTCTTATATATAAAGTCCTTGGTATTCAATGGCTTATATTGTCGACGTTGTTATATTTTTATAGATTGTTGGTTTCGAACTGGTTTTCATAAGGAACGTGGGTTGAATAGTTTCTTTGTTGGCGATCTTCAATTGATCTGACATAATCTTAGTATCACGTACATATATTAGTTTTAGCTTTTGCAGATTATTGAAAGACGAGATTTTGGCAAACTCGGTTGATAACAAAAGTGATGAGATTCTTAGTAGTGCAATAGATAATGATTTAGAACCTGAACATGGTCTTCCAGAATCTCCAAATCGTAATTTTCATGAAATTGTTCCAAATCATAATCTGGATGTTGATCTAGAAGCAGGGCAAGATACTCTACAAAGTCCTCGTTCGAGGTCTACTTACCCTATGGTACGATTGATTTATCATTGAATGCCTAGATGGAAGCTATAGATTGCATTGTTGTAGTTTTGGCATTTGTATTAGAGGTTGCACAAGTTATGCCCAACGATTATAAGCCTCTTCAGTGGTTGATTCTGGGATCTACTCCAGTGAGTTGTCTTATAACGTGGACGAAATTTGCTCTGAATGCAAGGCAAGAAAATGCTAGGTTTTCTTTTGGGTGCTTCTTTTTATCTGATGGCAATATATATGAAAGTATATGTAAATACATTGAATCATATGCAGCCATTAATCAGGTCATATTGTCAATAGTTTTTGTTATTGTCAAATTCCCAAACCATTTGACCTTCGGTGAAATTATTATATCTACTACAATGATCTCCTCAAAGTTGACAGCGAAGTGTACATAGAGGGATTTTTAGTTTTGGTTTATAAAAATAATATGTATGTTTTGTGTCTGATATTGAAAGAGGGGGGGGGGGGGGGGGAAGTAAATTGGGATTTGGTAAAAATGAGATCGAATTTATTTCACTATATTATAGTGTACTAAAGTTTTTGGCATACCTTAATTATTACACTTAACTGATATTATTTTCTTTTTCTTTTGGTAATGGTGGAAGTCATATAGACTATAAAACAGAACCCAAGAATCAAGATCAGAGAAAAATGAATTGAACATTGCTGGATTGTCAGTTTGGAAAGAGGGAGCATCTTTATTAGTCAAATGCTGGCAAATCCAAGCACTCTACTCGAGTGGAATCATACCTTTAATGCTTTAAGAACAACTACAAGAAATAAAAATGCTTTAAGAAATGGGTTATAATCGGAGCCACTAATACCACAGATGCATTAGAGCACCAATTGCAACCACTAATAAAAAACCAAAATCCAGGTGGTTAAGCCCCTTCAACATTACAACACTAATATGTATAGTGTGCAATGCCAAATTGGCAACTCGTTCAAACAAGTTTGAGCTTGATAAACTCATTGATAAATTGAAGACTTGTATATTGATTTGGTATTGTAAATATCGATTAACAATGTGCTATTTATAGCGAAAGAGCACCCTGCACCTAGTGGGGAAAAGCAGCAAGCATGTGGCGTGCATTGGTATGCCTAGGTCATTTGTGAAAGTGTTACAACAGAAAATGATTTCTATATATACAAAATACAAAAATATAAATAAGAAATGCACAAAGAATAGTCTAGAAGAAGCTGGAGGATGATTAATGGCATTCTTGTAAAGCTAAGTTGGAGTCTTCTGCTTTGGACTTTTTGCCTGGAGTTAAGGTGGAAGCAATGGGATTTGTAGTGCTGTTACTCATGCCTAAAATTGATATGAATGAATAAGAATCAAGAAACGAATCTTGAAAAAAAAAATAGAGAAACAAGTAATAAAGAGGAACAACAGTTGATCAATTAAAGAACCAGTAGTTTACATAACCGTCAGAATCAAGATCGATTCATAAAAGAATGGATGAAAAGTTTTCAAATTTCGATAACGCTAATCTCTACCATCTGATATATTCGTATATTCCGATCTTGGGTACCGCACAATATATTCATATGGCACAATATGAAAAACATGGCAAAAATTAGTGAGAGATGAGGGTTTCGAAGCAAGTCAGTCCATCTAACTCTAGAGCAAACCTTGGTGCCCTTCGTTGCTGCTGCTGCTGCTTGTCTTTCTTAACAAATGCCGACGGTGGAAGTGAGTCTCCATGTTCTTGCTTCTTGCTCATGTCGATGCCGGCGGCAGAGGCAGCGGTATTACTACCTCCCTTGGCAATAGAAGGGAAGGAAGCTCTCACCAATTCACACACGGCAATAAAGGGGAACGAAGCTCTCTCTCTCTGAGCCTTTACTCCTCGCACGACAAACCACGAGAGAAAAAGGTTTCTATCTAGAGAAAGCTGTAGAGAAATTGATGTGGGAATAGATGAAAGAAAAGAGAAATCTAGTAGAAAATGTATGAAGAAGAAGTGGAAGGTGAAGGAGAAGGGAAGGGTGCAGTCTGCAGAAGAGATGCATACGAAAGGATTAAGAGCACTCTCATATTAAACGGGCTAAAAGTTAAATTTAATGAGAATTTAGTTATTAAGATTTAAAAGAAGTCTATATTGTCTAAAAAATATAAAATTTGACTATAATAAATAGTGATGTTAAATAAAGCTCTAAATTTGACAACTTCAAGTTAATTGTCAAATTTTTATTTTATTAGTTTTTCTTTCTCTTTCCTTCTTTATCATATAGAATATGATTACTAATTAATTTTTTATTAATTTCTCTCTCTCGCCAAAATTTTATTAATAATTTAAATTAAATAGAATATAATTGCTAATTAATTCTTTTAATCCATAATTTAATTAAAATTTGATTATTAATTAACATATAATAAGTAAAATGATAAAATATGATAAAATAATTTAATTTAATAATTATAAATAATTAAATAATTTTTAATTTTAATTACTCATTACTATATATATTCATAAATGAATAATTCAATG
Organism: Platycarya longipes; assembly: GCA_036559045.1. NCBI lineage: Eukaryota > Viridiplantae > Streptophyta > Magnoliopsida > Fagales > Juglandaceae > Platycarya > Platycarya longipes. The sequence goes on along the minus strand of CM071789.1, from coordinate 11,341,365 downwards.
TAAAAATTTGATATGAATAGTCAAAGTCAAATTATTGTTATATTATTTTATTCTTATATAATGAAAAAAAAAATAGTTATTCCAATATAAGAATTATGTGAATGAAATGGTCAAAAATCAAATTATTCTTTATAATAGCTAGAATTGTCATTTAATTTTAGATAATCTAATGAGAGTGTTTTAAGATTTTTAATTTTAGTGTTTTTAATAAATGGATTCAAAATTTCAGAATCCACTGCATACAATTTTGTCGCTGGAACTATACCTCAAATTTGCAATGTTTCACTTTCCATGTTAGATGGTGCATTGGCGTGCTGTCGCAAGCACTCAAATATAAAATCTTGTACTAAAAAAAAAATATATGTAGTAGTGTGAGTAAGGATCGATCATATAGAGAATTATTAGTTTAGTTTTTATATTGTTAAGTAAGGAAGAGAGGGTTTTTTATTGTAACGAGAATATTTTCAAAAGAAATAAAAACAACTAAAGAGTAATTTAATTTTAAAATATCAATCAAAGGAAAAAGCATTGGTCGAAGTCAACGTCCACCATCAAAATCTTATAACTGATCATTGATGTAATATAAATCAATCGATACTTTGAATATTCACCGTTAGAACCATTTTCTTATTTCTCCTTAGTTGTAATTAATTAAAAAACAAGCGATCTAATTAATCTTAACTACTAAATAATCCAAGACAAGCGCTAAGGATTTAATCTAGTAGCAGTTTTAAGAATTAGAGAGATAAATGAAACTAAACAATATAAACACAAGCGGTTGCATTTAATTTAGTCGAGCATTATTCTTAAGATCTAATAATTTCTGACGCGGCAAATTATTAAAACTTAATTGTTTCACATATTAGAGAGATCAAACAATTACGAATTTGATATCTAACCTAGCAATAGATTACAACGAATAATAAAGTAGCAGGCCTTCTAGTAATTAAACGAAATAATTATGAAAATAGGTACAGAAGAACATTTGATACTCAAAACACAAATTGAATTATAAGAACAAATTAGATCTCACAGCTATATAAATTTTGAGGCTTTCGTTTCCTTTGACCAATTACAAAAGTTTAGCCACTCAGAACCATAACAAAATTATCAATCAAAAGAAAGGAAGAGAATGAAAGTATTTGGTTTTCCTTTCAAGCTAATACAATGGCTCAACTAAACATCTAAAAACATACAAAGTATTGTATTTATAACACACACCCATCCCTTTTATTCATAAGCATCGTTCATGCAAGTTATCATGACAAAATCATCACCATTTCAAGTTATTTTGCCATATGTCATTTTTGAATCCAAGTGGTTTGTAAGTTGACATTTGATCATTTGTTTTTCCACCATTCTTAACTGAAAGTTGCTTGTAGGTTGAGTGTTCAATTTTGTTTCTTCTTCAGTTGCCTTGTATGACTTTGTATCTTGTGTTCAAACAATTTGTCTTGAAGAAACTTGAGTGCACCTAATCTTGCATGTGAGTTGATCATTGAATATTCAAGTTCGTGCAGGGGTGCTTGCTAGAAAGTATTGTGATGGCATGTGGATTTGATGCAATTGGTTGAAATTGTGACTAAAGAATATTCAAGAACGTCAAGTGCAAATGTGTCCACTTCATGGTCGATTTTGTCTTGAATCGAGCCAATATCTTTCAAAACATAAAACATAAAAGTTCTAGATCTTTCTCCTGGAGTTCATCATCTTGAATCAGCTCAATCGGAGATTAGATGAGAGAGTTATGCCCATATTACGAAGAGAAGTCAAAATTGTCTAAAATTCCGTAATTATCTTCATTTGCTCATAATGCCTCTATTTGTGTCATAAATCAAAATATAAGAATAATGAGTATATTTAGGCATCAAATAAGAATAAAATATTAAATATTAAGAGAGGAAAAATATGGCATTTTATATTTTCATCAAATTCCCCCACACTTAACTTTTGCTCGTCCTCGAGCAAAACTCAAATCTACTTTTCCAAAAACAGCAAGATTGCAATTCTATTAATTAAGAACAATCAAACTTTTCAAAACTCATAACGTATCATGAACAAACAGCTTTAGTCAGCATTTTTACTTGAAGATAAAGTAAACTAAAAACACAGACTTTCACGAAATTTAACGCTCAATTTTCATGTGTTTGAAAGGTATGTGTTTTACTCAAATTCATCTCAATGTAAATAATCTACCATAAGCTTGCATATCTTCTCATTCTCCACCACTGGGATTACATGCATAACACAAATTATAAGGACTTTCCAAGGGTTGTAAAGGGGTTAGGGTTAAGGTAGGAAATATTTGATAGTGTAGCTCAAAAGTCATAGAAGCTAGTAGAGCAAAAATTAATCAACTCAAGTTTGAGTATATAAGACATTTAAAACCAATCTCCTCATTCAGCAGCTTCTTCATTTTTTCTTTAAAGCATTTAAATCATATAAAACTCCTGTGTTAAAAAAGAGATCATTCAAAATGAACACTTTTTATTTGTAGCATGGAACGATCCTTTGCAATAACTTTCACCTTGTATATAACACAAGTCAACAGATCCCTTTCTTGAAATTTTAGGAGGAATTATGGATATAGACAGTTTGTAACATTAAAAACAATCTCCTTCATCACTTTTTTTTTTTTTTTTTACTACTTCAACAATGGAATTTATTAATTGAAAGTGAGAATATATTTCATTTCACCAATCATAGCCATATCACAAATTTAGACACCCCCACACTTATTTCTTGCACATCTATGAACAATATTCCACTAGTTCTATAGCTTGGGTAGTGACATTGTTTTTCAGGTTTAAGGCTTGTAATGTGGGTTTACAACAAATGAAAAGGATTAATAAGGCTCAAAGGGGTTTCAATAAGGAAGAATTAGTTACCAGGTAGGCTATTTGGCTTATGTAACTTATAACAAAGAGGGCCTTAATCATGTTCATGCATGCATGTATCAATGTGATTTCAAAGAGAATCAAGGCAAGTTCTAGAGAAATAAATCTATGAAAGAATATCTCACATGAAAGAAAATGGTGAGACTGATATAGATGTGTCAGTCTACAGGCTCAAAATCTCACTGACTTTTGTCTACCAAATTTAATCACTATCATTCTTCAAGGAAAATAACTAGACTAATTAATTTGGAAGATTACTTATTCAATCATGTTATGATTTTTTTTAATAAAAAAAAAACAGATTTAAAACACAACCTAAATTCCCTCCCTACACTTAAAACTTCATTGTCCTCAATGTAAAGTTAAATGCAAAGAAAAAAAAACAAAAATAATCGAAATATAAATGCGAGAATAAGAAAACAAACTCCCTTTTGGGTTGCCTCCCAAGCAGCGCCTTTGTTTATTGTTGTTGGCTAGACTCAAGGTTGTTTTCTTCTTTAATCAGAATAAATTAGATCCTCAAGGTCCAATTTTGCCGCATTCTCTATTTGGAATTCTTTTTGGAAAGTCTTAAGTCTATGGCCATTTACCTTGAATACTTTGGAAGTTGCTAAACTTTAAATCTCAACTGCACCATGACGAAAAACATTAGTAACGACAAAAGGTCTAATCCAACGAGAATGCAACTTACCCGGAAACAAACGTAGCTGTGAATGGCATAGAAGGACTTTTTGACCAACTTTAAACTCCTTCCTAGAGATCATCTTGTCATGAAAAGTCTTCGTCTTTTCCTTGTAGATCCTTGCATTCTCATAGGCATCATTACGAATTTCCTCTAACTCTTGTAATTGCAACTTACTGTGTTCTCCACTTCCATCCATTTTCATGTTAAACTCTTGATAGCCCAATAAGGCTTATGTTCTAACTCAACTAGAAGGTAGCACGGTTTCCCAAAGACCAATCGAATAAGGTGACATACTAATGGGTGTTTTATGCGCAGTTCTATATGCCTACAAGGCATCATCCAAATGCAAACTCCAATCTTTTCTACTTGGATTGACCGTCTTTTCAAGGATGGATTTAATTTCTCTATTTGAAACTTCTGCTCGTCCATTAGTTTGTAGATGATAAGCAGTTGACACTTTATGGGTTACATGGTACTTTCTCATCAAAGTCTCCACAGTTCGATTACAAAAGTGAGTACCTCGATCACTTATTAAAGCTCTTGGAATTCCAAACCTGGAGAATATGTTAAACTTGATAAAATCTGTAACAACTTTAGAATGATCACCCATTTCGAGACATAATCAACCGCAAGCAAAATATAAATATAACCGAAAGATACAGGAAATAGTCCCATAAAATCGATGCCCCAAACATCAAAAATTTCACAAAATAGTATGGAGGTTTGTGGCATCTCATTCCTTGGAAATATATTACCTGCCTTCATGATTTACAAAAAGAATATGAGTCTCGGAATAAAGATGGCCAAAAGAAACCACTTTCTAGTACTTTTCTTGCTATTCTCTTAGCTCCAAAGTGACCTCCACAAGCATAAGAAGGATAAAAGGTGAGGATGTAAAAAATTTCATTTTCAAGAATGCATCTTCTTATCACTTGATCTGCACAATACTTCCATAAGTATGGATCATCCCACACATAGTATTTAGTATCACTTTTGATCTTGTCTCTTAAAGCCTTAGACAAACCAGGAAGTAAAATGTTGGTAACCAAATAATTGACAATATTTGCATACCAAGGTAATCTCACATTTACGGAGAACAATTGTTCGTCGGGAAACGTTTCCTGTAAACAAAGTTCATTTTTCACATGAACTAAACGACTCAAATAATCTGCGACAAGATTCTCCGTCCATCTTTTGTCTTTGATTTCCAAATGAAATTCACTCAAGAGAAGTATCCATCTTATTAATCTTGGTTTTGCTTCTTTCTTCGTCATCAAATAATGAAGAGCTACATGATCAGAATAAACAATGACTTTAGTACCAAGTAAATAAGATCTAAACTTTTCTAAAGCAAACACAACAGCTAAAAGTTCCTTTTCTGTAGTAGAATAATTTCTCTGGGCATTATTCAAAGTTCTTGAAGCATAATAAATGGCATGAGATGCTTTCCAATTCTTTGTCCCAAAACAGTGCCTACTGCATAATCACTTGTATCGCACATTATTTCGAAAGGAATATTCCAGTCAAGGGATTGAATAACTGGGGTAGAAATCAATAGTTCTTTCAGCTTATCAAACGCCTTTTTACATGTCTCATCAAGCTCAAAAACTACATCCTTTTGTAGCAACTTGCATAGGAGTAATGCTATTTTGGAGAAGTCATTGATGAATCTTCGGTAAAAACCTGCTTGTCCAAGAAAAGAACGAACTTCTTGCACACTAGTAGGACAAGGTAAAGATTGAATAATATCAACTTTGGCTTTATCTACCTCAATTCCCTTAGATGAAACAACATGTCCCAAAACTAAACCTTGTTCAACCATAAAATGACATTTTTCAGAATTTAACACAAGGTTAGTGTCTATGTATCTTTGAAGAATAAGTGTAAGATTATGCAAACAATTATCAAACGAGTCTCCATAAACTGTGAAATCGTTCATAAATACTTTTATGATATGCTTAATATAATCTGAAAATATACTAACCATACGCCTTTGAAAAGTGGCTTGGGCGTTGCAAAGATCAAAGGGCATGCGATGATATGCAAAAGTCTCGAATGGGCATGTAAAAGTCATTTTTTCTTGATCTTCTGGAGCAATTACAATATGAAAATAACATAAATAACCATTAAGAAAATAATAGTAAGAATGACCAGCTAATCTTTCAAACATCTGATCAATAAAAGGTAAAGAAAGTGGTCCTTACAGGTTACAGCATTTAATTTTCTATAATTTATACAAACCTGCCACCCATTCTGAACACGGGTGGGTACCAACTCATTATTCTGTTTTTTTACAACAGTTATTCCAGTCTTTTTACGAGCCACTTGAATCGGCCTAACCCAATTGCTATCCAAAATAGGATAAATCACTCCAACTTCAAGAAGTTTGAAGATCTCCTTTTTTACTATATCCATCAGGGGCGGGTTCAATCTTCTTTGTGGTTGACGAGAAGTTTTGCTCCCTCTTCAAGTAAGATACGATGCATGCATGTAGATGGGCTAATTCCTTTAATATCCGCAATCGTCCAACCAATAGCCGTCTTATGCTCCTTAAGGACCTGCATAAGCTTTTCTTCTTGTAGTGCACTAAGTTTATTGAAGATAATCACTGGTAATGTTCCTCTGTCTCCAAGAAACACGTACTTGAGGTAGTTGGGGAGGGGCTTCAAATTTGGTATAAAGGTCTGCAAAATAGAGAGTAAAGGCCTTTTGTCAAAAACTAGTAAGGCAATCATAGAAAGTTATCTGACTGTTGTAACTTTGGAGAATCATTCAATGATACAATAGTTTCCTGCAATTTAGTACTAAAGGTTAACTCCTCATTCTCTTTCTCAAGATGTTTATTAATGGCAACTTCCAAACCATCTTTTCCATCAAGTTCAAAAACTTGTTGTGTTAAAGAATCAATCATATCAATAGAATAAACAGGATTATCATCATCAGGATATTTCATGGTATCATAAATATTAAACTTAACAATTTCACCATTAAATTCCATGGTAAGTGTGCTACTATGAACATCTATCTTAGTCTTGGATGTCTTTAAGAAAGGTCTTCCTAACAAAATATGAGCATTTTGATCACCATTTTCCATATCAAGCACATAGAAATCAGTAGGAAAAAATAAACCATTAACTTGTACAATAACATCCTCAACTACACCTTTAGGATATGCATTAGATCTATCAGCCAAATGAATTATAACACCAGCTTTATTCAAAAGTCCAAGTTTCAAAGAAGCATATATAAAATATGGCATGACATTGATAGAAGCTCCTAAATCTAGCATGACCTTCTTAAATTTAGTGTTATCTACCCTACAAGGGATAGTAAACATACCTGGATCTTTGCATTTTGCAGGGAGTTTTTTTTTTTGAATAACTGCAGAAACATTCTCCCCTACTCTCACTTTCTCACATCTTTTAAATTTTTGTTTCCTCTTAGTTGTACACAATTCTTTCAAAAATTTAGCATAACGAGATACTTGTTTAATAGCATCAAATAGTAATATTTACCTCGCATCTACGAAAAGTTTCATATAAATCTTTATTTTGCTAATCTTTTCTAGATTTATCTAAAGCCTAGGGAAAATGGGGCATTGGTTTATAATCAGACAGAGGCAAAAACTTACGTTTAGGTCCGTCATCTTCATTGAGAATATTCTTGTTTGCTACGACGTTTTTCTCTTTTTCCTGTTCCGATGATACAGGGGCTGCCTTTACTGAAATTTCAACTTCTTTACCACTTCTCAAGACGATTGCACTTGCATTTTCTCTTGGATTTACTATCGTTTGAGAGGATAATTTCCCTGAACTCTATACCTCTAGTTGACTAATTGCAATTGCCATCTGGCCTATCTGATTGTCTAAATTTTGAATACTGGCCCTTGCCTCTTGTTGAAATTGTTTTGCCTCCTGTTGAATTTGCAAAGTGTTAGTGGCAAGAGACTTAACAATATATTATAAAGACATACCAGAATTAGAAGTTTGGCCCTGTTGTTGTCTAGGGGGATATGGCTGCTTATATTGCTGGAAATTTGAGCGGTTTTAAGTAACAGACTAATTTATTTGTTGATTCTCATAGCTAAGATTGGGGTGATCCCTCCATCCTTGGTTATATGTGCTCGAGTAGGGATCATACTTCCTTTGCGGTTTTCCAGAAAAACCACCTTAAACATTCACCTGCTCAATGGTTTCCTCTTGAAGAGTTGGGCACATATCGGTTGGATGTCCTGTTACTGAACAAATCTCACAAGCTTTCACAATTTGCATATTAACCTACAGCCATTTGACGAACAAGAGAAGTTAGACTCGCAATTTGTTGTTCAATAGAGGAAAAATTAACTCATTAACTTGCTTAAATGGAAAGTCAAGCCTAGGTCCAAATTGTTGAGAATTGGCTACCATATTTGCAATCAAATGTCTTGCGGCCTCAAGAGTTTTATCTACTAGAGCTCCTCCACTAGCAGAATCAATCATACTTCTATTAGTGGGTAAAAGACCCTCATAAAGATATTGGATTAGTAGCTGCTCACTAATTTGATGATGGGGACAACTTGTACATAATTTTTTAAAACGTTCCCAATATTCATGTAGGGACTCTCCGTTATGCTGCCTTATACCACAAATTTTTTTTCTAATATTGACTGCCCTTGAAGCTGGGAAGTATTTTTTCAAAAATAACATTTTCATCATGTTCCATGTGGTAATACTCCCGAAAGGTAAATAATAGAGCCAATCGTTAGCCGAATCTTTTAAAGAAAATGGAAAAGCTCTTAATTTAATTTGATCTTCAGTCATTCATGTGGGTTTCATACTCGTGTATACTACATGAAGTTCCTCTAAATGCTTGTGAGGATCTTAACCTGCAAGGCCATGAAAAGTGGGCAATAGATGTATTAGTCCAGACTTTAATTCAAAAGTAGTAGTAGCATCTAAAGTAGGAAACATTATGCATAAAGGTTGTTGGTTTAAATCAGGAATGACAAGCTCTTTCAAAGTCCGATTTCCAGAATTTCTCCGATTTTCCCTCCTTAATCTGTACAAAGTCCCTTCTATTTCTTGATCATATGACAAATCACTTTAATTAGAAGATCGAGTTGCAGTCATAAACAATTAAGGAAACTCTAATAAACTATATAAAAAAAACTACCAAATACTATTGTTTTTTTTACCAAATAAAAATCACAATAAACACAAAAATTAACTAGAATCAGTTCCCCGACAACGGTGCCAAAATTTGGCGTGCTGTCGCAAGCACTCAAAAATAAAATTATGTACTAAAAAAAAATATATGTAGTAGTGTGAGTAAGGGTCGATCCCACAGAGAATGATTAGTTTATTTTTATACTGTTAAATAAAGAAGAGGGTTTTTTCATTGTAAAGAGAATATTTTCAAAGGAAATAAAAACAACTAAAGAGTAATTTAATTTCAAAATATCAATCAAAGGAAAAAGCATTGGTCGAAGACAAGGTCCATCATCGGAATCTTATAACTGATCATTGATGCAATATAAATCAATTAATACTTTGAATATTCACCGTTAGAACCATTTTCTTATTTCTCCTTAGTTGTAATTAATTAGAAAACAAGCGATCTAATTAATCCTAACTACTAAACAACCCAAGACAAGTGCTAAAGATTTAATCTAATAGTAGTTTTAAGAATTAGAGAGATTAATGAAACGAAATAATACAAACACAAGCGGTTGCATTTAATTTAGTCAAACATTCTTCTTAAGATCTAATAATTTCTGACGCAGCAAATCATTAAAACTTAATTGCTTCACAGATTAGAGAGATCAAACAATTACGAATTTGATATCTAACCTAGCAATAGATTAAAACGAATAATAAACTAGCAGACAATTTAGTAATTAAATGAAATAATCATGAAAATAGGCACAGAAGAACATTTGATACTCAAAACACAAATTGAATGATAAGAACAAATTTGATCTCACAGTTATATAAATTTCGAGGCTTTCGTTTCCTTTGACCAATTACAAAAGTTTAACCACTTAGAGTCATAACAAAAATATCAATCAAAAGAAAGGAAGAGAATAAAAGTATTTGGTTTTTCTTTCAAGCTAATACAATGGCTCAACTAAGCATCCAAAAACATACCAAGCATTGTATTTAGAACATACACCCCTTCATTTTATTTATAAGTATCATTCATGCAATTTGTCATGACAAAATCATTACCACTTCAAGTTGTTTTGCCATGTGTCATTTTTGAATCCAAATAGTTTGTAAATTGGAATTTGATCATTTGTTTTTCCACCATTCTTAGCTGAAAGTTGCTTGTAGGTTGAGTGTTCAATTTTGTTTCTTCTTCATTTGTTGCTTTGTATGACTTTGTATCTTGTGTTCAAATAATTTGTCTTGAAGAAACTTGAGTGCACCTAATCTTGCATGTCAGTTGATCATTGAATTTCCAAGTTAGTGCAGGGGTACTTGCTGGAAAATATTGTGATGGCATGTGAATTTGATACAATTAGTTGGAATTGTGGCTGAAGAATATTCAAGAACGTCAAGTGCAGGTGCGTCCACTTTATGGTCGATTTTGTCTTGGATTGAGCCTATATATTTCAAAACATAAAACATAAAAGTTATAGATCTTTCTCTTGGAGTTCTATATCATCTTGAATCAGCTCAATCGGAGATTGGATGAGAAAGTTATGTCCATATTACGAAGAGACATCAAAACTGTCTAAAATTCTACAATTATCTTCATTTGCTCCTAATGCCTCTATTTGTGTCCTAAATCAAAATATAAGAATAATGAGTATATTTAGGCATCAAATAAGAATAAAATATTAAACATTAAAATAGAAAATATGACATTTTATATTCTCATCATGCATATATGGGTGCGCAGATCGCAACAGGTTCTCAAAATCGCTTGTATGCAGCTATTCCAGTTGTGTAGACTGCCTTGCAGATAGAATTTTCTGACTTTTTTTTTTTTCGAGTAGTGCTACAGACCCCGGGAGGGATCCCCATCTTGGCTTCATGGCTAACATGGTAGTTGTCGTGTAAGTTGGTTATTTGAAAAAAGAAATTGATAAATGGAAACACGATTTTCCTCTTCAATCGCATTTCATTTTCAAATTTTCCAATTGAAGCTCTTGGGAAATACAGACCCATCTTCGATTCAGTGAATCCCTCGCAACCGTGTGTCGTCGTGTGTGGTTGCTGTTTGTAATTGCCGTCCGGTCGTTGTCGTCATTCGATGTTGCTCTCGCCGGTTGGTTTTTGCTTGCATTTTGTTTTTGTCTTTTACATCCATTTTTGGGTGTTGCTTCATTTTTTACCTCCTGTGTTTTAAGTTGTATACCTCCCAGCAGCCCAGCCTTTCTCCATTCATAGACTTCCATTTCCTGGCTTCAAGTTCAAGCTCCTACTAGATTTCGTGGCTTCCAGTTCTTGCTTACAAGTCTGCTCCTTTGCAACATCTCGGCCGCTCGGTCCGTTGTAGCCAAGTTCTCTCTCTGTGTGTGTGATGGATTCATTAAATCATGATTCATTAGTTTTTTTTTGTTTTTTTTTTTTAAATTTGGATTTTGGAAGTTTGGAATCATTTATCAAACCCTAACCATCTGTAAAATGTTGTCCATTATACGAATGGCCCTCATTAAAAAAAGGCATATGAAGTTTTGAACTCCTCAAAATTGTTATGAAGAGAAATCCTCAACTATTATAAAGAGTGTTGGGAACAGATCGGTTAACAAACAACAAAATAGGAAGTAACGCAGTGGATGCAATAAGGCAAAAATAAAACCAACAACATAGAATACACAGATATAAATGGTTCGACTCAAATCAAGGCTACATTCACTGTGGGATCGATCTCAAAGTTTCACTATTAAACAAAGATGGAGTATAGAGATTGAATTACAAGATTCTACAAAGAAAGCACTCAATCTCACGTGTATACACTCAATCTCAAGTGTTTACTCTCAAAACTCTCAAAAATACAAAGGGAGCTAAGGCTATAAAAAGACCGAATCGGACCGGTGGATCGGACCAGACCGAACCCCACACATATATATATATTTATATATATACATATAAAAATAGTATATAAATTATAATATTAATATTAATATAAATTAATATATAATATATATTAACATATAATATATATTAACATATTAATATATAATATATACTCTTATAATATTAACATATTATAATTTATTGGTTGACTAGTTGTAGTATAAAAATATAAATTATAATATATCTATATAGAATATTAGTAATAACTTATGAGTAATAAGTGTATTATTATTATTTAATATATTATTACTAATTTATCACTATTTACTAACATATAAATATATAATATACTAATGCAATAGTGTTATTAGTTATAATTTATTAACATACTCAATATATAATATATACTAACATATTAATATATAATATATACTCTTATAATATTAACATATTGTAATTTATAGTAGTTAAATTTGGGTCAAAAAAATATTTAATCATTGTAGAATTTTAGATTAAATTTAGCCCATTAAATCATATGGGGCACCCCTGGACCGGACCGGACCGCCCCTGAACCAAATTGGACCAAATTGATATGGACCGAACTCCTGTTCGGTCCGGTCCAGGGTAAGAGAATTCTTGGACCGAATGGAATCGGTCCATAAATTTCCCGGACCGGATCATTTATACCCATAAAGGGAACAGAGGCAGCAACTCAAGTGAATGGCCTATCTGCTGACTATCTAACAACCCTTGCTTACTGAGGATAGACATCCCCTTATCACTCATATGGCCTAAGCGCATATGTTATAAACAAGTGATAGCTAAATCTAGATCAACTAATACAGATACTGCAGTCGCACTAGTTACTGTACTACCCTGAGAGAAATAAAGTCTATCAGACTTATCTCCTCTCATTACAATCATGGTGCCCTTGTAACTTTCATAGCTCCACCTTGTCCCGTGTACCTAAAACCCAAAGAATCAAGTGCGTCCATTGAGATAAGATTCTTCTTCAGATATAGAATGTGCTAGACATTAGACAATGCTCTAACAATCCCATCAAACATTCTTTTCTGGATTGAGTCAAGCCTTGCAATCTTACAAGTCATATCATTTTCCAATAAAATGGAATCACCGTTGACTGACTCATACGTCGTGAACCAATCGTTCTTGGGACACATATAAAAAGTACAAGTTGAGTCCATGACTCACTTGCCACTGAAGCAATTGCTGGAGTCACTAATTGCTAGGACAATATCTGAGCCATCAGAATTTTCATCTGCAACACTAATGGCATTAAAGGAACTAGTGGATTCCCTCTTCTTCTTTAGTTTAGTACACTTATTCTTGTAATGACCGAACTTGTGGCAGTAATAACATTTAACATTTTTCTTGTTAAAATTGGACTGCAACTTACCTTTGGACTTGCCTCTGCTTTTTTCTAAACCCTTCTCACTGGATCTTCCTCAGTTAGAGGAACTTTTAACAAACAAGCCACTAGCTTGATTTTCACTACTCGTGTCACCGAATTTGCTCTTAAATTCCTTATAGTTCAAAGTAGATTTTACATCTGCTAAGGAGATTGTATCTCTTCCATACCACATGAAATTTACAAAGTTTTCAAATGGCATAGGTAATGAATACAAAATAATTAAAACTTGATCTTATTCTTCAAGCTTAATGTCTATATTTCTAAGATTCATAATAATCTTATTGAATTCATCTAGATGTTTAGAAATAGAAATTCCTTCATGTATTTTGAGAGAATACAACCATTGTTTCAAATACAAACGATTTGTGAGAGATTTCTTCATATACAAGCTCTCAAACTTTTTCTAGAGATCAACATCGGTCTCTTCCTCAACAACCTCTCTTAAGACTCCATCAGATAGTGATAAAAGAATAGTGTTGTGTACCTTGTCTTCATCGTACTTAGACGGTTCAGGAGAATCAGCAGATACTTTTTCTTCAAGAACTTTGGACAATCTCTGCTGACGCAACAAAGCCTTCTTGATGGGCCATAAACTAAAGATGTTCTGTCTGTCAAACTTCTCCATTTCAAATCTTATTGTGGCCATCCCTTCAGATATTCATAGAGCCTGAGCTCTGATAACAATTTGTTGGGAATAGACCAATTAACAAACAACAAAATAAGAAGTAACGAAGTGAATGCAACAAGGAGAAATTAAAACCAATAACACAGAACACACAAATATAAGTGGTTCGGCTGAAATCAAGCCTACGTCTACTGTGGAGTCGGTCTCAAAATTTTACTATTGAACAAAGATGGAGTATAGAGATTGAATCACAAGATTCTACAAAGAAATCACTCAACCTCATGTGTATACACTCAATCTCAAGTGTTTACTCACAAAGCTCTCAAAAATACAAAGGGAACAAAGGCAGAAACTCAAGTGAATGGCGTTCAAATGAACGTCTTCCTTTTATATAAGTGACACTCGCTCGAGCGAGACACTGTTGTAAACGGCGCAAACCCTAGCAAAAGAACATTAGTTCGAAGTGAAAGCTTGAGTGAACCTTCAGGGTTGCATCTCGCTCAACTAGGCCCTCGAGCGAGGGTCGATCGAAGTCACTGCCTGGTACCTCGCTCGAGCTAGATGTCGAGCGAGGGTCACATAAAGTCTATGCCTAGATCTCACTCGAACTGGATATCGAGCGAGAGTCGAGTGAACTCTTGGGTTGAGTCTCGGTCGAACTGAATTTCGAGCTAAACTCGGGCGAGCATACTGACGTGGCTTTAATTCATGCCACCTCTTAACAAAGAGAAATCTTTGAATGATTATATGAAATTTAGCCTATTTTTGGTTCTTGTTTAGTTTTAGTTTTTTTTTTTGGTTCACATTCATACCTAGTTACGCACACTTCTTTTTTGATTAATTAGTAGTTTCAACTTTTAGTGCCAGATTATGAGAAATATTTTACATTGTAAAATGCTATTCTGCATTATTCGACAAATAGATGCAATTTTTTGTTCTTTGTTTCCCTGAATGCACATAAACTACAAATAAGATGAGAAGTAGAATTGGCGCTTGGTGATGATCTTTTAGTAACTACTGCCATGGAGAGGGATGGAACTGTTAACATCCAGGGGTCAGAAGTTCCATGCCTGAAGGTCAGGTTGATATGTGTCCCTGCAGACTTGAATTTAGGGATTCTCAATGCCAAAAACCAAGGATGAGTTAAGTTCTGCCATATACAGAGATGAGTAGAAGCATATCAAATTGTGCCTAATAAGGATGTTACAAATAGATATCAGCTCCGTGGATAAGCAAAAGTCTTCACACATCAACCATTTGAGATGATAGGTTTTTATTAAAGTCTTTCCATTCCATTTGGCCACAAATTGATGGATTTGTTTGAAAGCAAGAACTCCAGAGAGAGCGTACAAATTAAAGGTACGATAGGTACTTTATAAAACCTCAAAAGTGGTGGGCAAAAAAGATTTTATCCTGCAAAAATGTAAAAGGGGACGATGTTTAAAGAGAAAAATGATAAGTTTTGGGAACAACTTTCACCAAATAATGTTGTGCTCATGGCCAAAAAATACTTAAAAAAAGATAAACTGTCACCAATTTATGTTGCTGCTAGGCCTCCTCTTCCCCACAATGAAGGAAATAACTACAGCAATATTTTATTCCCTCTGTTAATGATTATCTTTCAAATTTTTCTCTTGAAATATCTTGCTTTGTACTTCTCCTTTGTCTCATTATATTATGCACATAGAATTACGCTATCTTTAGATTTGTTAAACTCTGCAAAATCCATTTTATGCTCATGATAGGACGTGCAGATCAGACCAAACCAGCCAAGATTGACAAGGAGTTGGTCAAAGTTTATTCCAAGAAAAAAAAAAAAGGATACATTGCCGCGTTGGAAGAATTTATCTACATATATGGGATATGAATCACTCGCATTAGGCGGAGGGAAGAAATATGTCCTTGGCACCTTAGGGTGATAGGTTCCAAGAAGATTGGTTAAGAACACTAAAGAAAATATTCTCTTTGGGTGAGAATGTACCACAATTTGGAATAAACTTACTTGACGACTTTATTGATAATATTGATATGATTAAATAGACTACGCACAAGGTAGAATTTAAAGCATAACCAAAGATTGCTATTGGCAGCCGACTAGGACACACTTTTAAAAGAGAAAATAACTAAGACTAAAACTCCTAGAACAGAAAACAACTAAGACACTAACACTACTTAAAATACGAATTAAACTTAAATACGAACTATACGACTAACAGAAATTTGAAACTAAAACAGAAAGATAGAAAGATAAACATCAAGCTTGAAACTGCAGCCGACTCAGTCCACGATTGCATGGTATTTAGGATTCGGTTTTAATCCTATGCGGGAACATCTCGACTTAACACAGGGTCTGAGAAACATACAGAAAGCCTATGTCAAGTATATTTAAAATCGTGCAAAATAGTTTGCTATAAAAAAAAATTGTGCAAAATATTCTAAGTGGTAGGGACATATATTTTGATTGCTTCACTTGTGTAAGTTACTGTTGCCAAGAAGAAAGACGAGTAGAAAAAACAGTTCCAGTAGAAAAGCAGTTTATGTTAAGCTCAGGTTTCAATAACCACTGAGTGCAAAGATAATTTACCAATAGAAGAAAAAATGTATAATCTGAATGTTATAGATTCTCAGTTGCAATACCGTCAAAAAGTTTAATATAATTTTCTTAAAACAAGGCATAAGTACACCAGCTAATATATGCATTCTACATAGTTTACAGTCTCGCAAGGATACCTGAATAGAAATTGATAAAGATATTGATCGGTCGGTACTCTGGTGTCCGCAAGGATGACTCCTCCTGAAAATAAATCTAATCATGAGCTCAAATCTTCTTAAGAGTAATTATCAGACAAATGCAACACCTATCCGAATACTTGACAGGAAAATAAAAGGGAATACTAACCTGAAGTAGAAGAACAACTATCCGGTACGTACAAACATGTATCACCTGCGAGTTAGTTGTAGGATCTTAAAGCCCTCATGTATCACCTGTATTCTCTGCGTTTATACTAATAGTTGTGGAGTCTAGGATCTTGAAAACTTATAAATGTAATTCCCATGGAAATGTAAATATAATATTACTTTCCAAGTAATTTGAAATATGATTCATGTGAGGCTCGCACTACGTATAATTTAATGATTGTTGCTCTATTACTTTTTAGCCTCCTAATGGCTGGCTTTTTTTTTTAATAACGGTCTTTTGAATATATATGTGATAGCATTTCACTAAATACAATTCCCTCCCCGCTCCCTCCCTAGAAAGCATAAGAAAAAAGAGAATGAAATTAGGAAGAAGATACATATGATATTTGTCGTTGCTGATAAATTTGTAGCTAAATATTAATGAAAATGATTAATGGCATGTGACATTTACTCACCATACTTGATAGGGCAAAGGCTGGTGAAAAGTATGGCACCTCTGTTTGACAACGTGGCGATCGAGCTTTGCTTGGTACATGGAGACCTGTGGAGTTAAAATATCAGCTCTGACAGAAGTGGGGAGCCTGTTATACTTGACCCAGCATACTATTGTAAATCATTACTCCAAATATGGCTCCAGAACAAATAATCTTGTTTAAAAGTAGTTTCTTCAACTTTGAAAATAAAGATTTGATAATGTTTGTGCCAAGCTTTGTTTTTCATAATTTTGGTCTCTGATGTTTAGCTTTTGATATTAATTACTTGCGAATGGGAATTTGGGGATGGACATACTCTGGCTGGCTTCAAAATGTGAGAAAGTCAAAGATCTGAAGTTAGCTTTTTTTCTTAGTTCATTTTCAACCTGGAGAAAGATAGATGCAAACAAGGCTTCTTCAGAACTCCCTTTCTTTCATGCTACTAAGAGGACAGAACACGTTATTAACATTATTTAGTATACCCTTAGCCTTTACTGTAGAAGTAAGCAGATAAGACACCTGAGGATCTTAGATGAGGCTTCCTTATCGTGACTGAGACAATGGTGACTCTGATTTGGGGACACAATTCCATGTTTCACTGGAAATTTTCTTTGGAGAATGTAGAGGTAGGCGGTGGGGACATCTCCAGACATACACTGCTCTATATTTTTCATATGAGGAAGTTTATAAAAGAAATTTTTATTGAGCGAAGAAAAGTGCTAATTATAGTTGCGTTTATACTCCAAAATGGCCACTCAAGTTTACACTCAGAACTTCGTAGTATGAAGCTCAGTTCTACCTACGAATGAAACAGTGTGAAATTTGACACTTAGTAATCAGCTCTATCATTGAGAATAAAATTTAAAATCATGCCCCAAAGATTTCTGGGATTTGTTCTAGTTGCACTTAAAAGTTGCAGTGGATGTGATAGTAGTTTTGTTTGCAGTGTATTCTGATTTTAGTTTTTTCTATTCTCTACTGTGTTTAGTACCTCTTGAATCATGCTATAGAAAATCGAAAACATAAAGCACCACGTGTAATGCCACTGTAAACTTTTGCCATAGATGGACATAGTGAAGCAGAATTTGGAATGTCGTGGTGCGCTGGCTTTGGAGGATCATTCTATAACGCCTATTTTGAGGTATTACTATCTTCAAACAGATAATTGAAAGTTCATTTGTAGCTTAATGAGCGTTTAGTTCAAACGTAACCCTGTGGTGAATTGCTTACAACTTAGACTTGGATTATATCTTTCTATTAATATATTCCATTCAATCATATATTACCAATTAATAAACTGGCCATGTTTTCTAGAGAAAAACTGACCAACCTAATATCAAGCTGATTTACGCTTGTTTAGTGTATTTTTCTCCTTTCCCTCCACAATCAAAACCTTCTCAAATTTAGCCTTTTAATATCCTTGTTGATATTATCTAAAAGTTCTCTTTTGTTTATTTGTATCTTCTCCAGGTGATGCCCAAACAGCCAGGGTTTGAGAAGAGGAGAGATCTTTATATGTTGTATCATTATTTGAATCATTACAATCTCTTCGGTTCCAGCTACCGTTCATCGGCCATTTCTATAATAGAACTATCTCCGGATGTTAAATGCTTAGCATCGAGTCTCAAATGATAACTCTACCTGCATCTACATTTTGCTGCTTCCTGTTTTGCTTTGTCAAATAACTTTTTTCTCGGCCAGAACAAGCATTTGAACAGCTACATTGAAAATTTGATGGTACATAAATTGTTTACATTGTTTTTAGAGATTGGCTTCCTATTCAAGTTTCTTCATATGTTGTGATCACTTGCAAAGGTAACGCACTACACAAAACAAGAGCTTTGCTACTCACCATTCTTTATGCCAAACATCACATTTATTTTTTATTTTTGGATTTATTTTTCATTTATTTTTGGATTTATTTTTCTTAAACTAATTTAATTTTTCTACTCATAATCTATATATCAAATATTTGGTAAAAGAAAAAAAATATATAGTGTAGTGTGTGAGGATGATGATAGTAAAACTCCAAGATAATATACCATGGACATTTGCTAGCATGCCGCCTGGAACTTACTGTTTTAGGTGATTGCTAGACAAAATTCGTGTTTTTATTTTTTTTATTCTTATATTTTTTATCATTTTAAAACATTTTAAAAAATTATAAAAAAATATTAATACACTAATAATCACTATTAAATTTAAAAAAAAAAAATTAAAATACATGAAGTATCAAATTGGAGTGTCAAAATTAATAGGCAAGTATCATTTTTCATATACTATTCTCTAACCAGGGCATCATTTTGCTGGCAATTACATATAATAAAATGAAATAAATTGGTCCATATAACATGTACAGCACTGCTCCAAGACTTGGATTGGACAAGCACATAGCGTAATACATCAAGTTAAAAATAAGAATCTCTGTTGTTTTGAAGAGAAAAAAAAGGAAAAAACGAAGAGATTAATTCAAATGATCAGAGAGAGATGTTTATGATAACTATTGTTGCAGTCTGCATTTTTTAAACTATTATATGTTTTGCTTCAGCTTCCAGTAATCAAATTCAGATAAATACTTGAAAAAAATCTGATCTACAGCAGCCCTACAAAGATGAAGGGCCCTCAGCGTTCAGGGCTGGCCTACTTTAACTTTTACTCCCACAAACTTTTTAAGAAGTTTGAAGATTTACCGCAACCGAACCCACACACGTGTAATTCCCACATCAATTTCGTTCCTCAATAGTCTCCAACTTGAAAAATGTTAAGAATTTTTATTTTAAAATTTTTATTTTCGAATTCTTTTAAGAATTTTTTTTTAATTTTTAATTTTATATAATTTTTATATAAATATTTTAAAATAATATTATAATTTTTTTTTATATTTTTAAAAAATATTTTAAGATGTTAAAAAAATCATATAAAAAAATTAAATATTTAAATATTTTTAGATTTATGTTTTATTTATATATATTTTTTAACATTTTAAATTATTTTTTAAAAATATAAAAAAATGCATAATATTATTTTAAAATATTTATATAAAAATTATGTAAAATAAAAAATTTTTAAAAAAAAATGTCTTAAATAAAAATCTTTAAATAAAAATTTAAAAGTAGAAATTCTAAAGGGGAGATCGCTCCTCCAACGCTTGTCTTGTTTGTGGAAGAGAACGTTGTACAAAGAAAAGACCTAAAAACTGAAAAGAGAAGCTTTAACTTTGAGAGTGAGAGAGAGAGAGAGAGAGAGAGAGAGAGAGAGAGAGAGAGAGAGAGGAGAGCAGTCATGGAGGGAATAGCAGGGGAAGCAACAATGGTAGAGCAGGTAGTACTTTCTCTGGAGCAAGCCACCCACATGGCCAAACAGCTCCAAACCACCACCGACCCGACCCAACTCCTCCAAATCTACACTTCCCTCCACCAAGCTCACCACCATCTCTCCTCCTTCCTCTCCAAAACCCAACTCTTTCTTCCACCTCCTCTTTTTTTTCCTCCGTCCCCTGCCGCCGCCGCCGCTAACTCCCTCTCCTCCGCAACTGGCGCCGCCACGGCTACCGTCGCCGATGGAAACGATACGCAACCGATGCAGATCATGGATGGTGATGATAATGCGGAGGAAGAAGCTGGAGAGAATTCGAAGGGGACGCTTGATAAGGTGGAGGAGAAGATGCGGGATTTCTTTATCAGGAATAAGCGGCCGAAGCGATCGTTATCGCCTTCGGCGGTGGCGGAGGATAGAAGGCTGTACGATGATGGGTGTGCGGTGGGAGTGAAGGGTTTTGACCCTCACGCGACGAGGTTGAGGGCTTTGGATCTTGTCTACCAGTTTCATGGCTAAGGGAGCAAAGGCGGTTGGACCTTGTCTACCAGTTTACATGCCTCTGTTTTTTTGGCTTTACTGTTGCATTAATAGGTGCAAGCCAACTGCAAGTTGGTTGTAGGTCCTAAAGTTTCCCTTATGTATCACCTGTATTATCTGAGATTAAACTAATAGTTGTGGAGTCTAGGATCTTGAAAACTTATAAATGTAATTCCTTGGAAATGTAAATATAATATTGCTTTCCAAGTAATTTGAAATATGATATCTGACTGTGGTATCATGATTCATGTGAGGCTTGCACTATGTACAAATTAATGATTGTTGCTCTATTGCTTTTTGGCCTCCTAAGAGCTGATGATGCAGAATTTTTTACTTGAAATACCTGAATGGCTGCCTTTTTTTAATAATGCTCTTTTGAATATGTGATAGCATTTCACTAGATACAATTCCCTCCCCGCTCCCTCCCTAGAAAGCATAAGAAAAAAGAGAATGAAGAAAGAAGATAAATATGATATTTGTCGTTGCTGATATATTTGTAGCTAAATATTAATGAGAATGATTAATGGCATTGAAATTTACTCATCTTACTTGATAGGGCAAAGGCTCGTGAAGAGTATGGCACCTCTATTTGACAATGTGGCGATTGAGCCTTGCTTGCTACATGGAGACCTGTGGAGTGGAAATATCAGCTCTGACAGAAGTGGCGAGCCTGTTATACTTGATCCAGCATGTTATCGTAAGTCGTTACTACAAATATGGTTCCATAACAATAATCTTGTTTAAAAATAGTTAATTCAGCATTGAAAGTAAATATTTGATAATGGTTATGAAGCTTTGTTTTTCATAATTTTGGTCTCTGATGGTTTAGCTTTTGATATTAATTACTTGTGAATGGGTATTTGGGGATGGAGATACTCTGGCTGACTTCAAAATGTTAGAACGTGAAAGATTTCAAGTTATCTTTTTTTCCTAGTTCATTTCAACCTGGAGAAGATAGATGGAAACGAGGCTTCTTTAGAACTCCCTTTCTTTCATGCTTAGACTCAACAAAACTAATGTTTAGCTATTTGTAAAAGTGAATGCTCTAATGTTGAGTCCATTGTGAATGCTCTAATAGTTAATTCAGCATTGAAAATAAATTTGTAAAAGTGAGATTTCTAGCCACAATGTAGCCAAACAATAGCTATTCTATGGTGAATGCTCTAATAATAGGACACAGAACACGTTACCATGATTCTTTGGTATACCCTTAGCCTTTATTGTAAAAGTAAGCAGATCAGACACCTGAGGATCTTAGAGGAGGCTTCCTTATCGTGATTGAGATAAAGGTGACTATGATTTGGGAAAACAGCTCCATGTTTTACTGGAAATTTTCTTCTGAGAACATAGAGGTAGGCGGTGGGTGCATTTCCAGAAATACGCTGCTCTGTATTTTTGATAAAAGGGAAGTTTTAAAAGAAATTTCTATCGAGTGAAGAAAAGTGCCAATTGTAGTTGCGTTTATACTCCAAAGTGGCCACTCAAGTTTACACTTAGAATTTAAGAGTTATTTATAAAGCTCAGTTCCACCTAGTAATGAACCAATATGAGATTTGAGTCATTCGACACTTAGTAATCAGCTCTATCATTGACAATAAGATTTAAAATCATGCCCCAAAGATTTCTGATTTGTACTAGTTGCACTTAAAGGTTGCAGTGGATGTGATGGTATTTGTTTTCAGTTTATTCTGATTATAATATTTTCCATTCTCTACCTGTGTTTAATACCTCTTGAATCATGCTTTAGAAATCGAAAACGTAAAGCACCATGTGTGGTGACACTGTAAACTTTTGCCATAGATGGACATAGTGAAGCAGACAATTGAAAGGACTTTTGAGGTATTATCATCTTCAAACAGACAATTGAAAGGACTATTGTAGATTTAATAAGCATTTAGGTCAAACACAACCCTATGGCGGATTGCTTAAAACTTAGACTTGAATTATATCTTTCTATTAATATATTCAATTCAATTATATATTACCAAATAAACTGTCCATGTTTTCTAGAGAAAAACTGACTAACCCAATATCAAGCTAATTTTGCACTTGTGTAGGGTATTCTTCTCCTTTCCCTCCATAATAAAAAAACCATCTCAAATTTAGCCTTCTAATATCCTGTTGATATTATTTAAAAGTTCTCTTTTGTTAATAGTTTGTGTGTTCTCCAGGTGATGCCCAAACTGCCAGGCTTTGAGAAGAGGAGAGATCTTTATATGTTGTATCATTATTTGAATCATTGCAATCTCTTCTGTTCCAGCTACCGTTCATCAGCATTGTCTATAATAGATGACTATCTCCGGATCTTAAATGCTTAGCATCGAGTCTAAAATGATAACCATGTTTATTCTACATTACTACGATAACTCCACCTGCATGTCCATTTTGTTGCTTCCTGGGGCTATAAGACTTTCAAGGGCTGTTCTGTTGAGTTGCACTCGCTTCAATTTTCTGCTTTGCTTTGTCAAATAACTTTTTCTCTGCAAGAATAAGCATTTGAACTACTTCATTGAAAATTTGATGGTACATAAATTGTTTACATTGTTTATAGAAATTGGCTCCTATTCAAGTTTCTTCATATGTTGTGATCCCTGGGAAGAAAGGAAAAGTAGTGATGTTCTCTTGCAAAGGTAACGCACTACACAAAATAATATGCTATTCTCTAACCAGGGCATCATCTTGCTGGCAATTACAAAAAGAGGAACTGAATTGGTTCATATAAAATTAGGGGTGTCAACGGGTCGTGTTCGAGTCGTGTCAATACATGTATATTATACTATATAGGTCAATCCTAATTTGACCCGTTAAGCTTATCGTGTCAAAATCTCAAACCCTAACACGACCCGTTAACATAACGTGTCGTGTCGTGTCAACCTGTTATGACCCATTAGTGAATATTACGAAATAAATTAACATGAAAAAATATGATACGTTATAACTTGTTTATGTAAATTTGTTGAATATGCCTAAAATTAATCCGTTTGACTTAATTAAATTTAGCATAATTTTATACAAATGTTAAAACCATAATATTTATAAAAATTATAATACTAACTACAAGTATGAATTACAATCTAAACAAAGAAAATATCAAAATTAAAATTTTATCAATTTTACTTTTAAATATAAATGTATACTTATAATTTTAATTTTCTTAATGTGTCATAACGTGTCATAACGGGTTAAAACAGGATGACCCGCTATCAATCCGTTAAGCAATCGTGTCTTAACGTGTCAATCCGTTTTGACTCGAAACTCATTAAGACTAAACCCTAACCCGCTATTATCGTGTCGTGTTCGTGTTGGGTTAACGGATCGTGTAATATTTTGCCACCCCTATATAAAATGTGCAGCAACATGGACTGGACAAGCAAATAGCCTACTACATCCAGCTAAAAATAAGAATCCCTATTGGTTTGAAGGAAAAAAGGAAAAGAGGAAAAAAAATATATTATGTTTTCGTATTTTTATTTTATTTTATTTTATCTCATCTAATTATTATAATTTTTTTAAAATTTTG
The DNA here is from genome assembly GCA_036559045.1 of Platycarya longipes. Lineage (NCBI taxonomy): Eukaryota > Viridiplantae > Streptophyta > Magnoliopsida > Fagales > Juglandaceae > Platycarya > Platycarya longipes. The sequence goes on along the minus strand of CM071789.1, from coordinate 11,316,956 downwards.
AATGTAAAATAAAATAAATAATTTAAATTTTTTGAATCTTAAAATAAAATGATATTAAAAAAAAAGATTTTAATAATATTTATTTAAATTTATTTTATTTTATTTGTAAAAACAAATAGACCTAATTGAAAAAGTTGTGATTTATAGTAACCCACTAAGGTGAAGCTTTTAGGGTTTTAAGTAGGGGTGTAAATGGTCCGGTTCAGTTCGAGAAAAATGTGGACCGATTTTATTCAGTCCAAAAATTTTACCACTTTGAATCGGACCGAACTCCTATTCGGTCCATATCGATCCGATTCAATTTAGTACAGGGGTGGTCCGGTCCGGTCCAGGTAGGAGTGTTCATCCGGATTCCGGATTCCCAAATCCGAAACCCGGATTCCCAAATCCGAAACCCGGATTCGAAATTTTCTTAAACATTTTTAAAAAAAATTCAAAAATGTTAAGAAATAAATAAAATTTAAATCGGGCCGAGTACAACCTAACCCGGATGAACACCCCTAGGTCCAGGAGCACCCAATATGTTTAATTGGGCTAAATTTGATCTAAAATCCTATAATAATGAAAAATAATTTTTAGCCTAAATTTAATTATTTTCAACCCAATTTATGTATTTATTACAGATTTTAGTCAAATAATATTAAAAAAAATTACTCTTAAAACAATTAACAAAAGTAAAATAATTTAAATAAAAAAGTAAAAAAAAAAACCTTAAAAACCCAAATAAAATAAAAAGAAATTAACTCTTAAGTTTTAAAAGTTCTTAAGAGTTGAGAGTCCAAATAAACAAAAAAAAAAAAAACCAATCCTTAAGAGTACATCTATGTAGATATACTGTAATTTATATTTTTATACTACAACTAGTCGACTATTATAAATTATAATATGTTAATATTATAAGAGTATATTATTATATATTATATATTAATATGTTATACTACCACTTTTAATCTATATCAATATTAATACTATAATTTATATACTATTATTTATATTATATATATACATATATATTTTAAAAAAAAAAAATGTGTATTCGATCCAGTCCTGTCTGGTCCAGGGGTAGATATCCCTTGGACCAGGACCGAACTGAAAATTTTCGATCCATATAAAATTTGGACCAAACCGGACCGGACCAAATTCCATCCATCTAGTCCACAGGTCCAGTCCGTTCTTTTTACACCCCTAATTTTGAGTCTCTGACACAAGCATGTACTCACAAAAACTTTTTAAGAACTTTGAAGATTTATCACAACTGAATCCACATGTGATTCCCACATCAATTTTGTTCTCCAGTAATCTCTAACCCTTATCTTGTTTGTTGAAGAGAACATTCTAGAAAGAAAGAACCTAAAAACTAAAAAAGAAAAGCTTTAACTTTGAGAGAGAGAGAGAGCGAGAGAACGTAAATATAAATAATCATGGAAGAAATGTCAAGAGAAACAATAATGGTAGAGTAGGTAGTACTCTCTCTGGAACAAGCCACCCACATGGCCAAATAGCTCCAAGCCACCACCGACCCGACTCACCTCCTCTTCTTTTTCCTTCATCTCTAGCTGCCGCCACTAACTCCCTCCCCTCCGCAACTGGTGCCACCATAGTTACCGTCACCGATGGTAACGATATCCAACCGATGCTGATCATGGATGGTTATGATGATGCGGTGGAAGAAGTTGGAGAGAATTCAAAGGGCGCGCTTGATAAGGTGGAGGAGAAGATGCATGATTTCTTTATTAAGAATAAGTGACCAAAGCGATCGTTATCGCCTTTGACAATGGCGGAGGTTAGAAGGTTGTACGATAATGGGTGTGTAGTGGAAGTGAAGGGTTTTGATCCTCACGCGACGAGGTTGAGGGCTTTGGACCTTGTCTACTAGTTTCATGGCTAAAGAAGCAAAAGCAAGATAGAAACAGAGGAAATCTCCATTGCTTATGCTACGAATAGACCTTAGAGAAGTGATTTTTGGACATGAATTAACATAATAAATGCAGCCATTTTTTATTTGTTTGTGTGAGATGGAGCTGGTTTTACATATCAATGGATTTCAAATAAAAGAGAAACAAAAAGGGTTATTGTAATTATTGTTCACTTTTGATGGTACAACATCAGGAACACGTTGAAGGAGCAGCAAATTGTTTGATATTCTTTTGAGTATTTGACTTGTTTAGAGGTTCGTTTACAGAATATTGTTCATTGGAAACCATTTGATGTCCATGTTCTCTTCTCGCAAGAGCATTACAAAATCATGACATCTCTAAAATTGTGCATAAATAATCATCTCCATGTACAACTCAACTTATGGTACGATCGGATGGGTGGAATTAAAAGTAAAAAGAAACCAGGGTTGCAGGGGAAGATTTGTAACTGTGCACACCATGCTTATAGTCATTGCATGAGCTTCACATTTGGGGCTCATAAATGCTGTTTGAGCCACAAGTATGCCGCTTTGGCCCTCAATAATGCGTCCAAGTAGACTTGGCCACAATCTCCAATTCACCTTTCAGCCATGGATGATGACATGATTTTAATCATGTAGAATTAGAAATATCTGGGACCATGTTTGCCTTTTAACTCTGGTGCAATCTCCACAATGTGGAATATTCGGTTGTGTTGGGACTTTAGCTTTTTAAGATGCCGTTCACAAAAACCAAAAGCACTATTCTTTGGCAATCAAGTTATGCAGCTTCACGAAATCATCCAATGTAAGCTCTTCTGGTCTAGACTGCCAAAGCCATGGAAGATTAATTAACAGATATATTGCCAACTTAACAGCTTTTCTGAAGAAAAAATAACCGTAGTGCTCAGCAATCAACTCCTCTAATTCCCAATACTTACGGTAGCTGGAAGACCAAATTTTCCCAAAGCTTGTTCAATTTCGAGGGATGTGCATATGTGCTGGAGTGATCTCCTTAACATCTTACGTTTCCCGTTGAAGGCAGAATTTACCTATATTCCCACAAAAAAGTAAAAACCTATTACCAGAATGAAATAACGAGGCAGTCCTTAGACTGATATAACTAGAAGTTAAAAGAATAATCATCAATATAGATGGCCTTGGTTCATGTGGTAGAGGCTGCGTAAGTCTTAAATTCTAGAAAAATGGTATAAATGCTACATTTTCAGCAAATTCCTATCCCCTTATGATAATGAAGAGACATCATTTATCAACCTTTGAATTTGTTGTTTTAGAAATATAAGAGCTGATCTAATCGTTGATGGATAATCCTACATTAGCACATTGTAATAAAAATAAGACTAGTGTGTGAATATATAACATAATTCAAAGTTTTGGTCTTCTAGGAATTTTTTTTTTTTTTTTTTTAAAAAGAGTAACTGCAATAGCAATTTGATGAAGTTAAATTCTGGATGGACTCTATTCCAGATTTTCTTTGTCATTCTATTTCAATTGATGCCAATTATGCGTAATTTGTAATGCACTCTGTGTTTCTGATGTCTTAATGATAGTGATGTCTTCTTATTAAAAAAAAAATCTACTTAAGTTTGTGGAACAATAAAATATGAAAATCTTAGAAGGACGATATATAAATTGACAGTACCATTGAGAAGAAGTTCTTTATAGACGAAACTTGGGGATACTCCGCAGCTTGCTTCAACTTAAATGTAACAACAGCAGCATCAACCTAAAGAACATAAGCAGGATCAGGCTAATCTGCATTATTCGACAAATAGATGCAATTTTTTGTTCTTTGTTTCCCTGAATGCACATAAATTACAAATAAGATGAGAAGTAGAATTGGTGCTTGGTGATGATTACACAAGCAACCTACTCTTCTCTGACCCACATGAATCCCAAATAACAGCTAAGATTTTTTAGTAGGTACTGCCTTGGAGAGGAATGGAACTGCTAACAACTAGGGGTCAGAAGTTCCATGCCTGAAGGTCAGGTTGATGTGTGGTCCCTACAGACTTGAATTTAGAGCATGTTTAGGATTGCGTTTCGAGACTTTAAAAGTACTTTTAAACAGTTAAAAGCACTTTTAAAGAAAAATGACATGTTTGGATAACTTTATTAAAAGCACTTTAGTCGGGTGAAAAAGCTAAAATCAGTCACCAAGCACCAAATTGGAGCTTTTATCAAAAAGCTCCTGCAGATAACAATTTTTTAAAAACTACTGTAACTAACTCTAAAAATGCTTTAGACATATGGTTCTCAAACAGTAAATGGCTTTTAAGTAATAGAGCTTATTATATTAAACTTTAACCTATAAGCCTTAAGCGAAATGTAATATTTTCTACCGCAATCCCAAACATGCACTTAATGATTCTCAATGCCAACAACCAAGGATAAGTCAAGTTCTGCCATATACAGAGATGAGTAGAAGCATATCAAAATGTTCCTAATCGGAGGAGGTATGTTACAAATAGATGTCAGCTCCGTGGAGAAGTAAAAGTCTCCACACATCAACCATTTGAGATGATAGGTTTTCACAAGTACTCTAATAAAGGCTTTTCGTTCCTTCTGGCCACAAACTGATGGATTTGTTTGAAAGCAGGAACTCAGAGAGAGCATACAAATTAAAGTGGTAGGCAAAAAGGATTCTATCCTCCAAAAATGTAAAAGGCAACAATGTTTAAAGAGAAAAAGGATAAGTTTTTGGAACAGCTTTCACCGAATAATGTTGTGTTCACTGCCTAAAAATACTTACAAAAAGCTATACTGTCACCAATTTATGTTGCTGCTAGGCCTCTTCCCCCCAATGAAGGAAACAACTACAGCTATATTTTCTTCCCTCTGTTAACAATTATCTTTTAAATTTTTCCTTGAAATATCTTGCTGTGTACATCTCCTTTATCTCATCATATTATGCACATCGAATTAGACTACTTTAGATCTGTTAAAATCTGCAAAATCCATTTTATGCTCATGATAGGACATGGAGAGATGAAACCAGCCAAGATTGACAAGGAGTACTTGGTCAAAATTTATTCCAAGAAAAAAAAAAAAACATTGCTGCGTTGGAAGTATTTATCTGCATATATGGGATATAAATCACTCACATTAGGCTGAGGGAAAAAATATGTCCTTGGCACCTTAAGCTTGTATTCAGGATCTGAGAAACATACAGAAAGCCTATGTCAAGTATATTTAAAATTGTGCAAAATATTTTCTATAAAAAAAAAAAAGTGCAAAGTGCAAAATATTTTAAGTGCTAGGGACAGAATTCTACAGCACCAAACTTTGAAGGCTCTTTTACAGATTGTATTAATTTTTGATTGCTTCATTTGTGTAAGTTGTTGTTGCCAAGAAGACAGACAACAAAAAAAACAGTTCGAGTAGAAAAGAAGTTATGATAAGGTCATGTTTCAATAACCACCGGGTGCAGAGATAATTTACCAATAGAAGAAAAAATGTATCATCTGAATTATCATAGATCCTCAGTTGCAACACCATCAAAAAGCTTACTATAAATTTCTTAAGACAAGGCATAACACCAGCTAATATATGCATTCCGCATAGTTTCCAGTATCACAAGGATACCTGAATAGAAATTGACAAAGATATTGATCGATCGGTACTCTGATGTCCGCAAGGACGATTCCACCAAGCGCAATGCTGTCTCCTCCTGAAAATAAATCTAATCATGAACTCAAATATTCTTGGAGTAATTATTAGAGAAATGCAACACCTACCTGAATACTAGACAGGAAAATAAAAGGGAATACTAACCTGGAGTAGAAGAACAACTTGTGAAAAAATATCACCCATTGGAAGAAGCAGTTTGAGCACATCTGTACTAATATTAAAGGGTATATTGGAGACAACCTACAAACAACTAAAGATCACATTCAAGATCATGGTGAAATAAAATTTAATATAGAACTTTGGAAGCAAGGAGCTTTTCTCCTATCCAGCACATCTTCCACTCCTAAATTCATGATCATGTTGAAATCACACAAAATATAATTTTGGAAGCATGAAGCTTTACTCCAGTTCAGCCACATCATCCAATCCCCTATTACTCTATTATGTTATCAAATATAAAATTAAAACTACAGCAATATGTAATTTTGAGAGCATGCCTATTATCATCTACTCCCTCATTATGTTATTAAATAAATTTTAGCTGATATATTTAACTAAGTCAAAGTTTTCAAAAGTAAAATAATATATCTAATTAAATAAATAATTTCATTTAAACATGGTAGTGTTTAAGTTTTCAAAGCACATCTTTTTGGTTTCTCAACTCACACCTTTTTATTTTTGTAAGTAATGAATGTATATAGGTCATTGCATTTTAAGTTAATGAGCCTATAAGTTAGATATGACTCTTGATAGTTAAGTTATGTTGGCACACTAAATAAAAAATTCTTGGTCCCTCTCCAATTTGGCATGGTTTGTGCGGTCTCCATCACTTACATAGAAATAAAGGAAAGCAAGATGAGAGAAGATCAATGTGGCCAACCAAATTATAGATATCAAGGAACTGACATTGACACTTTTAAAAGTTCTATCTTTTCCATAATGGCTCAAGGTCATGCTAAATTAGTTACAAGTATTATTTTTCATTTATATATAGTTAATTATGTGCATTGCATAATTATGATGTAACTACTGTACAAAAAAGTAGGATTCTCACTTTTGCAAATCTTGATTTTGAATGATTCAATGACTTTGTACTTCCCAAAAAAGACAACATATGGGAGTGAATGTGACATTTCACAAAGTCTTTCTTTATAACCTACACAGTACAATTAAAGCAGTCAACATCATCCATAACATATAATTGACAATAAGAAAACATAGGATCTCACACAAAAATATGCATAAACCCATTAACTATCCACATAGAATGCTGACAGTTAACATGAAATTGGGCAATATATATACACATGGAAATCTAAGTGAAAAATACCAACAGTTCAATCATTAGGGAAACATAATAAACCTTTCTACCAGACACCGAAGGTTGTAAATGATTAATTCTTCATGTAGCCATCTAGAGTCATTCATTTTATATTGTAAATGGTTAATTCCTACCTGACTCTGCTTAAGTTATGTCAACAAAAAAGTTTTTAGCTACATTAATTGTATACACAACTATAATACACAACATTCTCTGGTCTTTCCAAAGACGCATATGCATAAGATAACAATTTAAGTACGTGGTGGATGGGAAACCAATACCAAACTTCAATTTATAACTTCTAACTTGCAAAATAATTATTCTTCAAAAAGAATTTTGGGAGACTTGCTGTAGAACGAAAGAGGTGAAAGAAAATTGGTCTCGTGCTTTCTTCAATTTTGTTTAGCCATTAGAGTCAAAAAGCACTTCCCATAGTGCAAATTGTAAGATGCATTAAAATTGTTATCATTTGAGTTAATTGAGTCAAATTATTGTAATGCGCTAGAGAAAAAAAGACACGTGCATCTCTGCCAGGAGAAACCAGTGAGAATAAATCAATACCATTTATAGCACGCTTTAGCCATCACCAAAATTTATACTTTACCTTCAACCTGTCTGTGCTTGCAAATCTTTCACTCACAATAGCAGCCATGTGGGGATCCTAAAGATCATGAAAAATGTACAAAGTAAATCTATGGAATCAATATAGAAGAAAAAGATTTTCTCATTACATCACCCTCACATTTTTTTTCACAAACAACACTCTTATCAAAAGTCACACCAATTTGGAATAGCATTATATTTTAACCTTTTCACTAACAAGTGTGCCATATCAGACCAAAAGGTCAATCTTGAGTCAAAGGGAAGGATATCTATCCGAATAAATAGATTTTTCTTTAGTTACTTGCAAGACATATTTCTGTCATGCTTGCTTGCTTACATATTAGGCTTAAGATAGTGCTAATTGCATAACATACAAGCCAAGGAAAGCATGTGCGACCAGGCACATGCTTGTACACTCAAAATTTTGCAACGTTCCTTCTTAGAGAGTAGATGAGTGGAGCTAAAGAGCGAGCATTGGGCTCTAACGAACAAACCTTTTCAATGGCAAGAACAATGGCACCAGAATTAAGGAGAACGTTAGTCAAAGAGCCCGTCCCGGGCCCAATTTCTAGCACCACATCGCCTTCTTCAACATTGGCCGCACTCGCAAGCTGCTCATTGATCTCATTATTCAACATATAATGCTGCAGTCACAAACACTCATTAATTAGGAAATTTTCTCGAATAGAGAGTTAACACCAAACAACTAAGTTCTCGAACAAGCATTATTGTAGGCAAAATCACTAAGAAATTAAAGTATCTGGAATTTTCTTATCTTTCTGTTACATCTACAAAGGCCGCATTTGGAATTGTCATTTATATTAGCATTATCTTGGGAACCAAACAAAGCTGATAGATTTCGGGAAGTTCTTTTAAATTTAGTAGGAAAAAGTGGAGTAGATGAATATAGGGGAGGACCTGGCCGAGAGCTTTCCTTGGGGTGCGGCCTTTGGAGTTGAGAGATTTGAGAGTAGCATGGTAGTCGTCTGGGCTTCGGCTTCGGCTTCGGCTACGGCTTTGGCTTTGGCTTTGTTGGTTTTGGCTTTGGCCTCTATTCGAGCATACTATGCACAACGGGGTGATGATTCTTCTCCGTGAGCCGGAGGTGCTATTGTTCGCCGGGAGTGGAGCCTTGAGAAATGCTCTTGGAGATAATGGAGGGAGAGAGTAGAGCGAAAGATGTCCAGTGGTCATGTCTCTCGTGAGTCTTTCTTCAGGCGACGCTACTTATTCGCGAGATGCAAACTATTGTCATTTTGAAAAAATAATAATAATAATAACAATAATCACATCAAAATGAAGGTTATTTTTGCGACACATTTTTCCCTTTAGAATAGTCTACATTTGTAGATGGAGATTATTTTAATTGAGATAATAAATAAAGTATCATTTTAGAATAATAAATAAATAAATAAACGCAACCTGTGACGCCCCCAACTCCCACTGACAAAAATATGGGAATTGAGGCATCGGGATGATAACAACACGAGTCACACACACCCCAACGACAAGTGCTAAGTGTGTGTACATGTAACATGTATAAAATAAAAGAAGCAGCGGATAAGTTAAATCAATAACTAAGTACCATAATTTTTTTAAAATATATTACAAACCAATTTAACACAAATTCTCCAACAGGAGATTTAATACAGTCATCCCAAAATCAAGGCATTAAGATACATAATTATCAAAAGCGGGAAAACATTTTCCAAGATAACAAACTACATCAAATCACTCCAACGGCGGAGCAACCTCCTCAGGCTCAACCTCATCGTCATCTATATTAAAATCTACGATACCAAAATTGTATCACAAGTAAGTAATAATCGAACAAAATCAAAATACATTCATGCAACAACTAAATGCATGAACATGATGCCATATGTATGTAACTCAAAAATTATCTTTTCCCAAAAAGGAATAGTTTTTTATGCACGCCAAAATCTCATTTTGACCCAAAATAAAATCTTTGAAAACAGCCACCATTTTTTTTGAAAATGATACACATAAATCCATTTATCAAAATCTGCCATTTTCCCAAAAAATGACCCACAAATTCAATTAATATTGTATGCGGGAATCACATGCTGGACTCTACCACCGTCCCTGCTTACCACCATCCCTACCGCGTGCACCATAGGTGGGAATCACAGGCAGGACTCTATCACCGTCCCTGCTTACCAATATCCCTACAGTTATTTTTACCTCTTTCAATCTATTAAAGCACTGTAGGCGGGAATCACAGACGGGACTCTACCATCGTCCCTGCTTACCACCATCCCTACCGCATGCACTGTAGGCGGGAATCACAGACGGAACTCTACCACCATCCCTGCTTACCACCATTCCTACCACGTACACCGTAGGCGGGAATCACAGGTGGGACTCTACCACCATCCCTACAATAGCTCTCTTTCAAAACCGTTCAATCCATTCATTCAAACATATCCAAAACCATTTCTCATATGAAAACCCAGTTTTCAAATATACACATGAACATATATGCAATTATGTGAAAACCCAATTTTCCTTTACAAAATGAACAAGTGTGCACTATACAATGCATACGACAATACACAAAATATCTAATAACCAACAAATCCCAACATCAGCCAATCACACAAAGAGTTATTAATGCAAAAATATATTTAAATCTCAAAAGGTTATCTAGAAAATACTTACCATATGCTCGATAGAAATTCCAGAAGCTAGCGAAAATGTCAAAAAAGGATATTGTGCCTCCACCAAAGAACTCGCTGTGACATAGTGCCATCGCACCACCGAAAATAAAACACCAAAATAAATAAATATAATTACCGAATATGATTATAATAATTAAAATTTAACATAAATAAATTCGCATATATAAAACACCACATTTAACAACAAATATCATGAACAAATATTTAAAACACTTAAACATAAATAAATAACCCACATAAATAAATTAAAAACAACACTTAAATGAATTAAGCAATTTAAATGAGTAAAAGCTTACCGAAAGATATTCCAAGAGGTCAAATACGGCAAAAGAAACGATGATTAAAACACTATTAAAAACCCACTTGAAATATTCGGATTACTAGGGTTTGAAGAGGAGAAAAACTCAAGTCTAAGTTGAGGGAAAAAGAAAACTCGAAATCAACTCAAATGAAGGGTAGAACACGGCATTGAGAGTGATTCTCGGTATGGATTTTTCGCATGGTCGATGGGTATTTTATAGGCATGAAACCGACCTGTGATAGCAGAAATGGAGCGGGAAAAACTCACGTGACAAACACAACAGCCAAATCAAGACAAACAAGCTGAAAAAGAAGAGAAATGCTCACCTTTTCGGGTAAAAAAAGAGGCAAAACAAAGCTGGACAGTCAAGGTTTTGGGGCGGTTTCGCGCACGTGAAGCATCGATCTTGGATGGAAATAGAGGGGAAATTATCTGCAGGAAGCTAGGGCTCCGATGATGCAACGCGTGTGTGAAAAGAACAGATGAAAGCTGCAAAGTTTGAAGCTTGATTCACGGTTAACAGTACCGAACAGGGGACGAACGAAGTAGAAGACGAAATGGAGAAGCAGCTGCCTGTGTCGAATGAAAAGGAACTGGAAGGGCTGAAATACAATAAGCATTAAATTAAACGATGCCGTTTGCTACAATTTTAAGGGGCCAATATTTGATCATGTAAAAGGGGCTGGGTACTCCACACGGCTGGGCTCACTGAAAGGGCTACTAAAAGGCTTAACACAAATATAAATATACAATCAAAAGCCCATTCCGAAAATCTTTAAATAAAATAATATTAATATCAATCATATCATAACACTCAATATATATATTAACAAACAATACATATATAATATTAAAATATTAAATTACAAAAGAGTTAAAATTACAGATCCTCACACAACCTCATTTTGATAATATTTTGATGTACCATTTTAGAATAATTAATATATATATAAAATTATATTCTAAAATGACAATAATATAAATCGTAAGCTCAATTATTATCAACTTAAAACTATTCCCTTGACTTTTATGTAGCCCATGATGGCATAATATGACAATTTACACCTACGTCATTTGCCAACCTGAAATCACATTTGAGAAATGCATGAGATTAGATGGGTGATATTTAATAGGGAAGAGCATTAACCGGTCTAGATTGATAAGACCGATCAGACCGATCATTTTGGAGGGCTAGTCCCGATTCAAAAGAACCATGATCGAATAGGTCTGGTCTAGTCTCAATCCAGGCGTGTTTAGGCCTAGACCAAAGTGGACTAGATTGAATATATACTATAATATATTTTTTTAATTATATATATATATTATTTATATAATATAGTTGTATATAATTAAAAGTAATTATATAATATATATTATAGTTTTAGCATTAGTACTAGTAATTAGTATACATTAATAATTTAATATATTATAACAATTATAATATAAACTATATACTAGCATTTAATATATTAATAATACTATTAAGTATTATTTAATAAGTTATAAGAGTAATAGAGTATTATTAATTTATCACTAGCATTTAATATATTAGTAATACTAATACTACCAAGTACTAGACTACTTTAACATGATCCAGACCGAATACTAGTCCAATCCCATATAGTGTTCGGTCCAGTCCATCAACACCCTCCAAGACCAATTGGAATAGACCGAACTCCCCCATAGGTGATAAGAATAGTTTATACCATCGAATGATATTATGCCACATATGAATTTTTATAGTGAAAAAGTAAGACTGATTGCAGCTTATTTCTTACATTTACCTCATTTGTTACTCTCTTTTTCTCCCTTCCTCCCTTTCTCCTCTCAACGATTTTTGTCCCTCTCTCTCCTCAAAACAACTACTATTTTCATCCTTATCTCTCTCTCTTTCTCATGCTTATACAAAGCAAAATCATTGCTTTGCGCACCATTTCTTTTTTATCTTTCGCATGTACATAATTATGGTGTTGATGATTCTAGTTTTTCTCATTGTTTTGATGTCCTTGTTGAACAGTTTATCGAAGATACCTTTAATCGTAGGGCGATTTTCTGTTATTACTTTTCACTCATCCAACTTCGTAATCTGTCTGAGTAGTATTTCAAGCCTTGATTTCACCTAATAATTTTGTGAAGTTTGGCTATGTTACCTAGATTGCTTTATTTTTTATTTTTTAACTTCACTTTTTTTATTTGTCTTAAAACTCTCGTTACACACATGTTTTACACCTACAAATGAAAAATTGACACATGAAATTGTAGCAAATTAAACAATACACTCGCATGCAGAGAATATATATTTTCTTTTTTCTAAAAGAGATATATTCTAGGCTCCAATACGATCTCGTCCCTCTCTTTATTTCCTCCCCCTCCTCCCACCCTCGTTGGCCTACTCTCTCTCTTTATCATTCACAATGCAATATTACATCTCTAAAATTTAACAACAACGATAAAAAATCAATAATAGAAGATTTACAATAAAAAATCTACAACTTTTTGAAAGATCTATCATTCACAATTTAAAAAATTAACCTAGTTGGAATCCAAAATATGAACTCAGTTGCAAAAAAACCAACCCAGCGCAACCCAGAGTAGAAAAGTACAATCCAACTCAAAATAAGAACCACAATCTAGCTTAATATGCAGAATAAATAAGATTGCGTTTGGATGTCAAATTGAATTGAACTGATCTGAATTATTTATTAATAGTAGTGAGTTAAGATAGTTAAGTGAGTTTTGTGGGGCCATCTAGATGAGTTTAAAATGTGTTTCAGTATTAAGATGAGTTTAAAAATATATATGAGAAGTAACAAATTTGTGGGACCCACTGACAGTAATGGTACAATCTGTCACTCAAACTGGGGCAATTGCAAAAAAAAATAAAAATAGCTACAATAAAAGCTGCCTAGGCGGGAGGGAGAGAGAGAGAGAGGATAAAGAAATCAAATCTGTCATAAATGTAAAAGAAAAAAATATTTATGTCACACCAATTTGGCTTAATGCTGTAGTGCAGCATGAAAGGTGAGGTCCATTGAGTTCACTTGAACTCTATTGAAGCACATTCATATGGGGGCATTTGGATGCCAAATCCAATCTAAAGTGAGATCAACTTAGTTGGATTTGGCATCCAAACGAAGCCTAAATGTACTTGCTAAAGGTTACATATCAAGTTAAGGAAGAGAAATGAGTTCATTCCAAACCACTCACAAAACTTCTCAACAAATGGGACGAAGGGAGAAAAAAAGAAAAAAAGAAAATGGGTGAAAGAGAAAATGAGAACTGGGTTGTGGAGAGGAAAGAACAAGAGAAGAGAGAAAAGACAAAAAGAAAAGGGAAGAAGAGATGGAGAAAAGGAAGAGGGGATGTGATGGACGAAGAGATAAAGAAAAAATTAACTCAACTCACACATCATAACACACTTATGTTCTATACGTGTTAAAATGTTATTGGTCAGTGCAAAGGAGAAAAAAAAGGGCTAATTTGTTTGAAGTTTTTTCCTTTCTTCAAACCCCTTGAAGAATTTTTTGCATAAAAGTGGTCCCTAGGAGATAGAAGAATTTCTATATGGTAACAGTCGCTTGAGGAAAGGAAGGGGAGAGAAAGGGGGAAGTGATGTAGAAGGTATATGTGAGAGAACTTGCCTACAATCAGTTCTATTTGTCTTTTATAAAAAAGCATACATGTCACAATATCACTAGAGGTTGTAAATATTTTGTTAACATCTATCTTATTTGAAGTTTTTTTCATCATGATTTCCATGCTTGAATTTGAGTAATACTTTTCCAAGTTTATGTTGTAGCTTTAATTCAAATACTTGTAAACCTTTGATCAAGTACTTTTCCAAACTTATGCAGTAGCATTATTCAATCAAATATAAGTAGCTAACATATATATATTTCTAGGTTTTTATGTCGTATGCACGTGTTTTGATATATTATGAAAATAGATGAACAATTGCATGGATATGGTAGCAAATGGATGAACAGTTGATAATTAAACTTAACAAAAGATGCATATGTGTGTTTCTCAAATTATAAATAAGCTTGGCATATAATCTTTTCAAATAAACATGATTATGTAGACCTTGATCTCAATTAGTGATCACTCATGTGCATTAGTTTGCACTAATAGAAAATGATCTCTATGGGTGATCACTAATTCACCTAGCTTTTATCTTAATGAGTTGACATGCAATGTTAAAGATCAATGATCTGATTTGAGAAATAGAGCAGGAGCTACGGCGTGCATGGAAAATCAAACTGATTCCAAGCTTGTCTGCAATGGTGCTGGAAGTGGTGTCGGCATATCGCGCTATTGGTTGTGGCACTAGGCAGTTAGTTTTGTAGAAAATGCGAAATGGGTTTGGCAAAATAAGGGAAACTTGCAGTGACACGAAAATATGAAATGGGTCTTAATTTTCAATTCTCTATGAGAGTGATGTTGCAGATTGCTGAAAATGCCATGAGCTTCATTGTAATTATAAAAATTTCATGGCTAGGGTCTACTTTCAACATTCGGGATAGAAATCTTAATTTCGGCCAATGCATCCAAAATCTACCGAAAGACATCGAAATAGCCAAAATCTAACTTGTACGAAATACCTATCTTCACCATGTCGGTTACTATTTTGGTATGGAAAATTCTATTCATTACAATTGGTATGGAATAGTATTTAAACCTTTGGTCCCAACAGTGTTTTTTTTTTTTTTTTGCTTTTTTTATGTATTTTTTAACACTTTTAGATATTTTTCTAAAAAAGAAAAAACTCACAATATTGTTAAAAAAATATATTTTTTAATTATTATGTAAAAGAAAAAAATTGTTGGGAGCTCGATCGAGAGCTCCCATATGTAAAAATAGCATCTCTCTTAATCTTATATATAATATTATTATTTTATATTCAAATAGTTTAACGTGCTTCTTATAAGAGCAATAGCATTGGTCGTATAGGCAAAAATAAATACAAACCAAGAATTAACAAACAGCCCCACTAAATTGTCTAATGGAAGAGGCAAATGTATTTTTTTCCCTTACAAACTATAGTAAATCTACATATTTGGAGGGTCACTATTCCTCATCTATTGAGTATTTTATGAGTTATTTCTCTCTCATTCAAAATATTATTAGGTTGACAAAAAAATATAGTTGGCAAATAAATAATAATCTAATTATTAATTAACATATAGTCGGTATAATTGCAAAATATGAAAAAAAAATTAGAAAAAATTATTATTATTAAATCAATATTATCTTGACTAATAGATAGATAATCTAATACAAAAATCTCTTTGGAATGAAATATGTAAAAGGCAAAATATGTGATTTTAACCAAATTTTGCCTTTTACCTTTGCCTATACCAATGGTACTACACTTAGTAATGTCTCTCACAATTCATGTAGTGTCAATATAGACGAGGAGTTATAAGTTGTTAATTAACTCATCTTCATTGGCAATTGATTAACTTTTGGGGAAGTTAATTAACCACCCCATCAAGAAACTCTTTGAATGAAAGGTTTATGTATTTGCTTATATGAATGTCATTGATTTGTGATCGAAAGGCTATTGGCGATAGTCTTATTGATGAAGAGAAAGTTACTGCTCTGATATGATCTTTGCCTGAGTCAACATGAGGCAATTTGTTTTGAGAAGATGTAAGAATATTAAGAATTTTGCTAATATATCTTACCATTTGAAGCTTAAGGCTGAGCACATAGATGTGAATTGTAGTACTCTTTATATTGTCAAAACTGGAAAATGCAAGACATTTAGACCTAAATGCAAGCAGCATGGGATCACGAGATGAGAAATTGGCAAAGCACCACAAAGTCAAACACGCTAGCAAGGACAAGTCCAAACTAGAGTGTTATTACTATGAAAAAGTGGGACGCTTTCTCATCACTGCATAGAGGTAAAAAAGGTATATGCTAAACACAATTCTCTCTTTACTTATATTTGTTCATATATTTTCGTTACTCACTCAATTTCTGAAATGGATTGTAGACATGAGCAATCAAACATGTAGCTAGAAATTGAGTTGGGTAAATAGATTATAGAAGAGTATCAACTGGAAAACAGTACATTATATTGGATAACATAACTCAAGAGAAAGTGCTTATAGTTAGCCCCTGCCACCTACCAACTCATGATGCATCAAGTGCTTGTTACTTTTGCATGATGTACTTTATGCACTTGGTGTTTAATGTATATCTATTGTTAGTTATTTCTATGTTGAAACTTGATTTTATTTATCATTTTAAAGGATCTCATCTAGAGGTTTTATGGATAGGACTTTTTATGGACATGGTTTTCTTTTAAATGGTTCCACTATGTTGGTTTTAGATAACTCCCCACTTTCTTTTATAACTTCAAATGATGATGATGTTTCTAATACATTAAAATACCATACTAGACTAAGCCCCATATGAAAATATAGATGGCTAGACTAGCTAGAAAAGACATTGGGTTCTCTCACTAAGTCTTGTTTAGCTAGTAAAGTCTATAGGTAGCTTTTTGGAAAGGCTCTTAAGGTAACTTATCCATTAGAGCTAGTCTATTATAATACTCGTGGACCTTTGAATGTGAAGTCATGGTATGTAGCCTCTTGTTTTCTCATTTTTGTATGTGACTAATCACGTTTTAGTTATGTTTATCTAAAATCCCAACGCTTTGAAGTATTAGACTGCTTTAGTGCTCATTAGTTGAGGTTGAGAATCAGAAAGAAATGAATTTAAAATCTCGATGAGCTGATTGGAGGTTTGAATACTTGTCTGAAAAATTTAGAGACTACATGAGGAAAATGGGATATGCTGACAATTTCCAATTTCTACCACACTATAAGAAAATGGGGTAACGAAAAGGAAGAATCGTACCTTATTGAAAATAGTTCTATCAATGATGATGCAAACTAATTTGCCTTGTTGTCATTATTAAAATGAAGGGAAATATTTCAAGTTTGTTTCGTGCGACCTTGATGAGATTGCTTCTTATGAG
The DNA here is from genome assembly GCA_036559045.1 of Platycarya longipes. Classification (NCBI taxonomy): domain Eukaryota; kingdom Viridiplantae; phylum Streptophyta; class Magnoliopsida; order Fagales; family Juglandaceae; genus Platycarya; species Platycarya longipes. Next base: position 11,299,493 of record CM071789.1, on the reverse strand, counting down.
GAAGCACTAAATTAATCCGATTCAAATAAATGGTTGGCTGCTATGAGAGATGAGATGAATTCTGCGACAAAAAATCAATTTCAAGTGTTAGTTGATCTTCCACTTAGGATCAAGTCTATTGGAACAAATGAGTTTTTCTAAAAATTAAGCATTTGGTAGATATAAGGCCCATCTTGTGGTGAAAGGATATACATAAAGAAAGTGTATAGATTATAAAGAAATATTCTCTCCTATTGTGAGATTTGTTCCACTCATCTATTCTAGCTATAATTGCACATTGAGAGCTGAGACTTTTCTAAATGGTTGTGAAAACTGTATTCTCAATGGAGAACTAGACAAAGAGATCTATATAAATCAACCTGTTGATTTTTGAGGTTAAGGGATAAGAGCACAAGGTATATCAGCTGAAATGTAATACTTCACTTAGTTACCTATTAGGATTAACCCTTAGTCTCTCCTAGAATGAGCTTATAACACTATATTATATTCTTTGGTTTCATATTTATTTAGCTTTATATTTATTATTTAATATTTATTATCATTTTTTTCCTTGAGGGATTTAGTTAGATGTTGTTTTACCCATTAAACTATGGCACTTACCGTCATTAGTGGTTAAGCTTAAAGGGTTAAGTATGAATGGTTTAGTAAGCAAGCCTATTAGTAGTACACTTAAGGCCCTTAAACCCTTAGAATATTATGGGCTAAGACATGGAAGACTTGAACCAAGCCTTTTAAGAGTTTAAGTCTTTGTGGGATAACCTTTAAAATATTTGGTCCAAGTGTGGGGAAAGCTCAAGGCCTTTGGGGCCTAACTTAGTGTTAGCGTTGACCGATGGTCCATTTATGTTAAGACAAGCCTTTCAAGCCCCATTAATGTGGATCTTAAAGCCTTTTATGACCTCTTAAAAATCTGGAATCAAAGCCTCTTATCAACCCACACCCAAAGCCCATAAACCATGTAATTCCCACTCATAGCCTTAAATCTAACAAGGCTCAAAGCCTTGTCTTTCATTTTCACACTTCTATTTGAAATCCACATATACCATACCATTATTTTTCCTCAAGTCCAAGTATTACCACATGCCCCTCAGGACTTCCACTTATCCATTAATTAAGCTTCTAACTTGAGTTATGGACACTAACCAACTTACTCATGGTTAGAGACATTTGACTATGTTTTGAGCTTAATTTCATTTTCAATCTTTTTAACCATTCTAATATGAAATTACTTGTTTTATTATTCAGTTGAATCATTCTTAGATCATATTAGAATCCTAGATAGATCTCCACACATTTCACTAAGGATAATGACATGTCAAAACCCTAAACCCATACTAATCGGGACATATGTGTACTATTGTGTGCATTGGACTAAATAACCTCTAGCACAAGCTTTCCAAACCTTCTTTTTAAGGTCATTATTGTCTTTTAGAACCTCAAAATATCAATTTCAATGCATACTTGGTGATGGACGAAATTGGTTCCAAGAACCAAACCAAGAACCCAAAAACCAACTACACCTAAACACTAATTGGATGAAAACCAAATGCCTTGCAATTTGGGTTGCTTTTCTACTCTCAAATGACGCACACTCTAATGCCACCTCCATCACCATCCAATTCACAAGAGACTCTTAGATTCATTATGGGAAATTGACCAAAAACTTTTCTCCTGCAAAAATGATACGAAACCAATGGCATCAAAAATCACTAGTCGGCAACACCCTTGAATTCACCTTTTCTCTTTGAGCTGCTACTTCATCATCACTTGGCAACCAATCCCCCACCTTCAACCAACTGGAAAAGTCTTCTAAGAATGACTCATGACCTACATAAATTAGCCATGAAAAGAGGATAAGAGGGTGAGTCAAGAAATGATCAAAACTGTTCAAAATTTTAGCCTTGAACCCAACAGGTACTATGCTTAAGTGACTAATCATATATATAGAAATAAAAGGTTTAAAAATGGTAGTCAATCATGTTATATTTGGGTACGTCAATTGCATAAATGGATCAATAATAACAACCATCAAGAATATAACACTTGCAAATCATTATACATCATATAAGAACGGTGTATATTCATACAACGAATGGGTGTCACTAAGTTTTTTAATGAAATGATAATTAGTCAGACTTACCATGTCACAAATCTTTTGATCAAGAGTGGAATAGTTCCTTAGGAATGGGGGGAACCATGAACACCACAACCTTTTTTTCCTTTATTAACTATTTTCCTAATATTCAAATTTGTTTGAAGCACCATCTTTAGCCTCATACTTTTTTTGGATTAGTAACTTTAGCTTCATACTTAGAATTATATTTAGATAAGCTAGATTCCTACTAAGAATTAACAATGCTTAGGTCAGAAAACCCTCCTACGATAATACGTTAAGCTTCCCAGACACATCAATGCAAAGGCCACAAAATAAATATTGCTGCAAATGGAAAATTTGAGCACAACCTTGATAAGACATCATCCCCTAAAAATTAGCGATCTTTTATCAACTTTCAAGTGCAAGATACATAAACAGAGCACACCAAATAGCTAAAACTTTGCTACACAGCTAGTCTGTAAACTATAATCTATGCTATTGATTTAGGATATAATCATCAAAGCCCTGTATGAAACATTTATAGTACAACGCAATGAGAAATCCTAATTATCTTTCCAAGTTCAAGACTGCAAAAACCCATAATATTATTCATGGTTAAACAAAATTCGAAAGGGGTCTCAATGTATTGTAGCAGTTTATACAAGAAATAGAAGTATGTACATGGGTTCACCAACCAAGCATGGTCTAATACTTGGGAAACACCAAAGCTAACCAACAACGACTATACACACATGGAAGAGGTTGCAACAGATTTACTAGGGGGAGAGTGCGAGAGGGAGAGAAACACAAATAATTCAACAAAATCACAACAATGATCGGCGCCCATATTGGGGGAGAAAACAGATAGAAAACAACTAATTTGGAGGGAAAAAAGTATATCACCTGGCCTTGCGGTTGAATGGGACGTGAATTGGCCAAAATTGTGCCAGCGCTACTTGTAGTCAACAGACAGAGATTACTTTCAGGCACCTTTTCGTGGATTAGAGCCAAGGGTTTTGAGACTTTCTCCCAACAGGAAAGCCAAAAGCATTTAGGCAAAAGGGTACTGGAATGTTCACGCTAGAGTAAGAACTTTTATTTCGTAGTTTTATTAACAAAACGATGGGGCAATTGTCGTTTCCAAGGTAAACACTTTTTTGCATGACATTAACTTGCTGCAATAAGGCTAATTAACCACAGAAATGCAGTAGTTGCACGTAAAGCTGTGGCAAATGCGTTTATTTGTTGTGGCAGATACGTTTTGTGTCAATAGAGTTATTCTACCGCGATGGGTAGTTGTGGGAAAAAAATTGTAGAAAAAACGCTTAGATGTTGTAGTGAGCTTGATGTCATAAACCATTTTCATTTACGTTTCCCTTCTAATGATGCACCACGACAACATCTACACCCTCTCCTTGCATGGAAGCACCTGAAAGTGAAGAAAATCATTTGATTTAAGTCACTATTTACCTACACAAAGTGATGTAACCAAGCTGGAATTCAAGCATCCTACGCCATCACCCACTTCACCCTATCACCATGGACCAATGCTAACGTTCATTCCCTTATAGGCTCTTATAAATACCTCCCTCACCCTACATTTCCTTGCAAGGTGATGTAACCAAGTTGGGTTTGGCGAGAGGTGGTCGTTGGTGAGTTGGTAGTGGCGCGGCATTGCATTGGTGGCCGACGATTGGGAGAAGAGATAGAAGATGGGAGGGGTTCCATCGGCTACAAGGGGGAAGGAGGAGAGAGGGAAAAGAAAATGAGAGCTGCTACAAGGAAGCCCCATGTACGTGATAGGTGGATAAGAATAGAAAAAATAAAATAAAACAATAAAAATTCAAATCAAATTCACAAGTGAAGAAAATCTTTCGATAAGATAATTCACTCCATCAATCTCTATATTTCATCTTCCTTAATAGCATATGCCTAAAGGAAATGAAATGCTATTATGCAATCTCTCTCTCCCAAATTTCAATCTCTATTTCTCCCCTCTCTCTCCTCCTCCGTTAATCTCTCTTTCCCCCTCCGAATGCGAAGGTCTGGTTCTTCCCTCTCTCCCTTGCTTTCCTCATGCCGAAGCTGAAGTGTATCTATTGTTATATGTTGGTGAACCCATTCTCTTTGAGAAAATGAAGCATTGAATCTTGGTTCTTTGGTGTTTGAAATTGTAACCTTTGGGATGCAAAAATAGCAGATTGTGTGGACAATCAATAAGAAAGTGAATCAAAGTATGCCTCTAGAGTCTAAACGAGCGGAGGGTTAAGCATCTCATAAGAAAGTATGGCATTAGTTGAATCAGGTGGAAAGTGAATCAATAGAAAGGCTTCATGCCAACTCAAAAGAGGAGGAAGAAGGAATATGCTTGTTTCTTGCTACCCAGATTCCCTTAATCGATTTTTTAGCATTGCAATATTTAGCCAAGGGTAAAATGGAGGTTTCATACTGCTGACATGGGTTTTGTGCTTTTCTTGTCTCATCCAATCCGTGTATTCTAGTATTTTTCAAAGAAAAGTGGGGGGAAAAACGAAAGTTAGGTTTTAGTTTAGACCCTTTATCTTGAGATTTTTAGATTGATCAGATTGTCAAGATTAAAAATCTACAAACTTTTCTGATGATCTTAACTTTGTGAGAAAAAAATCCTAAATTTTTCACAGATTATAACTGATGACAAATAAAATGGTCCAATATAATTATTTGTGGAGAGAATTTTCTAGCAACATGAATTTGATAGCAAAACTTAATTATTTACTACCAAATAGTATTTGCAAGAATTATGAAACTTTTCTGATGATTTTAATTTTGTGAAAAAAGTCTTTAATTTTCACAAATTGTAACTCTTAACAAATGAAAAATGGCCAAATATAATTATTTATAGCGAGAATCCTCTAATGACATGGAATTGGTGGCAAATTGTAATTATTTGCTACCAAATAATATTCACGAGAATTATAAATTTTTTGTCACCAACTAATTTCGTCACTAATGAAAGCATATGTCACTGTAAATTTATATTATGTGCAAATATTTTTTGATGATATACATTTTGTGGGAAAAAATCTTTAGTTTTTACTCCTGAAAAATGAAAAATGATCCAATATACTTATTTGTAATGGGAAGTTTCTGATGATGTAAATTTGATGGCAAAATGTAATTAATTGCTACCAAATAGTGCTCGCGGGAATTGTAAACTTATTGTCACCGACCACTTTCATAATTTATGAATGCATATATCATCGTATAAAGGTTTTACTTGCAAACTTTTTTAGATGATCTTAATTTTGTGAAAATAAATGCCTTAATTTTCACAGACTATCACTCCTGAAAAATAAAATGGTCTAATATAATTATTTGTGACGATAATTTTCTGACGACATGAATTTAGTGGCAGATTGTCATTATTTGCAACTAAATAGTATTCGCAAGAAAATTTTCTGTCCCAAAAACCATTATTTGTAGTTATCAATCTATTTTTCTCTCTTATCCACTCTTTCATTAGTTAGATCTTGTAAGTTCATTAGCTTGCCTTAGTCTAAGTCAATAGTGCTCCAAATTTTAAATTCTAGCTAGTACTGAAAGTGAAGGCACCTTAAGTGAATGAAATCATTGTGGAAAATGACACCTCCAATCCAAATTTAACAAAGGAAAATGATAAATGTACTTATAAAAAAACTTATAAAAAACTTACTTCTCTACATGTCAATCATTGATATGTTGAAAATCTTGAAAATTGAAATTCAAAATTTGAATTTCAAAAGAAAACTAACTAAATGAGTCTTGTAAATAAAAGTGTAAGTAAAAAGTGTAAGTACATGTACCACTTGGTAATTAATGTTTGGTTCCTTTTTTTAGTACATCTCAACTCAACTCATTCAATCTCATTTAATAATTACAATTTTGTGAAATTTTCACACAAAATAAAATAAACAATTCAACTTTTTCAAATATTAAAATAAAAATAATATTTAGAAAGTATATTTTAATAATATATTATTCAACTTTTAATTTTAATTTTAATTCAACTCAATTCAAAATACAAAATAAGCCTAAGTCACTGCGTAAGTAATGGATCTAACATCTAGTCCAAGACTCCGTGTCAATATGTAAAATACACATCCTAACTTAAATTAGTTCAACCAATGAACATGCATGCGTACTCTCAACTCTGGTAACCCATTTATTTTAAAAAGTTTCTCAAATAATGGTATTTGGAGTCATAATGTTTCTTAATTCAGTGGTCCAAAGTCTAAATACAATAATGAACTAAAAAAAGAAAGATATAATATATATAATATATGTACCAACATTGTTCGATTACATATTGTTTTGAAAGGGTACACTCTAATTTAATATTTCAAAATACAAAGTGAATTCGTCGATGTGAATCAAGCAACCAATAGGATCATGATATTATGAAAGTTGTGATCATTTTTAATATAATTTTTATTTTAATATTTGAAAAAATTGACTTATTTTTTATATTTTATTTAAAAATTTGAGCTGAAATGATTTTTTTAAAAGTTTGAAAAAGTTTAGTTGCATGAAATTGCATATTGATCTGATTATCAGTACCACGATTTGAGGGAATTAATGCCCATCATTCACGGGTCAATTGTTTCGTCATTTCAATATCAGGCGTTGCCTAGCATAATAGAATTATTTTTGGGTAGGGTTGGTTAAAGGTCTTACTCTTTCAGTAACAATCAATGTATGTGGAAACTAATTAAAGCCAATCCATATGAGTGTGGAAATGAAAAGCACTACTAGTCACTACAACACATTTGACCTTTAATACTAGACAAAATCGTCTCAAAAAATGATTAAATTGTCATGAAAGTCTTTTGATGACAGTTAGAAACCGTCAAGATAATCGTCACCTAAAATGCGTTATAGGAAAGTATTGGTATCTGTTTACTGTTAAACCGTCACAAAAAATACTTTTAGTGATAGTTGGAGGTCTTCCATTTGATCTAACGTTCGAAAGTTCAAACTTCTTGTGATGGTCCTGTGTCCCAGAAAGTGACATTCGAATGTCAAAAGTAATGTTCGAATGTAAAAAACATTCGAATGACTAAATTTAACATTTGTTGAGTCAAGGTTTGAATGCCACTATGTTTACATTCGAATATGTGTACATCCAAACGTTAAGTTCGATGCTAACGTCCGGATATATGTTCAAGTATTAATGTACCAACGTTCAGACGTTAGTTACATAATATTCGAACGTTATGTTCGGATGTTACAGTAAAGCATTCGAATGTAAGTGATATGTCTGGAGGCTTGTTCGAATGTTAATTTGTTAAACATTTGAACGTTTAATTTTTTAGTGGGATACTACATTTGAATGTTTATGATACATTCGAATGTTTTCTTGCTATCTACATTCTAATGTTTGTTCGAAAGTAAACAAATGTTTGAACGTTTTATATATACATTCGAACATACAGGTCAGAAATGATAAATTTAATAAAATTAAAAAGCATACAAATTGTATTATATTATATAATCAATTTAGTAACTTACAATATCTTATAGCATATCAAAATTAGATACTAAAAATCACAAACATAAATAAAAGTGATAAAATTTATCTCTTCTTTTTTCCTCGTTCACAACGATCCTGTTGCAGATAAAACATGCTCCGTCTGGGCCGCCATCTCCCTTTGCACTTGTTTTTGGACTACAGTGCGCATTATTTCCTCTTACTCCTGCATATGTGTCTTTAGATTAGGCTGTCGTTCTAAGAGAGGCTCCAACTCCTGTTATCTAAACTTCATATACTCGTTTTTTCGTCATACTGCAATTAAAAAGAAAACACATAATAAGTAATATATTAAAATAAATAAGAATAAAACAATGAATTATTCATGTATTGCATAATTTATTTAACAAAATTAACACTGCTTACATAATTTTCTACATTAGTAAGATCCATCCATTCACTAGGTTCATTAGTATGAGCAATAACATAGACATAAATGAGAGGAAAATTCTCAGGATCATCACGTTTCAAAGAAAGACACATTAGCAATAAAGAAATTTAATATTGTTAGTACTTTAATAAATGTATATTAGAAAAAAAATTCTATAAGTTATTGATTACCATCTTATCAGCAAGACAGTGAAGCGACCTTGAATCGGCTTGATGGTAGACAGAGAGAGCGGATATATTATGTGCATTTGTTGAACTTAAGCTCTACAAAACAATTAATAATGTTATTTGTAAATTAGAATGGATATAAATGTGATTACTAACTAATCTAGAATACCTGATAATCAAGACTTGCGAAAAGATCACAACACTTCACTCAATCGTCTAATTTCATCTTCTGGAAAGGACCTTTATAGCTTCTTCTAACGTCTCAAACTTCTTGAAGTGTTCATGAAATCGTTCATTGTGACTTTAGAATAATGCAGCTATCAGTCCGTTCACAGTTCTCAAATCCTCGCTACAGGTAAAGTTTAGGTCAAACACATCTTAAGGAGTGAATTACGTAAAAAATATGATATACTTATTGAGGTAAAAAAAAATACTCCTAAAGTGAACTCACAAGCACACAGTTCCGAACATGCTCTTTAACCTCATTAGGAACATTTTGCCATGATTGTAAATAAAATGGAACATAAGCTCGGACTAGTGTACCAGTATAAGGAAAGTCTTGTTGCACCATCATCCACTCCTCCAAAAAATTTATCTTGACTGGTGATCTTGATATTTTCTTACCTTATATTTTTCAGTAGAAAGAAACCACAAATAAATTCACGACCACGTCAAGAGAATGATATATCAACTAACATATACAATGGCATAATATTAGTTATATATTATATTGAGTATTAAAATATAATTAATTAATTATCAATGACATTTCATTACTATTAGGTATCGACTAACTATCTGTCTTCTACATGTTTACTTTTTTAGGAGTGCATTCTTTAGATGGAGAGTCTAGAACAGGTTTGAGACTTGGAAGATGAGGTACATTTCTTCATTGTCTTTTTGGTGATATCCTTGATAATAAATAAAAAAAATAAAGAAAACTACTTAGAAGAAATTATTAATAATATAATATTGTATAATGTTGTACTTTTATTCTTCTTCTTCTTTGGATGTATTTTTCATGCTTGTTTTAGAATCTCGCTCAATAACATCTTTGTCATCATCTTATACGTCTTCTTCTTCTTCCCCCCATTCACTTTAACTGGATAAGTCTAGTTCGGATGGATCAAGGTGGACGAATGCAATCTGTACTCGTGATCTGTCGATCTTGTGATCCGTTGATCTCCGTTGATCCGTACTCTGTTGATCTCATGTTTACCTCTACAATCGGAGTGTCATCTTCATCTTCGTTGATCTTGTGATCCGTACTCATTCCTGCTTCATATATGTTCTTAGGAACAAATTTTTGTATGACTCGCCCAGTTATCTCTCCACTATTTTCATTAACGTCTTTCATTGGATCAACCAAGTAATAGACTTATATAGCTTAACAAGCCAATATGAATGGATCATCTTCATACTATTTTGATATGGTATTGATGCTCGTGAAGTGATTATTCCTATGCATTGAAATCCAACCATTGCTTAGATCCCACCAATCACATCCGAAAACATATGTTATAGGCTCACCTAGATATTTCAGTCTAATAATATCATGTATGACACCATAATGGTCAATAGAGCAATGCTAGGGGGCCTGCTAGTGTGTCCCGCTAGCTTGTCCTGTTAGTGTTAAGTTATAGTTTTTCTATTTTTTTTCACATCATTTTTTTAATATGTTTTAATATTTTTTAAAAAAGAAAAAAATTTAAAATATTATTAAACAATATTTTCTTAATCAAAAAATAAAATTAAAAAAAAAAGAAAAAAAAAAAGAAAAACATAGAGCAGGGCAATAGAGCGAGGTAATGGAGCGGAGCCAAAAGCATTTTCCTAGTCAATATCATCCGTCTCATGACTCTCCTTGACCAACATAGTACAATTTTATGTCTTTCTATTTCATTCATAGTCCAAAGTATGGATCTATAATTTTGAACCATGCATGCCACTCATGTAATTTCAGAAGGAATTGATCCAAGATCCCACTCACATAATTCTAATATCTAACAACATAAAATAATAAATACAGTTAATAAGTTGCCAATAATATTTTAAAAACTACAAAATCCAACATGTATGTAATTGTAGTTCATACTCGTTGTTCAAACTACCGGAATTTTTTTTTCGTGTCTTACCTCCACATTCTTTACTCTTTTTGTGCTAAGTTTGTCTAGGTGCTCATTGTATATTATTAAAAAAGAATGTTATATTATGAACAAAAATCTCTACTACACCCAATTTGTGAAGATCTAGTAATTTATATCAATTATGTGAGTGCACTACCTGAGATAGTCATCAATCTCCCAACAATTATTCAACATGTATCACTGAACTTTTTCTAACTCTCCATCAATGAAATCGTAACACGTTTGTACACCCAATGGTCGTACAGTTTGGAAAAATATTGATAGTTCATGAGGAAGCGGAGCAGCAAGATTAACATTTCGCTCTTCACGATTAAATCGTGTCTCAATACTGTAGATGTATAATGAGTAAAATGTCAATCATTCATTGTGTTTATAAGCCTCTGCTATAGAACCATCAGCTCTAGCTTTATTCCTAACTGTCCGCTTTAGTCGACCCAAATATCTTTCAACTGGATACATCCAAAGGAACTGTACCGATCCACCTAAGAATATATCTCGGGATAAATGTCTTGCTAAATGGACCATCACATAAAAAAATGACGGTGAAAATATCTACTCGAATTTACATAAGATAGTGGCAATGATGTCTTCCGTCTTCTATAACATATCGCGATTTACAACCCAAATGCATAAATCCCTAAAAAAATACAGAGTTCGATAATAACGACATGTATATTCAATGTCAGCTTACCACGAATTCTAACCGGCAATAACTTCTACAACAATATGTGACAGTTATGACTTTTCAAATCACTTATTTTTCAGTCATTCGGGTTTACACACCTGCCAATATTTGAAGCATAATCATATGGCAGTTTCACACCTTACAACAATTTACAAAAATGCATTCTCTTATTCTTCGTCATCATAAAACATGCATGAGGTAGGGCCACCCTGTTGCTATCCACTCACGGATGTAGATTATGCTTAATGCCTATTCTCTCAAGATCTTTCCTCTTCTTTACCATATCCTTCATTTTCTTGTTAATGCTCATCATTGTTCTAAATATATTGTCACAGATATTTTTCTCTATGTGCATAACATCCAAACTTTGTTGCAACATGTAGGACGACCAATACGGCAGGTCAAAAAAATACTGCGCTTCATCCAATTCAATTCTGATGCACCTCATTTTCTCTTGGTCTTTCCTCAACCTTTGCCAAAGATATGCGCTTTAACATGTAGTAGTTTTTCCACTATATCGCCTCTAGACAACTCCTTTGGTGCAGCTCTTTCCTCCACTCTCCCATAAAACTTAGTTGCTTCTCTTCTCCATGCATGATTTGCTATGAAATAACGGCGATGGCTCATGAAATACATCTTCTAAAAACATTCTAACCACTCATTGACAGTTTCTCGATTATACGTAAGACATGCCAACTTCCTTTTAATACTTCAACCGAACAGATTTTCATATACAAGAAAGTCATTTATCGTCTACATCACCCAACATGCATATGCAAAGACATAGTCGTTGATGCATCATATGTTCTGGCATTTGTTTCCTTTAGCTCTTTCGTCTCTTCAATCATCGACTGCATGAATATGTCAATGTCTTTTCTAAGAGATCTTGGGCCAGAGATTAATACAGTTAACAAAAAGTTTGACGCTTTCATGTACCTCCAAAGTGGAAGATTGTATGATATCAACACAAGGGGCCAGGTGCTATAACTTGTACTCACGTTGTCAAATGGATTTAATCCATCCATTGTGGGTCCTAGACGCAATTTGTGAGCTTCATCCTCAAACTCTAGGTACTGTTCATCAAAAGACTGTCAGGCTAGTGAGTCAGCTGGGTGCCTCATATATGTGTCATTCTTAACTTTTTTCTCCTTATGCCACCTCATATCTTTAGCTTTTTTTTAGACAGATATAGTTTTTATAGCCGAGGTCTCAAGGAAAAAACTATGGGTAGTTTTTGTAGCTGGGTGCCTCATATATGAGTCAGCACCTTCACCGACACGTTCTTCTTAGATTTTTACCTTGACTCTTTGCATACAGGACACACTTATTTCTCCTCGTTCTCATTCTATAATAAAAACACATTCATTTTTGCATGCGTGTATGAACTTGTACTCAAATCCTAATCCATTTCTCAATTGTTTCACTTAATAAGAGTTTTCTGGCAATGTAGACCCTTCAGGAAGTACGTTATAAAATAAGTTCAATATCACGTTTATTACTTTTGTCGGCATTCCACATAATGACATAATGTGAAGCAGCTACACAATGAAGGATATTTTGTTGTGCTTTATGCAGTGAGGGTAAAGCTCGTTCTTTGCGTCTTCCCACATTGTAGCAAAATTATCTGAATCAGTCCCTCAGCCGCTTGGGGCATCATTGTTAGGCTCATCCATAAACATCCCAGTATCAATGTCGCCCAACATCTCCTCCATCTCATCCCGTTCATTAGCATCATCTAGTTCGTAATCATCATCCATGTTTCATAGATAATTTGAGGAATAGAGTTTTGGGAATAGTTGAGAGGCTCAGCCATTATCATATTGTAATGTTTGAACATTCCAAACGCACGTTCGAATGTTAAATTTTGAACTCTAGAAGAAGAAAGGTCACGTTTGAACATACCATGCCTACATTCAAACGTGGTTTTTTTTTTTTTTAAATCTGGAAAATGAAAGGTCATGTTCGAACGTTTCATGTTTATGTTTGAACGTGACTTTTAAATTTCGAACATTAGGTATTTACATTTGAATGTCAACATTTGAATGTAGACAGTTGTAATGTTGTGGGTCTCATGTCCAAACGTGATACTCACATTTGAATGTGTTGTTATTTTCAAATATTATAACTGGCACAACGTTTGAATGTATGTTAGGATAAGTTCAAACATTTTATACATTATGTTCGAATATTTAGTTATTACATTCGAACGTACATCCAGAACCTCTTTTACAAATATTAGATAAATTACTATTATGTCTACCAGAAAGAAGGGGAGGGAATGAGCCACCCGAAAAATTGCTCATATCGAGAATTGTTTAGTTACACCCAAGTGAGAGGTGATGCTTAATGAATTCGACGAACTCTTCTGAGAGGAGTAGAGCATGAGATTAGTCTTCACCTCTAGGGGATAGGTCCTTATCTGCACACCGTCACTATTTGCGGTGTGCAATTTCCTTTCTCAGCAGACGTCATCGCCGAATTACTCCAAATCCCAAGTGAGCTGCTTCAGCCGGTGGCTGCTAAGCTTTTGGAGGATGCAACAACTGCATCGGCTTTGCCTACAAATGACGAGGATGTAGGCATGTCGACTTCCTTTACTGGCCCAATTGACTCTACGGCCAGTCATGAGGTCGACTTATCAGAATTTAATGAGCCTAATGAGTCTCAGCAGGATGAGGATTTCTATATCCTCACCAGCAGAGACCACATGAAGCACGAGATGTTGGACCCCTTCCAGCAGAGTACATTGTGGGGTTTTTTTCCAAATTTTGCATCTAATTGTGGCAAAAAATATTGATCCACTGGCATATAAGAGGACGATCAGTCGGGCCTATGTGCAATTTTTGATCATATTGGCACGTGGAGAACCGATTGAATTGGCGCTTGTGATTTTCGAGAGGATCCTTTACAAAGGGTGCACCATCTTGACGAACAACCTCTTCTATGGAGTCATCATCACCCGACTACTATTGGCCTAAGGAGTGGCATGTCAGGCAGAGGACATAGTGCAACACCAGATTAACTGTGACGTTCTCAATCGATACTTTATAATTAACATATATTGAAGAGTCAGAGTAAGTAACACCAGGTTACTTACCCCATACGTATCGAACTTATAATGCATGCACCTATTCTTACTATCAACTGCAATGATACTCGCAGCGGAAAAAATGTCTAAATAAAAATTTTAGCATAACAAGCTAGTGATCACATGGTAGAAATAAAACTACAAATATAACATAATATTATATCTCCACATTATCTCAATTCATAAGATAACCCAGTTAGTTTTGTCCGTCATATACATATACAAGAGTTATCAACATAACATCAGGGCCACTCCGGCTCCTTCCTAACTTCCGGATAGTCTCTCCCGTACCGTAACCGATCTATATTAATATCTACATCTTTCAGAAGGGTTTGTCCAAATGGAGTTTTATAGATACCACATATGGACAACGAACCCCTCGAATCCACCACTAAGCAGCACTCGACCCGCTGTCACTCCGTGGATGAGGCGGATATGTATTGGCTCAAAACCATCGATATGTAATTATGTATGGGAGGAGTGTCAAAATTATCAAAAAGTGGGAAATCAGAGAGTCCTTCAGGGCTTTGTTGAAGTCCATGTGTCATCATAGGGGCCTTTCCCCTTTCTGTCATATGATCCTACGATAATATTTAAACCTGATTTATTTTCAGAGATGAGATGAGATGAAAATTAAAAAAAGAATAAAATATTGTTGTAATATATTTTTTTAATATTAATTTTATTTTGGGATTTGAAAAAGGTGTTTTGGGATTTGAAAATTTTAAATTTGTTATTATATTTTGTATGAAGATTTGAAAAAAGTGTAATGATGAGTTTGGGATGTGTTTTAGAGTTTTGATTTCATCTCAATAAAAACAAACTAGGTCTTAATTTCTTAAAAAAAGACAAAAACATATAAAAATGAGATTTCCTCAAAAATCTCAGTAAGTACACATTCAACATAATAAGACATAGATAAAATACAGTATTAAAGCACATGGTAAGATGAGATCATATAACATGTGAAATGACTTAAGGAGCTCATGCATATGAGTAACATATGAATTATAGATTTATGTTCTCCATGGACTCATTATTATCATACTTAAACTCTTTTTTCTCTTATTAGCTTTCGTAACATCATGAGTCGTACTTATTTCATAACCTCGACGGGTGTTACATATTGTTGTCCTTGTCGGGTTTTCTTAGCATGACACGTCAGCTTGGCCATACATAAACTCGTCAATTTTCCAGATGTTACGTATCGTCATCCTCATCTTGACGAGCCTCATGTCAATCTTCTGGGCGTTACGTATCATCATCTCCGTTATGACACGAAAATACTTATCATAGTGAGCGTTACATATCGTCGTCCCCGCTAGTCATGTCAGTCTTCTAGACGTTACCTATCGCCATCCTCGTCATGACACGACAATTAACGTATCAAACCATGTCAGTTGTCTGAGCGTTATGTATCGTCATCCCTACCGTGACACGATTAATTGTTTTATTATGTTTTCTTAAAGTTTTCTTAAGAAGTTATGACTTAGGACGACACCTATATGTGTCGAAATGCAATATATGCCTAAACTTAGACTTATGACATGCATATTTCATGTATTCATAATTCATATGACATATAAAAATTTATCACAAGAACATACATCACATGTACATGCACTTACGTCACACAAATTCATAAAATCAAAACTTAACGAATAATACTTAAACAATTAAATAAAATATTAAAATATTATCAAAACCAAGGCTGACCGAAATTCATGGAGACTAAATCTTATTTATTTAGTTTATTCAAATCAAGTAAAAAATTCACATATTTAGCATATCAAATTTTCCTTAATCAATTAATGCATATTAAATTGTTTTTCTTAGTATTTCTTCTATAATTCTTAGTAAAATGATTCTTGAAAATTTTATAAATAACTTAGAGTTTCTAAACTCATTATAATTATAACAATATCATTCAAATAATTAAAGACCAATTAAATAAAATTTAGAACCAAAAATTCCACTAAAACCCTATTGTAGCCGAATTGCTCTACGATTTCTTTCTTAATTTTTTTCTCAAATCAAGGCCCCATATTTTCATATAATCCTCTTAATACATAATCATAAAATATATTTTTGAGGTCCTATAATTTTCCTATCATTTTTCCATAATAAAAACCACTCTAAAATTCAATAGATTATAACTTAACACATAAACAATGTTTAAGCTCAAACAAGCATCAAACATAATCCAATCATCAAACCATTTATTCTATGCCAAGATTAGGTTAAGTAGTGTACTCACAGATTTCTCAAAACTTGGTTGGACGATAGGATTGAATTTTAGGAAATTCTCCCTCCAAGGCTTCTAGTTTACTTTCTCTTTGGTGTTCTAGTTGTATGAATGTGTTTTTGGTGAGTTTTCTTCTTTTCTTTTCTTGCGTTACCGTGGGAAAGGACTAAAGGGAGGTTTGGAACAATTCACACACACACACACACATATATATAGGTGAGTGGCGCCATGCATAAGGGCTTAAGGGTGAGAATACCCTAAAGCCTTTGGTTTGCTTCTTGGTCGGCCATGTGAGGTGTCCACCTCACTTAGGCCTAATCATACCCCTAATTCTAAATTTGTTTGATTTTAATCTTCATCCAAGGGTCTTGCTTACTCCACCTATAAACTCTTTTTGATCAATGGCTCAAATAATTACAACACATGGATATAAAAAATATAAATACAAGTGTAAGAAGTCTTGATAAAATTCATTCGATCACTTGGCCATTCTTGTGTCCCACAGCTTTTAGAGCATTTTCCCCTTTCTTGCCACATGTTTCAGCCCTCATTGGTACACTTGCGACATTTTGAAAAAGTTCTCCCAAGATTTAGTTGGCTTTTGGTTAGTAACAAATGGGTAATTTGGCTGATTTAGTTAGTTATAAACCAATCAGATTTGCTCATAATTCTTTCATGGTTATAGGCTAATTATCCTTCTAGAAACTCTTCCTCCACATGACACCTACCTTTCCACACAAGTCTAAAAGATATAAATGGAAAGAACCAATCAAATTCAAGCTCCTAAGGTAAGGCAGTGGCACACTTTATTTTCAAGCTCTAGTTTTCGTCCAATTCAGCTCAGTCCACTTCTTAATCAAATAATCCCTTGTTCTACTTTGATTATTCAAAAACTCAAAACATGAGACTTTTAGATAATCCTCTTAGAGTTCTATATAATTTTGAATCACATAATTACAAGGTCATATGAGAGAGATAGAACCATTTTACCTAAACACGTTGGGTTAATTTGAGAACTCAATTCCGAGCTACATATACGTTTTTCCATTCCACTTCTAATTTTCTCAATTTTCCTCTTAATCTCCTTGATATAATATCCTCTAAATTCAAACTAAAATGTTCTAATTTAAATCTTACTCAATTTCCAAAATTTTGATCAAAATTCATCATATTTCATCTAATACCTTAAGTGTCTTTAATTTAGACTTTAAGTCTAAATGTCATAAGTTCTCAAAAATTTCTTAAAATAATAAATCAATTTCTAAATGAATATATAACCTAAGGAAATCTTTAAAAAGGAAAGGTTATTACATTAGCACCCTCAACGTGATCGCATATAACTAGAGCCAGGGGCAGGGGAGGCGTTAGCCTCCTCCTATAGCAAATCTTATTCCCCCTAACCAGCCTCAGGCCAATGTTGAACCCACCCATATTACCAACGGTAGTCAACAACAGACAGGACAGATTGTGAGTGAGGATGTGCAACCTGCTTGGGTGGTCTCGATAATGAGAGAGCTATAGGCGCATATCGACAGAAAAATCGCTGCACAAATTGTGCTTTTGGATCAGGCTATGCATCATCTTTCCAACGATGTTGTGACCTTGCTTGTTAAGGTTGAGACATATATTGAGGAGTTGAAGGCATTAAAAGATAGCTTGTAGTGAAAGATTTAGTATTTTATTTTTAATTTATGTACTGGACCATATTATCATGTAATGTATATATTATTTTTGAATTTTTATTCTCAATTTTCTTTAATATTAGATTGTGTAAATTGAATTTTAAATCACTACACTTTATATCTTTCACAAATTAAAATATTTTTTTAATTTTAATAGGGTCCCACTAGGGTAATCTGGTTTTAGTTTCTTTATATATATTTTATTCATATTTTAATTTCTTAAAAAATTAAAAAAAATATATTAATACACTAATAATCAATTCCTTCATTATTAAGTACAGGAAAAAATTAAAATATATTAAAATATAAAAGATGTCAAAATAGGGTGTCAAATTAGAATTATTGTATTTTTTAAAAATTTAATTTAAATGCTTGAGCTTTATTTACTATTGTTCGAATGTTGGCACTAGAAACCTCATCGTCTGCATGTCATGAACCTCGTCATTCGAACATAGAAAAATCCAGTACATGTTTTTAGTGACGGTTACAACAAACTGTCACAAAAAATGAGTTTTGACGATGGTTTGGAGACTATCACAAGTTCCAAACCATCACTAAACCCAAATGTGTTGTAATGACTAGTGAGTCTTTCATGCATGGGATTAGATTCCAATATGCCAATGTCAATGTGGAAATAATTTAGCTCCTTACGTGAAGTTTCATTCGCGGAACATTAAAAGTCTTCTTTAAACGCGTTCTCCAACTAATGTGCCATTAATATTTTATGCCAATTTAGAACTTGGACACCAAATAATTTCGAGAAAGAAAGTAACTAATTGATGTAAATGACTTGAGATCAAACTAGTGAGCAATTCATCTAATAATATCTATTTTTCTTATTCTATAACAGGCCACTTATAGTCAAAGAACCAATTAAGAACCAACTCAAGGCTAATATCCTCTCACTACAAAACAAGTTATGATGCATTACATAATCTCTTAAGTATATGTAATCAGTTTGTCATTCTTTCAAAAAAGAAATCTACCAAAGTAAAAACATGGTACTATTTGTCAATTGTAAAACCATCACATGAAACATCTAACTAATAAAATGTGAGAAGTGTACAGTTAGGAGCACTTAGACTCAAAATTTCTACTCTAATATTATATAATATTACCATTTGTTCCAAAAGTTTCAAGACATCTATTATAAAACCATATGAAATCACCACATATAGATTAATCTTCACTTAATTTTTAAAGTCAATCTATTTTTAAAGATATATTTTGCAGGATTTGAAAAGCTATTAACACTAATGAATTTAGAAATTTTGAATCTTGGTTGCAACTTGTTTGATGACAATAGCATTCTACAATCTCTGGGTGCTATCACTTCGCTCAAGACTTTAAATCTTATTTGGAATTATTTGGACGGATACTTTCCAACGAAAGATAATTAAAGTGATTTCTTCTATCTAATTATATATTTTCAATTAGAGCATTCAAGTACATATCTAATAGTCTTACATTATCTTGAACATGGATGAATTATGTAGAATTAGTTATGTTGAGAAATTTGAACACGCTCGATATAAGCGCCAACTTGTACAATGGTACCCTCCCAAATCAAGGCAAGTGCGTGCATTAATTGATGAATTTATTTTTTTCTAGAAAATAAAAATGAAAAAAATTATTTTGTTGCATCATTCAATAATCTTCTTAATTTGCAGGTTTCGAACGGCTAGCGGTATTGAAAAACTTGGAGACATTGATCCTCATCTATTGGAATAACTTTGGCGACAACATCATGCCATCGCTAAGTAACCTTACATCCCTTGTGAGATTTAAGCCTTTCAGGGAATCATTTATGGAGATATAAAGGTAATATTTTATTATTATATATTGTCTTTTCAGCTCCCCTCCATATGTTCGTAGTATTAATTCATTGTCCTTTGTTTTAGTCATTTTAATTTATACCGTTTCTAAATGTATTTTCTTCCCCAAACTCAAGGGTACTGATGAGTTTCGATTGGTAGTACTTAATTACGATTTTAGTATATAATTTCGTATATAAATTTGTACTTATGATTTTAGTAAATCATATATATATATATATATATATAGGCTCTAAAACTAAGTTTGAAACTGAATTAATCTATGGTTTTGATGTGTTTGATGAATGATGGGTAAGTGTTTTTAGCCTTTATATTGGACTAATTTCTTAAACGTAGTACGTGTTCAAGTACAACACAATGAGTTGACCGGATCCTTTCCAACCGAAGGAAAGCTGATTTTTAGCTTATAATTCGATAGATTTTAGTTAATTTAGTTAAGATATTGACTAATCAATTTATAATATAAGTAAGCTTAAATACGACTTTTATACAATAACAAATACTCTAATTTAATTATTTAGGTCTAGACATGGTTTTAAACTTGAATTGTTTAGCTTAATAACAAAAGAATTTGAAATCATTGATTTGATAATCTAATTTTAAATCATTGACGTTAAAGGAATGAAGGTGCACATGAGTACTGATACAAACAGCATAATGAAAAATGTTATTACAACAAATCTATGTGAAACTAATCTCTCAAAATAAAATAATTATGTTGTCCAGATTAGAGAACTTGGAGATATTAAATCTTAGTAAAAATTCTATCAACGACTCTAGTATTCTTCAATCAATTGCTGAAATCAAATCCTTTAAGACTCTCTATCTTGCCGAGAATTTGTTGGGCCAATCTATTCCAACCAAAGGTATGCCAATTTTTAGATTGATCGATCAGTGGCAGCCTTGCTATTAATTGGTAGTACTTTAATTAGCTTATTATATGTGACATTTATTGGATTATTCTTTTGTGAGCTTTCAATCTAAACTTTTCCACACGTCATTAATTTATTTGTTAGGTTACGTATAAGTGACATGATAACAAGTTGATTAAAAAAGACAATTTTTTTGGCAAACAAAAACCACTTATTATCATTATTAATTGCTAGTGACTTACCATGTTTTCAAGTATGTACACTTAATTTTTTTAGGAAACAAAAAATCTTTTTTTTTTTAAGTCCACTTATAGTTATGTTTTCTTAATAAATGTTATACTATTAATTACCTTATGAGTCTATCTTGTTGTAGAGTTCAGCAAAAGACTATATAATTTAGGGGATACCATTTAATTTAGTTCAGATATGGACTAATCAATTAATAGTATAAGAATGAAAAATTAATAATTTCAAAATAATAATTACACTTTAGGATGTTTTCTATATTTTTTTTAGATTTAAAATATTATTAATACTATTCCTATATATTTTTTCGCTAATTACCTCTTCATGTTGCCCAAAAGTTTGGATTTTGCTTATGTAGTTCATAAATTATAAATCACTAAATTTATTCAAAATTCATTCTAAATATATTGGTTTTTTCTTCGTTTCATAAAAAGTAAATTAATAAATCAATAAATTAATCTGTTGTCAAGATTGGAATATGTTGTCAAGATTGGAGAACTTGCAGATATTAGATCTTAGTGAAAAATCCCTCAACCGCACTAGCTTTCTTGATCAATCAATTGTTGCAATCAAATCCCTTAGGAATTTGAACTTTGCTTACAATGAGTTAGGCAGATCCTTTTCAACCAAAGATATGTTTCATTACAAGAAAAGTCATCATTTGCGGCACTCAAAATCACTGCAAAAGATAGGATAAATCGCTGCAATAGTATTTTTGCAGCCATTTACGGGTTCCGGTGCTCCGTCGCTATCGAAAAGCTAATTAAAAGATATTACGACAAAACAACAAAATCGTTGCTAATAATAGATTATTAACAGCGAACATTATCACCCCAAGTAATATCAAAAGGCATTGTAAATAACTATCTGAAAAAATAACTAAACGCTGCTAAATCTTTTCAGCAGTGATTTAGTGGCGCCAAAAAAACCTCAATTTTCACCAGAAATGTGTATTTTGTATGTGTCCCACAAGCCCATTTATGGCGATAAAAAACATTGCAAATATTTTCTCCTGGCGCAATTGAAATCGTCAAAAAAGGTGGACTGGATAGCATTTGCAGCAGTTTTGTTGGGCGATGCAAATGTTACATCCATTTTTTAAATTCCAATACCTTGAAAATTAGTCAAATTTTGGGGGGTTTCCTCTGCCTATATTTCTAACTGCCCAACAAATATCCACAAACAATAATTTGTGTTTTTGATTAAACCAAAAATACCAATCATCCAATATGAAACCATAAGTACTAGTTATCCAATAATTTTAAAATTTTGATATAAATTTAATTTCATCTATATAGATAATTTCATCTATATGAAACCATAAGTACTGGTCATCTAATAGTACACTGGCTTGGGTGCATTAATTGAGGCAATTAAGTACTACACAAGGAAGAAACTAGTATTTCATATAATCAGGCCCATTAGTATTTCAGCAAAAAAAGGCAACATTATATTAATCTTCTCAGCCCGTCATTTCACTTATGTATCTTGCTTGAGGTGAGAAGTTCACATAGTATTTGTAGTGCAAGATGCGCATCTTGCTTCTGTTCACAGATTTTTTCAACTCTAGGTCATGGTAATCAAGTGAATCAGTTTCGAAATATAACATATGAAAAAAGTTTGAATTAGTCAATATATATATATATATATATATAACTATAGCAAACTTTATTCTTATATAAGATTAGTCAATAGTAACTAAAATCGCTGCAAAAAATCAGATATTCACTGATATGTTATAACTTTGTAGTGGTGTATATTTTGCCGCAAAAAAATTCTTAAGCAGCAATTTCTTTTCCGACGCTTAGAAAATCATCAGAAAAGCCCTATTTTCTTGTAGTGTTGATTATATATGGACATATTTCAGATTATTCTTTTATAAGCTTTCAACTAAACTTTTCCACATGCCAATAATTTATTTGTTAGGTTACTTGTACCTGGCATGATAACAAGTTGATTAAAAAAGACTTAATTTTTTCATGACACCAAAACGACTTTTTTTTAAAGGAAACCAAAACCACTTGTTATCAATGTTGGTGAGTTATTAAGTTTTCAAGTCCACTTGTTATGTTTTCTAAATAAATTATAGTGTTTTCTTTATGCACAATTTTTCTCCTTGTAGAATTCAGGCAAAAGACTAATTTAGGGGATGTAATTTAATTTTGTTCAGACATTGAGTAATTAAATTATTATGCTCAAAACTAGTGCGACCCAAAAGGGGAAAACGGTTTATTCCTAATCCCGCAAAGGTTGTGGCTCTAGTTCAGTGTGGTGAGGGGCCCCGACGGTGATCCAGTACGGTTGTAAGGAGCCCGTGTCTACATCTATGGTAGTGAATAATATTTAATGCCTAGGAAGTAAATATAGGGAGACACATAGATTTATATGGTTCAACACTATGCATACGTCAATAGGCCCTTGAGGGGGGGAGATTCTATTATAATCTTCTTGTTTCAGTCTCTCATGGTCTCTAATCCTCGCCATACAATGGATGTTCAAGTTCAAGCCTCTGGCTTTTCTCTTCCCTGCTGGAGTCTGTCTGTGGTGAGGCTAAAGAAGATGAAGTCCCTAAGAAGTCTGGCCAAAAATCCTTGAAACCATAGGTGCTCGTGCTTTTTGTTTTGTGCCTCCAATTGCTTTATGTCACTTTTTTTTGTTTTATATCAAATCACTCATTTTCTCTTCTGACACATTACCATTTGCATGCATGACACACTACCTTCCCATGCCTTTGTCCCCTTCTTCTCTCTTTCTTTCCTCTCTTCTGATAGGTCCCCTATACAATGGGTTGTGTGACATCCCCAATCTACGTTTGGGATTTAACATAGACTGAAGCGTCGGGATAGGTAACACTAAGCTATATACCCCTCGTACATGTTGAAGTTATTATGCATGTACTTAAACTTACTAATAATATGCCAAATGTATCGCAGCGGAATAAGGTCAAATCTCTCAAATAGGGAAATAATTAAAATTTTGCAAGTAAATCATAAGATAAACTATATTAAACCCATAAATTTTATAATATACATAAAGATATAGTACTAGTACAAGTTCAAGTTCCCCAACATAATATAACATATCATAATATCATTTTCTAGTACAAATACCCCTTAACTTATTTTAGAGATTCTTTTTTCACTTTCTTATAATTAGGACCAAACCGAAACTTGCCCATGCTGATCTTATTTCCCTGATGGCGTCTTATCCCTATTGGCAACGCTGTCTAGGGACAATGAGCCATCTAAGTTCGAAACTATGTAGCATCCTATAGGTCGTTGTCCTTCTGATGACTCTATTGCATTCTGCCACACTATATTTGTCAAGTGATTAAAAAAAAAGATTGGGCCATCTGATCCAAATGGGAGGATTCTATTCCTCCGAGATATCTATCCCTACAAATGCTTCCATCATTCCAAAAAGAATGATAGTAAAGACAAATAAAGGGTGAGATTTCGTAAAATCTTAGTAAGTGCACATATAACATAACAAAAACATCATCAATATATATACAGATAAATAAATGCATATTCCATGATCATGTGATTCATGTCTTTTCGTGTGAATATCATGTCTTTTCAAAAAATTCTTAATGTTACATGTTTTTGTCCATATTCGTATCATTCTTGAAATGACAGTAGATCGAATCACCTTCATTGTCATTTTTTTAACCACAACGGTAGATCGAATCGCCTTCACTATTAGGTTTCCTTTGTTCATGTCAGTCATCCGGCAGATCGAATCGTTTATACTGTCCTGACAAGATTTTTCCTTAATCACGACGGTAGATCAAAATGCCTTTATCGTCAAATTTCTTAGCATGACAGCAGATCTAAACTACTTTACTGTCACCTTTCTTAATTATGTCAATCATACGATAGATTGAATCATCTTTATCGTCATAATGTAACATCTCATTTTTTTATGACAAATCGAAATGCATTCACTATCGGCATGTCATTCATCCTGCAGATAGAATCGTCTTTATTGTCATAACATGACTTTTTATTTTCTTATTCTTTTCTTGTTCTTATTCTTATTTTTCTCGAAAAAAAAACCATGATAACTCAATCATGAAACTTTCTATAAAAATGCATGCAAACTTAGATTTTCTCATGCATGATGCATGATTCATGCGACGTATAAAGTATGCATTTACCAAATCATAACATATATATATTAAACATGTGCTTATAAATTTTTTCAAATAAATCATGAATATTCCATTAAAGATGAAGATAAAATAAATAAATTCTAGCCTTAAAATAGTCTCGGCCAAAAGCACTAAACATGGTTTATAAAATTATTTTCCTCAATTCCTCTTCATCACATCATCTTCCTTCCAAACCAATCACATGTCTTTAACTATTCTTCAAATTTCAAGGGTATATTTTCCTATTTTCTTTAAAAAAAAAATCTAATTTATAATCATGTCATCCATAAGGAACAAAAACTTAGAATTTTTCCCAAAAATTTCTTTATGGCCGAGAACCCTATACGTCCAAATTTCAATTTCTAGTCTTTAAACATATCATGCCATAACTTGGAGCCTTATTCCACAATTCTCCACTTTATCCCTTGATTTATTTTCTTAAACTTTTCATCATATATCTCTAAAAATATCATTTGAACCAAATCTTAAATTATCATCCTAGATAAACACAAGAAGATTAAAACATAAACACTTATTAATCAAATACTAATATAAAATATTCTTGGACTACTTATCAACCACTAACAATAAAGATATTCTTCAAGTAAATAAATACCAAATCAGAACACTAATATCAAGTTCATCATGTATATATATATATATATATATAATGTTAAAGTTAGGTTATAAGAACACTTACACTTTTCAAAAGGGCAAACTAATGAAACCTCCTTATAAGATACAAGTCCTCCACTAAATCTTTGAAAAGGATCCACTTAAGTATGTTAGGAAGTAAGTGTTTGGAAGATGAGGGAAAATGAAGAAAAGAGTTGAAGGGATGAGAGGAAGTCTTGGCCGAGAGCTTGGAGAGAAAAATGGAAAAGTAGCCTTCCATCTCTTGGTCGACACACTAAGATAAAAGAGTAACCAAAAATTGAAAATTGCTCCAAAACACCAAGTGTCTACTCAGGGTAGTAGGATACTCATTTCCTTTCTTAAGCTTGGTTGATTGGACAAGACTAAATTCTTATCCCAAATCTTGAAAGTTCCTAAGAGATAAGAAAAACCCCCATTCGGTTATTCCATTCCCTATCTTATGCCATTGTTAGCCGAAATTCATCAAGGGTAATACTATATTTTCTTTTTCCAATTATCACTTACCATTTGTCCTAAATTTCTCAAAAGAATAAGATAAACATGGGTGAGTATAGGACAAAGGCTAAGTCGGTTTACAACCTCTGCCCCCCACAAACCTCCAATCCGATTCCTCCAATGGGGTGGGAATATACCTTGCTTGATTCTCCAAAATTCCTAAACCAAGTTTACCAACACTACTTTCCATACTATGCTTTCTTGAAAATCCAATAGACAAGCCTTCCCTTTTGTGCCAAGTGTCCTCTTTAATCTTTCAAACACTTAGTTATTTTTCAACAAAATCCTTCAGAGCCGAAACTTACCAAGAAAGGGTTTTAGATTTGTTTGCTCATATCTTTTCCATTTGACATGTATAATCTTCTCAAAGATAAAATCCTATGTGAAATAAAACAAAATTAGGTATCACTCAAATCCCTCGTGCTGAAATGAGGTGTCCTAAATCTACTATTTCCAAGCTAGCAAACTGACACTTAGATTTTTTAGCAAACAATTGGTGGTACCTCAAAATGTCCAGTGTTAGCCTTATGTGTTATAGATGTTGTTGTTCATTGGCATTGTACACTAAATATCATCAAAAAACACCAAAATGATTTTTTTTGGATAAGGTTTTAAATAGTGTTCAAAAAACTTTGGAAAGTAGATGGAGCATTGGTCAAGCCGAAAGGCATGACCAAGATCTCATAGTGACCTTCATTGGCCTTGAATGTGGTCTTAGGAATGTCAGCTAGGTTCAATTTGATATGGTGATAATCAGATTTTAGGTCCAGTTTTGAGGAATTGGTAGATCCCCCTAACTCAACCAACAACTCTTTTACCACAAGGATAAGATATTTGTCTTTTATAGCAAACTGATTAGGACCCTATAATCTACACATAGCCTCCAAGAGCCATATGCTTTTTTGACCAAAAATATTGGGGATGAGTAAGGAGCTCTAGCTTGGTTGTATCATTTGTGAGTGTAACAACTCTTTCTTGACTTTCTCAATCTCATCCTTTTGGAAAAATGGGTAACGGTATGTTCTTATTGAGGTGGGTTTCGTGCTTGACTATAGAAATATGGAATGATCATGGGTTTTGTGGGGCCAAGTTTTTGTGTTTTGAGTAGATATCTTGAAACTAGTTTAGTAGGTTTAGTAGCTCATGTAAGTGATTAAAGGTGCTTTCTGGTTTGGTATCATCTAGATCTTGTAGCAAAATGCCATTTTTTCTCCCAATTGTCATCCCCATATAGTTCCCCCATTTCAATCAAATTTGACTTCACCAACCCTTTCAACACCACCTTCTATTTTTCCATTTCAAACTAAATAGCTAGTTCCTAGAAATTCGTTAGAATTGTTTCCAAGTTTTCAACTAAGCCACTCCCAAAACCTTGTCACATCCTGTCAAACATAAAATATATGCATCAATTTAAAAAGTATATCACTGAATGCATAGAGAAGTCTTTTCCACACTTCCTTCACTGCTCACTAACTCTCAATTAACAACCTTCGCTTTAATATGGGTTGTCTCATCAACTTTCAATTCAGTGTTTAGCAAAATACTAGGGTCCAGGAAGTTATTTGTAGTTTCTGTGTCAAGGAAAACTATAATGCCACATTTTTCAATTTCAATTTTTACATGCATCGTTTTAGAATTTATGGACCCCATTATGGCATGTAAGGAAATTTCAGGATTTTCCTTAAGGGTCCCTAAATCTAAAACCACCTCTACTGCCATCTTTTCAACCATAGTCAACTCCTGACCATCCTCATCACACTTCACCCCCTCTATAGTATCATAAATCTCATCAATCAAATAAACTTTGGTTTCTAGCATTTATGGTCGGGTCCCCATTTCACTTGACAATAATAACAAAGACCCTTATCTCTTCTGTTATCCATATGATGTTGGCTGATTTTTTAGACTGGTAAAAGGTTTCTGGTTGGGTTTTTTTTATAGTCAAGTGGTCTATTTGGAGTTTTGAGTAAGCCTAGTTTAGAGGAGTGTATAAAGGTCCCCTTATTACCCGTTTTAGTGAGTGTTACATATTCTTCTTGATTTGAGCTAAGTTGTAGGCTAAGATAAGGTTGTGTTAGTGTAATATTCTCACAGGCAATTGAATTTCATCCTTAAGATCACTAAGGAAGCAACTTAGTTTGTACTGGTGAGATAGTCCCCTTAACCTGTTTGATATGTTTTCAAACTGTATTTTATAATCCTCCACAGATCCAGTCTAGTTGAGGCATAAATGACTCCATGGGGTCATCATAATAATTTGGCTCAAACCTAGCTATCAATGCCTTAAAAAAATAATAATAAATAACAATAAAAAACTATTCTAGGGTCTTGCCCTCCATATGGAAAGAAACCACATGCAATCTATGTTGAAGTAAAGTATTGTAAAAGACAAAAAAGTGTGTTACCTTGTAAAGCCAGCCCTGAATTCCCATTAAAATTGGAAAGTCCAACCTAATAAATTTGGTATGTACCCCATCAATATCCACCATAACTGGAGATCGAATGCTGATGAATTTCCATGTTGATATTGATCTTTCTTTTGCATTTTGTTGTGGGAATGGACATTTGCTGATAATGTTGTAAACAAGGCAACAAAAGGGAAGTGTAAGTCACAACAGAAACATACTCATGTACAAAGCTACCCTTTCGACGAACCCTTTTGAATCAACAACCCCTCGACTTGCCTCGAGTCAATTCATATTGATGGAGTCAGAAACCCCATATAAGTTCCTCATTGAATCTAAGCCCGCCTAGGTGGTGGTTGCAACCCAATGGAGTCCCTTGACTTCTTTCAGGTGGTAAGAACCAACACAACCTAGGAACGATGAAAATGTATGGAACATGAGTTAGGAGTGAAAGTGGGAAGTGTTAAAAGGGGCCTTTGACGATGGAGAGAATAAGAATGAGAAAGGAAGTAGTGATGATAACTAAGTGGAATATCAAAAGATAGGAAAATTAGGGTTAAAAGGGAGCCAACGACAAGAAACAAAAACATAAAAGTGTGGAAAAGGGATTTAAAAAGGGAATAGTGACAGTTGAGAAACCCCTAAAAAGAGAACATGTGTCACTTTCACTGAGAAAAAGTGGGCGAATGCCATGATCCTTGCTACACAAAAGAACGTGGGATATAAGTCAGCACATGCTATCCCAAATGTGGGAACATGTGTTGTCAATGTGAGTAATTACAAGCTAAAATGAAAAGTGCAAAGGTTACTATAACGATGCACTCAGGGTGAGTAATTGCAAGTGAAGCTACGACGAACAAAAGTTACTTAAATGGTGCAAACAAAAACTAAATAAATAAATGAAAAAAAATAAGTTATTCTTCTCAAACCTATACAATAGAAATTTTGGGCAATTACTAGGTCAAATATTCCCATAATCAGACTAAATCTCACTTTATTAAGCCATATGGGCCCAAGGGTCGTAAGCCAATTTAGTAGCTACCAATATTGCAACTGTCAAAATATACAAGTATAAAATTTGAATCATTTAATGACATAACAAATTATGAGAGATATTAATAGCCCTCCAACCCACATAGGCGAAATCAAAGTCCTAACAGCCTACATTTTAGTAAGGATAAAAAAGATTCAAACTGAAGGACAAATCTAACCATACGAAAACAATCAACCTATGTAAATAAAAATCAAGGTATGTATAAAAGTCTCACTTTTTTAATACAAAAATATATAGAAGGTACACTTTGATATTATTATAGGCAACGGAGGTATCCCTCACCACACAAAGCCACTTTCTATTTGCTGGTTAAAAGTTGCTAAAGATTGTTTGTATGAAATGCAAACCACATACACAACACATTTAATTAACCTTATCCAATTTAGATTCACTCATGAATGATTCTGCATGTATGAAAAAAATAGACAAGAGAACAATTTCCACATAATTCACCACATTGCTTGGAATAGATTATTCTTATCAAGAATAATTGTAGCCTCACTACAAGCAAGCTAAAGTAAAACTCAAGACAAGATTAATTGTTTGCAAGAGGATAAGTTGTGTGGAGATTACCATCATATATATCTTTACAAACCATGAGCTCAACCTGATATTGAAAAGATTAATGCTAGATACAGTTTTACAGCAATCAAGTTATGTGTAAATCTTTGAAACAAGTGCGGTCTACCATAAAAAAAGATAGTTTTTCATGTGGATCTCAAATTACTTTCCGCAAAGGAAATATACAAACTTGCACAATTTAGAATTGTATAAATCATTTTTCTATTGAAAGTGGCTGGCTTTAGGTGTAACTCATGATCAATTTTGAGGAGATCATCGCAGAAGATATCATGACTTCCTCAAAAATCTGACGGTTCGAAAACTTGACTATAACAGAAATAATTGACAGTGTTACTTGCATAATTGCCGCATATGATTCAATGTATTTGAAGATGCTCCCGTATATTTGTCCATGGAGTAGGAAGAAGCAGCCAAAAGAAAATATAGCATTTTTTTTGCCTTTCATTCAGAGCAAACACCATTCACGTTATAAGACAACTCATCATTGTAAACCTCAACACCACCTATTTCAGAGGTTTGTTGTTGTTGGACATAACTTGTGCAACCTCTGATACAAACGCCAAAACTGCAACAGTGCAATCTATAGTTATGCGGACATTCAACAACGAACTTATTAACTCATAGTTAATAGTTAAGTAGTGCTAGTTATTTGTGATGAAAATGAAATTTTATGTTGAATCTTATCATCCTCAGTCATGCTTGCTAATGTGATACATTTTAAGTGATTTCATGTGTTAACTCATTATATGGATAATTATATGTATCATATCAACAAGGGTGACTAAAATCACAATTTCAAATAAATAAGAATATTTTCTAAAACTCTTCCATATAAAATCAACCTTACCATAGGGTATATAGATGGCCTCCAACAAGGACATTGTGAAGGATCTTGCCCAGTTTTTAGATCAACATCCATATTAATACTTGGACTAATACTTGGGCTCCCACCAATGGAATTTGGAACAATTTCATGAAAATTATCATTTGTAGTCTTTAGAAGACCATGGTCAGGTGCTAAATCATGTTTTGGACTACTCAAAGTCTCATCACTTCTATTAACCAAGTTTGCCAAAGCTTCTTGTTCTTCAATACTTTGAAAAAAGTTTAAAAATATGTATGATATTGAAAAAGAAAGAGAAAGAAAAAGGAAACAAAATATATAAATTTGATATCACCATCAAAGAAACAATCCAGCTATTTTATTGAATGAGTACATGAACTTAAGGAAAATGAAAACTAGCTCAAAACTAACAATCTATAAAAATATAATAGCCAATAGGGGCGGACCTACGTTATACGTAGGGGAGGCTATCGCACCCCCAAAGTTTTTCAAAAAAAATATATAGTATATAAATATATGCAATTATTTATATATATAATTAAAATTACTCCATCAGATTATAAAATAAAATAAAATAAAATTGTCCCCCCAACAATTTTTACTAAATTTTTACTAAACAAATAGACTAAGCTCCCAATTTTTTTTTTTCTGATGTTTTATTTTTTTGAAGTTTTATTTAATTGTTTTGTGTTGATGTTTAGATTTGTGAATTTCAGATTGACTAATTTTACTTCTTTTGTTGGTCATGACATTTATGAATTATGAGATATTTTTTAATAATTAACTTGCTCATTTGTCACTTTGAAATAATTATAAATTTTTATAATTGTCAAAATTAATTGATTATATTTATTTAATCTCACTCTAATTTATATAATTGTGAGATTATTATAAATATAATTTTATAATATATGATTATTATCTTTATATATAGTCACGTATAAAAAATATATATTATTTATATTTACATATATCATACACTTTATCGATCACCCTTCCAAACACTAAATTCTAGTTTCGCCCCTGATAACCAAGGCAATATAAACCAACAAATACCAAAGATTGCATACCATAAATACTTAAAAACAGCTACCCAAAAACTTGCTCTCTCCAATAGTTTGGACATAAGCTAAAATAGGAACACTCCTTGCACCTTGCAACATAAACTATTTTGCACTAGTAGTTCGAGCATGAGTTCCATACTTGAGGGTATAGTTCTTAATGTTAAAAATGAGTTCCATACTTGAGGGTATAGTACTTAATGTTAGAAATTTTATATCAGAGTGGAGTGGAAACGATGTTTCCTCTAGAAGCATTTCTTGGATTTGATACAATTGTTCCACGGATATAATTCCTCAAGTCATATAATTCTTAGTAATTAAGTGCACTATGTGGTAAAACCAAAGCAACATCCATATACTCCACAACCTAAATGCTCCATTAAGAGAGACTCGCCAAGAGAGAGATGTTAATATTCCCTTTTCATAACTACACCAAACTAAAGGAAATGCGGGCTATTTATGTAGTCCCTAAATTCCAATTCACACAATTGTGAAAGAACCCAACCATTAAAGTGAATTTGAAGTGGCCCTTTGGGCACTTCAAATGCAACATGTAAAGAGGGCGCCAACATATGGGATCCGTCACTGTATTACGTCTCTCACTCGTACATTGTGGGCCTGAACTCATACCTGCATCTCTTAATACTTTCAATCTTGTTCATATTAGTAAATAGATCGTGCGACCACTAAGCACACATATAAAATAAAAAATGGGTGATGCTAGTGGTATCGCTGCAGCGTACTGCTAGTGTTCGAAAAAAATAATTTATTTAATTTTTATTATTTTAAAATATTTTAAAAAATATGATAAAAATATCAATACACTAATAATCACTTCCTTAATCATTAAGTAAAATAAAATAAAATAAATTAAAATAAAATAAAATACATGAGGTGTTAAAATGAGGTGACAAATTTAGTGGGCATACTAGCATTTTTCATTAAAAAAAAAAAATTGGAGCACAATAATTAATCTCTATGAGACAATCAGCATAACAACATCTTGAAAAAATAACTCGTTATGTTTAATAGATTTGGTCACATCAAATTAAGCATTTGTAATCCATTTTGAGACCATATAGCTCAAAGCAATACTTAATCTCCATAAAAAGTTAAAACATGATGTATCCACATTTATGTTGCAATTTTCAAGAAGTAATACAACTTGCCAACAATGGGTACAAATACAATAGCCATATATTACCAAATAGTTTTCCCTTCTCCCTCGTATCATTCAGTCCTATTCTAGTAGTTTTCTGGTAATATCACTTTAGACCACATAATTCACAGTCATAAATAATATGACAAAGTAGTAGCCGCGAAAACCTCAACCTTGTGAAATGATAAAAGGTCACCTATGGGCATAAATAAATTAAGGTCATCATAAATGACCCTCAAGACTCACACGGTGATATATTCCGACTTTGCTAATAAATGCTTACTCAATCTTTTTCTTATTCTACAATTAGTGCAACCATGAAGAAGTTTAGGCTCAATTAAAAAGTCATGCCTAATTTTTAAAACTTTGCCACATTTACTCTGCAAACCTACAAAGTGTTTGGTATTACATCACTCTCAATGGGTGCTCAAAAGTTTATAAACCTGTCAGTATTAATACCATAAAAAGTTGCACTAAAGAAACCATTAAAAAGAATGTGCCAATCAAGAACTTCCTCAACACTCTTATATATTTATATTCTAGTGTTCTTACTAGCCAATTATACTATCAGGTTTTAGAGAGTATATATTTATTTGTGAGATGATTTAAGTTGCTTAAAGATTATAATGCTCAAATTCAACATATGTGAGTAATGAATCTTTGCATTATAAAAAATGTGCAACTTCCTTTATTACCCATAAAATTATCGAAGTCAAGAAAGTGGTTTAGAGCTTTGTGATAGTTGATTGATTCAAATTAGAAAAATTGTAGTGATGCGTTCACTCAAGACCTTTCAGAGGCTTTTACAACAATCATGTTCAAAGGCTACTAACATTTATAAGAATTGCCATTTGTTTTTAACTATTTATCATAGATGAGATTAATGCGCCATATAAGTCGAATACCCACTCTCTAGGCTTTCTTTTTAGTTATCTCATGTTACTATCCTATGCATATTTAATTGAACACTCATCTGAAATTGAGAATCCACTAAACTTTCTAATCATTTTTATGTCACAATACCTAATTATTAATTTCTAATTTAATTTTTGAATGAATTTATATCGTATAAGAGATTAATCCTAATCAATCTCGACTATATTTCCACTAAGGTAAGTAGTATACTGTGTAAGTCAAATGATAAAACAATTTCTTCTTTGATCAAAAAAATTCATTTGGCCCAATTATAAGCATAGGCATGATACAAACTTAGACGACTTAATTCTCTATTTATCACATTCTAAAAAAAATTAAGACTAATTCCTAATTTAGCCTAACAAATATAAATAAAAGAAACTCATACAATTATATGTAATCACACTTGCACAAAAGTATTCCATTATCCACAAAAATGACAATTTAGGCAGCTTAGAACATAAATAAAATGCCCAAATTAATGATAACCACATGTTCAAAATAATGGGATATTAGATAAACATGTTAAGAATATTTCAAAATCAAATTCATGTGGTATAACTATTTTTTGAATAAATTAAAATATATATATATATATATATAATTCAGCAAAAAAGCTAATCGTGAGCTCCAATATGAAGGTTGACTGCATAAACATGGCCTATGAGGTATTGGGTTAAGAAATGCATCCAACACTTTTGCTTGGAAAGACCCAACAAAGAAATTGAACATGATCAGTGGATGGGCTGTTTGCCCACCAGACTAGGCTGCAGGCCCGCAAGCCATATGACCCAACCACACACATGAGGAGGCCTAGTCTACGCAAGGATCATGAGCCTTATTAATGAGCTATAGTAAAAAAATGGTTTGAGCTTAATTGGAAAAAAAAAAAGGGACCGCAAATTTTTTTTAAGCAGATTGGGCAAAACCAGAGGTTTTTTTTAGAGAAATAGGTTTACTTCCATTAAACCAAACCCTTGAAACATGAAGTTATATATTATGTGACGTATATAATTGAGAAAACTTAACCTACAAGTCAACTAATAGCATCTGGAACACATACTTTTAATTCTCTCAAACAAAATGTTTGAGAGATTAAAACATTGCCATGAGGCAGGTAACTAAAATCTCTACCCCCACAGGAGGAGAGAATTAAAACTTTATGGACATCAGTCCGATAAACTATTTCTCTTTAAAATATTTTTTTCTATACAAACACAACACAACAAAACAAAACCAAACAAACAATACAAAACCAACTAAAGCACAACTCGACAATGATGGCGCGTGGGCAACACGTCGGAGTACCCTGAAGACCCTGGATTCACAAGAAGTTGCGCACAACGAAGGGGATCCTATAGAATGGCGAGGCGCGTGGATCTCGAATTGGTTTGGGCCTTATGTGTTCAATACATGTACCTTCTGTTTTCAAAAAACTTCGATCGACGGCAAGATTGACAAATGGAGAAGTGGATACAAGGCACGTGGAGGACCAAGGTCAACAGACAGCCACCAAACCTGCAAGAGTTTTGACAAAGGACTAAAAGGAGAGAAAAATTGCCAAAGAGAAAGAAGGGTCCTAGTTTTGAGGGAATAATGCGATTTGTTATGGCATGTTGATTGGGTGCCCTAGGCAAAACCAAATTGGACTGCCGTCGTAGACGTCTAGCAACCTAGCAAGACTTTTTTTGCTTGACCGAAGGCCCGTATCCCAAAGTCTTTTTATTTTTAAATAAGGCTTTCGTTTTGTTTTTAAAAGATAACATGGGCCGATTTAAATGAGTTAAAAAAAAAAGCAAGTCATCACAAGGCCCATCACAAAAACCCAAACCCATTTAACCATAAAATAATAGAGAAATAATCTGTACAAATTTTGAAGAGTAGTGACACACTTATATTTTATTTATCATTAGTTTATTATTTAAAGTGTATTTTTTTTTATTTTCTTATAAATATTTTTTTAACATTGTTAATCATTAAGAAAAAAATATTAAAAAGTATAATTTTAATAATAATCACTTTTTTAATTATTAAATAAAAGAATTTATTTTTAAAAAAAATTAAAAATTAAAAAAAGTGGTAAATTAGTGATAAATGAGATATATGTATATAATTATTCAATTCTAAATAGACAACATACAAGTATTTTGTAATATCAAAAAAAAAAAACAGGTATTTTGTAATGTGTCCCTCTTGAGTCAGGGTTAATCGAACATCAGATTTAGTGTTGTAAGGCGTACTGTGAGTTTGTTGAAATAGGTGATGTGGTTGCTTCTTATTGGGGGGCTGTACTAAGGGGAAATGCATATGGATCAGATCGAAGATTTTTTAAATTTTTATATAATTTTTATTACCCTTTTATTTATTAAAATTATTAGTTATTTATTTATTTATTATTTTATTTTTAGTTTAATTTAATTTATCTGATTATGTTGAAGGAATGAGAAGCATGGAAAGAAAGATTTGCAAAAAGGCACACACAATATACATTCGGCTTTTGATCTCATGAGGCTGCACTAAAGTTAAGCCCACATGGTATTCACTTGAGAGGCGCTTCAAAGGGGAGCTGCACGTACGCAACCTTGGCCCCGCACACCACACATTCGGACATTGGCATGTACTTCAGCTTTCTAATTTACTTGGGCTGGCATGAGTATAATGCTTCGGGATTTAAATTCAAGCACCGCATGGTTATAGTTCTACTTGAGCAAGACAAGCCACTTCACATTTTGAATTAATTCGGTCTTCTACTTGAACACGGGCTCGCACTAGGAAATCATTTGAAATAAAAACGCTAGACGGGATGAATTTCATAATTACTCATTCATATAGAGAAATAAATGAGTGGCGGATGGTTTGGCCAAATTGGGAGCAAACGGTTTAGAAGGAATGCGATACTCAGAGCATGTTTGGAATTATGTTTCAAAACTTTAAAAGTGTTTTTAAGCAGTTAAATATATATATATTTTTTAAAAAGGACATATTTGATTAACTTTATTAAAAGCGCTTTAGTCGATTGAAAAAACTAAAAATCAACTTTTTCATTAAGCATAAAATTGAATCTTTTATCAAAAAGCTCCGGCAGATAACCATATATTTTTAAAAAACTATTGTAACTAACTCTAAAAGTGCTGTAAACATATGGATCTCAAACAGTAAATAACTTTTTAGTAGTAGAGCTTATTACATTAATGTTTAAGCTATAAGCCTTAAACTAAAAGTAATATTTCTCACCGCAACTCCAAACATGCACTCAGCGTCGAATACTCCTACTTCAATAAAAAGGTTTAATAAGACTCGACAAATGTAATTTTCCTTACATTAGAAATAATTAATAAGGTTGTAATGAATCTGATTCTTTTGGATGTATTTATTGTTTATTGTTTATTTTTTATCGAACTGGATTTATTGTATTTATTATGGTTTAATTAGGAATTTTTTTGCACCAGAATTTTGGTCTTATTGATAAATTTGTAAACCTCTAAGTGTTTGGATTGTTACCATAGTATTATTCTGCCATAAATGAGGGTTTATCAATAAATTAGAGTACCATTCTCTTTCTTAAAATAAAATTGAATTGTAAATAATAATATTTTATGAATCTTATTGAGATGAATTTAACCTTTTTATGTTGATGTGAATTTAATTTTTTAGGCTAAAATGTATTAAATATGTTGAGATGAATAACTTTTTTATGAAAAGTTCATAAAGTAGCGAGGTTTTGAGGAGAGTTGATATGATTTGAGTTTGATTCAACAAACCAAACACAACATTAATGCGTTTTTATTTATGAAAATCTTTATGCAACATCTTTCATATCACACGTCACACATTTTTTTAATTATTTATTATTTTTACTAAATGTTTGGTATATGAATAATGAGTAGAAGAATTCAATTAGTTTAAGAAAAATAAACTCAATTTAAAAAAAAAATTAAATAAAATATATGATATATGATATGGATGATGATTTATAGAAGATAAATTCTATTTACAGTCCAAAGTTAGAGATTGTATGTACAGTCCCATTGATGCATGTATTTTAGATGATAAATATTAATTTTTATAAAAATACATTTAAACTTAAAAAGGCAATAATAATTTTAATAAAATATAGGTCTTACAATTTTATTTTGAAAATGATATTTACGTAATATTTTTCACAATAAATTTTACAACAATGAGTTAAATAGAGGACATTTTGTAAAATAATTTATAAAAGTAATGTTACTTTATAGAAATGCCCTCATCTTACAACATGTTGTACAAATTTGTTATATGTATATCAGTGCCCTTTTATTTTTACAACACATTCAGAAGAAAAAAGAAAAAAAAAACTCGGGTTCAAACTTGGAAAACCCGGAGTTTTAAAAACCCGAATTCATCTAGAGCAACCAGAACTGCTTTCTGGTCCGAATTTGAAACCAGATTCCTAGGCCGGAATCCGAATGAAGAGGCCTCATTCATGGGAGACACATTGATGGGGAAGGAAATCCTTAGTTGGCAACGGCAAATCCGGTAAGTGCAGCTACCGAATTGTTTGATGTTTCTGTTCGTGTGAGTTGTGATACGGGTTTGGGTTCTCAGTCCACTTGGCCGACGGAGTTGGGCATGAGCTTGCCAGCTGATCCAGTAAAACTCAAGGTTGCCCCGTTTCTACACAAAAGAAAGCCCATCTTCGTAAACGCCTAAACAAGTCTGCTGCTCGACAAAATGAATTAGGGCTCAAAGAATTTGGGGAAGATCGCTCGATAGTTGGTCTGTGCGGGAGGAAACGTAAAGGCAGTGATGCTGTTGAAGACGATTTTGGTAGCAGGAAGAAAGTAGATGTGCCGGGGACCATTTCTTCAGTGTTACCGTTGGTGGCAAATGAACAGCACCGCCGGTCACCATGAAAATCTTCAGCTGGAATCCCCATGGGCATGAGAACCCACGGGGCATGAGAACACTTCGTGATTTGATTACAAAGGACGCTCCCGGTGTGCTATTCTTGCAAGAAACCCGATTGAAATCTCGTCAGTAGGATTTTGTATAAGCTTGGTTTCAACAATTGTTTTGTTGTTGATTCAATTGGTCGTAGTGGAGGTCTAGCATTGCTGTGGAAAGATGAATGTGATCAACTACTATTGCAATCATATCCATGCCTCAGTTTTTGTTAATTATCCGAAGGGGGAAAGGGGTTATTACGGGTGTATATGGCCGTACCCAAACTGATCACAGGGAAGAGGCATGGAATATTATTAAATCATTGGGTGAGGGTGAAAACTGTCCTTGGTTAGTTTTTGGGGATTTCAATGAAATTCTCTACCATTCAGAAAAATGTGGGGGCAGTTATAGAAGTGGACGACAAATGGTTTGGTTTTAGAGCTGTGTTAGAAACAGGGGGCTTCGGGATTTAGGCTATTCTAGTGTTCCTTTTACGTGGTGTAATAGGAGGGAAGGTGAAGGTGTTATAAGTGAGAAATTGGATCGATTTCTTGCTAATTCTTCTTGGTGTGCGGCTTTTCCTTTTCTAAAAGTTCAATACGTTGTTGCTGCCTACTCATCATATTCCATTATGGTTGGATACTAATGGGGGGCTGATTAGAAGGAAGGGGGAAGGGCCGTTTAGATTTGAAGCTATGTGGGTGGGGGAAGTGGAGTGTTCGGGTATTGTGGAGAAGGCTTGGAATGTGATAAAGACTCTTTCGGAAATGTTCAAAAAGAATTAGCATCGGCAAAAATGAAGTTAAAAAGAAATTCAAGAGTCAGATTCTACTTTTCAGCAAAGTTTTACTCGCACAATTGCTTGTAAGGAGGTTCAACACTGGCTTGAGAGAGATGAAATAATGTGAAAACAACGGTCAAGACTCAAGAGTGTTATGGCTGAGGGAAGGAGATAATAATTCGCGGTTTTTTCATCATAAAGCTAATGCTAGAAGAAGGAAAAATCGTATACTGCAGCTGCAAGATGAGCTTGGAAATTGGATGAGATTTTATTAGGGGTGGAGGTCAAGGTCACTGCACAGATGAATGAGGCTTTAACGGTGCGTTTCATTAGAGATGAAATCCCGAATGCCCATTAAGCGATTTTCATCTTCCCGGGGGCCAGCATATAATAAAACACACTGTTTCGTTTAAATTAGGTGGCAGTTACCCAGGGTGGTGTGCACAGTTCGGTTGCATCTCGCTTCTCTTGATTTGGTTTGTTCTAGATGATTCGGATGGAAGTGTATTTTAGGCTACGTGAGATGAATTAAGTTGAATTGTACAATATCTTATGGATTTTATTGGGATGTATTTAACTTTTTTCAGGTTGATGTGAATTTCAGTTTTTAGCCTAAAGTTTTTAAAGTGTGTTGAGATGAATTTAATTTGAGAAAGTAGTGAGGTTTAGCATCAGCAGGGAAAGAAGATTTGATATTTTGTACAAAAATAATGATAGGCTTATATCCCATTTATCACTATTTTATCACTCTTTTTAAAATGATAGACTTATATCTCATTTATCATCACTTTATCATTCTTTTTAAAACTTGTCACTTTTTTTAAAAAATATATAATTTTATTAATAGTTATTTTTTAATCATAAAGTAAAAGAAAAATTTTTAAAAATTAAAATTATATATTATGGGTGGTAAAGTGATGGAAGATGAGATGGAAGCCTATTATTACCCTTTGAACAAACTACAAAGTCTAGTTTGTTTATCACCCAATGACCTATGACCCCATGTTTTGTCGATTTGATCTCTTTTCATTCCATGGCAAACCGGCCAACCGAGAAACTTTTAATATGTTCTCCCAAAAAAAACGTTTTCAGTCGAATCGAACACATTAGAGTACTAAGATGCAAAATGAGTTTTATCATTCCCATTTGGGCTAAGTATTGCTTGCTAGGCGTTTAGAACAACAGTCAAAGAAGCAGTACAGATCAAACTATAGCATAAGAAGAGCAAACTTAAATAGGGATAGATATATTTTACAATCGTCCTGATCTGCATTGTTCCTTGTAACTTTACTTTTTGCAGCAGTCAAAGGCCGAACGGATGAGAACCAACATTCTTCTGTAGCATCTGGTGCAGCAGCATTTTTCTGTAGCATTGGGGTTCAAACCAATTTAGAACCAACAGTAGTTCCAATTTCTATCTTCCTTTTTTCTTGGATGTTCATAGAGATATTGACAAAATAGATTCGAATTTGAGTAATGATAGAAACACCATCATTTACATGAGTCATGACTATGATATACAGTACACTCTTTTTGAAATGGGTGAGATTTATTTATTTATTTTTTAAATAACTTTACAAAAGTATAATTATTTTACAAAAATGCTCTCTATTTAAAACAGCATTTTAAAAATCATTAATGTATCCATATACTTTACTTTCACATCGTCGCATCGAATAAAACATGGATTTTTTAACAAACAGCATGGTCCTTTTCTGATCTTAATTAATATATTAGAATATCATTAAAATTGAGCTTATTATTTAAAATAATTAAATAAAAATTGATGATTACACTTATTGTAATCTAACAACCTCGTTCACACTCAAAAGGAAATTATCATATTGACTGGTGACATCACTTTATAAATGAGGAGATTGTTATATATATAAACATTACATAGTAAATACAAATAAATAAAACTGTAAATTCGGTTTTAGTGACATACTCTGTTTCTTATTACCCTCTTCATTCTCATGATTTCCATTGGATGGATTTGGTGGTGAATCCCCATGCCCATTTTTCCTTGGTAAACCGTAGGCATTGCCATTGCCATTGCCATTGGATGGATCTGGTGGTGAACCCCCAGGCTCATTTTTCCTTGGAAAACCATAGCCTTCACTTCATAAAACAGGATAGGTAAGATTATATATATATATATATATAAATATAATTAGGTCTAACATTATTGGCTAGATAAATAAACCAATATAAATAAACAAATAAGACAACCTCCGGGTGAAAGCAACGGCACCGCTATATTGTTGACTTCCAGATTTGAGTATAAATTGTTTCCAGCATCTTCTGGCCTTGGATGCTTATCTGGTTTCCCTATTGACAATATATCTGCATGTCCAAGATTGCAAGGTCATCTTCCAACTTGTTCAGTGTCTGTTTAAATATTACTTGTCTTTATTTGATGACTTCAGTAATTCTCATTTTCGCCTATTCAATGCAAAAGTGGTGTTTCACTATTTTTGTTAAATTCAAGTTGCTTATCGTATTATAAGAAAAATAAATATTTATAATATTTTAATTACAATCAGAAAAATTATTTGTGACTAAAATAGATTCATATTTTAATTATAAATAATTAATTTAATTAAATTTAATTAAAATATTATAAATATTTTTTTTTTTTTATCTTTTAGTGTCGAATGCCTTCTTCATAGAAAAAGTAAAATCCTCCAATCCGATCGACAGGGGAGGTGAATATCGAAACTGGCATTGCTCGTCGTCTCTCATAAGCTACAGCTAGCCCGGTAGCAATTAATGTTGTGTCTAATTCCTAGGATATATATATATATATATATATATTGTTAAATATAATTTTTGTATTTTATAAATAATTTTATATTCTATTATCTATATTATATACTAAATTGTTAATTAACATAACATGAAATCGAATCTTAAATCTGAATATTAATAGTAATTTATTAATATAGACCTACTTTATGTATATATATATATATATTTTGAGCTAGACCTACTTTATATATTTATATATGGGATAAATAATTTTTTGGAATAATAAATTATATATATATATATTCTGTTTTGATAAATAAATTTTTACACAATATATATTTGATCTATAGTACTGTAACTTATCAAATTACATTGCCCACAACCAATCCAACTAGCATAGATTTTGACAACGAATAAATAATCCTAAACCGACATTAATAATTAATAATAAGCTACAGATACCTGTGTCAACATAGGATTTATGCACGGTTAGAAATTATATGTTAGTGAACGACGTTATTCCCGTGGTATATATATATATATATATCAAAGAAGAAATCTCAGTGATATCTTGAATAAAGTAACAAGAAAAACTATATATGCCATAAATTTGATATAAAAGGAACTTGACACTTACCTTTGTGCAGGTTGACATGTTCAGGATATTCTTCTTTCACACGGCTTTTTTCTTGAGCTTTTGAAAGTACGGAGCTTTCGTATGAACCAGGCTTAGGCTTGATGACATTCTCTACAAGGTTGGGGGATCCATCTCCACTATATTTATAGCGTTGTGTTCCGGCCACCCATTAATAGAAGTACTCTTTGGTTGCTCTTTTGACGGCACAGAAGCTGCATGTCAAGCCAAGAACTTTTTTGTACGTATATTTTGTTGAGAAAATACATTTTAATTACTTCATGATTTAACTTTTAATCTACATATTTTATTAATGTAACTTTTGATTGGTTACTTTGTATGCAGATAAATACAATAAGTTCTTTTATCTGATAGTTGGTAGCTAGGGATGAAACAACATCGACACTAATGATATCACAAGATTTGATCTGTAAGACAGTAGTTTATTAAAAAATTATATATCAAAAGTATCTTCCAAATCAAATCATATCAAGACAATGGTAACGTACTATCCTTCATTATATATTGGCTGATCACATGCATATATAATTTCTCAAATAAAATTATATATATATGTATATAATATCCTAATAATGAACAAGAACAACGATCGAATAGATGAGAAAATCATGTCTTCATTATAATAACTTTAACCTTCCCCATTCAAGTTATAAATAGATAATTATTATTTTTAATCAAAGTCATGTAATGGTATAATAACTTTGTTTATAATAATATAATAAACTATCAATAACAACGCTAACCCATACAAAAGAAATCTTAGAGAAAAGGTCTTCGGCTCTCGACTTACTATTTCATTTAATTTATTATTATTACTTTGATATAATATTCTGCTATGATTATATGGAGAGTAGCCGCAATTACTACCCAAAGCTTGTAGTGGTTGTGATCTCTTAAGATCTCTTCTCATTTGTTCCTTGTAGTGGTTGTGACACTAGATATTCTTGTGATCGGAGTCTTCTCAATACAAGCATATTTCAATATAATCACGTAGCCAAAACTAAATAAATCAAACAACTCGACAAAAGTCTAATCTTACTCGATCTAAAGGAACAAATTAAAATCCCGTCGGCCGGTAGTGAAAAAAGTAAGAAAAAATAGAATACATACATACATACATATAATTAAGGCTTTTAAATTTTTTTACTTCACTGCTCGTTTGGACTGTATATGTAGTAGATATTGATTTCTGCCAGCTATGTGATCTCAACCCAAATGAATAGTTGAAGTCTCCCAACAAGTGAAGCTTCAACAATCAGTACCCGTATATATAAATAAGATCAACAGCTTAATTATAATAGAAGGAATTAATCATGAGATCAG
This sequence comes from Platycarya longipes, assembly GCA_036559045.1. Taxonomy (NCBI): domain Eukaryota; kingdom Viridiplantae; phylum Streptophyta; class Magnoliopsida; order Fagales; family Juglandaceae; genus Platycarya; species Platycarya longipes. The sequence continues at coordinate 11,254,734 of CM071789.1, read as the reverse complement.
GATACCAAATATATATAATACCAATATACCATATGTTTTGTTGTCTTCCTGCATAATATGAGCATTCTTTTGCTTCTGCTGATCATCTGCCGTCGATGAAATTGCAGATGATGGGCTGTTCGGTGTGGGGATAAAAATTGACCTGTCTTTTGGGCTTTTTCCCGATGTTGTCGTCCCCCAAAACAGTAAACTTTTGTTGCTCTTGCGTTGAAGGAACCGGGTATAATGTAGTTACATTGGTAGTGCCGTCCATGCCTTTGTGGTCACCGTTAATGATATGCCTTCCGTCTCCAAGACTGACACTAATAAATATAGAGATTAATGATAGGCTTTCATCGTATTTATTATCACTTACTATTTATAGTATATTTATTTTTTTTAACATTTTTAATTATTAAAAAAATTAATATATATACTCGGAGATAAGAGTGCGTTCGCGTACAAATCAAGAAAATGGGTCCAAAAGTTACAGAAATGAATATCTTTTGGTGATTGAGTTCACACGATAAATGAGTTACTCATGCAGAATCAAATTAATATATTGAATAAAAAAACTTGGGAATATATCCCATTTCCATTCTTGTCAGCTTCCTGCATGCATGGGAGCCGCCTCTTCTTTCAAACGCTCTTCTGCCTAAGAGCAGTGCTGCTCTTTAAAATTTGAGTTCACACGATAAATGAGTTACTCATGCAGAATCAAATTAATATATTGAATGAAAAAAATTGGGAATATAGCCCATTTTCCTTCTTGTCGGCTTCCTGCATGCTTGGCAGCATGGGAGCCGCTCTTCTTTCAAATACTCTTCTGCCTAAGAACACTCCGTCTCTTTAAAATTTGAAAAAAATTAATAAAAATATTCTTAATGTTATAAAATTAAAATAAAAATTATTATTATAAAAGAAAATATTTAAAACTTTTATTTCTCAATAATTGAATTTCTTCTCTTTCTTTCTCTCATATTTTTTTCTCTCCTCTTTCTTTCTTTTCTTTTCTTTTTCTTCTTCTGCTTCATTCTGCATCTCAACTGACAGAAGAACACCCTTATATATAGGGGTATGATGAGCATTCAATAATTAAAAAAAAGGGGGACATGTTTGCATAAAATCCGGAGAGGTACGCCCTCCATTATTGACTTTCATAATACTCCCCCTTGAATGATCATCTATAAACAATCTGATTCGTTAAAACCTTGCCAAGAAAAAATTCAGTAGGAAGAAAAATCAATGGCGAAGGAAAAAGAGACCAGTATTCTTATGTACCTCCAAGTGTTTTAAGATTGTCTTATTAAAACCTTGTAAAGGAAAATCCAGTGGGACAAAATCTCAGCGAAGGAAAAAGAGTACAATCAGCACAAGTTTTCAAGACATTTACTCCCCCTGAAAAGTGCATGACGATATATCTTTGAGTTTTCGCATTTCAATATTCTGTACAATCTTCTTAAATGTCGAAATTGTTAATACCTTTGTGAATAAATTTGTCAAATTATCACTTGATCATATCTTTGATATATCCTCCTCTGATATAAACAATATTATTTTTATATAAAATTGTTGGACTGTCATTGATGACGGGAACACCACACTTTTCTTGAATATGTAGAATTACTAATCTCAGTCAAATATACTCTAAACTTGTTTCATGAATTGTAATTATTTTTGAGTGATTTGAATATGTGGCATATGGTGTTTGCTTGATAGACTTAGAAGAAATCTAAAACTTACAACAATTCTTTAAACTCCCCTAAGAATATGCGTTAGTATTCTTTTAATAAACAAACATGATTTCAACATATATAATACGGTTAACAATTCAAACATAATTTTCATCTAAATAATGTGTTAAAGAGAACATGATAATATTCTCATCTAAACTTTTCTCCCCTTATTCGGTGTTATTAGAGAGAATTTATTTATGTACGGTGAAAAGAGCATTAGAAACCATCCATGTATGATAAAATCTGTAAAAGCTTGAGGTCTAATTTTATCGGTTTGGCGGAAAATCAAATCCGCTTGATATTATTGACAAACGGGATCTTGAAGAGATTTGAAAGTTTCAGGTTGCTATTTAAAAATAACTATTTTTACCATTGGTTTACTCTAGCAAAAAAAAAATCACATTTTTTATAGATTCAGTTGTTGTTCATCTAGAACGATATTATGTCTGATAGAAATTCTAATGTCCCAGATTTGAACCATGGACTTTTTATACTTCAACCACTCATATTTTCTCCTGAGGCTGTAAACACCATTATAGGAGTAGAGATATGTTTTTCTAGTAAAACTGATCCTGGAATTGTTGCAGCATCAAGAACCCTCAGTGCTCAATATGCTGTCTCTCTTACAACCATGTCTCAGAGACTACTGGCGAAAACGAGTGAGATTGATCATCTTAAAAATCAAATATCTGAGTTGCATCAAATGCTTGCAACTAAAAATAGAAAAAATAAAAATTTAAGACAAGAAAACAAGGAGTTAAAAAAATTTGTAGACTGGTATTCTCGTAACCTGAAAACACGAATAGAAGAGCTGGAACGAGAGAGAGCTCAAATACAAAGTCAACAACAGCAGCTCACAGTAGAGGTTCAACGTTTACAAGAAAATATGGATAACTGCAATTAATCTCACTGTCTTTTGAAAATATACATCCAGCATATTTTGTAATTTTGACTAAGTGAGATTTGAATAGATGATAGTTTGTCTTGTTCTTATTTCTATATCTGTAAGAATCATCTTTAGCTTTATTTAATTTGCATCAAATCTTCTTCTCGTATCTATAATTCATCTGCGTTTGCATTCTTATTCTGGAAGTTTTCAATGGCTCATCAGTTTTCTTTCAATATTCCTTATGATCAATATATGAGATATCTTTCATTTCAGTTACAAGTTGTTCCTGCATCTTCTGTGGGTGCCACGTTGCAGTAAGCGAATGATCTGGCTAATAAGTCAGATCATGAATCTGTTTATGAGCTGGTAACTCTTGGTACTCGATATTCCTCCTCTATTATTAGATTTTTAACCAGTTACAATCCAAAAATCGTGAGATTGAGAAGTTTAACGAGAAAGTTTCCGTACTTCAACGACTCGTTCAAGAGTCTGACAGAAAAATTTCAGACTTAAAGTAAGAGAATAAGGATTTAAAATCCTTCATTGCCTCTTCATTTCGACTGCCTAATCCTTTAGATAAGGATGACATGTTGCTTTATGAAGAGCAAATGCATTTGAAAGATGAGGGTAGAAGTCTCAAATTTCTGTAATTCATTTAACATTTGAATAATAATATCTTTTATTTTCAAATGCATTCTTTAAATATGTAGCGGTTCTTGAGATCTCTTCAAGAGTTCATATAATATTTAAATCATCAACATATACAGCAATAATGGCAAATCCAGATTCTGATAAAAATACATGGGCATATAGGATTATTTTCAAATCATTCTTTCAATAGATATTCGATTAGGTGATTATACTACATGCGCTCGAATTGCTTTAACTCATATAAAGATCTTTGAAATTTGATAGAGTACATACTTTTAGATGTATTTGTAGATGTTTCGGGCATTTTATATGTTTCAGACATCTTATATCTTTCAGGGATTCTCATATATATGTCATGGTCTAAGGATCCATATAAATATGCAGTGATCACATCCATCAAACACATCTCTAATCCTTTTGTAACAATCAGACTAATCAAAAATCTGAATGTGATTGCATCCATAACGAGAGAATATGTTTTTTCATAATCAATCTAGGGTTTCTGCAGAAAACCTTATGCAACAAGTCATGCTTTGTACCGCACAATTTCATTTTTCTCATTACGTTTACATACAAATATCTACTTATATCCAACAGGCATTACACCCTTTGGTGTTTGGACAACATTTCTAAATACTTCTCGCTTTGCTAGCGAGTTTAATCAGCTTCAATAGCTGCTTTTCATTTTGGCCAATTATTTTTACGTCGACATTTTTCGACGGTTTTTGGCTCACTTTCTTCATTACTTCTAATAATGTCAAGGGCCATCTTATATGAAAATATGTTGTTGATAACATTTTTATTTATATCCATAATTTTTTTAGTACTCATGAAATGTATTGAGATCTCATTATTTTCAGGTACCTGTTCCTCTACACGGGAAAATATTTCATGAAACACCTCTTCAGGAGTTACTTTTTAAGAGTTACTTTTCAGGAGTTTCCTCTTCAGGAGTTACCTCTTCTGGAGGTTTGTACTTTTCAGGAGTATTCAGGAGTTACCTCTTCAGGAGGTTTGTATTTTATATAGAAAGTATGGATAGATCTTATTTTGTAGGTACGGTCTCTTCAAGAGTACCGATTTATTTTCCTTTTACTTTTTAAGAGCACCAATAGGTCTTCAACACTTCAGGTGTGTCTTAGACTCATCTATTGCTATTTTAATAACTTGTCTTTCATGGACTTCAATTATTGATTAAGCATTAATAGTAGTTTTTAGAACACCTTTAGTGTCAGTAAACACATCTAGTAATTGATTTGCAACACTTTGCAAATAGATAATCTTCTGAACTTCTGGGTCACATTCATTTGTGAGAGGATCAAATTTATACAGGGCTTTATTATCCCAAATAATTTCTTATCGTGCTTCAGGTACCGACTTTTTATTATTTCAAAACATGATGAAACATTAATAATCTTATATATAAAACCTTAGTATAAGTGAATCAAGTGTTTAGTCGTATAATAGGTACGTGACCAATGTTCAGTCATACCAAATTTATAACAAACATCTTCATCTTTCTATGAAAAATTATTCTAAGGGTTTTTACTATTTTCAGAGTTGGATCACTTCTGATGATACGGTATATTATTATCATATTTAGTGTTATCGCTTCTGGGATCAACATTTATATAGTTTTTCTGCCATGTATACGCCATTGGTTCCTTTGAAAGGATGCACCGTTCACTTCTGAAAATTGTGTAAATCCAATATCATTAATAGGACGTAATTGGTGATTTATTAACAAAAACTCATTATTTAGCTTGATCACTAGAAGACAAAATAAAAGTTCAGAATATTTGTTAAACTTTTGCTCTTGATATTGCTACTGCAGGAGCACATTCGAGATATGAAAAATAATCTATGTCTTCTTTTAAAATATCATCATTAGTGACCTTCTCACTGCATAATTTTAATATTGAGCTGATTTTAAAGAGTCAGAATTATATTCACTACTACTCTTAAAATCTTGCAACTTCAGATGCAATAAATCATAATGATCTTTTGGGAAGATGACAGTGTTCTGGTGTTCATATATCTCCTTTAAATTATTCCACAAAATAAGAAGATTTTTCATTGTGAGATACACAGCACGGTCCTGCAAGAACACGTGATTTTCTTCTTTGATTGTATCTTCCAAATTCATCATATCTAAATAGATCTCATCAATGATCCTGGATAAATTATTTTTTTCTAAAAATGTCAATAGTATTAAATCTCAATTTATAAGATTTGACATTTTCTATATATATATGAATCACAAAAATAAATCTGTGGATCTAAGAAATATATTCACATAATCATCAGAATAAAAGTATAATTTTATCAAGTAATATTCAGCAATATTACCTTTAATATTCATCTCGAGGATTGCAAATAATATATTGAAAAACTTACTTGAAATAGAAGACCACTAGCTTCAGTATCGGTAGAATTTCGTACTGATAACATATTATAAAATTAAAATAAAAACTATTATTGTAAGAGAAAATATTTTAAACTTTTATTTCTCAAGAACTGAATTTATTCTCTTCCTTTCTTTCATCTTTCTTTCTTTTCTTTTCTTTTTCTTCTTCTACCTCGTTCTGCATCTCAACTGATATAAGAACAACCCTATATATAGGGGTGCGATGAGCATTCAATAATTAAAAAAAGGGGGACATGTTTGCATAAAATCCGGAGACGTGGGGGGCGTACCGCCCCTATTATTGACTTTCATAATACTTACATTGAATTGGTCATTTATTTTTTAAAATTTAAAAAATCTACAATTTCTTTATTTTACTTTTCATATATAAAAATAATTATTTACATCTCCATCCATTGAAAATAATTATATAAGTAATTATTTGGTTGAAAAAAATAATTTTCAACCTACTTCGCCTAAACCTATGAACGTTGAGCAGAGTTTGGTGTTGTTTGATGGCATAGTGGTGGAAGAACAAAGTGTGTCAAGAAAAGAACCATCTCGGGAGCGCTTGTCTATATCAGTGTTGCTAGTGAAAATGGAGTTGAAGGTGATCTGGGTGGTTCATTGGGCGTGGAAATATCTTAGGTTCCTCATGGTTTGGGGTTTATTGAATAGGTGCAAATTGAATCTATTTCAGGTTTCCAACAAGAAGGTGATCAATGTGGCTCATGGGCTTACGAGAAATGGATTGGTGATTGAAGCTAATTAAGGTGAGGTTCATTGTGAGGACCAGCGAGAGGAGCAGTGTGGCACCCAGGCTGTGGACCTAGCAGGTTAGTCGTATCCTCAACATTTACATACTATTGGTGGTGGCACTCCTACCAAATCTATGGGCTTAGGGGAGGCTAGCCCCCAGCTTCTAATCCCAAGAGGTACCTAATCAATCTAAGATGAATGTTTGTGATTTAATTGAAGATTCTGGTCTTGACTCCGACGTTGTTGCTACTGAAAAGGAATTTGGAGAGGAATCACAATATGATTATGAAATTGAGGGAGACAAGATAAAAGATGAAATGAGAAAAGAGTATTGCACCGATTCAAAAGACCTAGCAAAACCGTTGGTAAGTTTTAGAAAAGGGCTCTACTAAGGTGGTGACCTGCCTTCCAAACTTAATGTATGATAAGTCCTCTTATTTTTTAAAATGTTAGGGGAATTGGTACTTCTCATTTGCACTTGAGGAAAATCATAAAAAAAAATTGGCCTAATATTGGTTTGGCTGAGCCTTTTTGGCTGAAGGATAAAATTCGAAATTTTTTGAGGAGATTTAATTGTGATTTCTTTGGCACTAATGAAATATATGGTGGAAAATTTTGATTGTTGTGAAATTGTCATTTGTGTTAATTGGCTAGTTGGGTCTAGTCAATTTCTTTCTTTATTGAGGAGAACATGCATGTCTGTGTTCTTAATATGTATGCAAAGTGCAATCAACTTGAGAAAAAGATTCTTTGGACGGATCTATAAGTGAATGGGCATGACAATCTTCCTTGGGTTTTGTGGTGATTTCAATACTACCAAAGATGACTTAGAACGAAGAGGTGGTTATCCTCGTCCATTTGCTGCAATGGAAGATTTTAACATGTGCATTCGAAATTGTGGCTTGTTGGATATTTCCTATAAAAGCTCGAGGATGACTTACAGCAATGTCCAATGCAGTTTGGCTTGCAACTGGGCCAGGTTAGATGACTGTCTCATTGACTCTAACTTTCTTGTTTTATCAGGTTTTGGCTCGTACCACTTTTGATCACTCTCCGTACAAGGACCTTGTCCTTTTCAGTTATGGCCCTTTCAACTATGGCCCTTGTCCTTTTCATTTTTAGTACATGTGGACTAATCATGAGGATTTTCTTAGACTTGTTGAGGAGGTGTAGAACCAAGAAGGCAATGGTTTTAGGTCGTTTAAATTATCTTGTAAGTCAAAAAGGGTTAAGGTGGCTTCAAGGGAGTGGAATAAGAATTTTTTTGTACGACTAATATCATTATCAGTAATTTAGAGCAACACATTGAGAAATTGAAAAACTGTCTACAAGCTTGTTCTAATGTTGACGATGAAAATGATCTCTTAGCTTCCAAGATGGAGCTTTTAACTTGATTAGATAAAAATGACACCTATCTTTCGCACATGGCTAAGAAAAGTTGGCTGAAAGATGGGGATTAAAATTTGAAATTTTTCATGCCTATTTGAATGCTAAGAATGGTAAAAAGGTGAATGAAATGTGTTTGTCTAATGGTACTTTAGATTCCCCTTTTAAAATTTATCAGACTATTGTGGATTATTTTACTCATCTTTTGGGTGATGGTAGTATTAGTGATTTTACCAATCTAAGTGAGTTGATTTGTCTTGTGATTATCGAAGAAAATAATCTAGACTTTTGTAGAGCCTCTTCTCTTGAGGATACAAAGGATTCTCTTTTTAGTATTCTCATTGATAGCAACCTTGACCCAAATGATTTTGATTCTGATTTCTTTAGGGCTGTTGTGATTTGGTTAAAGATGATTCATTAGAAGCCATTTTTTCATAATTATTCGCTTCCTAGATTTTACACCGCTTCATTTATAGTTTTGATTCCTAAGGTGGATAAACTTAATGGTTTTGATAAGGTTAGACCTATTATTGTACTAAGATTATTGTGAGTCGTATGACAAAGTTGCTCGATAAGATAATTTCTTAGGAGTAGAGGGCTTTTATTCCTAATCGTACTATTTTTTAGAATATTAGTCTTACTCAGGAGACAGCTCACTTGATCCTAATAGGGCAAAACTTATGATAGAGTTGAGTGAAATTTCCTTTTACATACCTTGGCTGCTTTTGGTTTTTCCCTTTGTGATATGATCAAGTCATATATTTTCATGCCTTGGTATTCTATTATAATTAAATGTACTTCTTTGGAGTTTTTTTTTAAGGGGAATGTAGTTTGAGATGCTTTATTCATTATTATGCAAGAGGTGTTTTCTTATATGCTAAAAAATTCCTTGGAGAATGGTAAAATTGGTTAGTTTACTCAAGTTATAGGTACTCTCTTATCCCCTATCTTATGTATACAGATGACATCATTATTTTTGCTAATGGGAACAAAAGATCCAAGAGAAGTTTGATGCAGCTTTTAACTCTTTATGAAACTTGGGCACGTCAATTTCTTAGTAAAAGAAGAGTGTTATGCTTTTTTCTAAAAAGATTTTCTCTTCACAGGAAGTCTTCTCCTTTTCGCATTATTGGTTTCTCTAAGGATCTTTTCCCTTTAAATATTTCGGTGTTCCTATCATGGATGGGAGACTCAGAGTTAACGATTTTAGTGAGTTGCTTAGTGAGATTAAAAAAATAATACGGGTTGGAAGATGAAGATGCTTTTTATTGGTGGTTGGACTACTCTTCTTCACCTTGTTTTGTTGAGTATAGCCACTCATCTCCTGGTAGTTTTATAGGTCCTGCACACTATGATCTTGGTTTTGAATAGGTTTCTAATTTCCTTCATTTGGGGTGATTTTGATGGGAAAAGTAAGAGAAAATGGGTTGCTTGGTAAAATATTTGTAGGCCTATTGAGGAAGATGGCTTGGGTATTCAGAATTTTAATGATATTCAAAGGACTTTACATTTGAAACTTGTTTGGCATCTTATTAAGGGCCAATCCTTGTGGGTGGATCTTTTAGGGATAAGTATGTTCGGGATAATCATGTATCCCATTTAGATCTTGATAAGGATATTCAGTTTTGTAAATCTTTCGCCAGTGTATCCTGGATGCTTATCCAACACAAAGTAGGTTGTGAGAGAGGGTAATATTTCTTTCCGGTGTGATAATTAGGAAGAGGGGACCACTCTTAGTGCTCATTACCCTATGCTTGATCATATTTTGTTGAAGAATAAAGATTGTTGTATTGATAATGGGTGGAATTTTCCCTTTCGGAAAGGTTTGTGGGTTATCAAAAAGCTTCTAATTTGTATAATTTCTTGGCTAAGAGGAAATGTGGGAAGAATGTCTGAGTTTGGTTGAAGGAAAATGATGGTAAATTTTTTGCTAAAAGTGCTTGGGATTGCATCCGAATTAGGGCTCTCTCATTATCTTAGACTCATTGGATTTGGCATATTTATGAACCTTCTCAAGAAAATTTCTATAATAACATGGAAGACTACTAATAAATGTTTGAGTGTTGAACAGAAGATTAGAACTGTTGGTATCCCTATGGTTTCTAAATGTAATTTATGTTTTATAAATCATATTGAGGACTTAAAAGATGTGCTTTGCACTGGTGAGTTTGGTGGGCAAATTTGTTGTATGGCTGCTATTCAATTAAGTGTGAGCATGGGTGCTTTTCAAACCTGGATTGAGCAAAAAAAATTTTGATTTTGTTGTGCGGGTAAATCTTCTCAACTTCTTATTATTTTTTGTCTTCTCCCGTCTCTTGATTTCTCTAAAGATTTAGGATAGGAGATGCAAAGTTTGGTATGAAGTTAAGCTTGATATGGTTGATTCGTTTGACAAGTTACTAAATTTTGGCTTCATCAAATTTTGTAACTGATCATGAAAGTTTCTTAAATTTCTAATCAGGATGTTGATATTTTAAACAAGTTGGATATTCCGATTTTATTACCTAAGCCTAAGTAGGTTTATGTGGTGAGATGGTCTAGATCTCAACATGGTTAGGTGAACCTTAACACCGATAGCGGTATTTTGGGTAATCCTGGGCTGGTTGGTGTTGGAGGTATTATTCGTGATAATTGTGGTAGGCTTTAGGTGGCTTATTTTGTTTGTTTAGGTAGGGTGTTGATAATTTTGCTAAAATAAGAAATTTGTTGGAATGGGTTATGAGGTGTTATCAGCTTGGTTTTTCTAGGGTTGAGATTAAGACGGATTGTCAACTTCTTATTAACTAGATTTTTATATGTGATTGTAATATTTGGTACTTGGAGGATTATTATGATGAATTATTTGCTTATTTCGCTTGCATAGAATATCGTGTGAGCCATGTTTATCATGAAGAATATGTTGCGGTTGATTTTCTTGCCAAAATGGGTGTTGGGGTTTAGATGTGGACTGGTCTTCTAATAGCAATACTCTTCCTAGTCAGTTAAGAGGTCTCATTAGTAGGATAGAATTGGTCATCCTTATCTGCACTTTTCGTAGACTATCTCAGGTATGTTTTGTTCTCACTTGTTTATCTGATTGAGATATCCATATTTGATTGTGGTTTCTTGTTCTCTTTTTCTTGCAAGTTTTTTTTCTTTTTTTTGGGGGGGGGAGGGGGGTCTTAGTCTTTGTTTTTTATGAGAATTTTGGGAATGTTGTATTTTGGTTGGGCTTGCAGGTTTTTTTGATGCCTAGGTTTTGTTTTATTTTCCTTATTGTATTCCCCTAGTGCATGATTGTAACCATGATCTTTTTCTGCCATAAGTGAGAGCTATCAATAAAATTAAGGTACCATTTTCTTAAAAAAAAAAAATCATCATTGATAGCTTGATCATGTGAAACAATACATATCCACAAAAAAAGAAACAATAAGTTTTACAATGATTTTTTATATGCCTCTAATTAGCTTAACTTGTTTGAAACACATTTTTTGCTTTGCCTTTCTATCCTTGGTTTGCTTTCTTTACTAGTGACATATTAGGATCTATTTTTTATAACTGACAAAACTCTAAAATATTTTCATATTGTTTACTTCATTATCTATTAACAATTATTATTTTTCCTCAATAATTCTTAGTCTTTATAATCTATTCTAGTTTATATTCATTATTAAGGATATATTTTGTAATATAAAAAATGTAGCAACACTTTTACTCGAGCATATGACAATAAATCCATAATACATATACATAAATACATATATATAATATATATATATATATATATATATATTACAATCAAAGAGGCTATAGCCCTTATGAATAAACAACAGACCAATCAAAAAACTCAAGTCTCTCATTTCTTTCTACCCATTTTTGCCCCACCGTTCAGTCTCCCTCACCCAACGTTATCGGCGCTTTGTCCAGAGGTGGGGAGGAGCTTTTGCTCCTCTTCCCCTCCCTTCCAACCTTAGTAGGACTTTTTTTGTTTTTTTTTTTAAGTGTTTGTTTTCATTCTCTTTTAGGAATTTTCTTATACTTTTGTTCACAACAACCAAAAGTTTTGATCTACTACTTGCCGATTGTCGACGACTACAATGTGCCAGACTTGTGGAAGGCCCACGTCATCACGGTATGCCCTACCTTGTGGAAGGCACAGATGGATTTAGCGGCCTCAGCTACCTCGGTATGCCCTACCAGTTCCACTCTTAGTGATGCGCGTGCCTTTCACACGTCATTACAACAGGCTACTGTTTGTCGATGTATCGGTCTTTTTTTCGATTCTTGTTTTCCTAATTTTCTATCGATGATCATGATTTAGCAGATGTGAAAATCCCCTTCAACTAAACTAGTTCAATAGAATGCAGCACACTTTTCCTTGCTGCGACTTTTTGTTGCAGCCAAATAGCTTGTTCAGCAGACTATTTCCAAACTGCTTCAGATGACATCCCTTCAATGAGATTGGTGAAAGCTACACTTGTGACTCTAAAATCGTTTTATTTTTTGGTGTTTTTTGTGTCTTTGTTTGTTTTGGCATAGTTGTTGGAGACTTCTATTCTACTGAATATTATATCCTATAACCTTTTATTTTATCTATAATATGCTTATCTTTAGAGGAGGGGAAAATATGACCCTTATGAATAGGGGATTTGTTTGTGTTCACACCACCCCATTTGCACAATTACATTTTTTACCTCATTTGTGCAAGTACATTTATGTCCTCTAATTCAGCATTAAAGTTACAATTAGATTTTCTATATTCTAATGTTAATTAGATCTAAAGATGATAATGAACTTACAAATAATCTAAATTGAATATTTTGGTTTATTAAACTTTTGTGGAACAAATTAACAACTTAGGATTTTCTTTATATGATTTCTTAGATTAAAAAATAATAGATATATATTTTTTTATTTAATATTACTTGAGGAAAAAAAATCATATTATGTTTCATACGAATTCATAAAAATAAATTATAGTCATTTGACTAATAATATTTTCATTTTAAAAAATGGAATTATTATTTTTAGGTTTGAATTTATGCATCAGTTTAAAATTAATATTTAGTTTATCATATTCACGATTTTATTATTTGTGGGAAAGAATTTCATATTAATCTATTTATAATGTATTTTTAAATTATTTTTAAAAGAACTAATGACACGGAAACTGTTAATTAAATAATGTACTTTAGATTATTATTTAAAAGAATTAAGTTATTGTTTTAAATTATTTATAATGTACTTTAGTTTATAACTTAGTAGAATAATTAGGTTTTATATATACAACCTGTTAAAATAAGTCACGGGAGCTTTAATTCATAAACAAGAATTTTCATAAATAATAATATCATTTAAATTTTCAACACATTTATTTATTTTCAATTCACATAGTAGCATAATTATAGAAAAATATTTTTAAATAAATAGCAGAATTTTGTTTAATAAAATAAAATTAATCATACCGTTCAAAATAAAATTAAACACATACTATTTACAACTAAAATATAAATTGTCAAAATTTAATACTAAATAATATAATTTAAATCCTTAATTAATTTTTGTAGGAAAAAATAACGTTTCTGTAAAAGGTTTTAGAAAAATAATTGATTTAAGCCCATCAAAATTAAGTTAAAAGAGAATACTTGATCACCAATGGAGCTTATTTTAGAGAAAAATAGCCCTCCAATAACCTAATGCCACCTGCGCATGTCATTAGAAATACAATAAAACTGCACGTAGGAAAATAATTCCAAGAGACAAATCTGATCCTATTAGATTCATTGGCCTCTCTTCTCTCCCTCGGTGTCTCGCTCTCTTTTTCTTTTCCACTCATCCCTCTCTCCCACTCATTTTAACAATGTTTTTTTCTGAGTTATAAAACTGAGCGAGATGTTCTAAGCGTGGTGGATTGAGTAGCAAAAGCTTCTCTATTGTCGTCGTCGCTGGTGTTATAAGTGCTACCAAGTCTTTGTTTATGGGGTTTTTGACTTGGGCTTCGTCAGAACTGGGAGAAAGCGAGGCTATAGTGCCAGTAGCAGTGGTAGAAGGAGTGGCATGGGTTGTTATCGGCGCAAAATCACAGATGATGTCGTGCAGGAAGGGACAAAGGAGTCTAAATTTCTTTAACTTTTTGTGAGATTTGTTTGTAACTATATGTTTGGAGATGGGCAAGGATTCGAGCTGAGCTGGTAGCAGTGGAAGTCAGTTTGGTCGACGGTGTCGAAATCACAGATAATGTCATGCAAGAGAGGGTGAAGGGGCTGGATTGTTTTTTTCTTTTTTAAATTTTTTGTGATATTTGTTTGTAACTATATGTTTGGTAATGGGCAAGCATTCGAACTAAGTTGGTGGTGGTGGAAGTTGGTTTGGTCAACAGTGTAGGACTAAGATGGTTGGCGGTGGAAGAGAAAGGTAGCGAGGAAAAGACACGAAATATTAGTTGCGAACTGATTATATGAGTAAGTGTTTCTGTGTGGTTGATTTTAGTTCTTTTATGATATATTTTATACATGACAAGTTGTGATTGGAGGGTTGCTATTCATAGATAAATAGCGCGATAGGCCAGCAACGTTTCTCAAGTTAAAATTGGAATAAGCTCATCTATAACAAAATCCCATGGGAGTTAACCCTAGCCAAAAAGGTCAGGGTCATTTTGGTTATAATGCTTAAAAGAATTTAGCAATTTCATATGTTTATTCTAGATCTAGAGGATTGTGCGACATAACTTATCTAAAGAAAAATAGAGGATACCATGAAAAAGAAGGCAAGACATGATGGAGACGATGGCTGAGGCGACGTCGTCTTGCTCTTGACTATTCGAGGTGGAGGGAGTGCGACATGGGGCTATCATGCACGAGACAAATTACTTTGGGTTGCCCTTTAGGCTTGTTGGGCATAGAGGAGCTAGGATGTCTAACGTTGGTTTCTTGGTGAAGGAAGCTTTAATTTGGTACTACCATGCATGTGCAGTACTTATTTTCCATTGGTTGTGGTAGTTTGGGTTGGCCCACATCAACAGGTTGGACGTTGGCTTGCATGGATCAGAGGCGGAACTAGATGCATGCTAGGGGAGGAAACAGCCCTCCAAATTTTTGAGAAAAATTAATATAGTATAAAAATAAATATAATTTTTCTCAAGCCTTTTAAAATTTTTATTGAAATTAACCATTCAATATTTTGGCCTTCACAATTTTTATTAAAATTATCTTCCAAATCTTAATACTCACGTAGCATCACTCTAATATTTCATTTTCTTATCTTTTAATAATGATCTCTATCAAAATACGAAAATCTCAAAAATAATTATCTGATAAAAAAAATTATTTGATATTTTTTGTATACAATTTTAAGATGTATAAGTATTATTTTTTATATAATTACGTGTAAAAAAACGTATATTACATATTCTCTTACATACTACATATTTTATTAGGAGTAAATCTACGTATAATCATAATTGCATAACCTTGTGTAACCTCCATGTAGGCCTGTTCATCCAACCCGGCCCGGTTGGAAATTTTAATATATTTCTTAATATTTCATTTTTTTTTTCAAAAAAATTGAAGAAAATTTTAAATTCGAGTTTCGAATTTGGAAATCCAGAATCCGGATAAACACCCCTGCCTCCATGGCTTTGACTCATTTGCTTGTGTTTGACTGTGGCTTCGCTGTGGCTTACGACAAAGCAACGGCTGAGATGAGGCTTGCTGTTTTATTTGCCAAGCACTGACGGAGGAATGTCGTGGGGGAAAGAAAAACAGAGGATATAAATAATTGAGAATTCCGACGTGGCGGTTACAAAATCGCCAAAATCTTTCGGACCAAGAAATAACTGAGGGCGGGGTCTACGGCTGATGAAGGTAGAGATGGTGATCAATATATGTGTAAGGTTTTATACATGGGCTTGGCCCATTTCGTGATTGGGTCCATGTTTTCAGTTTTTATTTAATTAAAAAAAAAACAGTTAGGCTAAGTCACCTTATAAGTCTAAGGGGCCGAATTGAGCCCAAGTTGTCGGATATTTTTTTGGACTTATAGATAATCTCTTGGGCTCAATACTAACTTCTTAATTGAACACGCTTGTACATAATTACTAATTGGGCTCCAATCTAGTTCCTGAGCCCAATAAAAAACCCATAACTTACCATATTAATTTATGGGCCCTTGGTCTATCAAAAACTATCCAACAGTTCGTAATTGAGTTTTCCAATATGGTCCATCTACCATATTTAGGCCGAATAAAATTGTCCTTATAATTGTTGTGCTTGGTCGTTACAGCTTTAAAGTCTCAATCCAACATTCCTTTACAATTTAGGGACGACTGCATTCTTATTGCATGTTACGTTATTAATCGAATTCTTTAACCACTTCTCAATAAAAATTCTTCACATGAATAAATTTGCATTTAAATCATAATAACATGCTCATCTAATTAACTTATCATATTCAAATTGACCTATAAATTATTTGAAGTCAGATTAATTATATGAGAAAAGTATTATACAAAGAGAGAATAGCAGCCACATAATTTACAAGAGTTGCTAATGGCAACCACATTGATGGAGAAGCTCAAGAAAAACTCTAGATAAGACAAACTGACACCATGAAAGTGCACAACCGACTAGTCCCTTGGCTTACCCAACTACATATTATTACAACCATATATACATTTTTTACAACCCAACAAGAGTACAACCTAATACAAGGAATCACTCTGATTGAATCTCGCAGTCAACTTTGAAGAGATCATTGCAGAAGATATAATAATTTCACCCAAGGTCAAACGCTTCGGAAATTTGACAATAATAGAAATTATAGACAATATGATCTGAATAATGGCCGCATACGATTCAATATATTTACATATGCCTTCATAAATTTGTCCATCAGATAGAAAGAAGAGGCCAAAAGAAAACCTAGCCTTTTGTTGCCTTGCATTCAGAGCAAACATCGTCCACGTTATAAGACAACTCACCACAGTAAATCCCAGCACCACCTACTTTAGAGGCTTGTAATTGTTGGACATATTTTGTGCAACCTCTAATAAAAACGCCAAAACCGCAACAATGCAATCTGTAGCTTCCATCTAGACATTCATATATCAACTAATTATATAGGCAACCACTAAAAATGCACCATTTAAATCATTTGATAAAACCATAAAATTTAAGATTAGTACAATATTTTACTAAACTTTCTTTTATACAAAGCCAATCTTACCACATGGTATATAGACCTCCAACGAGGACTTTGTAGAGTAGGTTGCCCAGCTTCTAGATCAACATCCGGATTAATACTTGGGCTCCCATCAATGGAATTCGGATCAATTTCATGAAAATTATGATTTGGAGTTACTGGAAGACCATGGTCAGCTTCTAAACCATTATCCATTGCACTACTCGAAATCTCATCACTCTTGTCAATCGAGTTTGCCAAAGTCTCTTGTCTGTCAATAATCTACAAAAGTTTAATCAAATATACGTGATTCTAAGAATATATATCAATTGCAGATAGCCAATCCATTTTTTAGTTCAAACAGTCTATAAAAACATAACAACCTAGACAATATGTGCCAAGAAATACAAAGGACTGTATATATACGATAAATACAGAGAAAAAAAAATTGCTACTAATCTTCTTGCAACCACAACAGAAGGAATTAACAGACTCAAGCTCTACAACACCAACTCCATCTACTAAAGCTCTACCACAGAGTCAAGTTCTCTCTTTGAATCTATCCAGATTCGAGATCACGACGGACTTGATTTCTTGGACGCCACCTCGACGAAGCTAAGCTCTTCAACACTAGCTCAATGCAGGAGTCCAGCACTATTTTTCACACCATTGGTATTTTGGGGTCGAGCTCTTCTACACAAACTCAATGGGCTCTCCATTTCACACCATTGGTGTCGAGCTCTTCCACAATTTAGCACTGTTCATCCGGGTTCCAGTCCGGGAAGTTAGCCAGGGAAGATCAGGGCCGGAACCCGGGTGCATTCGGGTTTTTGAATAACCCAGATTTCGGGTTCCGGGTTGAACCTCTTCTAAAAAAGTAAGAAAACAAAAACTAATGTCCGATTATAGCCACTCTGATGATGTGATTATGAATTTACCAACAAAACACAAGATTATTATATACATTTAAGAGGTTTAAAGTCATATCTACCATTTAAAAATGATGCAGTGAAGTCCCAAGCAATTGTAGGAAGCATTTCTGCAAATGGCCGTAATTCTAGATCTTCAAACAGGGATGGATGGGAAAATGATTGGACTAACTAGTTAGTTGACAGACAATTGTCGCCGAGGGAAGATAAATTTTTGCTAAAAGGTAGGAGAAGTAGCAGAGGATGTAGGAGAAGTTAAAAAAATAAAAATAAAAAGCAAAAACCAATGTAGAAGTCGGCCTTTCTTGATGCTTTCATGTTATAGTTGGAGCCCAAAATGATGAGGTTAATAAAAGTCTTGTTTTGTTTTAGGATTTTGAAGCACGGAAGGTAAAATTATTGAACTTTTTTTTTGTATCTTTAAGTACATTTTTGGGAAAGACTGAAGGGGTGGCCAGTGGAGAATGGAGTTAAAATATTTTAAATATAATAATAATAATAAAATGTTCCGGGTTTGAAATCATCCGGGTCGGGACCCGTGTTCGGTTCTAGTCAAAATCCGGCCTGGTTGAGCGCCACTGTTCGGCATCACCTCGAGTCCCTCGACAGAGTCAAGCTCTTCGATGCCAACTCAATGGGGCTCTCTATTTGACACCATTGGTATTGGTGTCAAGCTCTTCGACACCAACTCAATGGGCTCTCTATTTGATACCGTTTGTAATTTGGCGGCGAGCTTTTCGACACCAGCTCGACGGAGTCGAGCGACTCCTTCGACACCATCTCGATGAACCCTGATCTCTAGCCATGCCAGGAACTACACCGCAAATTAGGAGATAACATAAAAATAACAAACAAATGAAGAGTCCTCCAAGTTTTTGAAAGATACCTGAGAATTAGTTTTGTTTCCAGCCTCATCAACCTCCTTTGTTTTAATCTCCTGGTTTTGAGAGTGCTTTAGGCAATCTCCAGTTTCATTCACAGCAATATGTTTCATGATGGAATTTTCAACTGTTTCTGTTGGAAGCTCAAGTGTCTGCTGATCATCATTCTCCATTTCTGAAAAAGAGAAAGAGGAAAGGTTGGGAAATGGGAAGGAAGATTGGTGAGAAATGCAATCCAGGAAAGAAAGGAAGTGAAAGTCTACACACACGACAAAGAGCAATATAATCCAGATAGAGGGAAAATATTTGCACGTAAGGGTTGTGAATAATATTCGGACTCGAGAATTCATGCATAACTGGGACCGGCCAGGTAGATTTGCAAGTAATTGCCTCCCATATTCTTTGTTTCACGTTACTTCCTTGAATCTTTCGATATTAATTAATTTGCAATCTCTACAAACCTATTCATTTTGAGTACGTAGTACTCACTTCTTTAATCAATAAAAGGAAAACTTAAAAAAAAAAAAAAAAATTAAAAATATGAGACTCAAAATAAGGGGCACAATGGTGGAGACATGTTAACATTTTTTAAAAGTAGAATTTGATGAGGCATCTGAAATGAGTAGTACCCATTGTTCCAATTTTCACTAAACAGATATATATTAACCTCATTCTCATGCTCCTATTCCTCGTTCACCCATTTCCACATATATTTACTCTTGCTCTGAAAGTAAGTTCCATTTGAGATTGACAACAACTTTGGAAACTCAAACAACTGCAACAACATTAGACAAATAATTAGGTTGTCGATTGTCAGCTCGTGTCACGCTGCTTCCCTGAACCTTTCGTTATTAAATATTGGGAAAACTAGTTTCCGCGCCGTCGGCTGAGAACACATTTCAATACCAGTAAAAGTCCAAGGACATTCCGGGATTTTGCTTGCCTCGTTTGGATTAAAAATTGAAATGATATGAGTTATATATTGTGAGTTTTAAATATTGAATAAAATATTATTTTTTAATATTAATATTTTTTTTAAAATAATTTAAAAATTTTAAATAAAATTAAAAAAATTAAATTATTTATTATATTTTATATAAACATTTAAGAAATTATAATGATGAGTTAAGATAAGATAAACTCATCTTGTAATCCAAATCAACTTAAGAATATTAATATTGGATTTATTAAAAAAAATCAAAATTTAATAAAAAATACAAATTTAATAAAAAGGTAATACCTAAAAAACTCTTATATTGGACTCATAATAAATTTTTTGTCATATTTGATAAAAAAATTAGGAAAAGAATATAAGAAAAATAAAATACAACTACTTTTAATTTGATTTTTAAATAATAATTCTTTAAAAATAAAATAATTAAAAAATAAATAATTCTATTTGAAAACATTTACACTACACAAATCAAATCATGCTATATAATAGTGTACGGTAAAAGCTTTTAAATAACTTTCATTCATCGTTCGCTTGAAGTAGAGTTATAAAATAATTAAAAAAATGTTACAAGATTTGACTTTTTTTTTTCCACTCATTCACAGCCTAATGCAATTCTATTATCAAAGCATCTTCTGATCAGTCCATCGATCTTTAAGAAGGACCAACTCCTCTATTAGAAATTGACAGCCTAAACCCCCCGCCCGGGGGGCCACGAGCAGCCCCTGTCTGAGTCTTCCTGGAACAGCCCCCCCTATATGACAACTGTGGTAATTCACAAATTCATAATAAAATAATATTTAAATATTGAGCTGTCTACGTGTCGCTGGATAGGTATTAGACCTTGAAAGGCGCGCTCAAATTTACGGTCCACTACTCAGGCAAACGCAGCAAATCCATGCATGTGGATTGAGCCGAATAGCTTTCTATATTGATTGGGTGTTTTGCAAATTGCAACCCCCAAAAAATTCAAAACAGCATGAATGACCATTTAAAATTAAAAAAAAAAAAAAAATAGTCGCATTTAGGTGTTGAGATGATTAATACTTGTTACTTATAATTTCAAGACGACATAATCTCACTCTAAAAGTGGATTTCTATGTTCTCCAACAGCTTAAATTGTAAAACAATTCATGCAGTACTAACATTAACATCATCCGACCTCATTTTTTAGAAAATTCATGAAACAAAAGTTTTCGACTGTAGGAATATCACAGGTCACTTATTTACAAAAATCCCAAGCTTGGGTTCCGGATTTCCTTGGCTCAATTTATAATTTAATTTAGTTGCATCAATTTTCATTTAATTTGTTCTTATTGCCCAAGACAGACAATATTTTATTTCCTCATTATTTTCTCGGCAGCAAAGGGCAAGATTTGGTGCTCGCTTGGGAGGAGATAAATTTAATAAAGATCCTGTAACCGACATACTGTCCGATTCATTACCCATTACTTTTCTTTATTTATTTTCTTTATACAATTAGACTTTAGGAGGGTTTGAACTTTGGGAAGGAAGGACGTCAGTCTTTCACCTTCTTTCTCTTTGTTCACGGTTGCTTCCTTCAATGATGGATATTAATATTCAATCTCTGCAAACATTTTTGTTTATTTTGCAAGAATGTATCGCTATTGAGTTTCTAAAGGGTGTACGTCGGTCCTGGGAGGGAGATGCCGATTGGATTCTTTAAAATTAATTACGTTGCGGAATCTAGGCTATGTCTTTTTTTTTTTTCTTTTTTTCTTTTAATATTTTTAATCATAAAATAAAAATAATTTGCAACATTATCAAAAAAAGATTTGAAGTAGAAATAAAATAATTTAAAAAAAAAAGAAGAGTGATTTTCTTATAATTTATGAAGAATATTACTATATTGTTTTATTTTGTCCACTCATTGTGACCACTTATGTATTTAACCTTTTTTCAGATTATTTTTACTTAATGATTAAAGAAATGACTATTAATATATTAATATTTTTTAAATATATTTAGAAAATATTTGACCTAAAAAGAAAAAAATATAAAAGTGCAAATAATATTAAGGGATAAGGGCACACTAACTCACGTAAGCAAATTGAGAATTCATAATAGCATCACTCATATATTAATACTGAACTTAAATAGATTGCATAACTGGACCTGAACTTTTTTGGTCTATATAAATTAGGGAGACGTTAGGAAGCCAATGGAAGGTCTACTTCTTGTGTCCATTTAGCACATTTTTTTTTCTTTTGCATTTTTCTTTATTTTACATCATTTTTTAAATACTCTTAAATATTTTTAAATAAAAAAAATTCATAATATTATTAAATAATATTTTTTTAATCATTAAATTTAAAAAAAAAAAAAAAAATTAGGCACCAAACAAGACACCAAAACAGACCCCTTATCATTTTGTTATAAAATTATAAAGTTCAAAGATGACAGAAGTGGCTAAATTAATCCAAATCTTTGACGGGGTGTGTTTTGCCCGTAGAACTATTTGTTGTAAACTTGTCCGTTACTTCCTTTAATCTTTCGATATTAATTTTTAAATATGAGAAGCTTAAAAAATAAAAGAGAGAAAACCTCTTTCTTGTCTGGTGAAAAGTTAGAACCCATTTTAATTAATACCAGCAATTCCACGACATAGAATGTGCAGGAAATCAAAATTTATACCCAGAGGCCAGAGCCAGATGCTTACATTATTTTATTTTATTATTTTATTTTTGATCCCTTTCTCGGTTTCTCTCCCTCTCTGCCAATCTCTACTTCCATTGAAAAATCCCAACCCCAACAATAACTGCAACACCAACCAGAATAAAAGCAAAAATAGCATCAAACTTCTCAGACTAGACTGATCATAGTACAACTGAACTTGTTCAAAACAAAGAACTGGAAACGTCATCCCAATCATCCTCCATTACCGAAACCAAAGAGAAAGACAAGCCCTTTTGACCAAATGGAGCTCATAAATAACTTCCTCATTGATGAATTTCCATTAATGGAACCACATGAGATTATCGCTCCAAACGCAACTTCTTCATCCATTTTTTCTTGTTTTATTTATTATAGAATGTGATATTAAATATGTCAATTTATTGAATATAAGTTATTATTTTTTTTATGAAGCACTATCTCAAATATTTGCATTGGTTCAGTAGTAAGAATGTGTTGTTTCAAATGAGGGGTATAGGTTCAGACCATCATGGCTATACTTTCATGCTGTACTTTTTACAAGGCATGGAATGGCCCAAGGGGTGCATCGGCCAGCCTAAATAGGCAATATTTGGACCGAATAGTGCTGAAGAAGTATCATGCATGGGCCGGACAAATACAATGTGCATGTTGTGGGCTGGAGAGGTACCACACATTGGACTACCCGTGTGAAATCCAACTTGAATGAGTGCGATGCTTCAAAATTTAATTTAATTGAAAAATACACTCCTGGTGGCTTGAACCAATGGCCTCAGGGAGGCACCTAACCACTACGCTAGGCATATCCTTTGGTCTTTAAGTTAAGCATCAGATCTTTAAACTAGTAATTACTAGTTGAAAAGTCCCAAGTTAGTACATAAAAAATTAAATAACTGCAAGCATAAGCCCAAAATTCAAGCAAAAATGCCACCATCCATCCAAAAATCTCATAAAAACATGCCACTATCCACCGAATACATATCAACTTACTATCAACTTTGGGCAGCACCGATGCAATTGTTAGTTGCATAGAGTAGTCGGAGATACTGATCTTCTGAGCTTCAGAAGAGGATGTTCCGACCATTTGACTTTCCAGCTTGGAGCTCATGTACGTTGTTTCGATATCAATCAGAAGGGTGCGATAGTATTCTTAAACCAGGAGAGTAATGGCGTGAAAAGGATGTGAGAGAGATTGAGGACACGTCGCCATAGTGATAAATCGCAGACGGCACCAAATCCTTCTGACTTCTCTCTTGGTTTCTTACAACATTTCCTTCTCATTCCTATTTATACAAGTACGTTTCCATACGAACCCTACATCATTTCCTATCTGTATTTTGCCCACAAATATGGGAAGATAACTACATCCTAAATTGAGAGTTCTTGCAATTTATTTCATGATACCAGGGAAAAAAAATGAATATATGTTTTACAAGTTAATGTTGCCCTCTGCGGATTCACGTTGAAGAACCGTATTCTCGAGTCTTGCTAGATCATACACAATAAATATCATATTTAACGTTATAGAGATATGTTCTCACAAGAAATATCACTCAAATTCATATGCACTTACAATAATGACTTGCTATATATATATATAAATATTTCTTTTTTTAAGAGAAATAAGCCTACTTCATTAAACTCACGAAACTTAAAATTTACATAATGTGACCTATATAAACTGAGAATAACTCTGCATACAAGTTAACTAATGTCAGTTGGGGCACAAACTCTAAAACTCTGAAGACAAAGTGTTTGAGAGACTATTCAATGCCTAAGAGACAGTTTACTAAAGTCTCTTCCTCCACAGGAGGAGAGAATTATAACTCTATGGAAGAAGGTTCGAGAAACTATTTCTCTATCAAACATTTTTTATAGACAAACAAAACAACAAAAAATCAACCAAACAACACAACATAAAAACAACTCTAAACAAAAATGGGTAATGGTGGCGTGTGTGCTACATGCACCACTCTAGGAGTAATCATCTACAAATCAGAGTACCTCAAAGACCCTAGATCCACAAGAAGCCACGCACGGTAGAAAGGATTCTCCAGATGGCGAGGCACGTGGAGCTCACACTTGTTTGGACCCCGCGGGTTTGGTGCAGGCATTGCCCTGTTCAGCAAAAGTTCTAGTCGACAGCAAGAT
This sequence comes from Platycarya longipes, assembly GCA_036559045.1. Taxonomy (NCBI): domain Eukaryota; kingdom Viridiplantae; phylum Streptophyta; class Magnoliopsida; order Fagales; family Juglandaceae; genus Platycarya; species Platycarya longipes. The sequence continues at coordinate 11,230,185 of CM071789.1, read as the reverse complement.
CGATGGATGGAGAGAATGGCGGCGAGGCCCGTGGTGGGCTTTGGCCAACGGACTATCACCAACCTGTAACATACCGATTCAAATAAAAAAAACCCCAAAATCCACTATCAAGTTATACAATAATGGTTTTCGAAAAAAGAAGAAAAAGAGAAGAAATAAAGAGGGGGAACGGAGGGGATGGACGGAGTTGGAGCCCCACCCCCCCTAGAGTTGGAGTAACAACTAGGGTTTTGTCATAGTGGGGGCTTTCGCGATAGAACAAAGAAGAGGCTGTCTCTCGAGTATGGATTAGATTAAGAGAAGGTTTAAACTCTATATAATGTCTCGCTATATTTGAAATAATTTGTCCTGCAGCTTTAGCAAGAGATGTGATTCTACCCAAAAAGACCTTAAAAAGCACATGGGTGAGCATTTCCAAATGCACAATCTTGATTCCTAACATCCATTAGACTCAATTTCATGCAATCCTACATTTCCATTCTCCTTTTAACACTAACATCCATCCTTCTAGTAAGTCTGTGAGGTAAAATGTTACCACCAAACACTGAGAATAAGGCATCCATATGTTATAGATTAGGTAATAATTATAAAATAAAACATTATTGTGTAAAAGGAAATTATACATCTATTTCCTTCCCTCATATCCCTGTGACTGATACAACATTTAGCTAGGACATATATATGCATTATTGTAAACGTTCATACTTGAACGATATCCAATAGTGTTTTTCTTCAAAATTTAGCCATTGTCCTCTCATCAATGGTTTGTGAAGATTAATCGCAACTCTTAACCTTAGAAATCTACCCAAAGCTATTCCATTAGACTCAGTATCTACTATAATCATAGGGCTTAAAACTTCCCCAAATTGTTTACCTAATTCTTCATTCATAACTGCTAACGATGGGTTATGTAATTGAACCCAAAAGGGTTCAAACTTGAATTGGACTAAATTTATAGCATTCGTATCCTCCAATTCTTGTAACGCCAAGAGGTTTTTGTCAAAAAATCATGGCCGACCTCCTAAGACCTTTTCTTTGTCGATTTGCTTTTGAAATTCAATCAAAAATTTTTGTTCACCAAACTCTTTAAACCTAACCCATCCTTATAATTTCCGGACTAAAGACATAGTATGACTAAAAGCTTCATTATTCAACCTTTTTTTGGTTAAAACTTTTGCAATAATGAAATGTTTATCTTTGATTCCATGGCTATTGGTTGCAGGAATGTGGAAAATCGATCTTGCCTCGCTTGACAGGTTCAATTTTTGCCATTGCTTCGTCAATTCTTCCTCCATCGTCAGCTAATTTTGCCCTAAAACTCTATTGTGGGAGACTCGCCCTTGATGAACAAGGAGATCACCTTACTGTCAAAGAGAAAAGAAGGGACTCGAAGGTTCTGCCTAAGATCTCATATATGTAGTTATATTTGCATAATATGAACTTAATTTTTTCTAGATTATATATATTTAAATATTTGTATAATTATGAATATTATTTATAAAAGTTATATTAAGATGATTTTGATACAGAAAAGTTGTATTAAGTTAATGATATAAAGTGAGTACTGTAAAAATTTGAGAGAACATATCATAATAAAAGAATCGTCAGAATACTTGCCTTTGGCTATTGTTCATCAAGTATTCGTAAGAATCGATTGCTTCTTGATTGTAAACCCTCACAATTTTCTTTATGAAGAGTATTTGGTAGAGGTTTTCAGTCTATCTTTTCTTTACGTTGATTGATGTGACTAATGGAGAATTACATGTCTTATTTATAGATAGACCAAGACCCATTTTCATTAAGTATTGCTTCATTCCATCAATGAATATAACTTTTGACTCTTAAATAAGCAGTATCTTTATTTTTAATTACACAGAGTTTTAATATAAATATAAAAATAAAAAAAAAATCAATATATATATATAATATTTGAAAGGATGTGATACGTAAGCCACCCTTAAGTCTCTTATAAGGAGATGTGTTATTTCATTCTCCCACTTGACTTACATGACAGACACTTAAGGGTATTTGGTTATTGTTGATCAAGTATTTGTAAGAATCGATTGCTTCTTGATTGTGAACCCTCACAATTTTCTTTATGGAGAGTATTTGGTAGAGGTTTTCAGTCTATTTTTTCTTTACGTTGATAGATGTGACTGATGGAGAATTACATGCCTTATTTATAGATAGACCAAGACCCATTTTCACTAAGTATTGCTTCAATCCATCAAGGAATATAACTTTTGACTTTTAAATAAGCAATATCTTTATTTTTAATTACACAGAGTTTTAATATAAATATAAAAATAAAAAAACAAATCAATATATATATATATATAATATTTGAAAGGGTGTGATACGTAAGCCACCCTTAAGTCTCTTATAAGAAGATGTGTTATTTCATTCTCCCACTTGACTTACATGACAGTCACTTAAAATCATTTGGGTAATCAAAACTAAATAAGGCCACATATAAATATACTCAAACCATAACTTTTAAAAGAAAGATATAATATATGAATCATAGCGGTTATGTTAATATATCAACATTTTCATCCATATATTACATTGTATTAGTCTTTCTAAATAATTTTCTATATATGGTACATCTCTTTATGAATGACTTCCTATAACTCATTATGAGTCTACACTTTATAGAATGAGAGTAAATATTTTATGTGCACAAATAAAAATATTATTATTGAAAACAAGTATTGTGTATACAATGAATATATCAACCATAAAGTGAGCTTATTAACCCCATGCTCTCTACATATATCAAAAACATTTTTATTGAGAGCCATTTTGTCATGGAGTATGTAATCATAAGGACGTACTTGTATGCTCGATTAAGACTTCTTAATCCTTAACTCTCTCTCTCTGACATCAAGATATTTTGCAGGCTGGCAGTCTCGAGCTTGGTTGAATTAGGTGACTCGAGTCCCGCTATCCTCGTGGTTTTTGGATTACCATCTTAAGCGGTTGTTTGGCCATTTTGGAAATGGAACTTGGATTTCGCTGTTTTGGTTTTCAAAACGATATTGCTAAAAATAGAACAAGCAAACCATTGATGAACAAAGAAAAAGAAAACGTTTCCGCTACAAAAATTGATGAAGTAATTGTAGGGTTCTCAAGATTGATTCCAACTCAAACCCAGAACCTTACCTTTGCATTGATCAAAGACATCGAAATAAAGTTGATAGAATGTCAATATGTGGCTGGAAAGCCATGAATTCTTTCTCCTTTCTGCTCCCCTTCAACCCCCCCTGCGCCCTGATTTCTTTCCTGTTTTTTTTTTTTCTTTCTCCTCTCCTCACGCAATTTCTCTCTCCCCGTCCTTCTCTCTCTTCTCCTCCTCCTTGTCTTTATTTTCTCTTTGCCTTTCTCTTTTCTGTTTTCAAGAACACCGGCGATGGCGTTTTTGGCCTCTTGAGCATGATAGCGAACGGTGGTGATAGCAAACAATACGTCGAAGTTGGAAGGCAAAGATACCTGACCTGCTAATGGTGTTGCTCGTAGTCCTCTAATGGTTAATGCCCCTAACGCGCCTCACCATACATCTTACAAGGCGCCGATCTATCGGTCGAGGGTGGTATCTCGCCAGATGGAGCAACGCGTGAGCTACACGCACGACACAAAGCAGGAGTCTTTATGCCTGACGTGCCACCTCCGAGCATGTTTATGTTGCCATGCGCGACTCCACGAGGCGCAGGATCACCTGATGTTGTGAGACCGACCACTTATGTACTCTTAGAGGTTATTACAGCCACGGCTTGTATTTTTCTTTAGATTGTTTATTTTCCTTAAGGTTGAAACTTGATCTATATCTCAGAAATATATTTCAGTTTTCCCATGTGCGTATCTATTTTTAGGTCTTTGTGGTTTGATTAGTTTAATTAAATGTTTGTAGTCTCTCGAACTGTTGGTCCGTAGAGTTTGTCCCCTAACCTGTTTTAGAACGAAGTGTATGGAGTTGATTTGTTTTGTTTAGTTGTATGTTGTTGGTAACTTTGTTTTTGGACATAGTGGTTATCTCTCAGAATGTGTTCTGAAAAGATGTGAAAGCTTTGGGCTAGACCATATCAATCATTTTTAGTGTATTGAAAAGTTTTAAATCTTCGTTAGTTGACTCATAATATACATTTCAAATCTAATTATAATGCTCATTATTAATAAATATAGTTTACTTTCCTCTTTAAAAAAAATATCCAAATCGGATCAAATGGCAATAGCGAGATTCACGCACGAGCGTTTGGGTGTCTTGCTGACACGGTGGCAAGGTTTTCTGACACATCATATATCATGCTATTATTTTTAATTAAATAAAATAATAATTAATTCTCTGATTATTAGTATTATATTAAAGATAATAAGTAAAATGATGATGATAATAAACGTTCTCGTTTCGTTAGTATGGTTTATATATTATAGGTTAGATTATTTCATATTTTAGATATTTATATTTAGCATATCATATAGGTCAATATATGTTTAATTCTGTTTGCATGTTCAACTACAAAACAAGGGAAATGCTACCCTTCACGTTAGGTGCTACTGCTGGTGGTTACTGTTGGAATTCTTTATTTAATTATCTAATTTCTTTTATTTAATAATATATTAATTTTAAAAGATTATTTAAAAACATTAAAAATATATGTAAAAAAGTAAAATATACGGGCAGAACCCCCAACAGAAACTCCCAGTAGTTGCTGTAGAGCCACCCACAAAACAATGGTACAAAACGTGAAGATTATGCAAATTCAGATCACACATGTTTTGGGAACTCCTATCAAGGGACAATCACTAAAACAACTTAGTTACGCACATTATATGTGTATTCTAGTATTTTATTTAGATATAAATCTTTGTTGCCAAACAGATTTTGTCAGGCCAATCTATCTAATAAATGTGTCGTTTGGATACAAGAAATATTTCATATCATCTTATTATTATAATTTTGAAATTTCACATTAAATATAATAAATAATTCTTTTTTTTTCAAATTTCAAAATAATAATATTAAAAAATAATATTTTATATAACTTTCAACTTTCATTTCAATCAAATCTCATCTCAACTCATATCTAAATGACACCTAAATCATACTAACATGCTCTTTTAATTCACTTATCATATTCAAATTGACCTATAAAGTGCACAAAAATGAATGATGATATGAGAAAAGTATTAGATAGAGAGAATACTTGCCATATGATTTACACGAGTTGCTAATGGCGGACACATTGATGAAAAGCTCAAGCAAAACTCAAAGACTGGTTGGCACCAATAAAGTTCAGAACCATCCAGCCCCTTAGCTTATCCAACTGCATATTATTACAATCATACATATTATTTTTACAAATCAAAACTAGGAATCCCTCTCTTGTTGTCAACTTTGAGGAGATCATTGCAGTAGATATAATCACCAAATTGAAGGTCAAACTGTTTGGGAATTTGACAATAACGGAAATTATTGACAATATGACTTTGTAAGCTAGTCTTTTGACCATTGTTATTATTGAATGAAGTATTATCTTCTTTTCAAATAATAAAAAAAAATATCACACATGTAAGTAGCTCAACTGGTAAAAAAATAAAAAACTGGTAAAAGAAAAAAGAAATAGTCAAGATTGAATCAAGAACAGAGATATATCTATCAAATTAAATTGAAGAATGAAGTAAAATTGTTTGTCCTTAATCGCACAAAATTTACATATTATTTTTACAAACCAAAACTAGGAATCCCTATGACTGCACCTCGCTGTGAACCTTGAAGAGATCATTGCAGAAGATATAATCACCAAATTGAAGGTCAAACTATTTGGAAATTTGACAATGACAGAAATTATTGACAATATCACCTGAATAATGGCTGCATATAATTCAATGTATTTACATATACTCTCATATATATGTCCATCTGATAGAAAGAAGCACCCAAAAGAAAACCTAGCATTTTCTTGCCTTGCATTCAGAGCAAATATCGTCCACATCAGAAGACAACTCACCACAGTAAATCCCAGCACCACCCACTGAAGAGGCTTGTAATCGTTGGACATAACTTGTACAACCTCTAATACAAATGCCAAAACCGCAACAATGCAATCTATAGCTTCCATCTAAACATTCAATGATAAACTTATTAATTTGCAATTTAAAATTAAGTATTGTAATTATTTTATATCTTATTATTCTCCGCCTAATTTGCTATTGTGATATATTTATAGTGATTTCATATATCAACTAATTATAAAGGCAACCACTAAAAATGCGCCATTTTAACAGATGTGACAAAACCATAAAATTTAAGATTTCGGACAATATTTTACTAAACTTTTTTATTTTTATTTTATATACAAATGAATCTTACCACAGGGTATATAGACCTCCGACGAGGACTTTGTAGAGCATCTTGCGCAGCTTCTAAATCAACACCCCGATTATTAGTTGGGCTCCCACCAACGGAATTCGGATCAATTTCTTGAGAATTATGATCTGGACTAATCAAAATCTCATCACTTTTGTCGACCGGGTTTGCCAAAATCTCTAGTGGAAGAACATCCGGATGAATCATCTGCAAAAAGTTTAAACAAATATATGTGATGCTAAGAATGTATCTCAATTGAAGATAACCGACTCAGTAAAAATCCAACTCAATGTTTTAATAAAACCAGTTCATAAGAGTCTATAAAAAGAGTATTCTAATCGTGATATTCGTAAACGCTGCATCACAAGTTCTCCAAGTTTTTAAAACAGACCTGAGAATTGGTTGAATTTCTGGACTGATCAAGCTCCTCCTCTGTTTTCAGCTCCTCATTTTCCATTTCTGAAAAAGATAGAAGTCGGCCAAAAATTTTGAAGTTGGCATAACTCTAGGATTATAAGTCCAAAATTCAAGCAAAAACAGAGCACTATCCATCCAAAAATAACATAAAAACATACCACTATCCACCGAATACATATCAACTTACCATCAACTTTGGGCAGCACCGATGCAGTTGTTACTTGCATAGCGTAGTCGGAGATACTAATCTCCTCAGCTTCAGGAGAGGATGTTCCAGCCATCTGACTTTCTAGCTTGGATTCCGTCTACCCCTTCGGATTCGAACTTCTTTTTTTTTTGGGAGCGAGGGAAGTTCTACAATATGATCGTTGACCATACAGAATCCGGATTTAATGAATAAGATTACATATATAAAGAGTATGACCATGAAATAAGTTGCAGCTGAAATTGTTCAGCCATTTGGTTTCTTGTTTTGGAAGAGAAAGAGATCAATAAAAGAGTGAAGGAGAAGGGAATTCTGAGTTTTTGTGGGTAAGATGGGTGGTATTTATAGATTTTTTGGGGGGGGGGGTATTTATTTTGTAGGACAGTACTTATTATGGGGGGAAGGTCAGTCATATTTATTATAGATCATATGTAGTACTTATTTGTCAGTCAGTCATGTGTCCTGACAAATTTCATTAAATAAGAACAATATGACTGACAAATTTGTCAGTCAGTTATATCGACCTTCCCCTCCATAATAACTGTCCTTATACTGTCCTTATAGTGGTCGAAATTTTATATCGACCTTCCCCTCCATAATAACTGTCCTTATACTGTCCTTATAGTGGTCGAAATTTGTCAGTCATATTGTTCTTATTCAATGAAATTTGTCAGGACACATGACTGACTAACAAATAAGTACTACATATGATCTATAATAAATATGACTGACCTTCCCCCCATAATAAGTACTGTCCTACATAATAAATACCCCCCCCCCCCCAAAATCTATAAATACCACGCATCTTACCCACAAAAACTCAGAATTCCCTTCTCCTTCACTCTTTTATTGATCTCTTTCTCTTCCAAAACAAGAAACCAAATGGCTGAACAATTTCAGCTGCAACTTATTTCATGGTCATACTCTTTATATATGTAATCTTATTCATTAAATCCAGATTCTGTATGGTCAACGATCATATTGTAGAACTTCCCTCGCTCCCAAAAAAAAAAGAAGTTCGAATCCGAAGGGGTAGACGGAATCCAAGCTAGAAAGTCAGATGGCTGGAACATCCTCTCCTGAAGCTAAGGAGATTAGTATCTCCGACTACGCTATGCAAGTAACAACTGCATCGGTGCTGCCCAAAGTTGATGGTAAGTTGATATGTATTCGGTAGATAGTGGTATGTTTTTATGTTATTTTTGGATGGATAGTGCTCTGTTTTTGCTTGAATTTTGGACTTATAATCCTAGAGTTATGCCAACTTCAAAATTTTTGGCCGACTTCTATCTTTTTCAGAAATGGAAAATGAGGAGCTGAAAACAGAGGAGGAGCATGATCAGTCCAGAAATTCAACCAATTCTCAGATCTGTTTTAAAAACTTGGAGAACTTGTGATGCAGCGTTTACGAATATCACGATTATAATACTCTTTTTATAGACTCTTATGAACTGGTTTTATTAAAAGATTGAGTTGGATTTTTACTGAGTTGGTTGTCTTCAATTGAGATACATTCTTAGCATCACATATATTTGTTTAAACTTTTTGCAGATGATTCATCCGGATGTTCTTCCACTAGAGATTTTGGCAAACCCGGTCGAGAAAAGTGATGAGATTTTGATTAGTCCAGATCATAATTCTCAAGAAATTGATCCGAATTCCGTTGGTGGGAGCCCAACTAATAATCGGGGTGTTGATTTAGAAGCTGCGCAAGATGCTCTACAAAGTCCTCGTCGGAGGTCTATATACCCTGTGGTAAGATTCATTTGTATATAAAATAAAAATAAAAAAGTTTAGTAAAATATTGTCCGAAATCTTAAACTTTATGGTTTTGTCACATCTGTTAAAATGGCGCATTTTTGGTGGTTGCCTTTATAATTAGTTGATATATGAAATCACTATAAATATATCACAATAGCAAATTAGGCGGAGAATAATAAGATATAAAATAATTACAATACTTAATTTTAAATTGCAAATTAATAAGTTTATCCTTGAATGTTTAGATGGAAGCTATAGATTGCATTGTTGCGGTTTTGGCATTTGTATTAGAGGTTGCACAAGTGATGTCCAACGATTACAAGCCTCTTCAGTGGGTTGTGCTGGGATTTACTGTGGTGAGTTGTCTTCTGACGTGGACGATATTTGCTCTGAATGCAAGGCAAGAAAATGCTAGGTTTTCTTTTGGGTGCTTCTTTCTAACAGATGGACATATATATGAGAGTAAATGTAAATACATTGAATTATATGCAGCCATTATTCAGGTCATATTGTCAATAATTTCTGTTATTGTCAAATTCCCAAACCGTTTAACCTTCGGTTTGGTGATTATATCTTCTGCAATGATCTCCGCAAGGTTGACAGCGAGGTGCAGTCATAGGGATTCCTAGTTTTGGTTTGTAAAAATAATATATAAATTTTGTGCGATTAAGGACAAACAATTTTACTTCATTCTTCAATTTAATTTGATAGATATTTCTCTGTTCTTGATTCAATCTTGACTATTTCTTTTTTCTTTTACCAGTTTTTTATTTTTTACCAGGTGAGCTACTTACATGTGTGATATTTTTTTTTTATTATTTGATAAGAAGATAATACTTCACTCATTAATAACAATGGTCAAAAAAACTAGCTTGCAAAGTGATGTCCAACCCTACAAGATGAGAGACTGAAGATGGAACCTTATCCCATCAAATTGTAAGGTCATTTAGAAACCATGCATATTTAGCTAAACCAACTGTAGCGCCATTAGCAAATCGATTGACATATCGAACCGAAGCATGTTAAATCGATCCATTAGAGCCTTGATTTCACATAAGGTACTTCAAACTTGGATGGTCAGCTCGGATGGTAAAGACTGATCCAAGCAAATAAGGCCTCCATTTCTTAATGGCCAATACCAGTGCAAGCAACTCATTTTCCTAGGTTGATAAAGAAATTTTTTTCTCTTTAATGCTTAGCTTAAAAAGGCTATAGGTTGCTGATTTTGCATTAACAGATCACCTATACCTACTCCACAAGTATCACATTCTATCACAAACCTTTTATTAAAATCTAGCAAGGTTAAAACTGGGCAATTAATGACAGCTTGCTTGAATTTTTCAAAGGTTTTAGTTGCTGTAGCATTCCACACAAATGCATTCTTCTTGAGTAAGGAAGTTAATGGGGTTGCATTTTGACCATATGATTTGATAAACTTCCTATAATACCTAGTTAATCCCAGAAAATCTCTTAAAGTTTTCAGATTTTTAGGAATTGGCCACTTTTTCATTGCTTTCAATTTCCTTGGGTCAGCTTTTATACCCTCTTTGAAAATTATATGCCCTAAATATTCAATCTTTGAGCAAGCAAAATGAAATTTAGATTTCATTGCATACAATTGATTTCTTTTTTTTCAAAACTTCCAAAACAGTTGATAAATGCAGAAGATGAGAGGCTAAATCTTTATTATAGACTAAGATGTCATCAAAGAACATAATGACAAATTTCCTTAAAAATGGTTTGAAAACATCATTCATAAAGGCTTGAAAAGTTGATGGTGCATTAATAAGTCCAAATGGCATAACAAGAAACTCATAATGTCCCGCATGTATTCTAAAAGCTATGTTATGCACATCTTGAGGCCTCATTCTTATTTGATGGTACCTACATCTAAGATCAAGCTTAAAAAAAATGGTTCAGCCCAATAACTCATCAAGTAATTTATCAACTACTAGAATGGTGTACTTATCTTTGATTGTTGCTTCATTCAACTTTCTGTAATCCATACACATTCCCCAAGACCCATCAGAATTTCTAACAAGTAGAACAGGTGATGAAAAAGGAGATTGACTTAGTCGAATTACTCCATTCTTAAGCAGGTCAGCTACTACATTCCCAATTTATGTCTACTGAAAGTGTGGATACCTGTAAGGCCTCAATGATACTGGTATAGTCTCATCTTTCAAGACTATTTGATGATTGCTGGATCTATGTGGGTGTAGCTCTTTAGATTCTACAAAAACCTTATCAAACTATTCTATCAACTTCCCAACCAATGTAGGTATAGATTGCTGCTTACCACTATAATCTATAGTAATCAATTGGAAACAAAAACCTCTTGAACCTACCTTTGAAATTGCAAACAAATCCTTATCATCAATTAATTTATCTCTAACTGATGATATACCCTTCAAAATAATTGATCTGTTGTGATGAACAAACTTCATTTGTAACTGAGGAAAGTTTAATGTTATGGATCCAAGAGAATGCATCCATTGAACTCCCATGACTACATCACAACCCCCCAAATCCAAGGTAAAAAAATCCATTACAAATTAATTACCTTGCATGAATAAGTGTACAGTAGCAAATTTGCCCAAACTATGGACAACTACCCCATTTGCCACTCTAACCTTCATAGACTTGCTTTCATCTATTGTCAATCCACATTTAATTGCTATTGTATTGTCCACAAAATTATGGGTACTTCCAGTTTCAATAAAAAAAACTACTTTTCTTTTATTTATTTGACACAAAATATGCATAGGTTTAGGATGAGGGGTACCTTCAATAGCTTGCAAAGAAATCGAGACAATATCAACCACTGTCTACTCCTCATCTTCTTGTGCATCTTGGTAATCTCCAATTTCCTCACCAAGGATGTCCATGACTTCCAATAGATAAATTCTTAGCTTAACACACTTGTAACCCGGATGGTACATCTCATCACAAAAGAAAAATAACCCCCTTTTCCTTCTTCCCTGCATTTGTGAATCAGAAACCCTTTGATAAGGCAGCTTTGCATTGCCTAGTTTCTTTGTCATAGCACTTGTTGGCACTGAGACTTGAGAATTAAAAGCATTAGCATTTTCCTCGAAAATCTTTTTAACAACCCACATATATTTTTCTTGAATCTGGGCCAATCCAAATGCCTCATTAAGGGTTGAGGGATTAAGCATACGAATTGGCAGCCTAATTTCATCCCTAAGGCCACTCAAGAAACAACTTAGCTTGTTTATCTCTGTAACTCCCATAACTTTGTTAAAAAGAAGTTCAAATTTTGCCTTATATACTGTCACTGAATGTGTTTACTTCAATCTTGTCAATGCCTCCATTAGATCATCATAAGCCGTGGCCCCAAATCTCACTTGAACAACCTTTGAAAATTCTTCCAACGAAGAGAATGCCTTAGCCTCACTGGCATCTTGATACCAGATGAGAGCTTTAACATCCATATGGAATGATGCTATGAAAATCTTCTAATTATATGGAATCTGATGAAAAGCAAAGTACTAATTGGCTCTAAGCACCCATGGCGCTAGATTCTTGCCAAAGAACCATGGAAAATCAATTTTGACTCTTTCAATAGAGACATGTCACCCACATCACGAACATGAATTTCTTTCACATCTTCAACATGAACATCTTCATTTCTCGCATGATTACGGTTTCCCTGATCATTAGACCCATTACATGAAATTTTGGATATCTATTCCATAAAATCAGCAAACATTTTTTCTTGCTTTTCCCTTTCCAATCTCGCTGTTTCTTGTCGTTGAAACAGAATCGAGATAGCGTCTTCAATCTACTTCTGCTGCCTTTCTTGCTCAACATGAACTTGATTAATAGCATCCGTCATCGAACGACTCTCCGCTATTGTATTGATTGCTGATACCAATTGTAGTGAGCCCTTCTATCTGAACTACTCAACTGGTAAGTATTTGAATGTAATAGAATGATAGAGAAAAGAGAGAGAGATTGTTGTTCCAGAGTTGCCTCATTCCAACCACAGGCTCTGTATTTATATTGACTTGAAGAAGATTAATAGAGTTAAACAGTGTGTTTAACTCATTCCATACAATGAGTTGCATTAAACGACTTACCTTCTAAACACGAATGGCTCATCGTTAACGCTACTCATTAAAAGAATTACAGAAATGACAACGTATAAATTTATTTACAACTCTTTCAATCTGATGACATCGTATTATTAAACCAACTAATAGAACGACTTCTTAATTCTTCCTCTTCGCATCCTATCCTCTTCACAGCATTACAACATCTCTTCTTCCCCCTTCCATGTATACTTCCAGATACATAACAAAAATAAATCAAACCAACAAAAAAAAGAACAATATCGATATATCTGCAAGACATCGATAAAAGTTTCCAAATCAAAGCCTTATGTTCCTTTTTTTTTTCCCCAAAATTATTTCAAGATCTTTCCCTGCTCAACTAGGATCCATGGGAAACTTTTTAGTTTATATATCCATTCCTCCCGCAGAACAACACAAAAGATGCCAAATTTATTTAGAAGACCATTAGTGTTCTTATTGAAAGCCAAAAAAATAAAACTAAAAAAAGAAAAGATAGAACACTACTTGAATCGAAACTGTGCTCTCAAGAAAAGACTGAGAAGAAGGGGAAGGAACATTTGGAGGTATGAAACTTTTGTAGTCAGTTTTGTTTTGGGTAGAAAGGAAATAATGTCTGGCATGCACATAAAAAACTAGATCTGGAATAAAGAATGCCAGCGACTGCAACAAGCAGTTCAGTCCTACCCACGACGACAATTATAGACATCTCTCTCACCCACCCCACTGTGACTCAAAGCTACGGCGTAACGATGGCAACAGCGGCTAGAGACGCAAGGCACGACAGCAAGGGCGGGACCCAATCCTCAGATCTCTTGCTTTCTCTTGTTTCGTTCTGTCAATATTTTCTTCAAAATGAATTTCCTTCCGTTTCATGTTTTGTATATTTTTTTAAATAAATAAAATAGACCAATGGCTCAGGTCAATATCATTTCTCTTTTACACTAAGAAGATAAATATTTAAATTTAAATCTTATCATATAATATTTATGTAGTGTAAAACTTTTAAATAACTATCACTCATCATTCGCCTGAAGTAGATCAATTATAAAATAATTATAAAAATGTTATAAGATTTAGCATTTTTCATTCACTCATTCTCAGCCTAATGCGATTCTATTATATATGACGAGTGACAACCGAGTGGACAGTCAGAAATTACAATTATTTCACAAATTTATTATAAAAAATAATTGAATATTGGGATGTTGTACTTGAGAGTTTGGGTACTGGACAGTTGTTGAATAGGTCTTTGACCTTTTAAGGCACGTTCAATTATGGTCAACTACTCGGACAAACGCATCAGATTGTATAAAGAAAATAATGGCTAATGAATTGGTAACTGTTGGTTACAATCTTAGACAAATTTATGTCTCCACAATTTGTTGTTTTCGCAAGTACCAAATTTTGTCCTTTCTGTTTGGCTGCCACGAAAAGACTGAGGAAAGAAAATATTGTGTCTAGAGCTAAAAGAACAAAAATGAAAATTGATGCAACTAAGGTCTTGTTTATTGTTGTAGATGAATGATATGAGATGAGTTAAGTTAAAATTTGAAAATTGAATAAAATAGTATTAAAATATATTTTTTTAATATAATTTTTATTTTAAAATTTTAAAAAATTGAATTATATATTTTATATGAAAATTAAAACAAAATTAGCAATGAAATGAGATTATATATATATATATATGAAAGTGAACGAGGCATAAATAAATTGAGCCAATAAAATCTGGAACCCAAGTTTGGGATTTTGTAAATAAGTGGTCTGTTATATTCCTACAGTCGAAAACCTTTGTTTCATGATTCTAATGAAGTTAAATGATGTTAACGTGACTGCAAGTGTTTTAGCTTTCCCAAAGTTATTGTCAATCTCAATGTATTTTACAACTTAAACTATTGGAGAGAGAAATAGAACTCAACTTTCAGAGTAGGAGCATGAGAATGAGATTATGTTGTCTCCGAAATTAGAACGAGTACTAATCATCTCAAGATCCAAATGAGACTGTTTATTTTTTTTTTACCGTTGTTCCTGTTTAGAATTTGATGTGGGTTGCAATTGGAAGACACCCACCGAATATAGAAAGCTTTTCGGCTCAATCCACATGAAGTCCAAGGAAGCATCGCTAGATATTCAGATCAAAAGTGAACTCGAGGCAAGAGTTTTGTTATTCATTATTCTCGCACATCACATATTATTTTTATTTTTATTTTTAAAAAATTTTTAAGTTTTTTTTTTAATTTTATTCTTTCTAAACTAATTGAATTATTTTACTTATAGTCTATATATCACATATTTAATACGAGAAAAAAATAAAAATTATGTATAATATATAACCTGAGAATGTTGAATAGAATTTTTAGTGAGAAAAAAAGAGATCTTTTTCGCATTTTAGTTGTAAGCCGCTTCAGTTTTCAAGTTAATCAATTTTCAGCATTCAAGTTAACAAGGAAAAAGGGAGAACAATAGGCCAATCAATTTTCAGCATTCAAGTTAGTAAGTTTTCGGTAGATGATAGTAATGCCTGAGAAAGGATCTCAGCATCTCACCACGCCTTGGCACGGAACCATCAGTTGCATTTCTTCTATTTTTTTTTTGCATAGTCATTCACTTCCTTTCTCTCTCCGTTTTCTACTCACTTTTTTTTCAATTTTTTTTTTTATAGAAATACTTAAATCACAAATAAATTACATAAAATAATCTTACAAAACTGATATAACTTTATATCATTAGATTGTACTATTGATTTTATTGTAAAATAGATCTATCAAATCATATTCAATTATATCAGTTATGAGATTATTTTTATGTAATCTCTTAGCGGCTATAGCAATTATATTTTCTTTTTATAAATAAAGAATGAGTAAACTATTCAGTCTCTCTATATAATTTTTCTTTAAAAAAATTATTAATAAGTTACATGTTACCAATTATGTGCCAAAATTTAATACGTAAGATCTTGCAAATCAAAAATTGTATTACATCAATAATAATAATGTGGATAATTTGCTCGAATAGAAAGAATATGACTACTTAAAAACCAATAATAATAATGTGGATAATATGCAAAACGCACTCATTATTCTATTGCCATGATATGACTTGACTTGCAAGTCCTTGTCATGTTAACTAAATTGAGGGTCTACACATGGACTTGTAAATAGAGCTTTTCTTAATATATACGATTCAGCTGATATAAATCCAAGCTGTAAGACTCAACGCATTGAAAAAGAAGAAAAAATAAATTAGTCAGCGCATTGGATCTTACTCATTTAGGAAATAATAATACTTTAAGTACAACATGAGTGAACAATCAGAGTGGCGCAGCGGAAGCGTGGTGGGCCCATAACCCACAGGTCCCAGGATCGAAACCTGGCTCTGATATTGGAAAGAGTTGCTTCCGTGAAGCCTTTTTGCGTCTCGATTTTGACATTACAATTTGATTCTTTGTTTTGCTTTGCTCTTTTTTCCTTCGCAAGCAGAAAGAAGATGCCAATTCATATCCACGATCCCTGGGCAGCCATTCCATTAAAAACATAGGCTTTCCCGATACATCATCATAGTATGAGAAATTACAGTTTTTGTCTATGTTTCCATTCCTTCAACATACTACTTAAAACTCGTACGGAGATGTTCTAAACATTGGACTCTCTACAACTTGAACTCGAAGCTAGTTATGTAACATTTTAACTAAGCTTCCAACTGAAAAGATGAAAAAGGAACAAAAGAACCATGTAAATATTTATCGTCGGCATGCTCTTGAAACTTCGTACCATTCATTCCAAAACGCTCCTCCTAAAGATGGAGTTGGTCACTGCAGAAACTCGACAGCACAACTGAGAGCCGTAATCGCCCCGTCCATTCCTCCCCCGGCTTTAAAGTGATAGGTTTCTCGATTGCTGCCCCATCCACACAAAGCATCTGTTTGTATTCCTCGTCGCCAAAATCTACCATCGATTTTGATTTCTTCTCCCACCGATTCCACACCTCTGTTATAAGAAAAGAAGAAAATTGATCAATTGACAGAAAGGCCAAACACCATAAAAATCAAACATCATAATGAGAAGAACATTAACCAATATATTCTAAATGTTTGATACCATTATGCATGCATGGGAATCGAGTTAGTCCACTCATACCAAGTAAACATGTATATAGAGTCCTAATAATCATTCCCTTTATTATGTGGTTTGTCTTAAAATACGGAGGAATTTGCACGTGATGATTCTACTTCTTCAAATGTATGACAGCTTACCAGCATCTGGAAGTCCTTCCTTTCTTATCAAGTATGTCCGCTTTTTTTCATGATCAAGGACAGCAATTACATTAGGAGAACCAAGATAAACTCGATCCACCTGCCATTACATTAAGATTGCTAATTAGCATCGAAATAAACTGCACTGTCTATGAGCAGAGGAACTGCATGCCACCATTGCATCATGTTGTCAACAGACCATGCTTGTCTGGCCAATAAGTGAGCAGGTGCGTTACAAACCCAAGAGCAATGTTGGAGTTTGCAGTCAGTAAACCTGGTCATTATGCTTCTCACCTCCAAGATCACATTCTTCAATTCAGAAAGAGGCTCAGAGAGATTGTTAATTTCCTCTTCTAAATGTAGACAATCACTTTCCACCAATAGAAAATTAACACCTGAACTTAAGGTAGCTTGTAGCCCTCTCAAAACAGCCATGGCCTCCACAGTTTCTGGTTCAAGAGGGGCATTTTCTGGCATACACATAGACATCACAACTTGACCAGTATGATCCCTAAGAATGGCTCCTGCACCAGTTCTGTTATAGTCATAAAATAATGTGCCATCCACGTTCAATTTAAACCAGTCCTTCGGGGAAGGAGTCCATCTGAGAGCATAATTCTTCTGGTAAGTGCCTGCCATTGCAAAAGGGGGCTTCCATTGCTGTTGTGCCAGAGCAAAATCAATGGTTTGATTAGGAGCTTGATTAATCTGGTCATGAATCATTTTATTTCTTCTAAACCAGCAGCCCCAAGCCATGAGAACCATATCAGTTAGACCTTCAATCCCAGCAGAGTTATAGATCTTCAATGCAATGCCTAAGACAGAATCAGATGGAGATGCCTGCTGCATAATAGGGAACTTGATGTCCATATATAAGTGAGAGATGGATGGACAGAAAAACAGTGCATGCCTTGAATCCTCAATAGGCTGAGAAAAGAAGCAACATGAGCCATTCACATCAATTCTCCTCTTCCTCAAATTCACGTGAAATCACATCAATTCTCCTAATTGGAAAAATTCACAACGCCCCATGAATATATCATCAATATCAATCATCAACCATCGATTTTTTTTTTTTTTTAATTTTGTTGGTCTGGGAAGAGAAGTTATCGCTCTATAGGCAATTTTTAACTCTCTAACTAACCACACCTTTATTTTCATTCGAAGTTTCAGGGGAGAAGAACACACATGCACATTGAGTTTGACGAGGGAGGTAGTACTGGTGCAATTTTGATGCCTTGTGGAAGAAACTAACATGATCTTGATACAATGTATATAGAAAAGACTTTTCAATTGTCCTGTTTTAGAAATTTCACTCCATTATCTAGATCTAGTGTTTTAATTCCCAGCATACAACATCTAGCGTGTTAAATTACTAATAAAATCTGAAGGGAATTTACCTGATTAGCTTCAAAAGTTATGGCATCTCCTTTTTCGGTACGTAAAACGTTCTCTTCGGCAAAGATTGTCCAGATAGTCAATTGTCTCCAGGCCTTCTATTCTTATTTCACTGTGGACACCATTTACGTTCACATGAGTGCATGTTACACATCCATAACAAAGATATCCATAGCACAGAAGCAGACAATTTGTATTGCCTTTACTAGTGTAGATAGTCACAATCCGACCAAAAGGAAAAAAGATAGACACAATCTGTAGGTGCAAAGTCATAATTCTGCCCATTTGTAGTTTATACTATACGTAAAATGGAAAGCATGCTGTTCATGTAAAGTTCAAATGGTAAATACTAAATACCCTATGCAGAAACTGACAAGTATGTATGACTGGCAAACGAGAAACTAAACGGCTTTCCATTAACATTTCTAATCCGTGATATATTCAACATCAGATCTCCATTTGCTGCATGCTAGAAACCCTAGGACGAAACTCAAACCTGGAAAGGAATAGAAAAAAATAATAATATTCAGTTTGCATCACATCATGATCCCTTGATACACCAGATGAAGATGGTAAGCCTAGGCTATTCATGTGCTTTGCAACAGATTTGTGCAAATCTGTCGACCCTATAGACAAAGAAATCCCAGGATCTCATCTGCCATGCAATCAAAAGAGGATTACAATTTCAAACCAGTCTCCACATTTTAACAACAATCATAGAAATTTCAAAACTTGAGGTTTCCTTCTAATATTTTATCTACCATTTCTTTTCAAGCTAACTAGTAGTGACTCTCAGCTTTAGTAAAAATCAAGTCTATAATCATGCATGTGATACCCCATATGATAAAAATAAGATTAAGTAGTATATGAGATTCCATATTTTTTATGAATGAGAATTTTTCTCTTTATAAGGTTTTAATATTGAGGCTCCGATTGTATTATTGATTAGTCTTTTTATAATATAAATCATATTATTTAGACCTTCTATTAGAACGATACAATGTACACCAAAAAAGACCTCGTATTCATCCATTCTATTTTCTATTCTCAACAAAGTTGATGCATGGTGTAAACTTAACTTGATAAATTTTACAAACTTAACTTGATTAATTATCTTTGTATATCTAGCATGTAAAATTTCTTCGTATGACTGCAACAAAGTATAATTATTTATATTAGTTTTATAAAGTTGGCGTGAGTCATTGAATTAGACAAAAAAGTCCCTAAGGACCTGGGAGGCTGGGATAGTGCCACTCAGCCACTAGGCCATTCGATAGTCGGCACCATTACACAAAAATGCAAACATTGAATTAGACAAATCTGACCATTCTCTTTCTCTTAAGCATTAGAATAAACTTGTTGTCCGCTCGTGAAGAATTGTTAATTATTTTTATATCTCATTGTGAAATTCTTTGAATGTCAATACCTCATTGTAAATAAATTAGAAATATAGGAGAGAAGACATGAAAGGGTAATACGGAAGCAATTAATGGTACAATATTTTGAATTTAACTTGCAACTTCATTTTTCAAGGTGTTTATTCTATTTAGGAAAATGATAAGGAGCCCCTTGGGATCCCCTTTTTATCCCCTGCTCCTATATTTTTTTTTTTTGACTTAATAATTAAAAAAATATTGTTTAATAATATTATGAATTTTTTTTTAAAATATTTAAAAGTTTTTAAAAAATAATGTAAAAAAAATAAACGTTAAATGAGCACCCAAAAAAAAAACAAAAAAACTGCATCGAACCCCCTAGCAGGTCCTTTCTATTTATTATCTGATTGTGAAAAATTATGAATGCTGTCGTCTTTGAAACAAGGATGAAAATGAAACATCGAATATTTATTGACATAAACTTTCCAATTATTTTAACAAATCGCACCAGAAATCTCAGATTTAATAAATGTGCAAATCGGATCAAGTTAGGTCAAAGTGTCGCTCTAAACTCTAGCCATAATATATATATATATATATATATATATATATATATATATATATATATACACACACACACACTCGACGGAGGGAGGGAGATAGAGAGGGTGTGTATCTTATGGAAGGCTCTTCGAGGGGACCACCGATGTCAGAAATTCAATATTGCCAGATTAATGGCGGCAAGATTGTCTGAAACGTCATATATTATGCTAGTAATTTTTAATATCACTTTTATTACTTACTAATGTGAAAACATAAATAAAATTATAATAAATAATTTTCTAATTATTTAATATTATATATATTAAAGATAATAAACAAAATGATGATGACGATAATCGTTCTCGTTTCGTTAGTATGGTTTATATATTTGTATAGATTATAAGATAAGATTATTTCATATATTAGATATATATTTAGCATGACTCATATAGGTCAATATATGTTTAATTATGTTTGCATGTTCAATTACAAAATAAGAAATTGCTACCTTTTTTGCTGGTGGCTAATGCTGAAATTGTTTATTTTATTTTTAATTTTTCTTAATTAGTGATTAAGGAAGTATTATTTAACGATATTGTATTCTTTTTAATATATATATATATATATCTATATATATTAAAGAATACTACAAATATATATAAAAAGATGACAAAATACACATGCAGCGCCTCCAACAAATGCTGATCACAGCGGTCAAGCCACACCCACAAAACAATGGTACAAAGAAGGTGAAGATTTTGCAAAGTCACATGTTTTTTACAATAATTAAACAACTTAATTATGTGTATTCTAGTATTTTATTTTGATATAAATTTTTGTTGCGAAAAGGATTTTGTATGGCCAATCTATCTAATAAATCATGTGTCACATTAAACGTTCCATTTAGATACAAAAAGTGTTTTGTATCATATCATCTTATCTCATTATAATTATAATTTTTTCAAATTTGACACAAAATATAATAAAAAAAAATCAATTTTTTAAGATTTTAAAATAATAATAAGAAAATTAAAAAAATAATATTCTAACAAGATTTGATACAATTTTAAATTTTCATCTCATCTTATTAACTCATATCCAAACGAC
Source organism: Platycarya longipes (assembly GCA_036559045.1). NCBI lineage: Eukaryota > Viridiplantae > Streptophyta > Magnoliopsida > Fagales > Juglandaceae > Platycarya > Platycarya longipes. The sequence goes on along the minus strand of CM071789.1, from coordinate 11,208,662 downwards.
ACCTAAATCATAATATCATGCTCTTTTAATTTACTTATTATATTCAAATTAACCCATAAATTATTCAAAGTCAGATGAAAGATATGAGAAAAGTATGAAATAAAGAGAGAATACTTGCCAGTACATAATTTATGAGAGATGCTATTGCTAATGGTAGCCACATTGATGGAGAAAGCTGATCAAGCAAAACTCAAGATAAGACTGATAATTGGCATCATGAAATTAGTTTAAAACCAACCAGCCCCTTGGTTTACCCAGCTACATATTATTACAACCATACACTATAAAAAATTTGGTTTGGACCTTTAATTAATGGTACGTTACAATGCACATCAAAAAGACCTCGTATTCATCCATTCTATTTTCTATCCTCAACAAATTAGACGATGCATGCATGGTGTAAACTTAACTTGATAAATATTATAAAGTCAAGCTTGTAGACAAATATAAATAAGTACAAAATGGCCTGCATTTTATAGTATGCAGAAATTAATTATCTTTGTATATCAAGCAGGTAAAATTTCTTTGTTTATTGCAAAAAATTATAAATATTTATATTAGTTCTATAAAGTTGGCGTGAGTGTCTGTGCAGTGGTGAAACCACTTTAATTAGCTTGAAGGGGGCCATGGCACTCCCTAAATTTATGAAAAATTTAAAATAGTCTTATGATTTTAAGATTTTATTCAATATAAATTATATAAATATAGAGAATGGCCCCCCAAAAATTTATGATTCCCATATACTTTTTAAAGAATTTCTAGAATTTCAATATAGTACTTAATTAGAAATATCTATGATCTACAAATTATTTTTTATTTTTTTATAGTTCTTAAATTTTTTATAATTTTTATATAAAATCTATTATCAAGGATGTGGTCCCACCAAAATTAAATTAAAACTAATAAGATAAATAATAAACTGATTAATATATAAGATTCCAGATTCTTTTGTTATATAATAATAGGCTTCCAATGAATTAAGCATATGGAGTCCAAATTGAAATTCATACAAGAAAATTCATATTTAAAGCTGATAATCTATATAAAAAAAAATAGTTGAGAGGTTTTATCCTCTAGATTTGATTGAGTAATAAAAAAATCTATATTAGGTCTCAATTATATATAACATTATATGTTTA